>JAAKFY010000016.1:3987629-4603211 GCA_011823955.1 Dissostichus mawsoni
CAGACAAATCGTAGGTGACTGGAAGAGATGAGTTGGGACTCTGAAAAAGAACACTGGTATAAGTATTCTGCAGTTGTGCTTTGGATGCTTTTATGATTTCATTACACTGTGAGACAGGAGGCTGCAGTTTCACATCAGCTCTCACATTCCAATCCAACATCTGCTCAAGTCTTTAGCCCTGACTGAGTTTAATGCTGCTAAAAAGAAATGGTCAAAATGTTTGCCATTTTATCCGTCTATTGAGTATAGTGTCATGAAAGTCTCATCCTTTGAGTTCTTTCCTGCAAGTCCTTTACATAGAAATCAGTCCACAGGCTGCTGTAGTATTTCGTTTAAGTCAGGAAAGGTTTCAGTTTATACGTTAATCGCTTCCTGCATTAGCCATAGAGAGTGATGAATACATGTAAAGTGTTACATAGAGAACCTTTGAAGGATGCTTATTTCAGCCTGATGCATGTCTACTGGGAGTTGTTTCTAATATTATGTACAACCCATTATATCAAGAAGGGGGAGTAAAGAATAGAAACCTGTCTGTGTTTAATACAATTCAACATCAGCACAAACTGCAGCCCCCCAATGAACAGAAATCATTACCTCTCAGACACTTTCAACAATAATTAGAACCTCTTTGAACGGAGGATTTATTGCAAAATGGAATTCTTTCTTCCCAATAAACTAGCAACCAAGTTTACAGTATATTTCAAATGGGTATAATGGACTAATATGAAATATGACATTTCAAATGTATGTCCTAAAGTTTTGTTGGTAATGTTTTGGTTTGGTTATGTGTAAATGCTCTTTACATCTCGACAGCAGTCAATAAATCAATGAAAAAGTCAAAGGACCATCATAAGTCTGTCCAGTCATTCCAATCAAATCCAATTATACTGTATAACTGGTTGGACTGACCTGCCTACAAATCTATCAAATGTAATAACCTAAATAACAATTCTACAGTTCTAGGGAATTGCAGATCATTCCCCAGAGGAAATTAGTGTTTTGCTAGCTTTTCATTAGAATGTCAAAAGTAAGTGGATGATGGGAGTGAAAGTGCCATCCAACAGCTGTCAAACTAAAGATTGTGATCCATTCATCATCCCTCATCTTCCCAAGTGTTTATCTTCTACTGGTGCACATGAGAAGGCAATGAGTGTCCTGTTAGTGTTTGCTTTATATTACTTAGGGCTCGCCACAGTGACAGAGGAGCCCCTCTGCGCTACAGGAAGTGTGTGTTCTGTGGGAATACATTAAATGACAGAAGAAAATAAATAGGAAAAAAAGGCCTCACAGCAAGACGACCCATGGAAGGAGTCAGAAAGCATCTGTAGAGCTGTGCTTTGGGTGAGAAGAGGGCCAAATCAATGAGCAGCGCCCCCAAAAAGAAACAGCTCAAGTATTGTTGCCTTCAGCTGAGCCTGGGGAGAGCAGAGTTAATTGTGAAATAATGGGTCTAATTACCTTTTATGTAAAAACAAAATTAACAAGGGTTATTTAAAAAAGTGGATGAATACAATTATCTGTGTAATACAGAATGTGTAATATAGGTTGTATTGCTCCGATTTCATTAGCTTTTTATGTTCCATCTTTAACCCTAAAAGTTAGTTGTACATGTAACATGTAAGGCTGAACACCCATGTGTCCTCTTTGTTTACCTTTTCCACATTAACAATGGATCCCTTCATGGCCTGTATGCAGAGAAGGGAAAGTTAGAGGGACCACTGAGGGCCTGGGTCCATGGCATTTTCATAAAAAATGCTTCTTTATTGTATACGATATGTCAACCAACTAGAATGGATTGTACCATCTGTTTGTGCTATCAAAATGTTTTGACAATATTTTTTCACTTTTATCATCAGCCGAAGATTATTGCTCTCACACTTTGTACTAATGAGGTTGTCATTTGCTCTGTCCTGCAGCTCTATAGCGAGGGAGGAAGACGATATAAGTCACAACTCACCGACACATACGTGTCCACACGGCTGATCCACTCCAAAAGACAACCTTTTTGTTCCTTGTTATGAATATTTCCGTCTAACAGACTTGGCCAAAAACAATATTTGTATGCTATTTCTACAGTGGCCACACCGGCACTTTTCTGAAAAGTTGAAATATTTTCAACTCTAACCACTCGGCATGCGCTCAGTTGTAATTGGAATCAATTGAAAACAGACGCTGGCGCTCAGAAAAAGGCTCGATGTGGACACGGGCCCTAACCCTGTCAGCATACATACAGTATGAGCATGCAAGAATAATGAGGGCACACTGGGGACAACATGACTATAATTTTAACTGTTGGACATGCTGCTGATTTCCATGTTTTCTGTGTTTACATTACATTACATGTTACTTGTTAGACGCTTTTATCCAAATCGACTTACATACTCAATACTGTGGGCAATCCCCACAGGAGCAATTTGGGGTGAAGTGTTTTGCCCAGGGATACAACGACATGCTGACTGCAGTGGGGTTTGAACCTGTGCTCCCCTGATCCGAACACCAGTGCACTAGTCCACTGCGCCACACGCCTCCGTTTACCAGATTGCATGTGTAGCCTGAGAAAAAGAAACCATGTCTGCATCTCTGAGACCTCTGGGAACACTGCAGGTGCTCAGCATTCTCCACGGAGGATTCCTAAATGCTCCTATTTTTTAACCCAGAGAAAAAGCAGTGATGATACAGTGGAAAGTATCTGAGCAGATTTAGTCAAGTATGTATTTAAGTAAAATGTTGAGATACTTGTACTTTACTTTTTTGCTACCTTGTATTTCGACCCCACCACAATTCAGAGGTAAATGTTGTACTTTTACTCCACTCCATGTATTTAATACCTTTAGTTACTTTACAGATTTGGATAAAAAATGTGAAATATAATCAAGTGTTAAATCAGACTTAGTTCCACCTGGAGTAAATTCACAAGCTACCCTGCAGTATACAAAGTCATTCAAACTAGCTGCACCTTTACCAGCTTTGAGAACACTTTAATGATCAATCATTATAAAACATATCATATATATTAATCTGCACAATGACTACTTTTACTTTTGATACTTTAACTATATTTTATGGTAATACTTTTCTACTTTTACTTGAATAACATTTTCAATGCAGGAATTTTACTTGTAACAGAGTATTCCTACACTCTGGTACTTCTACTTTTACTGAAGTACAAGATCTGAGTACTTCTCCCACCTCTAAAGTGACATGAAGCTTTACCAATGATGTATTACTGTTTATTCTGTTTATGAGCTAATCCAGTTCTATCTAATCATCAGGGAGGAAACTGAAATATGACCTGTAATAACCATGGTGGGTTTTCCTCTACAGAAGTAAGGATTCATCATTTTATTATAAGCTGCACTGTTAGGCTACCTTTAGTGTTACATAGACTTTTGGCACATATTTTCCACATGCAAGTCTGCACTCAATTCAATTTTAGTTGGAAAAGCCATCTCAAGTTTGATTAGACCATGAAGTGAATAAAGCATTCCACATAAAAGTGGTTGAAAAATAAAGCCTGCATCTCACTCGTGAAACAAATAAATGATCAAGCAAACTTGTAAAGTTCACTTCTTATACTTCAACCACAAATTTAAGAAATTAAAGCAATTCCAGATAAATCCAAATGTTTTTTACTCATTCACCTTGATAAGTCATTTCCTTGTGGTGGCACAGGGTGTACATCTCTCCTTAACCCCCCCCTGCATGAGGATGATGCAGCTTGAGGTCTTTGGAGCTGCGGTGGACATTTCCTGCACACTCAGCATCTCGGATGAAAGGCTGTTCCTCCTGCTCTTTGCACAGCCTATTAAAAGCTTGTGGTGCTGTTCTGCTTCACATCAGGATGTGGGGATGTAATTACAGTTACCAAGTGAAGGATGGGGAACAGAACCATTTTCTTTCCACTGGCACCCCCTCTGTGCCAGCGTGGAACCAATGTGTTGCCGGGGTCTGCCTTTGAAAGATTGAGAGTATTCTTTACATCGTACCGATTTAAAAAAAACTCTTAGGTCCCTCCAGTGTTTAACTGTGTCCTTTATAAAAACAGGGCTGAAGTATTTCAGGGGCATGATGTCATTCATGTCAATAAATCAATCAAGTTTTATTATATAATTCAGTATCACAAAAACACATTTGTCTCAGTAGGCTTCACAGTGTGTACAGCATACAGCTCCCTCTGTCCTGAGACCCTTGCAGTGTTAGAGACCTCGGGGGGGGAGCGACAGAGAAGGGTCCCTCTCCGAGGATGGACGGCACCCAAAACACATCTTGTGTATTCAAATTTACAAAGACAACCCAATTGATAAAAATGATAATGTGAACATAGATAAAAAAGGATGCTGAGTTACTAACTTGTTACTAACAACATTTTGGGGAATTGGTGCAAATAAAGAGAAAGATTGAAGAAGAAAGGGGAAAGGTGAAAGTACCCCCCCCCCCCCCCCCCAATGGTCTAAGCCTACATCAGACCTCTGCAGGGAACACAGGGACTCCAGCCTTTGCACACATTCGAAAATATAACATACGAGAAAGGATTCATCCTTTTAAGAGCAGTTCAGAATGTTTCTGGGTCTGAAACGTACTGAAATATGTCAGCTTTGTGCTGTGAATTATCCTGTGACTATTAAGAAGTATAGTAATGGAAATCTGTCTCCTGATCTAAGTGTCAGGCGGTCCAAGCCCCCGACAGACTCTTCCTCACAACTCCTCAGTGTGCTGAACCAAAGCACAGAGGACCAACATGGGTGGACATGCATTCCTTTGTACATACAGTATACACAGTATACTGTATACGTGATGGTGTGCATATGCATACCTTGTAACAACACTCCAGTGTTTTGAGCTGCAGCTGAAGTGCGGGGGAAGGTTGGGGGGGGGGGGGTTACAAACGCACAGTACATAGTTGTCTTGTCCAGTCAGTGAATTGTTCCTGCCATCCCACAATGTTTGAGAGGTTGATCACATGCTTCCAATAGAACATGAACAGCCATGTTTCCTGCTACATTTAATTAGGGCGCCTAATGATGATCATGTCCTCAAGGCAAAGGAGAATTCTGGGAAATTAAAAAAAATTCCCTGTGCCTTTGACTTTCATTAAAGGTGGGGTAGGTAAGTTTGAGAAACCGGCTCGAGATACACTTTTTGTTTTATTCCATGGAATGCTCTTAACATCCCGATAGCAATGAATATCTTAAGTGCTTTGACAAAAAATCCATAAAAAAACGTCATCTGTGGAAGCCGTAGTGCTGTAAAAAGCACGACCAATCATTTTAGCCGGCCCGGCTAAAATAACTGGATGGCCTACCTGCCTGTCAGCCTTCCATCTGTGCATAAACTAATCTCGTGCCCTCATTGGTCATGTGCGCATTCGTGTGTGTTGGATGAGGGGCTCTGTAAGGAAGTGGAAGATTTGTTCCGGATGTGTATTTTCAAATTCTAGCGCACTCGAGCTGGTTTCTCCAAAATTACCTACCCCACCTTTAAGATGTTGCATTCTGAAGATTTTTTCTCTAGTTTTTATTTCATTTTTACAATTTAATTAATACAAATTGTGAATTTCTCTTGAACAGTGACCTGTGCAGTGGCGGTTTGGACCAATTGTCCAACTGGCAACCAATTGTTGCCAGTTATTTTATAAAAATAGTTTTACGATATCTCGCAAACCTTTGCGAGATCTCGCAAAACTTTTAATTTAGCTCAATGTACTTCCTGGTCAGTTCGGCAACACAGAAACCACAACAATGGAGCGGTTCATCGATTTTACTTTGAGCTTGGCCTTAAATATAAATATATAACATCACTGCTTGGCAATAGGCACAGGTTTCACATAAGTGAAAGACACTCAAGAGAACACTCAGAGCGAGGGGACATGCACATCGCAAAGCATACTCTGAGCTGAGTTATTGACAGATTTGAATTTTGCGGATCAATAACTCATGAACATAACGTTGTAAAAATACAAACAACATGACTTTACAATCATAGCAAGGTAAACAACGAGCTACAGAGACAATTTTATCAGAACAGTTCGATACGCGCCGTCATCCGAGCTAAACATCAAGAATTGGTCACAATCTGCAGCTGGAGGAGATAGGAGTGCTTAGGGACCATCTACAAACTGCAACGACGAAAACATATACTCGTAGAAAAATTCAATAACATTTTTTTAAGATGTAGTGCTACCAAAATCTCTTAACACATCAATGGTTATGTTGTTGTTACAGTATAACACTTATTTTGAATAAATATGCCCCCGGGCCGTAGTTTGGACAACCCTGATGTAGTATGAGCAGCAATGTACTATTGATGTGTGAAAGGGGTTTGGTTGCACTACATGGTAAAATGCAAAGTAATTTAAAATAGTTTGAAATAAAAAAGCCTGAAAAATATTTAAAAGCATATTTATTAAAAATAAGTGTTATACTGTAACAACAACATAACCATTGATGTGTTAAGAGATTTTGGTAGCACTACATCTTAAGTTATTTAATTTTTCCTATGAGCAGTGGCGAGTCCTCTAGGCCCTCTTGAGGGCCTAAGATATTCTAAAAATAATATTTGAAAACATAAATGTTTTAAATATTGTTTTAGTTATATTTTCATTAGGGTTACCAAAAATAATTTGATTTAATTGTATTTAAAATAACGTTTCCAAAGAAATAAATCCTTCGAATCTGCCTGTTCAGTTTCTGTTGGAATGTGAAGGGTTAAATGAAAGAAGCTCGTCTGGCCCTCTCTGCGAGTTACTGTCCTGCAGTAAATTCACAGAGGGGCCCGCTATAGTAACTCAATGAGAGAGTAATGTCAAATGACAGTACAATTGACCAATCATATCTTCCCTCTAAATGGGTGGGCTTTATTTTCGCGGACTTTATGACAAGTTCCGCCCGCTGTGAAGTTTATGCATGTGTGTTATAGAGGTGCAGTGACGCGTCCTAAAACCCAGAAGTAAGCTGCGCTCGGGTTCCCTCGACAAAAAAGCAATGGGATTTCTCCATAGGGTTTTGGAAAATAGCTGGAAATAAGGTCTGTGGAAAACGAACCTGTTAGATAAATGCACGTTTTGTTCAGCCGGATAATATCCACATGTCTACCCTACTTTTATAATTTTCGAATCATAAATCTAATCGATAGATTTATGATTAGCATAAGTTTGTTCATGATGGCTCATGTCTGTGGTGGCTGTACTCTTCCAGCCGTCTCCTTTGTGTTTGTTTTATTTTCCCCTGTCTGTGTTTGTGTGGGCGTGGTGGCTGTCACTCCTGGCTCCCGGCTCAACCTCCACTCACCTGCTGCAATCAGCTGTGCACCCCCCCGACTACACACCTGATTCCCATCAAGCCATTTACAACGGCATATCAACGGAGGCTCCACAACCTTTCTCCGCCAGATCGTTGTAAAACCAAAGTGGTATAACTCCAAGGCTACTTAGCATTATAGCTATTTACTCATACCTGGAAGTATAGCGTCTAACTTGTTTTCTTCTTGTGCTCCAGGATCATTCTCCGACCGCCGTGTTGCCGTCACCAGCCGCCACGTCCTCGCCACTCCAGCCGGATTATACTCCCCGCACCTCCTCCACTAAATAAACCCTTTTTCAACACTCTGCCGTGTCCTGCGTTTGGGTTTGGGTCCTCTCAGATACCGTAACACATGTCAGTGATAGTGATGACATCGTTGCGAAATTATTCCGAGTCATTTTCAAGATTGAGTTACAATGATAAACTGGAGTGGCAAAGGATCAGCTGCATGACCCGCCATCAAGTGCTTCATCCAAAAGGACAGGAGGATGGACTTTGTTTAAGTGATTTGATCATCAAAGGTAGGCCTAAGTCATGTTCAATGTGGGCCGCCGGGCCAACTTCATTCAGTTTGAATTGTTACTTGGCTGTGGGGCCCTGTCATGATAGGTGTTTATATAAATGGTGTTGTTTTTTGTGGTAGAGGGTTGCTGTCATTGATGCGTTTTGCACCCCGGGCCGCGGTTTGATATTCCGCTGAAGTATACGCTGTGACCATAGACTGTATATATAAAGGCTGTTGTGACGTAATAACGCTTCTTCTTTTTTTTTCGGGGGAAGGGGGGTCAGAGGGCCTAGGTATAAAAGTCAGGGCTCGCCACTGCCTATGAGTATATGTTTTCGGCGTTGCAGTTTGTAGACGGTCCCTAAGCACTCCTCTCTCCTCCAACTGCAGATTCAACCCAGTCTCACGGCATTTCGTGTAATAGTCACAACATTTAATCTATTGATTCGTGTTCACCAACACGATTTCCCCTTTTTTTCGTGTCACACAGAACGATTTTAAAAGCAATGTATTTCTATTGGTAGTGTTTCGTGCCTGCACCATCTTTTTGTCCGGTCGGGTCTTGGAAGACCGGAAGCTGTGGGTTCATAAAAACATTCTTACTCAATATCAAGCCACGATTATTGTTTTTATTTTAAATCGTATAATGTCGGACTTTTTTTGCCGTCCGTGAGGAAAAGAAATGGGCTCAGAGCCTCAAAACTGAAATCTGTATTTTTAAATCTTTTTTTCCTTCTAATTTGTTATTCTTTTCTAAATAACACACTGTTATTTACTCAACAATAACACACAATTATCCTTGTTTTTATTTATTTGTTTAATTCTATAATCTCGGCTTTTTGGCGTCCGTCAGGAACTGAATTTCAAAATAAAGTCACCGGAAACAGACGTAGGCCTATAAGGGACATTTCGAGCATCATTGCGATACACACCCACTGAACTGATTACCCAAGATCCTCAGCTATGGTTAAGCTCGGTGATTGGATGTTTTAGCCGCAATGCACGTTGGGATATGGTGTTTGCGATATGAAATCCAAAAACGTTTAGGATGGCCGAAGACACTACACTACCCATAATCCTCAGCTATCGTTTGGGACTACAGTCCCGTTGCTTGACAAACCCCGTGATTAATCTTCAAGCTCTGGGATTGGATGTTGGAGTGGCAGTGTGCCAAGGTTACGCCGAGCGTCAACAGCTCTTTGAAATGGAATGAAACCACGGCAGACTATCCAAAACTGGACTCGAACGGTCCAGCCCCCCCCCCAGAACTACACATGCTGGCTATTGTGTTTCGCAACATGTTCTATGGCACGTCTCTACTGGGAATTGTAGTTTTAAAAGACGTTTTTCCCACAATTAGAAGTTGCCAGTATTAAACTGTGTACATCCCTGGAGGTTTAGGGATAGGAAACACATTGGTGTTATCAAATTTAAAACATATAATTAATAAATGGGTGAAAATTGCTTGTGTCCATAATGGGCAGCATTAATATATACCCACATGACAGCTCATTGTTACTTTGTAATTCTACTCCACTACAATTCAGAGGTTAACCTGGTATTTTTACTCCACTACATTTATTTTAGTTACTTTGCAGATTCTGATTAATGATGTGAAATATAAACAACCCTTAAATCAGACTTTAGTTACACCTGAGTAAAATTCAGGGAAGGTGATTGTCAAGTGCCAACAATCAGGCGAGATATTTGATAGTTGGTGCTTGAGAAGACTAAACATTTATCTGCAGATCCCTATAAAGTATATTCATTACTCGTTATTCTCTACTAATAGTTATTAAAGACTGTATATAATGGCTATTTTGCACATCCCTTTCAAGATTTCAAGATTTTCTAAGGTTTATTGACATATCATATACACAACTACGGTGTAGTTATGCAATGAATGAAAAACTTGGGTCGCAGGTTCCTCAACAGTGCATTACAAGACATCTATCAATATGTGTGTATACCTCCACCATTAAACTGTCATATTCTGCACATTTCTTATACTATCTACATACATAAGAGTATATTAATATGTATATATATCAGTTAAAATAAGTGCTTCAACATAGTTAACATTGCAGGAAAGCAATATATTAGACGTTAAGTACTTTGTCAGGCTTAATATTTATCTGTAGATACCCCCAAAGCTTTTTTCTTATTTAAAAGAAGACCTTAACCTAAAGTATTCTTTAATGTTTAAATAAAGGTTAATTAGTTTTTGTTTTGCACATCCTCCTATTAATATCTTTGTACATCCGGCACTAAACTGTTTTATTGTAGAGATCACTTACAGTATCTTCTTGATTTTTTATATTCTATATTTCTATCATTGATCTTCTACTTTCCCCCTATTTTGTATGTAAATATAACATATTCAACAAAAAAATGCAATAACGTGCTTTAACCACTAGGCGGTGCGGGTTAAAAACTGTCAAGTTTACAGTGAGTGTTAACACAATAAATTATACTTTCCATTATAAGTTTCCAGCTTTGTTCATGACGGATGTATTTTGTTATCCACACATATATATTTTTGATATTTGAACCTGCAACAGTCAAAGACAGGCAACTTTTGAGGAGTTGGAAAGGTCTGAAGATGTTACAAATAAGTACACACAGCATACAATGCCATAATAACTTTGTATTATTAGTGTAGGACACTTATGTATGTTGTTGGATTTTGGAGCACCACCCTCTGAGTGGTTGAAGGTTCAAGCCCGCTCCGCGCCGTTCGTTTGATGAGTGGTCTGCTATGAAAGGAAGGGCTCAGACACAGAGATATGAGATTAACAATAAGCTGATTTAATGGTAGAAAACAACAGTACAATATAACGAAGTACTAATATAACGAAGTACTTCGGGCCTCCGCTCTTCCACCGTGCGCTGTACGTATCAGACAGTCAGACAGAACAGAGGCGCCCGCTGGTACAGAATTCACAATATTTATGCACACAAATGCAGAGGAGTTATGTGGGAGGAGTTGTGTCGGTTGCTCCTCCCTAGGTGTTCATCCATTGGTGGACTCACTCCTGGGCGAATCAGAGTGAGTCAGCCATAACCGTGGGGAGTTTGGATCTCCTGCGCCACCGGTCAGCCCCAGGCCATCTTTTATGGCAGCCCTCAACAAACAATTCTGGGTTGAACGGGGGGTGAGGTACCAATCCTTATCTTCGTTTCTCTCAGTACAATCTCTGCATAGACTCAATGGTATCAGTTTTATTACCTTTCTCCTGCGACCCCCCTCCCTCCTATCCGGCCATAAAAAACGGGGGGACTGGATCCACTACATTCCTAAGTCAACGCACACACCATTGAGCACAGCAAACAAAATAATACCCTCAGGAGACCTTTTTGCCCTGGTTTCATAAGCATACATTTTACACAGACTATTGGCGCCTAAGGTATGTTTGGGCCAAGGTTAATAATTATACCTAACAGGTTTACAGATTCCTTTAATGTATGTATGTATAACATCTGAAGATGTGAAGTTTTATTCATGTTTTCACATAATTTTACAGAATATTGTTGATTTATGTTGATTCTCTCGCGTCCCAGGAGTGAAGTTAAAATAAAGAGACTAATGGAGTCTCTGAAAAGGTTAAATCTGGTTACTTTAATTAAGTAGCGTGGTAATGAAACAAACAGAGGAGTAGAGGTGAAGACAGAGCAGCTGTTGTCTCGCAGTGGTTCCGGTGGGAAGAGACCCCACAAAGCTCTGTCACCTCTATATATCTCATCATTTGACTCCTCCTCTTCAATGGTGGCCGGTGACGCAGGGGGTCCTCCCGCCTCGGTCTTCTATGTCCGATATCGCGTAAAACATGAGGATTTAGACGTTGTGTATTCATTGCATCACTTCACACGCCTTTTCTCCTTATTCACTCTTTCATGACTTTTTATTTAATGCATTTTAACGGCTGTAATCGATGTTATCGTAAAACCGGAAGTGGTCATTGTTGTCAACGGCAACGTCTTTCAATACAGCTTTTCCAAGTAAACTTTAACCGGAACTGTTTTCAGAATAAAACAGTTTTGAACTTACTGTTTGTTTAAGCTAAATTACGTCATTCAATATTGATTTTAATTTCTTACAATATTGCTATATTATTTCACATGTTTTACTTCTACACATTTAATATCTGATTTGTAAAACATCATAGACAGAAAGGTATATCCGTCATTTAATGGTAAGCTATTGAAATTCTGAATCCATAGATGTGTCTCCCATCACCCAAAACCCCTGACTATTCTCTCAACTCAGTATTTACATTCTTATATTCAAAGAAAATCAGTAATCTCTTTAAAAACTACAAGTCCCTGTCTATAAGCTGTGCACCGTTATGGTGTAAATATAGCCTATTTAACAATTGGATCAAATATAAAAGTCATCCGAATTAATGTTGATACTGCAGGAGACATATTGTGTGCAGAGAAATTGGAGATGTTTAATTGCTGATATATTTATGATCCACGTCACATATTCAGTTTCGGTGGCATTTCTTCCAGTTTGTCTAGAAGTCTTCTATCAGGGCTCTATAAATAAAGAACTACGGCAGATGTGTAATATTTAATGCAGCCGAACCGTGTATTACAATGCCGTTATTTGATGACTTTCAAAGCGAAAAGCAAGCACACTCGGATTAAAGTATTTTCTTTTTTGTAAATGTTTTTCGGATTTCATATCGCATAAACACCATATCCCAACGTGCATTGCGGCTAAAACATCCAATTACCGACCTTAAACCATAGCTGAGGATCTTGGGTAATCAGTTCAGTGGGTGTGTATCGCAATAGAGAGGCGAAGTCCCTCCCTTTCCGGTCGACCTCCATGGGACCTTATTTTGGAAAAAGTATGAAATACATTGCAATAGAAAAAGCTATAGAAATACATTGCTTTTAAAATCGTTCTGTGTGACACGAAAAAAAGGGGAAAATCGTGTTGGTGAACACAAATCAATAATTAAATGTCGTGACTATAACACGAAATGCAGTGAGACTTGGTTGGCAGATTGTGACCAATTCTTGATGTTTAGCTCGGATGACGGCGCGTATCGAACTGTTCTGAAAAAACGACTCTGTAGCTCGTTGTCTACCTTGCTATGATTGTAAAGTCATGTTGTTTGTATTTTTACAACGTTATGTTCATGAGTTATTGATTGCGATGTGCATGTCCCCTCGCTCTGGGTGTTCTCTTGAGGTGTCTTTCACTTACGCAGCGTCCACACGGCGGTAGGGAATCACCCGGTTTTGTACAAGTCCCTATATATCTACCGGGATACAAACCGGAGGAGCCAGGCATGGAGGGAGGTGGCAGAGATAGTGGGTGAAACTGGTAGGTTTTCGCCTGTTGGAGCCCATCCTCAGTGCATCACGCAGGGTTGGAGTAACTGGAGCTTCATCCGTGGACTCTGCGATAGGTGTGTGTGATCTCCTTCCTATCCTCTTCCTGCGGAGGACAACCAACACATGGGGAAGAAGGCCCAGCCGCTCTGCTCCTGGGATGACAGTGTCAGGTGGTAGCTGCAGACTGCCATCTCTGAGGCTCTCTCCAAAAGCCGAATTCCGCAGGCTCCCACTGTCGCTGCTCCTTCCAAAGCCTCCAACATCCACTACCCTGAAGAGGTACTGGGCATCCACGACAGCCAGTAGTACCAAGGAGTAGGTGGACTTGTAGTTGAAGTACAGGGACCCAGAATTTTCCGGAGCCTGGATCACCACGTGCTTCCCATCAATGGCACCAACACAATTTGGAAAGTTCCAGCGCTCCTGGAACTCGGCAGCGATGGCTCTCCAGTCCTCCATCTGTGGTACCAGCATGGTCTCCTCAACCAGGGCGGTCCAGATGGCACCCGCAACCTCCCTGACGATGACAGCCACTGTTGCATGCCCGACCCGATAGCTGAAGGCTATGGTCCTGTATGAGTCACCGGTTGCCAGGTTCTGAGAAAAAAGTAATATACATGATTTAAAAAACAAACAATTGCAGACCTCACACACACACAGATCCCACACACACACACCTTTTTATTGTCTTTCCCACACATATGCCATGTACACAGGGGAGCAAGATTGTGTTTAGCTAGCTATCTTAATTAATGTTATCCATCTGAATTAAATCACAGACTTCATTCATCATTCATCCATGGCATGCATTCTCTCTCTTTCTATACAGAGTCAGATTAAAGAAGTAGAAATACACAAAATATACCGTAGGCAGATGGCGAGTCGCTCGGCAGGTCCGATTGACAAACGCATACTGGTGTCCGCCTTTGTAATCAGTGGACCCACTTTGCCGAGCAACTGCAACTGCTGAAACAGTACGTCATCCAGACGGAGCTCTTGGACCAGAACGTGGTATTCCCCCGTTGCTGATGTTTTTTCATTATCGAATGTACCCAACAGCGACGCACACCACGTCGCCTCCTGCGATACATTGCATAAACCAAAGCCACCCTTGCTACCAAACCGGCATCCATTTAGGCTATAGTGGAGAACCGGGCTTTTTTGCTTTGTATGTCCGGGGCGGGAGATTGATGTGATCAGTTGTTGGTCGCGTTGGATGCGTTAACCCCCCAAGCTTCAGACAAGCCCACCGGCAAGCTTCAACGCACGCCGCCGTGTGGATGCTGCGTTATGTGAAACCCGTGCCTATTGCCAAGCACTGATGTTATATCTTTATATTTAAGGCCAAGCTCAAAGTAAAATCGATGAACCGCTCCATTGTTGTGGCTTCTGTGTTGCCGAACTGACCAGGAAGTACATTGAGCTAAATGAAAAGTTTTGCGAGATCTCGCAAAAGTATTGCAAGATCTCGCAAAACATGTTTGTTTTTTTAAATTTTTTTTTCTTCTCCATGTCCCCTAGGGCAGCGGTCCCCAACCTTTTTTGCGCCACGGACCAGTTTCATGTAGGAAAATATTTTCGCGGACCGGCCTTCAAGTTGTGGGGGATAAATATGACGAAATAAAATAATACGACCTGTGTTCCTGTTTAACTTGATATTGTGTTAACTGGTTAGCTATTTTCCATTGGGTTACATGTTGCAATCAAACACACCACAAAGGCATATAATTGCAACAAAAAAAAAACGGTTCTACGGCACCGCGGCACAGACGATTAGATAACATGCAAGTAAAGTAGCGTTTTTCAAAGCATTAATTGCCTCGGCTATAGTTCAATCGATTTTATTTATTTATTGCAGGCGTTTATAGACAATCTGCCCGTTCAATCACTGACTCAACACAGTTTGCTGTAGTGATGTGTCGGTCGCGAACGAGCCGGCTCAGAGAGCCGGCTCTTTTAAGTGAACGACGGGGAGCCAAAATGATATGATGATCTCCGCGCTACGGGTGCTCCGTGCGTGCATGCATGCAGTGACATGTAATATCCAAGGATTAGAGACTGTTGGATGCTGTTTTGAGCATTGCAATATATTTATTTTCACTATGTTATTTATTTATGATTATCTTTAGGCTCAGCAAAGATTTGATGTCAGCTGTTGCTGTCTTTTTTTTTGTGTTAATACTGAAATAGAGCCCTGCTGTTTTTTATTCTTTAAATACAATTTTAAAATGTCGCTGTCCTTTTTTTAAATGTCTATGCTAAAGTTTTTATAGGTGTTGCTATCTGCTTTGTGTAGCGTGGTTCTACAAGCAAGTCAGTGCATTCATGGGGTGGTATCAGAGAGTTACAAGGGTCTGTAAATGCAATGAAAACAATTGGCCACAGCAAATCATTGATATTAAAAATGTAATTTTTACTTTTGAATACTTCAGTACAAAGGATGTATTGAATAATGTAAGTGATATATGTGTACACATATAAATCATTTGTCAAAAAAGGGCTACATTTGATTGAATTATAAAAGATATATGTGGTAAAATGAAGAGCCGTTTGCGAGCCGTTTGGGAGCCGAAAGAGCTGGCTCTTCTTGGTGAGCCGAGCCAAATGATCCGGCTCACTAAAAAGAGCCGGAAAGTGACGTTCCAGAGTCCAGACTGCTCTCGCGCTCAGTGTTGCCAGATGGGCGGTTTTTCATGAGTTGGGCTGGTTCAGAAAAAGGTGTCACTGTAATAACTCACGGCACGCGAAAAATTAAATTCTTTCAGACTGATCATCAATAAATCAATAAAATATTTTTGTATATATATTTATAAAACATTTTTTTATAATATCTTTATAAAAAAAATGTTTATTCAATCTTTCTCTGCGGCCCGGTACCGGTCCGCGGACCGGTGGTTGGGCACCACTGCCCTAGGGGGCTCCGTACAATACAGTAATTGGTATTTGTTTCTGCACAGGTATTTATTTCAGAAACTTTAAGTTACAGTTCTTTGTTTCAGTAGTTTATTTGTTTAATTAACAGTACTTGTTTTAGTAACTAAGTTACAATTGTATTAAATCACATCAACAATATATGCTGCAACACTGAATATAATGAACAGTTAAATCTCTTCTCTACATCCTTCTCTGCAGCCAGGCTGAGGTTTCTCTTCTTCCACATTACTGCAACAACATACTGCGGTTTCTCTGGTTTCTAGTCTCAACGTCGAGGCTTGTGTCTTCCTTGAAGTGAAAATTGAGCAGCCTCTGGTGGGAGATGACACGTGTTGTTTTCTGCTGAGACTAGCCTATAGTAATCATACTAACGTACGTATTAAATAACTCCAGTGTAATAATGTATGCTGATGATTCCACAATGTACAGTACAGCATCAACATGCAGTGAGTTAAACTATCTACTTAAAATAGAGATTAAAGCCAGAGCAGACTGGGTCAACAATAACAAACTGGTACTCAACATTGCAAAAACAAAAGCAATGGTGTTCGGATCCAGACATATGTTAAGCAGCAATCCTCAATTAAGCCTGACACTGGCTGGTCAGCCAGTGGAACAGGTCAACGAGACTAAGCTGCTTGGCATTGTTCTTGATTTTAAAGTGGACAAAGCAAATTGACAGTATCGTAACTAAAATGGGAAGGAGCATAGCTGTGGCAAGAAAATGTACAAAGTATGTAACACCAACCACTTTGAAACAAGTCATCCAGTCTATGGTTTTGTCACATCTTGAGTACTGTCCGGTCATATGGTCATCAGCAGCAAAAACACATATACAGAAATTACAAATAGCTCAAAACAAGGCTGCCAAATAGCTCTCCACTGTTCGAAGCGCACTCATATTGGAGTTATGCATAGAAACTTCCGGATGCATGGCTTCCGGTTGAGAAACGTCTGCAATCTCGTGTTATCACTTTTCTAAAAAATTCCAATTTAGCAAAAAAACATTGTATTTTTATGATCAAATAGTTTACACAAGAGACGAGCATGACCATAGGACTAGACAAGCTACATCAGGCCATCTACTGGCACCTAAACCCAGGACAAATCTTCTGAAATCTTCTGTGACTCATAGAGCTATAAAGGAATGGAACTCATTGCCAAACTACCTTGCTGAAATAGAGTCCAGAGCCTATTTCAAGAAGAGATTGAAGGGCATCTACTAATGAGCATATACCCTTATGAACTGTGAACCCTAATTTATTTGTTATCTCATGCTTTGTACTGGTGGGTGTCTTGTGCACTCATCCTTGGCTGAGATTGATATTGAAAGTGGATGAGATTGTTGATGATGTTGGAGATTGTTGATGATATTGGTGATGTTGTTAATGTTGTTAATGATGTCAGGACTTATGTCTTGAATGTTGTTGTATTATTGTTGTATTATTGTTGTATTGTTTTAAGTGTCGGACCCCAGGAAGCGTAGCTTTTGTCAAGAGCAAAAGCTAATGGGGATCCTAAAATAAACATAAACATAAACTAGAATGCTGAGTTGCATTAGTTCCGCCTATCATGCCAGCACTATAGCCAATAAATTGTAATATTATAAACTTTTCTTTTGGAGGGGGGCCACAGGGGGGTCGCGTCAGCGTTACGGTGCACTGGCCCCTGTTGGTCCCCCACTAGAACCGCCCCTGGACCCGTGCAGATGGGTTAAACCCATTCTGATCACTTGCAGATATCTTGTGGATTTCCTTACATGTCTGAAAGAAATTCCATTTCCCTGCAGTCTGAACATGGACCATTTAACTGTTGAGAACTGAAGTTACGTTTCACAGCTTACAGTCATCACACTGAGAGGGAAAATCAAGAACAAACGTTACGATCACTATTGCGATCAAATAAGGGTGTGTAAAAAGACTGTATGTAAGTTACACATTAACAGTGTTGGGGGTAACGTGCTACAAAGTAATGTCTTACAGTAATCAGATTACATTAGTCTGCAACACAGTAGTGTTACGCCTTACTGTCGCTTCAGCAGTAATTACATTACAGTTACTACGCACACAATTATCTTGTTACTGTTGTCGCTTTACTTAAGGACTTAGACTGCATAACGGGAGGATATAAAAATAAATCAAACGTCTCTTTTCTCTTGCTCTACATGTGAGTAGAGAAAAACAGGATGTTGCAGCGTACATCGTGGAGGTCATGATGCCCGTTACCACGGTAGAATCACCATCTTTCCCAAACATATTGAAGAGAAAGGTACTGGGGGCGGCCGCCATCAGACAGGAACACTTTGGGGGCGACCTGGACCGGAGTTCTGATGAAACTGAGCTACAGAAAACATGATGTTCAGACAGAGAGCAGAATCAGAGGTCTGTGTTCAGGACTGTCCTGTTCAGATGAAGGGTTTGTGCTGACCCGGCATAAATGAGGTTAACTTTATATTGTTATTTCTAACTTGTTTTATGGTAATAATAATAATTAATAGTAATGTAACTAGTAGTGTAATGTAGTACTTTCAGCAGTGAGTAGCTAAGTAAAGTAAGGCATTACTTTTTTTTAACTAGTAATGTGTAATGCATTACTTTTTTGAGTAACTACCCCAACACTGCACATTAAAGCCATTTAAGTTAACCCTTCAACAGAAAATCATATAGCACTAAATCTATCAGATGTTCTCTGGTCGTCTCTCACACTTTGGAGTCAACACGTGCTGACCTGTGACATCATAGTGCAACTCTTCCCCTGACCTCCGAGGGGTCAATCTGCATTCACCAAACAATAGGAATGTCAACACTGATTCCCTGCCTGATGAGAGCAGCAGCCCATAATCAGCGGCGTCGTCACCGAGCTGAGATTAGGAACGGCTGGCTGAGCCTCTATGGGCCGTCCCTCGCTCAGCACATCAGCGCTCTGTGACCTCTGTGACCATGTTAGCGCTCAACTGCTGCCCCTGCCTGGTCCCATTTGTTCAGTCTGAGCGAGCTGTTTCACTGCACCCCACATCGCAGACTGAGGAAGAATCATGTAGTCAATGATGTGAGATAGGGGTTTCACCAACTACCTCTACCACTAGTCGGCGCTGTAGGCCCTAGTCATCTAGTCGTGAACAAAATGGAGGCAAACGTGGGAGATGAGCATGCCGACATTGGCGCTGAGGTGCTGCAAAATGCTCCAGCAAAACACGCCCGACATTCAGGGGTCCTCATATTATGCGCAAATGCGCCACACCTATGCACTCTACAGTTTCAGTTTTAGCTCCGGCGCTAAAAGTTCACGAGCGTGCTCCACTAGCACCCCCTCTTTGAACAGCTGTTTGGACCTCATTTCGAGAGCAACAAGAAAACACGGGTCAACAGTGGCGCGGATGAGCTACGGGATTACTGCCAGCAGACACCCCATATCCCCACAATGGATAACCCTCTGAAGTGGTGGGCACAAAACGCGAACCGCTTCCCCCATTTAGCCAAGCTTTCCAGGAGCTACCTGGCTAGCCACCAGCACCCCAAGTGAACGGATGTTTTCCCTGGCAGGCACCACTGTCACCCGACAGCGGTCAAGCCTCCTTCCCTCACATGTTGATGCTTTGGTCTTCCTTAACGCAAACCAAAAAACCTGGAAGGGTGGACATCCTTATCGAGGAGGACAGTGACAGCGAGTAAAGTGTTGCGCAATGCGCACTGGATTTACGTTGCATTTATATTCTTAACAGAGTTTTTGCAGTAGATTTGGTGAGTCCAGTTACTGTTTTTTATTTAATCAGCCATGTAACCCAAGTAACCCAAATTAAAATGCTGCTTTGTTACAGTGTTTAACGTAACTGTATGCATTGCAATACAAAATACAGTTTTACACCTCTCTTTGTGTGTCTTTATTATGACGTAACAACTAGTCGACTAGTCGACTACTATTTTGAAAAACTTGTCGACTAGTAAATATTGGTAGTTGTGAAACCCCTAATGTGAGAAACACTGTAGGTTTAATCCAGATGAAGTATGGGCATGGCTTTTTATTCTGAGGTTCAGGCAGAACTGCTTAAACTGTCGTTCACAGTCAGAATGATCATAGTTAAATATGGTTTCTTAGGTTAGGGTTAACATGCAATGTTCTCCAGTGGATTTGTGCTATTTTACAGTAATTAATTTGTTTTCTATCATGAGAGATTACTACTGACCATTAAGACATGATTAATCACTCTGGATTTGAGTCCTGGACTTCGAGTCGTGGCTGAACCTGAACCTGTCACTGTGGTCCTGCCTGACTCTCATCATACTACTTCCCTGATGGCTCCCACAGGATTGTTGACATCCTCGTGGATTCATCTTCTTATCATAGACACATGCATTTCCAAACATTTGGTCTACCTACGCTGTAAAATGTATTATCTTTTCAATTTACACACAGCATCTATTGCACGTCTGTCCTTCCTGGGAGAGGGATCCCTCCTCTGTTGCTCTCCCTGAGGTTTCTCCCATGTTCCCCTTTAAACTGTGGGGGTTTCTCTGGAAGTTATTCCTTGTACGATGTGAGGGTCTAAGGACAGAGGCTGTCGTATTTTCATACTGATACTCTGTACAAACTGTGAAGTCCACTAGACAAATTATTCATTTGTGATATTGGGCTATATAAATAAACATTGATTGAATCACTCAATGCCATAAGTAAAGTTGAAGCCATTTCAGACTGAAAATCTGAAAAGACATGATTGGCAATCACTTCAACTTCCACATTTTGATTTGCGGAGGACTTTTACTTGTAACAGAGTATTTCTACACTTGGGTACTTCTACTTTTACTCAAGTACAATATCTGAGTACTTCTACTTTTACTCAAGTACATATCTGAGTACTTCTACTTTTACTCAAGTACAATATCTGAGTACTTCTACTTTTACTCAAGTACAAGTTCTGAGTACTTCTCCCACCCCTGATTTAACTCACCTTTAAGTTTCATGTTTAGCTGAAATGAATGTGAAAGTCCTCAAAGAGAATTGAGAGGAAGTGCTCTGTCTGCATTTAAGTTCCTTTTTTTTTTTTAATGATGAGGTATCAAGAAGTAAAGACACTACTCTCAATACCAGGCTTTAAATAACCAAAAGGACAGCAGCAAACAAACATGGACATGGACACTTACATGTAGAATGTTGAAGTGAATATGAAGGGAAGCTTGAGAACAGCAGATAGAGTGCTGGGCTGCAGGCCGCTCTCCAGCTGTGTTCATAAGCAGTTAATACTCTGTATGACATGAGTTAACCCTGAGAGAGCAGCATGAGTGAAGCTGACTGATCTGAGTCAGTTTATCAGAGGACCCTCCTGTAGCACAGCTGCTGCTCAACCTCGTTGGCTATTGGCCTCAAACACAGCTTGGTTTGTTTTATTTTCTGCACACACGCTTGTTCACTTGGTTGTGTTCCTTGATTGCAAATATGTGCAATTTTGGCCTATGTGTCCTTCCGAGATTATTTGGTTTCAGCTAGGTAGGTTTTATGTTCCTTACACTGAACAATCTGAAACATTGACTTGAATTTAATGTATTATGTCAACAGATTTCACATAGCTGTATTAGGTTAGTTGAAAGCAATAATATTATGTTTGAATAGGTTCAACTTAATATTAACGCTTCAACTAACCTAATACATTTAATTAAAGTCAACGTTTCAGTTTTTTCAGTGTTATTCCTTCTTAATAGTAATTCTGTCATTCCCAGCACAGAACATATATACAGACCTTATATTACTGTGGATGCACATTCCCCAAAGTGAAGGCCCAGGAATGTCTCTGCTGCTCAGCCTCATCCACACCCTATACTTTCTGTGGACAAACACCGCAGGAGAATATGAACACGATGTGCTGACATTAGCGGTTTGCTCAACCTGGAACAGCAGACGGAGATGCCATAACTCACTTTAACTACCATATTGAGTTTAATGGAGAGGCCACACAGCAAAGTGTTGTTGGCAGTCTGATAGCTCCAGTGTTATGGCTCAGTCAGCTGATTGCTCTTCCTGGTCCCCACACAGCTGAGCCGCTGAGCTGTGGGATTCAGGGAGGCTTCATATTTAGCTAAACACTTTTTCAAAACATGATCAGCCTCATTTGCTCCAAGTCGTGCGTGAACAAGACGTAAACGCTTTCATCTTCACTGTCAGGACAAGGGAGGAAAATATCTCAGAAAGAGAAATAAAACAGAGTGGTTTGCTGAGAGAAGCAACACTGAAACCAAAAAGAAGTGACAGTAATATGGTCACAGTTTACATGAAACAGGAGTCCGTTTCAGTCACCCTCAACTCTTTCACTGTTGATGACAGCCTTGTTGCATTATGAGCTATACCTAGACCTACTTAATGTTGGACTAACTTTTTCTGGTAGCTGGGAAGAGGCTGTTATCTGTAGCTGAGGTCAGTCCCCGATACATTGACTTCCTGTAACCCATCCATCCATCACTACCTGTAAGTGCTTTAGTTTTAGGGATAGGGATTGCAGGGTCCTACGCAACAGAGTTAACCAAAGAAAATATTGCCTGTGCGACTAGTACAAACTGATACATTTGTCCATGGGGATAACAAATCCTATCTAGTTATCTCTAGATCAGATCAGAACACAGAGTAACTTGATGAATTGTTTAAAAAAGGGCTTTAATTTTTAAATGTTATATTTTATAATGTAATGATAACAACTGACTGAACGACCAGCTTGTACCTTCACATGATCTCTTAAAAAAGAAGAAGCTGTCAGAGCTGTGGAAGGTATTTGACTGATTTGAATGAACAAAGCAGCAGTAATAAATAGTCAATGGACCTCCAGCCTGAATCAGGGTCAGAGTCAGTATTGTATCAGTATTGGTAGCAGTGACTCAAATCAACAACAAATAAATGTCAAAGAATATATCCTACTTGCATTAAAAAGGATGGGGATGTTCCCACATTATATCATCCTTCTTCTGTGCCTGTGGTGCCTTTTGGAGAGATCACAAGAAGAAAAGGGAAAGGGGAAAAAAGACCCTGATTCACATCCTTTCATGTAGAGAAGGCGGCCATCTGCCAAGTGTCTGTTCACATTAACTTTGCACCATTAAAGGAAGTGATGGTGAAGACGATGGATGTGGACACTGGAAACAGTGGCAGGTTGGCTTGGTCAGCCTTTTCTTAGGCACAAAAACTACCAGTGCAGCACTCCAACTTTCAACTACAGCATTAATAACAAAAATGACATTCTAGTCCAAGCGATGTGTGGACAATGGTGGGAAAGGATTAGACACTTTGGAGACTTCTGGGTGGCTCACTGTGAGAGCAGCAGTGTGTTGGGCTCACATCAACTCACACATCAGTCTGTGATCATGGCACAGCTACCAAACAGCTGGACTACATTTGCCAAGTCTGGATTTATTATAAGGCTTAGAGGTGCTGGGAACTGGGGGCAGGGGGGTTGGAGGATCAGTCTAGCACCAAAAGCTCTCCCAAATAAGCAGAGGAGAGAATTAGGAGAGAACAGAGAGGAAGACTGCTTCCAGATGAAAGCTTGTCGGACCATCCCCCCCCACACCCCTAAAAGTGAGTCGTTATGGCATCATGCCTACTGGTAATAATTACATGGGGCTTATCAAGTTGTTTGCTTATTCTTAGAATGTGGCAGCGCTGTCGGTCAGAAAACTGAGCAGACATACAATCAGACAGATTTAGACATTACAGAGAGAAAGTCTTATGCTAACACAATGTGATTTTATTGTTGTTTGGGTCTATTTTTGTAGTTTTGGGCATACAGTATATTCCATAATGGTAACAAATTGTAATCCTTTAACCAAAGACATTGTGTAGTACATGACAAAACTGTTAAGAGACCTTGTGGTGGGCTTTTGGCTGATATTGACTGGTGGGTAGACAATATGGTTTGTCAGTCTTTGTTCTGCAGACCTTCATTTCTCTGCCATGGGATAAGGCTGTCTGACTGGAAAGCTTGTTTAGGCCAGATAAAGGCGGATGGAATATCAGACCAATGATCATAAGGACAAGGAAACAGTATGTGTGTGTTTTGCTGGAGATGGGGATCTCTCATATTGTCTCATTGTGGATCATACTAAATGTGCATGGAAAAACACAGGTGTGAAGTGTTACAGGGATAAGAGTTTTCAGTATTAAGGCCCTGACACACCAGGCCGAAATCGGCCGTTTTCGTTAGTCGGACGACGATGCGTGCCCTATCGCCCAAACTCAATTTGGTGTGTCCCGCACCGTCGGCCGTGACACGCCTTATTTGGCCTTTCATGGCTGACGCATGGCCGATTCAACATGTTGAATCGGCCATGCGTCGGCCAAAGGCAGTCGGCCAAAGACATCACTCTGATTAGCTGTTCAGCTACCGAATCAGTGCATGAGAAGCGAAACGGAAGTGAGGGACGTAAACAAACGATTTAAGAAGGCACACACACAAACGGCTATTCATTTTCATCTCATCAGTCCAATGGCTGATATAGCTCCAGTACCGCACGAAACATGTTTTCGATGGACGAGAGTGAAATGGAACGCACACGCTATTTGTTGTTTGTTTTATCACGCAGTCTGTTCTTCTTCTCTTTCTTCCGGTTGTTGCCTCTTTTGAATGACGAATACACACTACCGCCGCCTGCTGGTAGGAGAGTTATTGCCACTCACGCATGCGCAGTTCGTACGTGCTCGGCTGAAGTCTTTGCGGTGTGTTCCAGTGCGACATGGCCAAGACGCAGGAGAACACGGCGACGCCACAGTCGGCCGCCGAAGTTCTCTGGTGACTGCTTGGTGTGTCGGGGCCTTAACAGTACGAGTGAGAAGAATCTTATTCCTCACTTTGACTGAAGCAAACAGCTGCAATTGTGTTTGCAGCTGTGTTGTCTATGTATGAAAAAGGTTGAATGAGACATTTTATTTAGGCAATTTCATATATCTATGTAAACTGTAATATGCACAACTTCAGTAATTCAATTTATGTAAAATGAATAATCATCACATATAGAATGTGTACCTGGATCATATCTGGCATCACTGACTGACAATTCCCAAAAAGACACTAAACTCAGCACAGCAGGGGGTACACTGAAAAGTTCACTTTAATTAAATGTATTATGTAAACAGATTTCACATACCTGTATTCAGTTAGTTTGAAGCAATAATATTATGTTTGAATAAACAATATTAGGTTTAACTAGAAGTTCAGGTTTAGTTTAGTGAGTGATGGTAATTTGTTTCAGATACACTGCCTTAAAGGTCACCGAAATCCACTTTTTCATGTATTCTATACGTGTACCCGTGTTACGGTTGAGTGAAGCAGGCAGGACCCAAATGCAGATTTCAAAAAGGGTAAAGGTCTATAAACAAAAGAAAATCCTTTATTTCAAGGCAAGCTGGCAAAAAACAGAACACTACCCCGTGACACAGTCTAAGACAAACAATGAACCGACAGGGAAAGACAAGACCAAATACAGGAAGGGGTAATCACGAGACGAGAAACAGCCGGGCAGGGGAGGAGAAACACAAGGGCAACAGGTGAACACAATCAGACACAGGAGGGAAACTAACGACAGGGAGGAAAACACAGGGAGAGGACCAGACAAGAGACAGGGAGGAACACACAGGGAGAAGGACCAGACAAGAGACAGGGAGGAACACACAGGAGAAGGACCAGACAAGAGACAGGGAGAACAGAACAGCAAAATAAACTCCAAAACTTAACACACAAAAACTGAAATCATAACATAACCCCCCCCTCAAGGGACGGATTCCAGACGTCCCTACCGAAAGTCCAACACTTCCAAAAAGGGTGGGTGGAGGGGGTCCGGAGGACGGGTTTGGGCTGACAGCCCGGAGGCACGGCAGAGGACAAGGAAGGGGTCTCGGGCGGATGACCCGGGGGCAAGGCAGAGGAACAGGAGGTGGTCTCGGGCGGACGACCCGGGGGCAAGGCAGAGGAACAGGAGGTGGTCTCGGGCGGACGACCCGGGGGAAAGGCAGAGGAACAGGAGGTGGTCTCAGGCGGACGGCCCTGGGGCAAGGCAGAGGACCAGGAAAGAGTCTCGGGCGGACGGCCCGGGAGCAAGGCAGAGGCCGAGAAGGGGCTAAGGCCACGGCGGGCATAGTCAGGGAGCCGGGCACAAGGAAGGACCGGGTTCGTGGCCGACTGGGCCACTGGCGAAATAGAAACCAGTGTTGTCCGGGCAGGAGCCCTGGACGGGACATGGGCTGGTGTCAGTGGAACCCTGGACGGAGCAAGAGCTGGTGTCGACGGGACCTCCAACATGACAGGACATGGTGTTGGCAGGAAAGCCGGCGGAGCAGGTGTCGGCGGGACCCCCAACAGGACAGGATCAGGTGTTGGCAGGAAATCCGGTAGAACCCCCAACGAAACTGGACGTGGAGTCGGCAGGACCCTCAGCAGAACCCCCGACGCCACAGGACATGGAGTTGGCAGGACCCTCAGCAGAACCCCCGACGCCACAGGACATGGAGTTGGCAGGACCCTCAGCGGAACCCCCAACGACACAGGACAAGGAGTTGGCAGGACCCCCAACGATACTGGACGTGGAGTCGGCAGGACCCTCAGCGGAACCCCGACGCCACAGGACATGGAGTTGGCAGGACCCCCGGCAGAACAGTAGTCGGCGGGACCTCCAACGGCACAGGACATAGGTTTGGCAGGACCCCCGGCAGAAGAGTAGTCGGCGGGACCTCCAAGGGCACAGGACATAGGGTTTGCAGGACCCCCGGCAGAAGAGCAGTCGGCGGGACCTCCAACGGCACAGGACATAGGGTTGGCAGGACCCCCGGCAGAAGAGTAGTCGGCGGGACCCCCAACGGAACAGGACATGGAATTGGCAGGACCCCCGGCAGAAGAGTAGTCGGCGGGGCCTCCCAACGGCACAGGACATAGGGTTGGCAGGACCCCCGGCAGAAGAGTAGTCGGCGGGACCTCCAACGGCACAGGACATAGGGTTGGAAGGACCCCGGCAGAAGAGTAGTCGGCGGGACCCCCAACGGGACAGGACATGGAGTTGGCAGGACCCCCGGCAGAACAGTAGTCAGCGGGACCCCCAACAGAATAGGACATGGAGTTGGCAGGACCTCCGACGAAACGGGTGTCGGCGGGGCCCCCAACGGGACAGGACATGGAGTTGGCAGGACCCCCAGCGAAACCTCCAACGGACCAGGACATTGGGTAGGGACTTGAGAGGAAACTCTAGAGGGAACTCGAGAGGAGACTTGAAAGGTGACTTGAGAGGGAACTCGGGAGGAGACTCGAGAGGGGCCTGGAGAAGGAACTTGAGAGGGAACTCGAGAAGGGAACTTGAGAGAGAACTCGAGAGGTGACTCGAGAGGTGACTCGAAAGGGGACTCGAGAGGTGACTCGAGAGGTGACTCGAGAGGGGACTCGAGAGGGAACTCGAGAGGGGACTCGAGAGGGACTCGAGAGGGGACTCGAGAGGTGACTTGAAAGGGAACTCGAGAGGTGACTTGAGAGGGGACTCGAGAGGGGACTTGAGAGGTGACTTGAGAGGGGACTCGAGAAGGGACTGGAGTCTTGAGTCGGCGGCGCCCCCGAGTCGTCGGGGCCCCTGATGAAAGAAAGGTCTTGAGTCGGCCGGTATGCCGACAGGACACGAGGGGCTGGAGTCGGCCGGTACGCCGACAGGACACGAGGGGCTGGAGTCGGCCGGTATGCCGACAGGACACGGGGAGCTGGCGTCGGCCGGAGAGCCAACAGGTGACGAGGAGCCGGAGTCGGGACCATGGCTGCTGGGGCCAGGACTGAGGCTGGAACCATGGCTGGGTGGTCCGGTTCTGGAGCCGGAACCATGGTCGCTGGGGCCGAAACTGAGGCCGGAACCATGGCTGCTGGGGCCAGAACAGAGGCCTGGATCATGGCTGTGTGGAGAGGTTCTGGAGCCGGAACCATGGCTGCTGGGGCCGGCACTGGAGTCGGAACCATGGCTGCTGGGCACGGAACTGGGGCCGGAACCATGGCTGCTGGGGCTGGTACTGGAGCCGGAACCATGGCTGCTGGGGCCGGAACTGGGGCCGGAACCATGGCTGCTGGGGCTGGTACTGGAATCCTGGCCTTGCATCTTCCAGTAAACTTCTGGAGGATCCGCGGACCTCCCAAGGCCAGGCCAGACCCCAGGAAAGGGTTAGAGGCTTGCGACAAGCTTTCAGGGCTGCTTGCGAAAGTTTGTAGCCACTCAGGCAGCAAGCTCCTGAGCCAGGGCTTGCGAGCAATCTCCTGGCGTGCCTCCTTTAATGCAGCCTCCTTACCCCGTCTAGATGAGGCTTCCACCCAGGTGTAAAAAATGTACTCTAGAGAGTACCCGAGACATTCCGCCTGGGGAGCCAACGAAAAAGAAACTGCTGAGTCCATTATGGTCGGTTCATTCTGTTACGGTTGAGTGAAGCAGGCAGGACCCAAATGCAGATTTCAAAAAGGGTAAAGGTCTATAAACAAAAGAAAATCCTTTATTTCAAGGCAAGCTGGCAAAAAACAGAACACTACCCCGTGACACAGTCTAAGACAAACAATGAACCGACAGGGGAACACAGGGAAAGACAAGACTAAATACAGGGAGGGGTAATCACGAGACGAGAAACAGCCGGGCAGGGGAGGAGAAACACAAGGGCAACAGGTGAACACAATCAGACACACCAGGGAAACTAACGACAGGGAGGAAAACACAGGGAGAAGGACCAGACAAGAGACAGGGAGGAAAACACAGGGAGAAGGACCAGACAAGAGACAGGGATGAAAACAGGGAGAAGGACCAGACAAGAGACAGGGATGAAAACACAGGGAGAAGGACCAGACAAGAGACAGGGAGGAAAACACAGGGAGAAGGACCAGACAAGAGACAGGGAGGAAAACACAGGGAGAAGGACCAGACAAGAGACAGGGAGGAAAACAGGGAGAAGGACCAGACAAGAGACAAGGAGGAACACACAGGGAGAAGGACCAGACAAGAGACAGGGAGGAAAACACAGGGAGAAGGACCAGACAAGAGACAGGGAGGAAAACACAGGGAGAAGGACCAGACAAGAGACAGGGAGGAAAACACAGGGAGAAGGACCAGACAAGAGACAGGGAGGAACACACAGGGAGAAGGACCAGACAAGAGACAGGGAGGAACACACAGGGAGAAGGACCAGACAAGAGACAGGGAGAACAGAACAGCAAAATAAACTCCAAAACTTAACACACAAAAACTCAAATCATAACAACCCGTATGTTAAATATTGAGACATTTTCAGGAAAAAGATTATCTCTCTTTTTGTCCTGATCCACCTATTAAAAAAACCTGAGCTGATCAGATTTTGCCACTGTGATGTCACAACGTTTTTTTGGCTTGTGCAACCATTAGCCAATAACCAACCATGCCCACCCACCCATCCACCTAATCACCTGAATCTCCTCCTAGAGCACCATTGTGTGTTTTTTTAAAAAACCAATCACTTCTCAGAGGGGCGTGGCCAGCAGCATTTAAAGCTACAGACACAGAATCAGCCCTTTTGGAACAGGGCTGAAACAGAGGGGTTTATGGGATGCTACAATGATCTGTTTGGTGTTTCAGACAAACACTTCAGAGACATGTTCTGTTTATATCTGATACCTGTGATATATTGTTGTAAAGAGTTTCTCAAGTCATAGGACCCGATGTGAGCAGTGACCTCAAGTTGACTACTCTAACTATCCATAACACATAGACATACGCTTTATTTATTAAAACACGGCAAGAATAACAATAACCAAAACCATGACTATTTAACGTTTTGGCTCGCAATCTTGTTATGAATTAGTCAGAATGGCTTTGATGGCTATAGGCCAACATCATCAATGTAATACAAGATATACTTCACTTTATACAATCCTTTATTCATGGTGCAATGTAAACATTCTCAATACAACTGAAAAAAAACAGTTATGGGGAAATATACGTCAGGACGGGGCTCCTACAGGGCTCTGGGCAGTGAAAATGGTTGTCATTCACCCTCATTCACTTAAGGACAAGTACTTACTTTGTAGGCAAACAATAAAATGTTAAATGTCATTCTAGACTTTATCAGAAGCCAGTGTAGAGATGCCAGTACAGGTGTAATGTGTGTTCTCGTCAGAAGGCGTGCAGCAGCATCTTGAACTAGCTGTAAGCGGGAGATGGAAGCCTGGCTAACTCCAACGTAGAGGGCATTACAGTAATCTAGTTTAGTTGTCATAAAACAAGGTATTACCCTCTCAAAGTCATTAAAAGAAAGGAAAGGCTTGACCTTTGATAACATTTGCAGCTGAAAGAAGCTGGATTTTACAACAGAATGTATCTGTTGATCCAATTTAAAATCCTGATCAGTCTGTACACCCACATTTGTTACAGTGGGTTTCATATATGGGACCAGAGAATCAAGCACAAGCAAGGCATTGGATCCACCACTGGGTCCAAACATTATATATTCTGTTATTTTCATTACATTTCAAAAGTTCAATCATAAGGAATCCTTTGACTGTAAGTTCAACCTGTGCTCATTAAACCCCAGTTGGGAGCATAAGAATGAAAGAGTCTGCTAGGAAACATGAGTTCATCCATCATTATACTCAGTTTGCAAGAGACAAGATGAGAGCAGTAAAGGAAAGTAGGATCCAACCTCACATGTCCAGAGTTTTTTCAATCCTGCAAGTGCCATTGTTATCTAGTGAGTAACACTGTTTTAAATTAAGCCTAGTGGCCGGTCCTGGGGGTCTGCCTGGCAGCCTCCAGCTGGATATTAGCCAGGTTACAAATTCCAGCAGGAATGCAGACAGACAGGCAGGGGACTGATTGTCAGTGGTGCTATCTGAGCAGAGTGTTGGCAGTAGGGGGGTTTCACCCAGCGATTTGTGAGGGTAAAGTGTTGGCAAGAGACAGGGACACTGTTATTGGCCAACTTTGTAATGCAAGCAGAACCCAAACTGGAAACTTCCCTTTGTGTGAGAGGAGGACTACTAGCAGCGTAACCTGTTACTGTTGTTGTTCATTACCAAATCCCACCTCTGATTTAACATCTGAATCAATTCTAATGAAACACATTGTAACCTGTGTTTATGCAATATTCCAGAGTGTGATTTGGAATAATCCGGTTGCAGAGACCAATGACAGAGCGCTGCACACATGGGTGTGGCAGTGAATTATGACAGCATATGGCACAGGATGGGAGGAGCCACAGGAGTCAACGGTGTGGCTTAAAGGAGACACAGACAGACAAGAATATCAATGCAACCAAAAGATAAACAGTTCACCTGAAAACTGGGGAAAGCAAACCCCCCGGGGACATTACATCTTCACTTGTGTATTCTGTGATCCATTCATATACATGCAGGGCAGTGGGTGGGGGGAGAGTGAGGGGCTGCTCTGCAGGTCAGGTAGCCTTCTCTCTCTTTCTGCCAGCCGCCGCTACTGCTGCATTATCAGGGCATTGTGGAGCTGTTGCCATGGCGATATGGGTCAGAGCGCTGATGTGCTAGCGCAGCATGGATCTGGATCTGGAGCCGGCAGGAAGCTCTGGATGAATGTAGGTCAGCGGGAACCTCCAGAGCACCAGTTACTGCAGGAGGGCTAGGAGGTGGTGGGAGGGGAGGGGGTTCTGCGGGGGGGCAAAGGGCTAGGGAAAACTGCATCCAAAAAATGGTTTATTTACCAGTCTGTTTCATTTTTACCCACCAACGGCCAATTGATGGGATGTTTGCTGATCTGGATTGTGTGGATGTTTCTGACATCATCATATAAATTCTCAGGAACGCAGACTTTTTATTTTCTTTGCTTTCTGGTCCTACAGGATAATCCCAGTTATTGCACATGGTGTCCTTTTTGAAGTTTAAATAGTTTACAGCCAGAGCAGACATGTCTTCACTGAAACTATGGACCCCAAAAAACAAATAAATTAATCAAACATATCTATAAATCAATGAAATAAAGAAATTGTTTATGTTAAAGGTGGGGTAGGTAATTTTGGAGAAACCAGCTCGAGTGCGCTAGAATTTGAAAATACACAACCGGAAAAAATCTGCCACTTAGAGCCCCTCCTCCAACACACACGACCAATGAGGGCACGAGATAAATTTGTGCACAGATGGAAGGTTGACAGGCAGGTAGGCCATCCAGTTATTTTAGCAGGGCCAGCTAAAATGATTGGTCGTGCCAATCATTTTGGTAATTGGCACGACCAATGGTAACGTTTTACAGTACTACGGCTTCCACAGATGACGGTTTTTTTATGGATTTGTTGTCAAATTCGTCATTGCTATCGGGATGTTAAGAGCATTCCATGGAATATAACAAAAAGTGTATCTCGAGCCGGTTTCTCAAACTTACCTACCCCACCGTTAAGTTAATATAATAATAACTTTTTTCAAGATTTATTTTCAGTCAATCACCCACTTAAGCCCAGAGGGAAATGTCTCAAATATCTTTCCAAATATAATATATTACAAATGTTTGTGGTCCTCAGAGGAAGATTCCTGCCGACTGTTGATCCCCTGGTTTTTTTTTAGCCCCACTTGAGGTTGGCATCTGGGGTTTTAAGGCCTAACAATAGAGGGAATGATTAACATAAGATTTGTGTCAGAATTAAATACCAAAATTCCCATTCCAGACGTTTAGCAAAATCTTAAGGTAAAATGTTATATCTAGACCACACCTTCAAAACTATCTATTTACCATGAGCCTCAGCTGTACTGTGTTAAGCACTAATTAGCATGTGTTAGCATTCGAACCGACTAAAAGAAGATAAGTTGGTAAACACAACAAATTCAGTAACAAATGAAGAAATTCATGGTAACGTTATGGCTTTGAGCTTGTAAGCGTGCTACCAGCATTAAGCCCAAATCATTGACCTGTCTGAGAGCAGCCTCACAGATCGGCTAACATGACTGCAAACACAAGGGTTTTAAAATAATCTCTCCTTTAAATCAAAAGACTAAGCAATGTGTTTCTTTTCATTCAGTATAATCTGACTGAGCGTGTGTTTCATTTTTTACGCCCTATGTTTATATAACGTACAGTAAAGATTCATCCGACTGCATGCATGCATTTATGTTTTTTGCTTGTGCATAGAAAACCCTAAACAAATGCTGGGTGAATCTTTGACAATGCATGAAACAATTCCTCTCATTCTTCCTCCAGCGACACAGACAGACAAAGCCCCGAAGGAGAGATGGATTGCTCTCCTTTCCTTTTGAGCTTCACCTCGTCAAAGGGAAATGCTAATGAGGAGCTGGAAGCACACAGAGGAGCAGAAGAACTGGCACGGTGTAGCAATTGTCTTTCTGATTCAGAACCTGGACAGGAGGAATAATTGACAAACTTATTTTCTGGATGGAGTGAAACTGAGTCACTGAGCCAGTTTAAAAGAAATGCATCAATGTTGTTTTCCTGCTGGGACACAAGGCTTTTGATGGGAGACAGTAAACTGAAAATCCCTTCTGTCATGGGGAGTTCCACTCAGTGTCCTGGGGCTCTGGGGGACTTTGCTTATCACAATGATGTCATCAGGGTTGTCTTAGCTTTAGCTTGAACACAATACTTTTTAAAGTAAAGACTGAAGGGACCATCTACTCAGATGGATTTTTATAAATATATCGCTCACTGCTGGTTTAATTTGTTGACTATTGTTCTTTAGTTCTGTTTTGAAACAACCCCTGAATAGCAAAGCATTTATGTTCACTGGTTCACTGCATGGAAACAGCTGTGTGAACATAGCTTAGTGCAGAGTTAAATATATGAAGTGGTCTTCATACAACAGAGGCGATCACAATGGAAGATTACAGATGTGTTTCGTTTCATGTAGTTTAAGATTAGAGCTGAGACTTTAAAGGCACACTTCAGAAAAGCTTTGAAAATTGTGCATGTGTTTTGCAGGAAATATACTAAACATGCTGTAGGAGCCATGAAAATTACAAAGTGATTAATTGTATTACAAATAAGGTTTGTACTTGTTATCTTTTTTTGTATGGGTAATGTTTTGTATTATATTATTGTAGGATGGCAATGGGTTGGTTTGTATGGGTCACATGGATATCGGCGGAATTATAATGATGCATTACTGCACAGAAACTCACTCATAACACCCTTATTACTTATCGTAGCTGCACGTCCAAGATATCGACTAGCATCGTGAGAAGACACAGAATCGATAGGTACCTACATCATCACTCTATGATAAGAACTCGCGACTTTATAAACAAAATCAGACATCAAAACACATGGCGCTAGGTAGCTAAAACGGCAAAATGGCTTACCTTTGTCGTTGTCTGGTCAAAAGTGGTCTTCAATGGCATTAAAACGATAAAATATATATTGATTCTGACTTTTCTACATCCAACTCACAGGTTTATCATTACTTTGAGAAAAAAGATTATTCATTTTCCCCTTTTTAGAAGTGTAGTTATGGTCATTTGTTCTGGAAATGTCATTTTCGAGCCTGAGACCTGAAAAACAGGGATGGGGTTTAACAGGTTAATACAATTCCTTTGTCCAAGTTGTTCATAAAATGTTTCATTAAATTAAAAAATGTTCACCACATTTTTTATGTCAGCAATACATTTATTGATAGCGCGTCAGACAATTGCAACCAGGCCCCTCAGCCTCTCAGCTTTGTTTCCTGAAGTCGCTACACATGCAAATCCCCTTTCATCACACAGCAGTGTGTTAGTGTAACTATAAGCAACAGGGGAGGAAGTTCAACATTTGAATATGTGATGCCCATGTAAAAAGGCTGTCTTCCGTTGCCATTGTTACGATAAACACACTATTAAAACAAACGGAGGAAAAAAAAAATCTATCTACCTGCAAAATATTTGTTGGGTTAAATATTTAAAACAAAATGAAACTGTAGGATGCAACTGTTCATTAACTAAGACGATCTGTAAGCTGGCACACCCCACACTTTTTAAAAGTTATAAACAGAATAAAAGGAGCTGGATAAAGAGTGATTGTACCCGACACACTCACTACTATACACTAGTCACAACAGAAGCTCAGGTGACTTCAGATCTGGTGTCTTGGTAGTGTTATGTAGGGAGGTGCACTGTTATATAGCAGTAGGCTTTTCTTTATGTATTACTTTTTGATTACTGGTGTCCAATCCAAGATGCTTTCAAACATACTTGTTCATGTTTCTTTGGTATGTTTATCTATGGTAAATATGACCACACCATATGTTCTCTAGCCTTGTACAGCTTTAATCAGAAATGTACTTCAGTTCTACCACACATTATATAGACTGTTTGGTGTTGTGATGTTTGGCACAGTAAAACAATCACAACCACAATGGATAATAAATGATACAGGTCAACAACTTTTACAATTCTGTGTGAGGAACTTGGAGGCCTTTCCTGAACAAACTGAATAACTCTCAGCTCAACAGTCATGGTATTTAGTAATGGTCCCTAATTCTAGCTGCTTTTGTATCCCTCTCCAAAATTGTTCACATGCCCACTGATACCTTTATCCCTTCAGACAAATCCCAAGCAACTGTGACCACATCCTTGCCATTCTTTCCATGAAAACTCAGACTACAGCAATTAGTGCACTGAGTTACACGATGCAGAGGGTTTGGAAGACCTCTCCAAAGAAGACAACAATGCCTTCCAGCATACCACTGAGAATATGTACATATGCCCTAAAGCTAGAAGTAGGAATGCTCAAGTTCCCAGTCTACAGGGACAAGACTATGTTGTGGCTCAACAGTTATGTTATGTTAAGTTGTGTTTTTTAGTCTAGTCTTGTGTTTTTGATCTTGTCACTTCCTGTGTTTTTTTAAAAAGTATCTCTTCCCTCTCATTCCAGATCCCACACTTCCTGCCTTTGTGTGTTTCCCGCCCTTGAGATTGCTTGGCCCTGCCCTGATAGTTTTCACCTGTGCCCATCCCCCTCACCTATAAATAGCCCTTGTGTTTCTTTGTCCCTTGTCAGTTCGTTATGTTCCATGCTGTGAGAACCTGAGCCCTTTGACTCCTGAACTTGAGATTGAGAAAGTACCTCTTTGACAAGTGAGTTTTGATTTTTGGAAAACCCTTTTTCCCACTGGAAGTGTGATTTTGATTTGTTAGAGAAAAGAACTTTTTTCCACGTGAAGTGTGACTTTGATTTTCAGAGTAACCGTTATTAACCTGTTAAGCCTGGATGGCCACATTTAACAACCTATTAATGTGTCATACCCACTTAACGGGAAGAAACTCATCTAACTGACGATACGAACCATTTTTACCGAAACAAAACATAAGTCTCACAAGAAGCGTCTAAATGAGCCCTGAGCGAAAAAATTGCTAACACACTTAGCACAGAACTCACTGTATAAATACTTTATTACTTATCGGATCTGCACAAACAAGTATCAGATTAAAGCTGATATTCCACAGATTCTAGAGGTATTAGTACCGGCAGGGGAAGCAAACCCAGACATCACACGATGTAGCTTTACGGAGCAAAAATGGAAAATAGTCTTACCTTTGCTGTTTTTCTGATCAGAAGTTGTGTTCAATGGCATTAAAACGATAAAAAGGCTGCTGAAGGTTAATCCATAGGTTAATCCAATGTGTCTGTGTCACTTTGAAATGATTACTGATAATCCATCAGCAATAAGCCTAGTTTTCAGTTTTCAGAGCGTAACATAGCTTTCAGTAAACTGCGTGCGCATCACTCTCACTCCTCAATGTAACGTGTAGGTGTATTTAGGAACTTCCCCTTCAATTCTATTGGCTCTAACGGTTCAAAAGAGATGTCAATCACCAAAATCGACCAATGGGTATAAACAGCAAATACACCCAAATGACCCCAGAGGTGGGTTTTTTTTGCTAAACCTCTCTAGAAAGGTCAAATGTCACTTGTTTTGCATCGATCTTGATACAGAGTACTTATTATAGTTTGGATTCCTAAAGCTTTTAGTCTGCTATCCCATCATTCAAGGGTGTTTTCACTATAAGTAATGTTTTTTTTTTGGACGGACTCTATAATTTTTTTTTTTACTATGTTCAATCTGAATTGACTTTAAAATAAAAAAATTCTATATTGATTCTGACTTTTCTACATCCAACTCACAGGTTTATCATTGCTTTGAGAAAAAAGATTATTAATTTACCCCTTTTAGAAGTGAAGTTATAGTCATTTGTTCTGGGAATGTCATTTTCGAGCCTGAGACCTGAAAAACAGGCTCAGGGGTTAACAGGTTAAAATATATTTTGTTTTTGGACAACTGTCTCCGAGTCCTGCATTTGGGTCCTGTGTCCTGTGCTTCAGTTCACGACAGACTACAATTAGCCCCTGATGGGGTTCAACAGAAAAGGCCAAGAGGTCTTTTCAAGGATGAAAAAGCCCAATTGAGATTAACTGTTTAATTCCAGTCAAATAACTGAGTTCTGATGATCTGAAGAACACAGTGCACATTCTCAACCTTCCCATAAACCCAACGAGAAGCATGGCTAGCAGTGCATGTGTGTAACATAGAGAAGAATGTCCTTCCATCCATCAAAGGGAATTACAAGCGTGACAGAACATAATGTGCCCATTGTGCTCTCCAGCATCACTTCTTATCTACAGCAAGGGGAATGTCTGGGAAGCTCCTGCAGGTTTACAGTTGCTTGAGCTAAACTCACCAGAAACTGTTACAGTGAACTGATGTTTTTATGTCCCCGGGGTGAGGAATTCTGGGTGATTATGGATTGGAGTGTCACTGCAAAATCCATCAAATGCCTCAGGTGATAAAGCAACACCTTACAGTGTGCTCAGGTGAACTTACTGTTTTATTCCAGATATGCATTTAAATAAACTGACTGAACTAGAATAGAAGTTCATTATCTGAAATGTTGCTCTCTTCTAGTACGGGAATGGATGCAAAGCCAGGGCGATACTCAATACCAAATATTCAAACGAAGACACAAAAACTGTATGAAGTCCGTGGTAAAAACCATGCTATCACTTTGAATCACTGCAGCCAGGTGCCTTGGATATAATGAAAAGCTGAGCAAAAACAAATATTTGAAGATTGTTTGGTATGCAGTGAAGACTGGTGGTGTCTCTGTCTGCTTCAACAAGCCAGTGATATCACACTCACTACACATGAGCATATATGTAGTAGATGGAGGGGAAGCCTACAGTGTTTCTATACAAGACACACAGGAGCATGAATCTCCTCATTAAAACGATCCATTTTCCGGAGCCCTCTCTCAGTATGACCCCGCCAGCCTCAGTCTGACGGGATTCTTATGTAAACATGTGAAACTCAGCTGGCCTTAAAGGTCATTTTCACAAGTCACACAAGTAGGGGGCCTTAAGATGGTGATGGCTGGTGGTCAGTCTGTTAAAACAACTACAGGCCAGTTAGCTGTGATATTCATGGTGCCCAGAAGATGATTCCTAACGGTTTGGTTAACGCTCGGACATTTCGTCCTGCACCATCACACCAAAGTTGTCCACTTGTATAAATTAAATCTCATACATCAAATATGCAGATGTCATGAAGATCTGTCCTCATTCATTGTCCCCAGAGGATCGACCCTTGTTGGCCCACTCTTTTGTGGGTGAAATCAGCATTGAAATCTCATCATTGGATAAAAGCGTCTAACAAGTAACATGTAATGTACACAGCAATGACTGGTGAGGCTGTGAGGAATTTTTTTTAAAACATTTTTGTCTTGCAAATCCATGTACTCTACAAATTGACACAGTGTTCATCTGTTTCTCTCAAAGTAGGCGGTGCTGATAGCTTGGTGATGTAATGACTAGTGACAGAGTTGGCAAAAACCATAGCTGGAAGCTCTGCAGGATAGAAAACTCGACCATGACCTGAGCATGTATGTTAGCACGGAACTGGATCATATGAGCAGTTGGTAGAACTTAGCTAACATGCTAGATATCTTCCTCGTACATAAGGAAATCTAAATCCTGTGGAGAAATTAGTACAGTAACGTATAAATAACTTCTATCTTCTTTTGTTTATCTGCTGACTTTTTCTTAATCTCTTTTCATACTGGTCACCTAATTTCACTGATTGTGGAACTTAAATATTCAAGTACCTTACACAAATAACCCTATCTAAGAAACATGAACAGTCTTGTGCCATACAGTATTCATCAATTGTATCTTTGAAATGGTTTGATCACCTCCAAACAAAACCTCTCAACAGAACCTAATGCATAAGCTTATTGATTTATGTCTTTGAAAGAAAACCATTTCCTCCAGTTCGACGAGATCTTGGGTGTGCACTCATTATTTATGTTATCAACAGAGGTTGGCTGCTGAGCATCCCTACTCTACATCCAGGCATACAGAGCAGAATATACTGTTATAATATGGAGTTGTGAAAAAATAGAGGCGAACAACTTCTATCTTTAAAAAACACAATGTCTGTGGCGTTTATATACCACCTCAAAATTCACCAAGATAACAGTTGGAAACCATTACTCTGAACCGTTGATCATGTTTCCATAGTAACAAACTGACATTGTCCAACTGTGACTGTGTTGCTTGTGAAGGTAAAACATGACAGAAAAGGCACAGCTGATTGCTAGTGTTTAACTACAGACAATGGTGAACTATGACCTTAGAGTCACCACACTGTACTATTAGATTCACTCTGTATTTCTACGTAGAATTTGAAAAAGGTTAAATAAAAACACAAATCAAGAAAGGCACTGTGATTCACTAAACATGCATTTAATATGTTTTACACTGGGGGTTTTGTAAAAGATAAATTACCATTTGCCTCCTTGTGTGCTATCACTGTTTGAACATGACAATGGAGGATAAAATCATTTAGACCAAAAGAAAATACACACTCTTTCAAGTACGTTTATACAAAGTAACATGTGAAGTTAAATGAAACCTCATGAGATGTTGAAGGTCTGTTTTGCTCAGCTGCTGACAATGCCAACAGTGTTTTGCTCTTGGTGTCCATGCATGAAGGACATTTGTGTATGAACATTGGAAAAGGTCGCGGTTGGGTGCTTAATAGATATTCAAGCATCCATTGAATGGTACAGAAGGGAAGGCAAGTGACCAAACTGCAAACTTGTGGCACTTAGACTCTGGTACAGACATTACGAGATTAAAACCCAGTGTTATTGACAGCTAGAATGATAACAGATCCTACAGCAGACGGACGATAGACAGCACACACACTCTGCACTGTGGCTGTTTTAATGGTGATATACACAGTGATAGATGTTAGGACTAACGTTTATAATAAATACATTTGTAATTTTATTTGAGATCTTTTCATACAATCATACGTACTGGGATCATTTGTATTAATGTGGACCGGAGGGTGACAAGCATAAGTTTCACTTTCCTTTTTATTTCAATAACAACCTCGTTCATGAAGAATTTATGTTTCTCTGTTGTCCACGTTCATAAAGCATAAAACAACACCATCAGAGCACGGTGCAGAGTCTCTAGATGCGTTACAGTAGTCCGCCCTTCTTATTATACATCCATGTAGTCCGCTGTATAGAAAACTGTAGTTTCCCCACAGCAGACGCATATTCATGACGTCCGCTGGCACTTCATAAATACGTCGGATTGTGAGAGTGCAGATTCTCAAATCACCGCAGTCTCTTCTCCTAAATCCTTTTGAATTCTCCTATCCACTATTCCTTAACCCCGTGACGTTTCAAACCGAGGTCAAGGAATAGACGATAGGATAGACGATAGGGGCTGATTTTTGGACTATTCGACTGCAGCCCTAGTTTTAAGAGGAATGGGACGTCCTTTCCTCTGAGCGTCACGTGAAGCGACGTCCGTTTGTGATGACGCCGGCATATGGAAGCCAATAAGAGACAGAATGATTTGAATTTTATCAGACACCGAATTTATAGCATTGAAAATGTTTACTTTGAATTTTTTTGTGAAATTAAAATCTGAAATATCTTGATACGCAATTAAAAAAAGCTGAATTGCAATGTATTTGTTTTAGTGTTCACAAATTCAGATATACAAATTCAAGTAAAAAAATTGGAATGGTCAAATTCAGATCCCAAAATTCAAGTAAATAAAATTGGAATGGTCAAATTCGGTGCTTAAAATTTGACGTCCAACATTTCGACAGAGCATTATCCGGGCTACCCAGACAGGATAAGCAATCGAGCCTGAATGCAATCGAACCGACTTCTGGCCTATCAAGGCACGGCTTTGTCAGTATGTGATCAAAGCAACGAGAAACCTGATGGAGAACAGCGGGGCTCCGGTAAGTAGTCAGTTTGTGCTGTTTATTTTACAAGCATTGAGGGCCCGGGAGCCTTTGTATCTTACATTAGCTAGCTAAATGAGTAGGAATGTAACGTTACCAAAAACTCACGGTACGATAATATCGCGATAACAACTCCACGGTACGGTATTTATCACGATATTGAAAAATTAAAAAATGTTGAACATTTCTTTGGGGAAAAATGTATTTTGAAATGTATTTCAGGGTTCATACTTTTTCACCAATGATTTTCAATGACTTTTCAATGACTTCTCCATGATCTTTACCTAATTTTCCATGACCGAAAAAAATGACTCTTTCTCAGCGGTACCACTGAAAATGGTTTATTTTAACATGGAACAGGAAAATAAGGTCAGCAAGCATATGAAACATGTTGTGCCTATCTAAAACAAATCAAATAGTAGGCTTACTAGCTTCTACACACTAAAGCAACTGTAGTCAGGGATGCAAACTCATCAGGTATGAAAAAGGTGACAAGGATCCGAGCCCCCGACCCCCCCACCCCACGGAATATCGGCTTTAAAATTAGGAATAACAGAGGATTTTAACAGTCAGAACAACTAAAGCAGCAGTTAATAATAACAGAAACGCCAAAGAGTCACATCTAATAGAATTATATAAAAGCATTTACTTTAATTGTGTAGCAGTCAGTTTATAATTTTGGCAGCACTGTTGAGCATTTTGAAAATGTATTTTCATGCCTCTGTGCAAAGCTTAGTCTTTCTATCTTTATAGCCAGCGGTGTAAAGTAACCAAGTTCATAAACTCAAGTACTATACTTGGGTAAAATGTTGACATACTTTTGACTTTATTTAAGTATTTCAATGTTTTGCTACTCTGTACTTTTACTCCACTACAGTTCAGAGGTACATGGTGTACTTCTACTCCTCTACAGTTCAGAGGTACATGGTGTACTTCTACTCCTCTACAGTTCAGAGGTACATGGTGTACTTCTGCTCCACTACAGTTCAGAGGTACATGGTGTACTTTTACTCCTCTACAGTTCAGAGGTAGATGGTGTACTTTTACTCCACTACATGTATTTAATACCTTTAGTTACTTTACAGATCTGGATGAATGCTGTGAAATATAATCAAGTGTTAAATCAGACTTTAGTTCCACCTGGAGTAAATCCACAAGCTACCCTGCAGTATACAAAGTCATTCAAACTAGCTGCACCTTTACCAGCTTTGAGAACACTTTCATGATCAATCATTATAAAACATATCATATATATTATTCTGAAATGGATCAATCTGCACAATGACTACTTTTACTGTCGCTACTTTAACTATATTTTGATGAGAATACTTTTCTACTTTTACTTGAGGAACATTTTGAATGCAGGACTTTTACTGTAACAGAGTATTCCTACACTCTGGTACTTCTACTTTTACTCAAGTACAAGATCTGAGTACTTCTACTTTTACTCAAGTACAATATCTGAATACTTCTACTTTTACTCAAGTACAAGATCTGAGTACTTCTACTTTTCCTCAAGTACAATATCTGAATAGTTCTACTTTTACTCAAGTACAAGATCTGTGTAGGCTACTTCTATTTTTACTCCAGTCAGGGGCGTAGCTGGAAATTCTGGGCCCCATGAAAGAATCTATTTGTGGGCCCCCAATCCATGCGAGTGCGCGTTAGCGCGCACGCTAAAAAAAATGTGGCCATTTATTTATTGATGAAAAACATAATATGGTTTTTACCTATACATTCGGATCAGCAGTTCAGCACCTGAACTGTTGGTGGGTGAGCCTAGTAAAGGATGTCACATTGCGTTCATCTTCAATGAATGGACCAATGCAATAGTCTACCAAAGAACCTTGAGTCGCACTAGCTAGGCATATTTTCCCCTATTCTTGTGACAATGTTTTCTGATACTCAACATACAAAAGCTGTTACTTGTCCTGTCTCTCTGTAATCCCATCTCCAACACAAATAGTCTACTCAAGCACACTATTAGGTTGACAGACACTTACATTTTGATGTGCTCTGTAGTATACAATCGTTCCCTGCTTGGATATACCTTTTACGAAGCAGATTTTGAACTGTCGCGGGCAGAGCACTAGCTTTTTTGCTGTAGCGGCCGGGTTGCTGCCTTTCTCAGCAGAGTGCTAAAGCCCTACCTGTTACACGCGCAAGTAATTCGAGGAGGCGCGAGTGACAAGTGTTGAGCTATTGGTGGGGACAATTCAGGATTCTTGGATACTGGTGGGGTCATGACCTTGCGTCCACCCCCTAAACGACACGATGAAACCCAACCTCGAAAACCCTGTTGAAGTTAATGAACTGTAATGGACTGCAAGAAATCAACATGCACTGACTATCAACTTTATCTTCTGTCTATTTCATTGAAAATTACACCCAATACAGGAATGAACAAACAAAAAATCTCAACATTCTTTGACTTATTAAATTAAGATTTGAACAACACAAGGACAAAAGTATAAATTAACTGAAGATTTGAACACAATTATAAAACAATAAACTCTCAGGACATGAACACACTTACAGCAAACAATGAAAAATGTAGTGCTAGAGGACTATGCATCAGATAGTAATTGTTCAAATGTGGGCTGTAGCCTGTCAGCTTACTACAGGGAAACATCCCACAATCCTGTCATAGACTGGATTTTTAACCCTAAATCCGAACGCCAATCGCCGGACCTTCTTGGTGGCAAAATCTTTTACGAGCTCTTTGAAATCAAGTGACAGAGCCAGCTTGCTTTCAATCGATAACATTGCAAGGCTTTTCAACCTCTCTTGCGACATGGTAGATCTTAAATAGCTCTTGATAAGTTTCAACTTACTAAATGATCTTTCACCACCAGCTACGGTAACTGGGAGCGTCAAGAAAATTCTGAGGGCAATGCAAACGTCTCCAAAATGCTCTGGAGTTCCATCTTGTATATTGCATTAGTAGATCAAGAGAGCTACGATCAGGGGGAACGTGGCAGAAAATATTTTATTGAGATGCCTTATCTCACTCTCAAACTGATCTGTGAGATCCTGTGAGTATTTCTCCCTCAGTGGCTGACACACAGAAGCCATGACACTGTCACTCAACTTCCCAATTTTAAGTATGGCAGCAAATTCTTCAACAATATTTGCTGTTGTTTGGAACCGAGTGTCCAAGTCACTTATGATCTGGTCCATGGCAGTGAAAAACACAGTGTTACGGAATGTTGTTTCTGGCCTATCCTCCTGACCTGTTCCTTCAGCAGTTTCATCATGAAACCTCTTCCTCCTCCTCTCACGTCAAAGTTCTTTTTTGAAATGAGGTGGAACCTCCATTTCCTTAGCTACCATTGATGCCTCAGACAGAATAGCATCCCATCCATTTCTGAGAGTCTGCATCTCATCTCTTAGTGCAGCAACATTACCTGCCTCCACCTCTATTCAGATTTTCCCTGACTGGAGTATCACATTTCTGTCATCAATAGATTGCAATACTTTCACCCAAATGGTGAGAAGGACAATGGCATCAAATGACATGAGGTAGTTCCTCAGACCAACAGCTTCAGATCTGGCCTCAGCTGTGAGACTGCATGAGCTCAGTATGGTAGCAAGGGCTTCAATGACACCAGGTAGGTGCTTTGGTACAGGTTTCACAGCATCAATTCTCGCACTCCAGCGAGTGTCAGATAGCCTATGTACAGAGTGCCACATGTTTCTTCTTTCCCCTTGTTTTCTTTTTGTATATAGACCAACGAGATGGACTGGCACTTACAAATGTGTAGAGGCGGTTAATGTAACCAAAAAAGTTGGACACTTCAGGGCTCGATTCTAGCATGCACGCCTACCAGATTCAACGTGTGGGAGGCACAAGGTGAGAAAGTAGCAAGATTATTCTTTTTCAGTATTTGGGCTTGGACTCCCTTGATTTTCCCTGACATATTCGCCCCATTATCATACCCTTGCCCCCTGCAATCACTAATGTCTATCCCTAGATCCAGAAGCACACTCTCCATCATGCCTGCTATTTCACATCCTGTTTTTCCGTTGAAATCTTTGAATTCAATAAATCTTTCAGTGATCTCCCATTCGCCTGTGTCTTCATTATAATGTACATATCTTATGAGCACAACATTTTGCTCGGTGTGGGAAATGTCAGGCGTTGCATCACAAATGATTCCATAGTATATGGCATCCTCCCTTTCCGTCAGAATGGTTTTTAAAACCTTTCCCCCACACAATTCAATAAACTCGTTCTGGATGTCTGGGCTCAGATAATGAGTTAGCTGGCTTCCTTTTTTGGATGTCCTGATTTTGTCTAAGTGGTCTTTCAAGAGTGGATCATATCGTGACAAAAGTTCTAGCGTACCTACAAAATTTCCATTGTGGACATCGCCCAAAGCATGCGTTTTACCTCGGAAAGCTAAATTCCTCGTTGCCAAGTGCAGAGTGACATCAAGGAGTCTCTGCAAGATAGCTTTGTTTTTCTCAATTTCAGACTGTAGCTCTCTCTGCAACTGATGATCAACGCCACATGCAGTCATAACCGAACACTGTAGGTGTTTCCATCGCAAATAACAGTCCCTGTGATTCCTACTTGTTTCATGGCTTGGGAATTTATCATACATGCGACGCCACTCGACGTCACACATCTTGTATCCCTGGTCACTACTCAAAGCACTAAGAGAGGGTATTTTTTGCTCCTTGGAGAAAAGAACACATGGTATGCAGAACAGTGCATTTGCACTTTCACTGTGAATCAACCAGTCCCTTTTCACTTTTCCCCTACCCTTATCTGCTTTGGTGTATTTCAAGTAATCTGGAAATCTCTTTCCCTTTGAATCATGTGGAAATTCTTGATCTGTTTCTCGCATTGCTAATTTCTTTACAATAGTTGCCCTGTCCTTGTCACTCATCCTAGCTGGGAACAACCCTGGGTCAAGTGATAGCAGATCTTCTACCTCAGACACCACTACAGGTGGCTCAGTATCTGTGGCATCCTGTGTCGGAGCCTCACTTTGTCCCTGACATTGACTGTCCATAGCTGCTTCCTCCTCATCTGTGCTGCTTTCATGGTCCTCGACCTCTTCTTGTACTGGTACTTCTGCCTCTTCACCTCTGCTCTCCTCGTTGGCTGCCTTGCTCGAGGGCCCTGGCTCTAGAGTATCCATAGTGTACATAATTTATAAAATGCCCTATAATAGTAATAACACAGTACAGCTCAAGCTATCTCTTAATTGTTTATAATAATAATAATCAATTTGTATAGATATTTTCCAATTGCTCAAATCTAGCTATAGCTACTGTAACAACCTCAATTTAATGTGCCAGTGGTCAATGGTATTGCAATTACTGGAAGAACTAGAGTAACTAAATGTGAATATTACCTAAAGTTGTATTCAATGCATGGTAAGCATATTAAAATCTGTTTGTTAACCCCAAGCCCTGCTGCTTTACCTCCCTCTCCTTCAACTGGGAGCTGGCCTGAGGGAAGGGGTACTGATCCTGAAGCCGCATCTGTGCATTAGAGCAGATGTGATTAGCATGTAACATTATACAGGTTAGGTTAGCTAGCCATAGCAAAAGGGCATAGCTGCTGGATACAATTCACTGGGCTCATCTACACTCATCTAATTTTTGATAGCAACAGGTAGCTAACGTCAGCCACAAAATGTTGGCCAAGCTGTTATGGGCTTCAAAACAAGTTCTGTGAATAAATACCTTTCTTGTGAAAATACTTGGTGACTAGCTGTCGACCTCTTTTATTATTTTCCTCTTGCTGACGTTTTTTCTTTCGTTTCTGAGCTCCTGATTCATGAGCTGTAGAGGACATTTTCCTGTCAGTCTGTTCAAGCTGCAAGCTGCTGGTGCGCTGCTGTGCCGCCTAGTTATAGTTGAAGGTGGGGGTGCAAGATTAGTAACTGGCAGGCAAGGGGTGGTTTGGAGTGGATCAGGCACGACCACCATGGCAGAATTTTTTTAATTTAATGAACACCTGTACGTGCAATTTCCTGCAATATAGAGCACAGAACTGTCTCAAAATCCTATGGGATCCTAAAGGATTCCTATAGGGTTCCAAAACGTATAGAGATTCCTATAGCATTTGTATACTGGAGTCTCCAGTACAACTTCTACTTTTTATCTAGTACAATATCTGAGTACTTCTACTTTTAATCAAGTACAAGATCTGAGTACTGTTATCTATAGGCTACTTATACACCTCTGTTCATAGCCTATGAAAAAAACTATTAGAAAACGAAGGCTAAAGCTAACGTTAGCAGATAGTGACAATGTATGCTAGCTAGCTAGCTCAACGATTCCTTAAATAATATTGCGACAGAAAAACGTTTCAGTTCACATCACGCTCTGCCGCTCCGACAGGGAGCTCTGCTCTGAACACCTGAACCGTTCTAACAGCTGTTCACCAGCGGTCCAGTCTGTGCCACAGTGACTCCGGACCGCACAGATACTGTTAACGAACGCACCGTAGGTAATGTAGCTGCTGTAGTTAGACCCTCATCGCGGAGCAGCAGAGTTCAGCCGACAGGCAGGAAGACTTGAGCACACAGCTCGCGCTTCATATATTAAAAAATAACACCATGCGCGTCATGATGCACATAAGAGCTCGCGACAGCAGATTATTTCGGCGATTAGATCAAATGTAAATTATATTTGACGCAACTTTAGTTACATTTCCATGACTTTTCCAAAACTTTGGGAAAAATATTGTTTTCCATAACTTTTCCAGGGCCTGGAATTTGCATTTTGAATTTCCATGACTTTTCCAGGTTTTCAATGACCGTACGAACCCTGGTATTATTTTTTATTTTAAAAAAATGTTCTTTATTAAATAATAAATCTGATTTGTACAGTATTTTAGTAGGATAGAAGTATTTTAAAGTGTCAAAAACAAAGTGACAGTAACAGACTGGAACAAGAACAACCAGTGTTTTCTTTAGTAATAGGCTACTTTTCCGACTAGTAGCCTACTACCACACAAATTAGGCATTTTCTTAGATTAGAACAAACTCGGAACAGCGCCAAAGTTTCCCCGCAGCGAGGCTCTGGTGTTTGCCGTGTTATGCATGCCCTCCAAAAAGGAAATGATATAGTTTCCAAACCGTACTTTGCCGTACAGATCATTGAAATGTCTGGGAGTTTTTGCTTTACGCTGTGCGCGTAACACGGCATAACACCGTCCCGTCCCCCCGTTGACAGTTCACGAGCGTGCTCTCTCTCTCTCTCCCCCCCCCCCATGTCAGCGCGACACGTTAGTGGCGAGTTCAGACCCGGAGGGTAATAATGGATTATGACGGAAATTTTCGGACAGAAAAAGTCTAACACCACCTCTGTGGGACAGAGAGATATGCTTTGGCCATGGGTGACAGCAGTGGGTAAAACTGTGCATTGTCTCTCCACCACTTCAAAAACAATACAGTTTTTGCCAAGAAGGTGAGGCTTATTGACAGGGCGAGATATAAATATACTGTTGGTACTTGTCAATGTCTCTAGGTATGTAAATGTAGCCCTGTAAATACGATGTCCTTTTGTGTTACCTGTTGTTTTATGTTCATGTTGTAACCTACTTGCTGCCATGTTGGACAGGTCTCCCTGAAAAAGAGATCGATGATCTCAATGGGACCATCTGGTTAAATAAAGGTTTAAAAAAAAAAACAACCTTGTAGATAGATTTTGTCAGTCTCACGACGGTATTGAGACGTTTATTTATCGCGATACCGCGATATTCGGTATATCGTTACATCCCTATAAATGAGTGACGTAGCCTTATGCCTTGCTGTCAGCAAGCTCCGTAGTTAGGGAAGGAGAGGGGGGCCGAACCCGCCTGACGGTTTTCAAAGTAACGTTACGATACATCACGTCTCACAGGAGTGAATAACTTTAGGAAATCGGTTAGATAAGTCATATTGAATGAGTTAAAGTTTGGGGATGTAAAAACATGCATAAGTTGTTAGAAGTAATCGTGGTGAATGTAGTTTTCAGATAATTTACTTCTGTAAAAGTACTAGTGCTACACTATACAAATACTCTCTTACAAAAGCCCTGCATTTAAACATGTTAATGTTACTTTAGTAAAAGTATGCTAGTATAATCAGGAAAGTGTTGTTAAAGTATTTAAAGTACAAACAAGTTATACTATTACATTATATCATTTTCTTTTTATTATTATTATTATTATTACCCATGCATTAATGTACAAGAGTTGACTTAACTGTTGCAGTTGGAGCTCATTTTGAACAATGAGCTAACTAATGATTACTTTCATAATGATTTAATGTGCTGATTATTTTCTCCAATAATAGATGAAGGTCTGGTTCGTTCAAACTCTCAATATAGTAGGACATGCTTTCATAATTACCCAGAGTCCGAAGTGACACCTTTACAATGTTAAAGCTGTCAGATAAATGTAGTGATGTAAAAACTAAAATATTCAAGATATTGTAGTGGAAAAGAGGTAATTTTTTAAAAACATGTAGTTTGATAATAATGACTCAAGAAAGTAGATGAAGAAATACACACAAATCCATCCTTGTGCATTTGTTGTGGATGGAACACAACAAATGGTGCCCTTACCTGTGATGCCTCCTCCAAACAGCATTATAACCAGACTGTATCATTCCAACTATAAGTACCAGTTCTAGCGACTTGACTTTAGTCAAACAATTCAAAAGACAAAATCAACACAATTTATTGAAAGACCAATCTTTAATTTAGGGTGCGTCTTCTATTTTATTAAACCTTCAGCTGTGAGATATTAGTAATACAGTAATTGTCATGGTTTTGGATTTACGTTTTCATTTCCCACCTTTTATTTTTGAAATGTTTTCCTCCTTGGGTCTTATCTGATCCTACTTCCTGTGTTTGCCTTCCTGTCTTTAGTTTCCCTCCTGTGTCTGATTGTCTGATTGTGTTCACCTGTTGCCCTTGTGTTTCTGCCTCCCCTGCCCAACTGTGTCTTGTCCTGTTATTATCTTCTGTGTATTTAGTGCGAATGCTGTTTACAGCATTCCACTATAGTTCTTCAAATCTTTAATCATCTTCAACTTCTTCTTTTTCTTATTTCACCAAATAGTTTGGCTCTCAATAACTTCAGCATACTTTCAGCTACAGAAACCATTCAAATATCAAAATATTCAGCCTTTTCAGCACATGATGGGAAACTTTCAACTTTTTCAAAACATTTATACTTTTTAAAATATTCAGCTTTTTAAACTCTTTTTTAACATGTAACTCAATGGGAGGAACCTTCAAATCCTCTTTCACCTATACCTTGCGCCAAATGCTACTCCTTCCACATACTTTCAGCTCGAGACTTCATTCAGATTTTTCATATATTTTACACATTTTGAGATATTTAACTTAGTTTTTACTTTCTTTCCTCTTCTTAATACACATTCATTCACTACTACTTACATTTCATATTAACTCCTTCAGCCTACTTTCAGCTATAAACCATTCAACTATTAACTTATTCAGCTATTTCAGGACATTGAGGCTATACATTTAGTTGTTTATACCTTTTTTAAACCTTTTCTTTTAAATATTAAGCTTCTTCACTATTTTTCCTACTCTCCAGTTTAACATTTCACTTTCATGTTTTCAACAAAGTCATTGCAATGCATTTGAGCTGAAACAATTTGATTCAAATCATTTCACTTTTCTGCATTTCTCCGCTAAGTTCAGCAACACACTTACTTGGTTGTGTAGCTAAAAGCAGCAGAGACCATTCAGCTAATAAAATATTCAGCTTTTTCTGCATTTTCAGCTAAATTCAGCCACAAATGTTCACAGTTTACAGCATTCGCACGCATTTTCAGCAGGAAAATCTTTAATCATCTTCAACTTCTTCTTTTTCTTATTTCACCAAATAGTTTGGCTCTCAATAACTTCAGCATACTTTCAGCTACAGAAACCATTCAAATATCAAAAATATTCAGTCTTTTCGCTTGATGGGAAACTTTCAACTTTTTCAAAATATTTTACACTTTTTGAAATATTCAGCTTTTTAAACTCTTTTTTTAACATGTAACTCAATGGGAGGAACCTTCAAATCCTCTTTTACCTATACCTTGCGCCAAATGCTACTCCTTCCACATACTTTCAGCTAGAGACTTCATTCAGATTTTTCATATCTTTTAAATTTTTTGAGATATTTAACTTAGTTTGGAGCTCGGTAAGAGGCTTTCTGCAGATTTTAACATTAGTGTGTATTGCGCAGCTCGTTAAGGCTTTGAGTACGTGATGTCACAGCTAGAGTGGAGGAGAGCTTGAAATTCGCCTTACATTTTTTTTTTAAACTTTCATAATTCCCAAACCCTACACTTCTGGGACCTTATGTTATGCTTGAATTGTAGGAAAACCTCTCTTACGTTGAAAAATTAAAAAGATTAAGCAAAAAAATTAAACAAAATGCCTCTTGAGGGCATGAAGTGACAACAACTTTCAACATGTCTCCATTAAAGGGGACCTATCATGCAAAATGCACTTTGTGAAGTCTTTTATACATACATATGTGTCCCCGGTGTTCCAGGGAACTCACAAAGTGTCAAAAAACACAACCCTCTCTCTTTTCCTCCATACCCAAATCTCTAAAAACGGGGCTGCAACAGATTTGATACGGGTGGATTTTTTATTTGCACCTTTTTGACGTAATGTAGGTGCACTCCGCCTGATTGGTCAACTCTCCACCAATCAGGGGAATGAGAGGTTGGGCCATGTTGACTCTCCACTCGTAATCACAGCAAGCATGATAACATGACGCTCGTGCCGGGGCCGTGTCACGCCCCCCTCTTCCGCATGGGGGCGTGGTCAGCTGAATCAGACCTTGCAAAGACAGAGCTGGAGTGAGGCAAAATGAGGCATGGCTAAAATGCATGATCTGTCTCGTATTTTGAATTAAAACGTATTAATATACCTTATATATATATATATATATACCTTATATATTATTTAAATATAGCATGATAGGTCCCCTTTAAGGCCCATTGTAAATTCATTGATTTATTTTTGCTGTTTTAATTTATTGTCTTCTGTTTTGTGATTGTATTAACGTGTTATTTATTATTTGCATGTACAGCACTTTGGCTCGACCAAAAATCGTTTTTAAGTTTGCTTTATAAATAAACCTTGATTTGATTTGATTTGAGCCTGATCTATCGTCAGAGCAGCAGCTGCACACCTTTAGTAAATCTGCCAAAAATGCCACATTATTGACCCGAAAGTGCACAAAAAGCACACTTCAGACGCTCAGGGTCCTTGACATGCTTCACACGTTGACATTTTACCGAAAGCAGCTACCGTTTTTAAACTATAGTTAGAAATGTAAGAGGTTTATTTTTCATTCAGAACAATGGAAAGGCTCTCCTTTCACAGCACATCTCCATGGAAACCTTTGATCTCTGGGCTCACGTAACAGGTGTTTGATAACGTCATCACCATGGTAACCTTTGATCTCTCAAGGTTCAAGGTTCTTTATTTGTCGTACGAACATAGCTACAGAGTAGTATGTCGATGAAAATCTTAGGTCACAGGCTTCTCCAACAGTGCAACACAATAACACAGATAAACAGAAAAATATAGTGCAAATAAATATTAAAAAGTAAGTACAAAAAAAAAATAGTTTAAAAAAAGTGAAATAGTGAAATAAGAGTCTATATGCAAGCTATTGGAATGATATATTAGATAAATAGATAAATAATTACGAAGTAGCAGATGAATGTTATGGATGTTGTTTCAACAGTTCAGGTGTTTAACAGTCTTATTGCCTGTGGGATGAAACTGTCCCTGAGTCTGGTGGTTATAGTCCGGATGCTGCGGTAACGCCTGCCAGACGGCAGCAGACTGAACAGTTTGTGGCTGGGGTGATGGGGGTCTTTTATCATCCTGAGGGATTTCTTCCTGAGCCGCTGGGAGTAAAGGTCCTCCATGGATGGCAGCTCCGTCCTGGTGATGTTCTGTGCAGTTTTCACCACCCTCTGTAAAGCCTTACGATTGAGGGCGGTGCAGCTGCCGTGCCAGGCCGTGATGCAGCCAGTCAGGATACTCTATGGTGCACCTGTAGAAGTTGCAGAGTATCCTGGAGTCTATGTTGAACCTCCTCAGCCTGCGGAGGAAGAAGAGCCGATGTCGAGCTTTTTTGGTGATGGTGGTGGTGTGAAGAGTCCATGTCAGGTCTCAGTGATGTGGACCCCGAGGAACCTGAAGCTGCTGACTCTCTCCACCGTAGTCCCATTGATGGCGATGGGGGCGTGTCCCTCTCTGCTGCTTCCTGTAATCCACAATCAGCTCCTTGTTTTGCTGACGTTGAGATGGAGGTTGTTATCCTGGCACCAAGATGTCAGGTTTTCAACCTCCTCTCTGTACGCCGTCTCGTCGCCGTCGGTGATCTGGCCGATGGCGGTCGTGTCGTCAGCAAACTTCACGATGGTGTTGGAGCTGTGTGTGGCCACGAAGTCGTGTGTGAACAGGGAGTAGAGGAGAGGGCTGAGCACGCAGCCTTGAGGGGCTCCGGTGTTGAGGATCAGGGTGGAGGATGTGATGTTTCCCACCCGCACTGCCTGGGGTCTGCCCGTCAGGAAGTTCAGGATCCAGTCACAGAGGGCGCTGTTGAGCCCGAAGTCTCTGAGCTTGATGACCAGCTTGGAGGGCACCATGGTATTGAAGGCTGAACTGAAGTCAATGAACAGCATTCTCATATGTGTTCCTCTGGTCCAGGTGTGAGAGGGCAGTGTGGATGGTGTGGGCTATGGCGTCGTCTGTGGACCTGTTTGCTCTGTAGGCTGGGCTTACACACAGGTTTTTGATAACGTTGTCACCTCAAACACAAACAAACAGACTGGAGTTTAAAGACTGTCTCAGCCTATTCTTTTCTGTCTGATTGAGACTTCATACTGACTTCAACACGTTCCACATATTTTATACATTATTGGTGACGTTTGGTTTTAGTTCAAAAGTTTGCAGTTAAAATATTCTGATGCTTTTCAAAGCGTTTTTACTTTCTTTTCTCTTCTTAATACACATTCATTCACTACTAACATTTAATATGGAACTCCTTCAGCCTACTTTCAGCTATAAACTATTCAACTATTACATTATTCAGCTATTTCAGGACATTGAGGCTATACATGTTGTTGTTTATACCTTTTTTAAACCTTTTCTTTTAAATATTAAGCTTCTTCACTATTTTTCCTACTCTTCCAGTTTAACATTTCACTTTCAAGTTTTCAACAAAGTCATTGCAATGCATTTGAGCTGTAACAATTTTTATTCAAATCATTTCACTTTTCTACATTTCTCTGCTAAGTTCAGCAACACACTTACTTGGTTTCTGTAGCTAAAAGCAGCAGAGACCATTCAGCTAATATACATATTAAGCTTTTTCTGCATTTTCAGCTAAATTCAGCAACAAATGTACACAGTCCTCTGCCGTGCTCCCGGGCTGTCAGCCCAAACCCGTCCTCCAGACCCCCTCCACCCACCCTTTTGGCCCTAGTTATGCCTAGTCTGTCACTTTATTTGACAAAATGTGTTTACTTAATCAATTAACAGGTTAACATTTAGTGTAACTTATGTCTATTATATAGTTTTTATCTTAAAAAATTGTGATTGTTCATCTTTGATAACTTTTAGTTCACATTTCAATAAATTGTATTTGCACTCCTTTTGTCCGTTACTCTTACTGAAAATGTTAGATTACACATTCACATCGGACTGAAGATTGGCACTATTTATTTGTGACGTTGCAAACTCTGCGGTACAAGGCACAAGTATTGTGAAGCTCATAAAGTGAGGCAAATAGAAATAATCAGCTGATCGAGTGTAGATGTGGAAATAGGTGGATTTGATCAGCTGACTTTTTTGCCAAACTTTATAGGCCTGACAATAATCACACTTTCTCTGAGGTGCAACATAAAACACAACACAAAAATGAAGTTCCTGTTAGATTGCAAAACTATTCAGTGTGCAGGTGTTTGTGTTACAATGTAAGTGTCTCTTAGTGAATGTCCTGTACTGCTCTTAAATCTCATAACATCAGCTTTTCCTTTCGCTCTTGGATGTTCTGGACCCTCGGAGAAAGAGAAAATGGTGAGGCATCCTGTCTCTCAGGCGTGTCCTTTCCTAACAGAAATATCAAAAAACATAAAACATATTATTGCAGAGCAACTGTGTTATTTAAGAAAGAGGTGTGTTTGTTTGTTCAGGGGCTATAGATATAATGATTTTTTTTTATTTTAATATGTTTTTTTAATTCAACAGTGTACTACAAAGGTAATCAGGTTATGAATAAACCGTTCTAAATTCATCAACATTAAAATAAATGTATTAGTATAATAATATTGAACTGTTATCAAAACTAATTTCGGTTGTCGCACTGCAAGAATCACTTTTAACAAAGGGTCGCAGTTCTCACTATGTTAAATAATATTTGCCTTAAATACATTGAAATGTGAAAGTTGAACAAAAAAGTGATGTTGCTTGGTAAAATGTAAATGTAACCTTTTGCTAAGAAAGTACACTCAACATCACTGATGTGTAGGTGATCTAGTATTTAGTCATGTTTAATGGCATGTATATCAGTGTATTTGAGTCATTACTTTATTTTTTAAAACCAATAACTTTATGCATTCTTTGTAAATGATGAAAAATGTATTTGTACCTTGGAATCCGTGCTGAAGTTTTCTGCTGTTAGGAGTCCAGATCTGTCTCTCCTCCTCTGGTCCAGCCTGTCTGGATCACCTTAAGGACACTTTGAACAAACAGATGTAAAGTTACATGTGTGGCTTACAGACTTCTTTCCATGCAAACAACTTTTTATCTTCTTTTAAAAATAGGTCATAATCTTATTGTTATACTTAAGAAATTGCTGGATATCACAGTCCTTATACTGTATCTTATCAGTTTGATGGTGTATTATTGTGTAGGTCCTTTTTATTTTACTGTTACTTTGGAAGAGTTTCTCATGAGTCAGTCAAATTAATTTGTTTTCATATGCCATATTCATATGTATCACACACATAAGGGTAAGACACAAACCTATTTAACAAATGCAATGCAGTGGACAAGCTTAATTTTCACTTAAGTCACAGATAACGTCATATCTAATATTTAAACAAATCATTTCCTTGTCCCTGAAGCATTGAGTATCTAAGGGAGCGTTATTTCTGGACCATCTTGAAATGTGACGTTCATATTTTAAAGATACACACATTTTATTGTGAGGTTGATTTAATATACACTAAGCCTCTCTTCAACAATACGTTGACGTTAGCTAGTCTATTTTATGCTATAGTAGAGCATAGCAAATTTAAATGAACCTTAACAATGCATACAGTAACCTAACTAGCAAACTAACTATCTAACGTACGAGGATGACCTTATTTTACCAACCTCACACAGAAGCCTTTTGGTATACAGTATCATCCCACTTAATGTTTTACACTTCTCTATTACGTTTTAACTTGGATGCTACGCATAGCATCGTTAGCACAGATATAGCTACTGATTGCTCAAATGCTAACCCAACTCTTAACATTCATTAACGTTAGCTTAATAAAAACACCAGTAACATAACATAAAGTACGCGGGTATGACTTACCGAAGAAACTGCATTCATGGACGGTCTGTTCTAACCGCAGAGCCATAAGATAAGTCCGCTATTTGCATGACGAGTACTCCACCAGGCAAACAGACACGGCCGAGTTCAAGTAGTGTTCTCCGGATGAGCTGAGCAGGCAGAGCACCTCTAGCATCACGGAGATGCTAGCAGAGACAGAAAGCTAGGAGCAGGGGGAATCTATCTATATACAGAATGTAGCATATCCCTCCGAAATATGGTCGTAGACTTTAAATTACATGTTACTTGTTAGACGCTTTTATCCAAAGCGACTTACATACTCAATACTGTGGACAATCCCCACAGGAGCAATTTGGGGTGAAGTGTCTCAGGGACACAACGACATGCTGACGTGGGGTTTGAACCTGTGCCCCCCTGATCCGAACACCTACGGACAACCCACTACACCACACGCCCCAGTTTACTGATGATTTAGATGTTTATTGAAACTCCAGAGTCAACGTAAGAGCTTGTGCTTCGGGGGGTGCTAACATTTAACCATAAACTTTATTCTTTTCTTTCTCCGTCTTTATATGTAGAAGATATTACTTTTCTCCGTCACGTTGTTTCTATAGCAACAACAACTTCCTGTCAACAGCGTAAACTCGCCTTCAAAATAAAAGGATCTAAATAAAACAGGAAGTTAACCTAAATTACATTTAAGAAGTATATAAAACTGCAACGAAAGCAACAAAAACAATGCAACATCCCCTTCAGTCTCAGAGAACACAAATTGGGATATTTACACAGAATTTGTTTTTTTGGATCCAGGCTAGAAACATGGTTGTTTCTGATGTTAAGGCGAGACACGGCAACAAAAACATCGTTTTCCACACACTGGTCAATTTTGAGATTGTGTGCTATTTTGATTCCATAACATGTTTTCTTTCAGGCTTTTGGAAGGAAAACGTACAAAATACACATTTAGATGTTTATTTTTACTATAGTTTGTCTATTTGCGTCTGTAGATTTCTCCTAAATTCACCAAAAGTTAGCATTCTAACGTAACATAAAGTACCGCGACCGCTGTTTTCACCATGTAATCATAGGTATCGTTGGAAAGCTCAGTCTCTCCTGCACAATCTCATCAGATCCAAATATGGTCATTTCCTTTGTATCAGCAACCAATCATGAAAGTAAAAAGGGGTCTTAAACCAAAAAACGAAATCTCATTGGCTGGTTTCAATTTCTGATGACGTGATTCGTTCATATGCGTCACGTGGTGTGCTAAAACACTTCCTGGTTTAGCTTTCCGCAGGAAATGTAAATCTCAAAATGGAAAAAGAACAGTGAACATTTTTCACAGAGAAGACAACAATAAGTGTCACTTGCACGAAGCAAGGTTAGACAAAAAACAAATGACCCTGACCATGAAATACTTCACTGAGTGCGTCGAGGCGCAAGCTGTCATCCAAAGAACAGGAGGCTTTAGGTAGCGCCACACAGCAATCTTTAACCTGTTCTGCACTGAGCCTGTTTTTCAGGTCTCAGGCTCGAAAATGACATTCCCAGAACAAATGACCATATCTTCCCTTCTAAAAGGGTTAAATTAATAATCTTTTTTCTCAAAGTAATGATAAACCTGTGAGTTGGATGTAGAAAAGTCAGAATCAATATAGATGTTTTTTATTTTAAAGAAAATTCAGATTGAACATAGTAAAAAACTGTAAATTATAGTGTCCGTCCAAAACTTATTTTGTACTTATAGTGAAAACTACCCTTGGATGATGGTAAGGTAGACTAAAAGCTCTTGTGTCCACACAGCTAGTGAGGTCAAGACGATGGGTTTTCACCCAAATGATGAAGAGGAAAACCTGGCACTCGCCCAAGAGGGAGGGTCCTTACCAAGTCCTCCTGTTTACACCAACTGCAGTTCAAGAGGCGAAGATACACCTGACGTGGAGCTGTTGAGACCTGAAGACAGAAACTCGATTCTGCTGTGGTGAAGTCTGGCTACAAAGGGAGGTGTTCCGATAGGGTCGCTTGTCTCAAACCAGTGAAGAAGTCAACAAGAACCCAGCAGAGCTAGAGAGTGACTGTTAGCGGGAGAACAGTGACACAGCGACAGAAACTGGCACAACCAGCCAGCACATAATAGACCCCTTCAGGAGACCAGGGCTGTGTTTAAAGGGGAACTTCATGCATTATTTGTTGAACTATAGTTTTTTATGTAGTAAAACAATTATGAAATCATACCACAGAATTCATTTTTAACCACTTTCCACATAGAATCAATCAAAGTAGGAAACATATCCAAACTAATCTAAGTTGACATAATAAGTCAGATCACATATTTCCATAACAAATCTTTTATAGTCAGTCTGAAGCTTCTGTTTTAAGGCATGAGCTGCAAACTAAATAAAATGAGACTAATTGAGAGCTGAGATGAAGGTTGTTGTGTTTTTTACAGCAGTTTCAAGAATCAGGCTTAATTTGTTTACGTTTGATTGATTTTGCTGACTTTTAATTTAGTGCATAAGGCAATATATCTCACTTTCAGTGAGGGGCCCAGCCCTTCATGTTCTTCTGTATGCAACCCTCTGTGAAAATAGTTCGAATTTTCCCCTAGGCTAGAAGAAATATGATTTGTCATGATATGTTTGTTCAGCTGCACTCAACAGTGTCAGCCATGCCTCTTGTCCTAGTGCTATTAAACGCATTAGCAACACTAAGGGTGCAGCAACAATGACACATCATTTCACAACAGGAGCCATTACTGAACTAACAGGACTGTAAACTATTCTTTGTGCCAATGACAGATTTTTAGTGAATATGCATTTTTACCATCGGAAAACGATTCACCACACAATATTTGTGTAGCCTTGTGGGCACACGGAGAATTTATATTTACTAAATGCAAGGTTATGAGTTTTCCATGTCTTATTCATGATAGGATAATCATTGTAATGTTAATTGAGCATTTAATGCTCAAAGGAGGGAAATGTAATGATTATCAGAGAATTGAATTCTGTGACGTTGTAGTTAATAAATAATAAAAGTTTGTAGACAATAGGTCTCATAACAACAAAAGTAACTGGTATACCAAAGCCTGGGCTTCCTAGACAAGGAGGGAGTGGTCCAGTTTTAGATATTAGACAAATAGAAGTGGATGAATATGTCAGAGCTCTGAGTAATATTATCCAAGTTTTGTCTACAAAGGCTCGGAAGCACTGCAGAGATACCAGACGAGACACCAGAAGAGACTCCTGTTGGCCAGGTGATTGGGTGAGGGTGAAAGTTCACAAAAGAAAGTGGGCTGATCCCCGGTGGTCGGAACCGTGGGAGGTTGTAATAAACTTCACACGCGCTCCGGGTTAAAGGTAAAAAAGGAGCAAATTGGCACCACCTCACACATTGTCACCCTTCACTGGCAACTTCCAGAAAATTCACGGAAATTAGGACTGATTTGGCAGAGCTGGAACAAAACCATAAATAGAAATAAGATCAAGAGACATTGAGATAGAAACAGCTCAAAAGACGAATTGTCTTTAGATTTCTATAGATTGTACATTAAATTGAAAACATATTTTTTGTCCTACGCCTGTAAAAAGAGTCCAACGTTTTGTTTGTATTATTTTTTGTATACGTTATTTTTGTACTCATCATTTTAAACTCTGTAAACTGACACAAACATGGATAAAATTGATGAAATGCCATTGACAAAGCCAAAGCAATTATGGGGCCCCCTCGGGATAAGAGTCATATTAGCATTGTTAATTGTGTTCATTACAATTGGCGCCTCTCTGGTTGGATGGGGAGTACAACATCATGAACAACATGAATCCATTCTTGCACTCATAGAAAATGCCAACATCACTAACAAAACTCCAGCTGTGTTTCAGAGACTTTCACTTATCCCCAGAGCCAAAGGATCAGCTGAGCAACAGGAGGAGGGGTTAGAAATACTCGTTCCCAGAGGTGAAGCGGTTACGGTCAGTCTTGATGTGTGTGATGTAGTTGTTTGTGGAGAGATGCAAGACGCAACAGGCCATGACGTTTATGGGTGTATTCACGCTTGGGCACGGTCAGATGATAACTCATGGTGTCCTAATTCAGAGAAGGTATACTGGAGTGCTAGGGCTGAAGGAAATAATAATCCCCCTAGTTTAGCGTTTAGGTCTCAGCTATCCTTTTCCAAAGGTCACCATAGTGGAGATAGTAGCAGACATAACCCAATAATAATTGCTTTCAAAAGCGCACTCACTCATTCTTTTGAGAAAAAGGGAAAAGTAACTGCATTTCATTTAATAATAGGAATAGAAGTTCCTGGTAAAGACCCATTAGGATCAATTTTGGTAAAAATAATCGACCCCCCAGCTGATGTAATCCCTGATTTTGCTCCAAAATACACTGAGTCCATGTTTCAGCCAGTACCATAAATACCCCCTGCTAAGTATATGAACAACCGACTGGTGACCTATCTGAGTACAACTACTGTACAGAAAGTTATTGCAGTAGAAACAGGGTACGAATACACCAATTCCTGGTTAGACTGGGTTGTGTATTCTGTTAAACAGAGCAAGATGTCTGACTGCCTAGCGTGTGCAGCGGCTCGACCAAGTTTGGGTACTGTGCCATTTCCCTTTAATGCCCACAATAACCCACGAGGACAGCTGTGTATGTACAAACTCTATGGACAAAAATCCCCAGCAGATTGTGTTGACATTGCTCAAATGTACCCAGTTGTAAAAATTAATGATATTCCACTGGCCTTTACGCCTTATCAGGGACTCTATTGGCGCATTTCCACTACAGCGCGGAGCTCGCTTTAAGCGTGCCGTGCCGTGCACGCCCCGTTTTTGGTTGTGTTTCCACTAGGCGTAGTACCGGCTAGCGGGTACTATTTCACAGTTTTTCTGGCCCCATAAAATCGAGGTTCTTAGCGGGCAACAACCAGGCTGAGTCGGGCTGAGTATGCTAAACTAGAGAGAGAGAATCGCTGGCAAGGGGGCTACAACTACAACAAGATGAACATATTTGACCGTGATTTAATTGTAATACACGTTTCAAAATGATGCCAAAGTAACAACATACTGATACCGGTTAGTAAAAACCATGAATTAATGCTTTGACAAGTCTGCAGACAGACGGCAGGCGAAAAACCTTTTAAAATGCGTGTTTTCTAAATGGAGTTCGGCTAAGCTAACGTTGTATATGCTCCGACCGTCCACACTCACAACAACGGCCTATACAGACATAAATAAACCAGCGACTGTATTCGCCATGACACAGACAGTCTGTGGTTTGTACTTGTTTAACTTTTGTCTAGTTTCTGAACAGATATGAGGAGCTGTGAGCTCTGAGGCTAACAGCTAACGGCTGATGTTGTTTTCTGTGGTTCGCGTTGAAGATGACGTCACGGCTCCGCCTACACTGCGTTACTATAGATCAGGGGTCACCAACCTTTTTTAGGGTGAGGGCTACTTTCACAAAATAAAACAAGTCAGGGGCTACTTTTACTCCTCTATTTGTGTATATATTTAGCACATTTTAACATTATTATATGCTTACCTTTAACCTTTGTGTGCTGTTTGGGTCTGTGGGACCCGTTTTCAGTGTTTACTATGTATTCAATTTAATTATTTTAACCTGCTTTATTTGGGGGTGGACCTCACCTCCTCCAGGGGGGACCTCACATACTCTAGGGGGGTCCGGGGCCATGCACCCCCGGGAAGATGTTTTTTTAAATGTTGAAGTGAAATGCATCAATCTGGAGCACTTTGAGCACAACATGAATTGATGGATACAGCTCTCAACACTCAGATGAAAGGGAGCTGTATACTTTTCAATATCCAAACATCTTTAGAATATGATCACAACCAATAACAAATCATTTAAACTTGTTTATTCTTATCTTATGTTACCTAGTTAGCATTCTTTCTTTTTATTTATGCATATTTTACTAATCACTCCCCTTTTAAACTGTTTTTTGTTTCTTTTACTGTCCTGTAGTACACACTGGAATGACTTCTTACAGTATCTATATTAATAGATAAAGGTATGCTCTCGCTCTCTCTCTCTCTCTCTCTCTCTCTCTCTCTCTCTCTCTCTCTCTCTCTCTCTCTCTCTCTCGCTCACAGAGGCTGTGTGCTCCTCCGTGGCATGACGGCTTGCGTTAAAAAATAATAATAAACATATTTGTAAAGTGGGGGGACACAAACGGGATTTCTAAAAGTGGGGGGGACATGTCCCCCCTGTCCCCAGTGGAAATTACGCCATGCGTGTGTGTGCGTCAAGTGCAATAAATATATATGCAAGTTGCAACACACAGTAAAGCTCTGCCCCTCATGTGCTGTATAGGCTGCACGACTAGGCTGTTCAATGGGGCTGATGTGTTGTGTAGATTCTGCCAGAAGGAAAATCACGGTCACACTCCTTATGAAGCGGGGAGGTGCCACATTGCTTTTCTTCCAGACTGCACGCTGGTCCCGCAAATCAAGCAAGAACGTGATTGGTCGATATTCATTGTGGGGGTGGGGGGAGGAGGGGTGTTAGATAGATATAGAGTTGTAGTAAGTAGATTTCGCTATGATTGAGGTTTCGTTTATGCATAGGGTAGATTCTTTTAATTACATTTCCTTTTTTGTTTCGTGTATTTTTTACATTTTGGATTTGCTTGGCGAGCTATTTTTAGAACATGCCCCGCGGGCGACTCACGTTGCCCCTGCGGGCGACTAAGTGCCCGCGGGCACCGTGTTGGCTACCCCTGCTATAGATACTACCCCAGCTACTAAACTGTAATGGAAACGCAGCATAAAGTGAGCCAGTCCTAACAAGGCCTAACAAGGCCTAACTATACCGTACTAAGCCGAGCGAGGCCCTGCGATGGAAATGCGCCATAAGACTGCATTATAAAAGACCACCCAAAAGGTACTGAAGTAGGAACTCTTAGGTGGTGCAATTCTACATCTGCTGTAACCAGGATTTTCTCCCAGGAATAACTATGCCCAATATGCAGTATCCCAGAGCAGATGTTTGGTGGTATTGTGGTACTAAAACCTTGTACCCAGTCTTGCCACAGGATTGGACTGGGACCTGTGCTCGAGTACAGCTAGTGATGCCTTTTTATGCAGTACCTATGACAGCCGATCAACTAATTAAAATGGCAGACCACCCCAGATCCAGCCGGGCCAAGAGGTCAGTCCCGAGAGGGAGTTTTGGTTCCACAGTGTACATGGACAGCATAGGGGTGCCCAGGGGAGTTCCAGATGAGTTTAAAGCTAGAAACCAGATTTTGGCTGGGTTGGAATCCGTTTTTCTCTGGCCCACTGTAAATAAGAATGTCGACTGGATTAACTATATCTACTCCAATCAGCAGAGATTCATAAACCACACCAGAGATGCAAATAGGGGGCTGCACGAACAACTGGAAAAAACCAGCCTGATGGCTTTGCAGAACAGAATGGCTCTAGACATGATTTTGGCAGAAAAAGGGGTGTATGCAAAATCTTTGGAACATTGTGCTGTACTTTCATTCCTAACAATACCTCTCCTGATGGATCAGTAACCAGGGCGCTAAAGGGACTCACTACTCTGAGCATGGAGTTAGCAGACAACAGTGGGATAGAGAAAAAAACCCCTTGGGGATTTCTTTGATGGGCTGTTGGGTAAATATAAGAATCTGGTATTGAGTGGGATGAGCAGGAGTGATTTCAATACTGGCACTTTGTTGTTGTTGTTGCTGTTGTTGTTGTTGCATTACATCAGTGGTTCTCAGACCTTTTCTGTCATTCCCCACTTTGAACAGGTGGGCCTTTTCAAGCCCCACCTGTTCCTCATCGCTCCAATCAAATGGTAGGCCAAGCTTAAAATTGTCAAATGTATCGTTCTATCACAGGGTCTCCAACCTTTTTTAGGATGAGAGCTACTTTCAAAAAATAAAACAAGTCGTGAGCTACTTTACTCCTCTTTTTTTTGTTTTTTGCAGTGTATATATTTAGAAAGAAGATTTTTTTTTAAATGTTGAAGTGAAATGCATCAATCTGGTGCACTTTGAGCATAACATGAATTGATGGATACAGCTCTCAACACTCAGATGAAAGGGAGCTGTATACTTTTCAATGATCCAAACATCTTTAGAATATGATCACAACCAATAACAAATCATTTAAACTGTTATCTTATCTTATGTTACCTAGTTAGCATTCTATCTTTTTATTTATGCATATTTTACTAATCACTCACCCTTTTAAACAGTTTTTTGTTTTTTTCCTGTCCTATAGTACACACTGGAATGACTTCTTACTTTATTTTTTACAACTAGGCTATATTAAATAGATAAAGGTGTGCTCTCTAGCTCTCTCGCTCTCTCTCTCTCTGTCTCGCTCGCTCACAGAGGCTGTGTGCTCCTCCGTGGCGATGGCGGCTTGCGTTAAAAAAAGAAACTAAACTAAATAAGGCCTATTTGTAAAGTGGGGGGACACAAACGGGATTTCGAAAAGTGTCACGGTTAAATGAAGTGGTGAGGTGCCGCTCCACATTGCTTTTCTTCCCGACTGCAATGCTGTTGTGTGTGTGTGTGTGAGAGCATTTCACATTTGTGTATGAGAGATTTTTACATATGTCTGTAAATGATTTTGGTTTCAGTTGTGTGTGTGTCAGCAGGCTCGGAATGGCCATCGGGAGATTCGGGACTTTTCCCGGTGGGCCGCTGCTGTTGGTGTGGGCTGCTGGCTCAGGAATAGGTGGGCCGCCGCAAACACCCGCCGTTGCGAGGTACCGGCGGCTCCGGCGCAGCGGCGCTGTGAAAGTCCACCGCCGTTGCGAGTCTCCGGCTGTAACAGTCCACTACCGCCCGCGAGGACCCAGGTTCGATTCCGGCCTGAGGTCCAAAAAATGTATTAAAAAATAAAAAAATTATAATAATAATCTCCCGTTCATCGCGTCCATTCGCGACCCACCTATCACATCTCTGCGCCCCACCAGTGGGCGCGCCCCACACTTTGAGAAACGCTTCATTACATGCATCCGCACCCTAGCGAACCGACTGATCACCACGGCCCTCACCCGGGAACACATTCAGGGTCAATTTCTCATGAGGGAACAGTTTCAAATGCTAACAGAACAAGACGACCCACCCCCATTTGCAGATCTTGAATTAAATGATGAGATGGTTTAAATGATGAGGATGTTCAATGATGAGGATGTTCAAAGAATGTCCAAATGATGAGATTCTTCAAATGATGAAATCATTTGAATGAAGAACTTTATGTTACACAATTCTAATATAGTGTAAATTCATTTCATTTGATCTTTAACTATTCCGGGATAGTGTATTCTTTTATTACTTTTTAATATTCCCAAATAGTTTGTTTCTTTTTATACTTTGTAAAAACAAGTGCCTTAACACTGAATGTAGTATAAGAACGATTTCTGTGAAAGGAGGGAGTAAGAAATGTTCTAATACCAAGCTAATTGCTGCTATTTTTAAGAGTGACATTGAAGGTTTAAACTAGAAGTTATGCACAATGAAAACACTTTTATGTTTGATGATGAACCAATGTATTTTTTGTATTTTTGACGAAGGTTATGAATTTTTCCATTTTTGATTGTATATTTTTGATATGAGTTATGTACTATGCAATGTTCAGATGAAGAACTCATTGATTTCAGTATTATTTACATACCTTAAAAGGTATGTAAGGAGGGACTGTAAGAAATTAAAATCAATGTTTATATGGCGTAATTTAGATTAAATATACTGTAAACTTAAAACTGTTTTATTCTGAAAATTCATTTCCGGTTAGCATTAGCATGTGGCTAATGTTATTGCTGAATATTAAATGAATGTACAGTTTTATTTTGAAAAGCTTTATTGAAGGACAATCCCGTCGTTTACGTGACGTCACTTCCGGTGTTACATGACGTTACTTCCGGCTTCACGTTATCAATGATTACAGCCGTTAAAATGCATTAAATAAAAAGTGAATGAGAATACGAGGAGAAAAGGCATGTGGAGTTAAACAATAAACACACAACGTCTAAATCCTCTTATTTAAGCGATATCAGACACAGAAGAACGAGGGGGAGGAAGTCCCCCCCATCGTCGAAGCAGCCAATGAGAGGAGGAGCCAAGAATCGCATATAGACGCTGCACGGAGAATCGGTCTCTCTCCTTCCTCCTCCCGACACGGCGCTGTGTTTGACTTCCTCTGGGTGATTCAAAACCACGTTAATTCATTAAATTAACCATTTGAACTTTTCCGGGACTACATTGTCTCTTTTTAACTTCCTCCTAGGTTTGAAAACAACGATCACGATCTACAATACACAACGGCTGTATCCTGATATATATTATATGCTTTAGGAGCTGTAGGTGTGTGTGTGTGGTACAGTGTGTAGGTGCGTGTGGTCCAGTGTGTAGGTAGGTGCGTGTTGTACAGTGCGTAGATGCGGCAGACAGACAGGTCTCAGTTGGTTTGGTGTCTTATGCTTACTTTTAATACTTGTAAATACAACTTTTGGCCCATAATTTAAATTCCCCCTTTCAGCGACCAGAGATTCTCTGATTGTGTTACGTTATTATGAGAGTGCTCTCATACTTGTTTGATTCTGAAATTGTATATATTTATATATATATATATGTGTGTCTATATGTCCGCATCTGTAGCCTGTTATTGTCTCTTTATACCGCACTGTGAATGAATTAAACGTACATTTATATAAGTCGTCATGAACACATCTGTCCATCAGAGAGCTGCTGTGCCTCCTGTCATCATTAATGGACGTCTCTTTAAAATGACCGCTCAGAGGAGATGATTTCTCATTTCTCTAACCGCCTGCTGCTTCCCCTCCTCTCTCCTCGGTTCCCCTCCTCGAGGATAGGAGTTGAGGAGGGGAGTCGAGGAGGGGAATTAGAGAAATTAGAAACCTTCCTGGTGCTTCCACTCCTCTCTCCTCGGTTCCCCTCCTCGACTCCTCCACTTGCATCTCCTGTGGGCGGGACTAAGACACGAGGATAGGAGTCGAGGAGGGGAATTAGAGAAATGAGAAACCTCTAATGACTGCTGCTTTCCTCTCCCGGTGGAGATATCCCTGAGGTCATCATTATCTTCTATGTGTGGTCTCTGCAATCAGGGAAATTAACATTCACTTTGCAGCAACAATTATATATGAATAAATGCTTCAGATTATTATTAACAAGAACCATTGCTCATTCCAGCTGTGCTTCCACTGCAAATCAGAATCAGAATGTCTTTATTAGTCCTACAGCGGGACATTTACAGTGGTTAGCTGACAGCAAAAGTAGCATAGCAGGTAAACAAGGCATGCAATAATACAGGATAAGCTAACTTATTAAATATAGAGAAGAAAAGCACACATTAGTAAACATAAAATAAAAAATAAAGACAAATAAGTACACATCCATGGCTTAAAATCAAGAGTAGCAATTTAAACTAGAAAATGCATTTCCTGCAGAAAATGCGTGTGAATGCTGTAAACTGTGAACATTTGTGGCTGAATTTAGCTGAAAACGCAGAAAAAGCAGAATATTTTATTAGTTGAATGGTCTCTGCTGCTTTTAGCTACAAAAACCAAGTAAGTGTGTTGCTGAACTTAGCGGAGAAATGCAGAAAAGTGAAATGATTTGAATCAAATTGTTACAGCTCAAATGCATTGCAATGACTTTGTTGACAACTTGAAAGTGAAATGTTAAACTGGAAGAGTAGGAAAAATAGTGAAGAAGCTTAATATTTAAAAGAAAAGGTTTAAAAAAGGTATAAACAACAACATGTATAGCCTCAATGTCCTGAAATAGCTGAATAATGTAATAGTTGAATAGTTTGTGCGGCTGAAAGTAGGCTGAAGGAGTTACATATTAAATGTAAGTAGTAGTGAATTAATGTTTACAAACACCTGTGTGTGTAAGCCCAGAGATCAAAGGTTACCATGGTGACCACGTTATCAAAAACCTGTTTACGTGAGCCCAGAGATCAAAGGTTACCATGGGGATGTGCTGTGAAAGGAGAGCCTTTCCATTTGTTCTGAAGGAGAAATAAACCTCTTACATTTCTAATTATAGTTTAAAAACGGTAGCTGATTTTGGTAAAATGTCTGTGTGTGTGTGTGTGTGTGTGTGTGTGTCTGTCTGTGTGTGAGAGTGAGTGTGTGGTTGTGTGTGTGTGTGTGTGTATGTGTGTGTGTGTGTGTGTGTGTGTGTGTGTGGTAGAGATGTTCAGTGTTTGTGTGTGTGTGTGATAGAGATCTTCAGTGTGTGTGTGTGTGTGTGTGTGTGTATGTGTATGTGTGTGTGTGTGTGTGTGTGTGTGTACCAGTCTGTCTGTGGGCGTGTCTGCTCTGATTAGATGATGTCACTCAGCTGTTCAGGGCCACAGTGTGATGGTTTGGTGGCGTTCTGAGCTCGTCAGTTGGAGTTATGACATCATCACACAGGTGTTTCTGTTTGAGCTAACGACGTGTTATCATAACAACTGGGGTTACGTACTGTAACCCAGTTTCTATGAGTATAGGCGCAGCCCTCTAAGGCTATCGCTATTAGGTAATCCCCCTGCGCATGCGCAGCACTTACAGACTTAATCCACGCCCACCTATGATGTGGGCCCCACCTACGGACTCACTCCGTATAAATAGGAAGTAGGCCCTACAATCTGCTCCCACACAAAGAGCTTTTCTTCAGCTATTCGCGGAGCCAGTGGGGCCCGAACCTTAGAGGGCTGCGCCTATACTCATAGAAACTGGGTTACAGTACGTAACCCCAGTTCTATTACGTATAAGGCTTCACCCTCTAAGGCTATCGCTATTGGGTTAAGGGCGAAGCAGGATGTAGTCTACGCCCCACTGGTCCGTCCGTTACCAGAAGCCCAAAACCACACCTACTCAATTAATAACCCATGTCCGTTTCGCCATGCGTAATGGAGCATCACATTCCCAGGAAAAATAGCATTAAAAATGAATATTCTCCGTACGGGAATGAAGGTAGGCTAATTAGGCTACCTGTCGTTAAAAAGTAGAGACCAAAGTCCCACTTGTTAAACCTATCAAAGAGGGAAAAAGGCAGCTCTCTAAGTGCCGACAGGCAGGAGAGAGGGCCCGTAGTTGAGTCCCCGACATTACTCACTCTGACAGGACACTCAGTACTGAGTGTGTCAGAGAGGAATGGGAGACATCCCTCAAATAGAAACGAATAAAAGAACAGGGGGAAGCATAGCCGTGGGAACATGTTTCAAATGGGGGGTGCTGTGGGGATGATACCAGGGCTGGTTCTGACCAATTTGCTGCCCTAGGCAAGATTTTAACTGGCAATGAAAAACCTCTACAAAAGACCAATACACTACAAAAAGAGAACTGATTGACATGGTGGACAGCTTACATAAAAAGGCTTCAAATGTATTTAGTATTGCATGAACATGTTTTAATTGGGGGGTGGACTTCACATCCTCTAGGGGGGTCCGGGGGTATGCCCCCCCGGGAAGATTTTTTTTAACATTTTAAAGTAAAATGCTTCAATCTGGTGCACTTTGAGCACCCAATTACTAGAGACTGATCTAGGGGGTACAACTCTAAACACCCATATGAAAAAGATCGGTTTGCATTTTATTAATCAAATAAGTATGTGAACATAACCAATAACTTACCATAGCCAATAACAAATAAATGTAGGCTAACTTATTTTATTTTTGTGGTTCATTTATATCTTATTTGACCTAGTTAACATTTATTTATGCATATTTTTAAATCTCCAGTTTTAAACAATATTTTTGGTTTACTGTCCTATAGTTCGGGCACCTAGTAAGGATGCCACCTGGGCGCCTCCCTAGGGAGGTGTTCCAGGCACGTCCAGCTGGGAAGAGACCGAGGGGTAGACCTAGGACCAGGTGGAGGGATTATATCTCTTCGCTGGCCTCGGAGCGCCTTGGGATCCCCCAGTCAGAGCTGGTTGATGTGGCCAGGGATAGGAACGTTTGGGGCTCTCTGCTGGAACTGCTGGAACTGCTACCCCCGCGACCCGACCACGGATAAGCGGGAGAAGATGGATGGATGGATGGATGTCCTATAGTATAGGCTACATTGGAATGATTTCAAACCAGTTTTTATTTATCCTAATAATTATAAAGGTGTGCCTTGGAAATATTTGTTTACATAAATTGTGATCAAACCGTTTGAGACCCACTGAGATAACTTAGACTAAAGTGAACTATCTAAACCCTCAGAGTCCTTTACCTCACTGAGCCTCTCAGTCTGACAGGACAGAACTCTCCCTCCACATTATTGTAGAAACAGCTTCTTATATCCGTTAGCGCAGCAGAAGCTAACAACAATCCCCGCCGGTACCGGTGCACCCCCTCTCTCTCTCACTTTGGCTGTGAGCTGCGGGCGCCTGATAAGCCAACATCCCCCACTTTCATCACTTACAGCGCCCATCGTACAGGGCAAATGGAAAATGTAACCGGGGTGAAAAGGGTGTTATCTTTACTTAATTATGAATGTTGTTACATCAAGGCTGAAAATTCGTTTTTTTTTTGTATTATATTTGTATTATATTTGTATTTAATCTTGTGGAAGTGCAGATCCCCTGTCCTCCACCAGGGGGTTCTGCAGCACCCTCAGCACCCCTACTTCCCACGGCCCTGGGGGGAAGACCAAGATGCAGCAGTGCAAATGTCTTCCACTGTCATTCCTCCGTGCAACGCCGTAGAGGTTGAAATTCCTCTGGTGCTGTGCGCTTTGATGTTCTCCGGGGGATCCAACCCAGAGGAGACATACGCCTGTGACACAGCCTCACACAGACAGTGTGACAGGCGTTGTGCAGACAGAGGCTGCCCTAATGAGCGCTCTCTGTAATGCACAAACAGACGCTGGGACCTGCGTAAAGCAGCCGTGCGTGCAATATAGCATGACAGCGCGCGCACGGGACAGAGGAGATGAGATGTGGCTTCTTCCTCTGATGTGTGAGGAGGAGGAAAGAAGCCATCCAAAGTTATCACTCTCGATCTAAACGAGCTTGTGATCGCCTTTGGCATAAAAGCCGGGTTAGGGCGCAAAACAGCTGAACTGCCATCTCCTTGGATCTGGAGACATGACGGAGCCACAAAGAGAGCAGACAAATCACTCCCCCTTTTAGCTGATGTCAGAGCCAAGAGCAGAGCTACTTTGGCTGACAAAAACTTCAGGGGAACCTGATCTAAGGGTTCAAAAGGAGCTTTACTCAGTGCGCGCAGCACTAAAGCCAAATCCCATTGAGGTGCCAAAGCGTGTGACACAGGTCTGAGTCTCTGTACTCCCCGTAGAAAACGTTTTGTCAGAGGGTGACTAAACACCGTGCTGACACCAAAACCTACGTGGCCAGATGAAATGGCAGCAGCATATGTTTTGACCGTGCTATAAGCCAAATTCCTGTCCCTACACACCAACGGAACACTGTCCATTTGGCTGTGTAGGATGCTCTGGTGTGTTCAGCAGCCGCGCTGATCGTACACCTCCCTGGCGATTTATATTGGCCGCCGCTGCTTTGTTGTCTGTTCGAATCAACACATGTTGATTGTACAGCAACGGGGCGAAAATGCTGGATTACTCTCCATACGGAGAGTAATTCCAGCACGTTTATATGGAGAGACATGTGAGCCCGCCACTGTCCCCCCACTGCCTGCGACATGCACGTTCCTCAGCCTGCGAGAGATGCGTCTGTGAACACTGCGGTGTGTGACGTCACTCTGCCCAGGGGCACCCCCACTGACAGGACGTGGAGATTTTTCCGGTAGGTTAAATCCAAACCCACGGAAGGAGGAATGTACACCATGCGTCTCCTCTGACGCACGGGGTCGATGCGCAGGCGAATAAACCACCGCTGGAGTCTCCTCCTGTGAAGGAGACCCAGGGGGATCACCACGTGACCAGCTGACATCATGTCTAACAGCTGCATCACGGAGAGGGCTGTCACCACCCCGCGGGGTGTGACGCGCCGGAGGAGAGCTGTCACTTTCTCCACTCCCTGCTGTGAGAGTCGCGCTCTCATGCGGGCTGAGTTCAATTCCACTCCCAGTTAAATGATAACCTGGGAGGGAAGAGGACAGCTCTTCTTCCAGTTGATAATGAAACCCAGGCTTGACAGATGAGATACGCCGTATCGTCTGTAAAGCCGCTTCCTCCCCTGGAGCGAGCCAGCCACAGCCGGCCGTCCAGGTAAAATAACACTCTCATCCCCATTCTATAGCTGCTCCAGCCGTCTCCACCCACTTTGAAAAAGTGCGTGGAGCCAGGAATGAGAAACGCAGGAATTTGCTGTGTTTCGGGATGATGGTTACGTGGAGGTATGCATCCTTCAGGATTATGGATGTGAACCAGTCTCCCTGGTGAACACACTCCAGCACCTGTTTGATCGTCAGCATGGGAAAAGGCCCTTTCCTTGTTGGACACTGACAGATCGAGGATGGGTCTCATTCCCCCCGCCCCGTCTCCTTCGGGACCAGAAAATAGCGGGAGTAAAAACACCCTTATTTTTTCCCCTTGAGGAACCCTGGAAAAAGGCTTTCTTTAACAAGAGTTCCTGCAGCTCTGAAAAGAGCGCGAGACACTGTTCCTGGGATGACAGGATCCCTGTATCCCGTAGAACTGCGGGGGGGAGCGGCGAACTGCAGAGACTACCCTCTGCCCATCCGCCTGCTCATCCATCTGTCCTCAGACACACACGCCGCCACCCTGAGTAATACTCTGATAGCGGGTGTACATTCTCTGGCTGTGCTGTGGTTGTCATGGTGACAACCCACGCCAGAGCCCTCCACACGCTGCATTTCACACAGGCTCTCATTATGTCGCCGTTTAGGAGAAGACTCGTAAACCGCGCGTTCACGCTCAACACCACTAAGGGATGAGCGGAGGTGTGTGCAGTGCTGTCCACACGAGGCGTAACAATGGCCCCCGTGGGCTCATTACGACCGTGGGTAGGAGGTACGTCTGAGACAGAGGAACAATCGTGCTGCCTAATAACCAAAAGGTTAAGGTAGACGGATTGAATAAACCACTGCTGGAGTCTCCTCCTGTGAAGGAGACCCAGGGGGATCACCACGTGACCAGCTGACATCATGCCTAACAGCTGCATCACGGAGAGGGCTGTCACCACCCTGCGGGGTGTGATGCGCCGGAGGAGAGCTGTCAGATTCTCCACTCTCCGCTGTGAGAGTCGTGCACAGTGTGAGCATGACACCCCGGGAGAGAGAGCTGCATTCGCATGCTCTACTCCCAGGCAGGACTCACACTGTGAGTGCCTGTCAAAGCTCATAATGTAGCCCGACCCGCATGAAAGGCAATCCCTAACGCAGCCTTGATTTACCTGCCCAGTCTCCATTTTATTACCAAAAACAAAGCTTTTAGGAGGAATGTTTGCTCTTTAGTAAACAGCTCTGAAAATAACTTGTGCCTGACAGTGCTTCTGCAACGGAGTGCTGAAGAAAAGTGGGAGCCGATTGTAGCGTCTACTTCCTATTTATACGGAAGTGAGTCCGTAGGTGGGGCCCACATCATAGGTGGGCATGGATTAAGTCTGTCAATGCTGCGCATGCGCAGGGGGATTACCCAATAGCGATAGCCTTAGAGGGCGAAGCCTTATACGATATAGAACTGCGCTTGAGCCCAGAGATCAAAGGTTTCCATGGTGATGTGCAGTAATCAGTCAGAGGAGAGCTTTTCCATTGATCTGCATGAGAGATAAAGCTCTTACATGTGAACGTTTTGTTGAAGAACCGTAGCAGATATCGGTGCGTGGAGCGTCTCAGGACCGTGGGGAGTGTCTATGTGTGCTTTTTTTGTACTTTTGCGTCAATAATGTGGCATTTTTGGCAGATTAACTAAAGGTGTGCAGCTGGTGCTGTGATGAAAGATGAGCTGCATTTACAATTGGTGTTAATGGAGACATTTTGAAAGTTTTTGTCACTTCATGCCCTCAAGAGGCATTTTGTTTAATTTTTTTTCTTAATTTTTTTTTTTTTTTTAACCTAGGAGAGGTTTTCCTACGTTTTCCATGAAAAATGATGTCTGAGGAGTGTAGGGTTTGGGAATTATGGCAGGTTTAAAACATTTTTTTGGGCAAATTTCAAGCTGTCCTCCACTCTGTTGTGAGATCAAAGCACTCTAGACTTAACAAGCTGCTCAATACACACTACTGTTAAAATCTGAAGAAAGCCTCTTTACCAAGCTCCAAACTAAGTTAAACAGGGCTGCCAACACTCACGCATTGAGCGTGAGACTCACGCAATTAACACATATCTCACGCCACACAAGCCTTTTCTCACGCTAAGTTTTCGTTCAAAACAAATGTATATAAAATATAAAAATAAAGTGAAGGAACAGCAAACCGAGCGGTCTACGAAATGAGACGGTCTGGCTTACGGAGGACTTCCTGTTTGCGTCACCTGACACCCGCGTAGCACTGCCGCCTAGCAACCTGGACAGCGTCACGCATTGTGATTGGCTGTACGGTATTTGCACACTGATTGGATGTAACGAGGGTCCAGTAAGGTCCCATGGAGGTGCCCGGAAGGGGAGGGACTTCGCCTCTCTATACCGGGGGGTTTGAGCAAAGACGAATGAGAAGGAGGATGAGAAGAATAAGAGAAGGTAAGGAGAATATATTATAAGATATTTTCGCGCCACAGGTAAAGTAAAATATTTTCTTTTGTTCTCTTTTCATTAATTAAAGTTAATGCTAACAAGTGCCAGTATAGCCCTAATACTTACTACTACTTATTTCGTTTTGATTGTTATATTTGATAATATATTATCCAAAAATCATATATTATATATTAATATGATATACTTTTATATATTAGCAAAAAGATAATTTTTCCATCTTGAAATAACATAATAAATATATTATCAAACATTTATATATTATATATGTATATAATATAAGATATGTTGCACCATAGGTAAAGTACAATACTTTCTTTTGTTCTTTTTAAATAAAACAAATAATTTTAATAAAGAATTTATTAATACCGGAAAATATTTTTCTTATAGTTGATAAATACATTTTTGCTGTTTTTATAGGATGTTTTCTAAAGTGTCAGGGACAACTGCAGGGAAGAAAAGGACCCTTATTTCCATGTGGGCGGCAAACCAGGCCCCCAAGAAGTCCTATGACCCTGAGAGAGCAGATAGGCCACAGGAAAAAAAAACAGGAACAAGAGGAAGAACTACTGTTGACACAGATAGATGAGCACTCAGAGAAAGAGGGGACACCTGGTACAAAGACCAGAGCCCAGGCCGGTGCCGCAACGTATAGGTGCTCTTTTAAAAATGAATGGTCACATAAATGGCCATTCATTACAAAGGGGACACTTAGTACCCACTACTGGTGCTCTGTATGCAGAGTAGAAAATGCTTGCGGTCACCAGGGAATAGCCGATGTTGCAAGGCACGTTAACAGCAAATGCCATCAGGAAAAACAGAAAGAAGTGCAATCCAGCAGTGGAATTCAGCAATTCTCAGTTCCACTTCCTTCTGCTGGGGCAATGACTGTCCAAGAAGTGAAGGTTGGTTATGCTCAGTGGTGTTGTGGTTATTTAGTGGATGATAAAGACACTGTACTGTTTACATGATAAGTTAATTTCCTAAATAGAGTTTTGCCTTTTTGGAACTAGCATACTCTATTAACTGAATTCATTGTGTACATTCACATATTTCTTAATCTAACACCAATCCAACTGTATCTTGTAGACAAGGAGGGCAGAATTAAAGATGGCGGTGATGCTGGCAAACCATAATCTACCACTGGCTGTCACAGATCATCTGGGGCCACTCATGAAAGAGTGTTTCAAAGACTCACCCACTGCACAGGACTATAAATGTGCAAGGACCAAGACCTCTTGCCTCATAAATAAAGTATTGGCGCCACATTACCAGAACGCACTGGTGATGCTGATGAGGGAGAATCCATACACCATCATTACAGATGGCTCAAATGACACAGGTAGGAATTAAATACCTTTACATCCTGGTATGAACAACATTATTTTTATTTTTTATTCTAGCCATATTTTTTAAGTATGAGATATATATTTATTTGATTTTCCCTGAGATAATGTGCTAATTTCTTTGTCAATGCAGGAAGAGAAAAGATGAACCCCCTTACTGTGCGTGTGTTTGATGTGAACAGGGTGGCACATCGGTTCCTAGATATGTGCACCACAAGTGGAACCAGATCTGGTACAGCAGAGCTAATCTTCCAAAAGATTGATGCCACCTTACAAAACCACAAGATTCCATGGTGCAACTGTATTGGTCTCTCTGTAGACAATGCAGCCGTGAACATCGGACAACACAATTCAATCGCATCAAGAGTTCTGCAAAAAAACCACAGTGTTTATGTACATGGTTACCCGTGTCATATTTTACACAACACTGCAAAGCGAGCATGTCTTACCTTTACTGAGGTAAGTGTATGTTGAATATATGTTAAATATTTAGGTGATGTACAGGGGATACAGTTACAACAAATGTTTAATTGCAGGTGTCACATTTTGATCTGGAGGACGTTGTGGTTGATGTGGGCTTTTGGTTTAAAGGAAGCACCAACCGCAAGGGATTTCTGGCAGGTATCAACTTTCCAGCCAGTTCTACACAAATTATACAAACTAAAATGTAAGTAGTTAACTGGTAATATGCGTCTTATACAACTGTGGAATATATTTCCTTTGAACAGAGTTTTGTGAGCTCTTTGAGTCAGAATACCTGGAAGTCCTACAGCATGCCTCTGTGCGGTGGTTGAGCCTTGAAACCTGTGTGACCCGCATTCTGAGATTGTACGAGCCACTTGCCAGCTATTTCCAATCAACAGGTAAGATATATATCCAAATATATGCTATATTATGCAGTCTTGAAATCAACATTATGTGTGTGAGTTGTATCTTTGTTTTCTCTCACTTATAGAGGGGAATCAGCCAAGACTGAAGAGGCTACAGGGAGCCTTTTCTGACCCCATGACTGAAGTGTATCTCCTCTTCTACCAATCAACCATACCAGCCTTCACCTCTCTGAATCTCCTCTTCCAGAGACAACATCCATCTATATTTTTATTGCAAGATGAGGTATATCTAGCAGGGGTGTCAAACTCAAGGCCCGGGGGCCAAACCCGGCCCCCTGCTTCATTTCATGTGGCCCCACAAGAGCTAGCAAAGAATATAATATGTTTATCATACGGTTACATGCTACTTTACTTTACTTTTTTCTCGGAATTTGACAATTTTTCAAAAATGTTACTTTTTTTTCAAGATGTCACTTATTTTTTTTTGTTTTTCCAGAATTTGGCTTTTCTTTTTAAATCATTTTGTGACATGCGCACTGAAGAGACTTGCAATTGTTTGCCCTAGACTTCTGCTTTCAGACGTAGTTAATTATGAAGTTATTACCCTATCCCATAATAATCCAATGCAGAGGCAATAATGTAATATAATACATTATTTTATATATATTAAATATTTATATATTTATTCTTATATAGTCTTATATATAAAACTGGCCCTTTGAGTGCAACCATGATGCTAATGTGGCCCAAGTTGAAATTGAGTTTGACACCCCTGATCTAGAGGAAGTGATTTAAGCCTGCATTCCAGCATTTTGTTAATTTAATATTCGGGTAAGATGTAATACTTTCTTAAATATATTTCAGATGATTACATTCATCTGCAAGCTCTGCTCCAAGTTCCTCTTGCCCACAGTACTGCAGACCCATCTTAAGCCTCAGGACATCCCATATGTGGATAAGGAGAACCATCTGCCTGGTATTGTAATTTAGTGAAAAGTAAAGTAAGATGAAGTGTGTGTGTGTATATATAGTAACAGTCAAAAGTCTGGACACACTTTACATTAAATCTAATTATATTGAAGTTATATATGAATACAATAATGGGATTAGTTCTAGACTGATTGTTTCATGATTTGACACAGAGAAAAGCCTTCAACAACTGGGCATGTTCAGACCTTTGTATAGTACTGTATTTATATGTATAATTGTCTTTTGGAATGACATGAGTAATCATTAAAACGCTATAATGAAGCTCAAGGAAAGGTGTGTATGTAAGTGCTTTTATGAAAGTACATTGGATTTGATTTTGTTTTCTGCATCTCTAACAGGATACAAATTGAATGTCGGCTTCATCACCAGGGTGAGGCTCAATCATCTCCTGGATGCTGGGGACATCACCGCCCAGAAAGTGGAGTTATTCCACACCGCATCCCTTAACTTCTTTGTGAAAGCTGTAGAGTATGCTCTACAAAGGCTGAAGCTGTGCCAGGTTTCTTGATGTGAGGCAGAGGGCAGAATGTGGGGTGGAGGATGCCCTCTACTTTGTTGACAGGTAAAATGTATATATTAATTTATTTTCAAATTCTTCAGAAATTAATAACCAATATAAACAAATATACCAACTACTCAGTTTCACCCTTACCTTTGAAGTATATCTCAAAGTGAGTAGAAGTTTGTAACTCTACCCTTGTTTCTCTTCAAAAAAGGTATGCCCACCTTCTCCCACCACAGCCCACAAGATCATGACTCATTGGGGGAGGAGTTCCTGGACTACCAGACCATGCCTGTGCCAATCTTGGAAGCAGACCCAGATATTGAGGGCTTCTGGGCCAACATGGCCAGTTTAAAACACAAGGTCAGATATCTTAGTGTGTCTCATTCAACAATGTGGAATAATTTCGAGTGACATGTGTGTATTCATTGTGCAACTTAACCCTGTTGTTCATGTTTTACAGGTGACAGGTGTGGGCAGGTTTGATAGACTCTCCACTGTTGCCAAACTTGTGTTAGTCCTGCCACTCAAATGCTGACGCAGAGTGAGTGTTTTCTGTGGTGGGACTAAACAAAACAAAAACAAGGAACAGCCTGGCCCTGGAGGGACACTGTCGTCTCTCATGACAATAAAGATGGCAGACTTGGAGCCATGCTTTAAGTGGGAGCCAACCCAATCCATGCTAAAGGCTGCAAAATCTGCCACCAGCAGTTACAACAGACCAGACCACAGCCAGAGCACAATATAGGTTTATGGAAACGACCTCTAATTGAATCAACTTAAACCCTGTCAAGTTATGTATGTATTTTTTTTTTAATGTAAATAGTTTGTACATGTTCAATACATTTGTAACACTGTACACATGGAAGTTTCTTTCCCCCCCATCAGACAGAGGAAGTCTAACACGGCGGCATGTCGGGAGGAGGAAAGAGAGAGCATCTACATGTGTGTGTCCGGGTGTATATCGATCTCTGCCCCTTCCTCTTTGCAGCTGCTTCGACTGGTGGGCTGATCTTCCTCCACTCGTTCTTCTGTTTCTGATATCGCCTAAATAAGAGGATTTAGACGTTGTGTGTTTATTGTATAACTCCACACGCCTTTTATCCTCGTATTCTCATTAATGACTTTTTATTTAATGCATTTTAACGGCTGTAATCATTGTTAACGTGAAGCCGGAAGTAACGTCGAAACACCGGAAGTGACGTCATGTAAATGACGGTTGTCCTTCAATAAAGCTTTTCAAAATAAAACTACATTCATTTAATATTCAGCAATAACGTTAGCCACATGCTAATGCTAACAGTAAATTAAGGTATAACTAATGAAAAATATTATTGAAAAAAACGTTTTTACATTTTTTCAAATATTATTTTTTTGAATATCTTAGGGCCCTGACGGTTCCCCACTGGAACCTTGTAGATGAAAAAAGGAATCTCTATTTACCGCCAGTTAAGCGACAGTGAAAAGGGGCATGGCCTTGCGTAGAGGGGCAATACCCAGATGTGTTGCTCTCATCTACTGATGATCCCACAGGGAATTCAATTAAAACTCAACGTTTTTAATAAATGCTGCATTATTGTTATATGATTTCTTTAGAGGCCTATGTGATGAGGATCACCCCTGGCCAACGTATGTGAGTAAGACTGATGTGATCGTGATCAGTAATGTGGCGCAGACCAAATGATGGACTGAGAGTAGGCCTTAAAGCCCACAGCTGACGGTCTGACGCTGCAGGAATGTTGGGATGGCCGAGCTTCGGGGGCTTCACATTCCGGATCCTGGTCCACTTCCTGTTGCTCGTACATTTTTGCTTTAACACTGCTGATCTGAGGCAGCACACACAGCGGCAGTCCTGTTTACTGAAGCCGGGGTCAGGGATTCTCGCCATGTGCTTGTTATTAATTGGGAGCAACTGGCCGAAATACGATCAAAGGAGCGGCTGTAAACACAGTCACAGCTCCCAGCACAGGAGCAGGGTACCGAGTGTATGTAAGTCGCTTCGGATGAAAGTGTCAGCTAAATCATATTTAATAATAATAATAAAATAATCATTAATAAGTTGGTTAGAGTAGTTGACAATAAAACTAAAATGAGTAACCACTATGTCGTTTTGCAGCTGCACCTCCAAACCAGTTCTACTTCTAGCTCTTTGCTAGTTCTCTTCTGGTTCGGAACTGGCTCGCCTTTTTAGCCCAGTTTTGTTTCCACCGCTCAGAGCCCGACTGGTGCTGCATCATGACATCACCGTTTACGTCGCTAATTTTCTCCCCAACGCCGCTCACAACAACAACAACGGGGGACTGCGTTGGGTCGATGATCGTGTTGCTTTTAATCGTACGAAGCCAGATTAAATTAAAGAGCGACTTCTCCAATGTTATACTCTTTCCCAGAGTGCAGTGCTTCATTGTTTATTAATGTCATTTACCGACCGCTGCAGTGCTGCTCGTCCACCGGAGTTTAGTCTCCCGCAGGGCCGGTTTTTGGCATAGGCGACATAGGCGGTCGCCAAGGGCGCCAGATCTTGGGGGGGCGCTGCGCTGGTAGCTCTGGGAGGGGAAACTTTTTTTTGACTGTTTGTGCTCATTCTAATTTTCGGCCTTGATGTAACAACATTCATCATTAAGTAAATGTAACACCCTTTTCACCCCGGTTACACGTTTCATTTGCCCTGCACGATGGGCGCTGTAAGTGATGAAAGTGGGGGATGTTGGCTTATCAGGCGCCCGCAGCTCACAGCCAAAGTGCGAGAGAAGAGAGAGAGTACACCGGTACCGGGGATTGTTGTTGTTAGCATATGGTGCTAGCTGCACTAACGGATATAAGAAGATGTTTCTACAATAAGGTGGAGGGAGAGTCCTCTCCTGTCAGACTGAGAGGATCAGTGAGGTAAAGGACTCTCTGAGTGTGTAGAGTTCACTTTAGTCTAAGTTATCTCAGTGGGTCTCAAACGTTTTGATCACAATTTATTTAAACAAATATTTCCAAGGCACACCTTTATAATTATTAGGATAAATATAAACAGGTTCGGAATCATTACAATGTATACTATAGGACAGTAACCCAAAATATCCTTTAAAACTGGAGAGCTAAAAAAAAAAAAGAATAAATAAATAAATGTTAACTAGGTAGGCTAAAATAAGATATAAATGAACAACAAAAATAAAATAGGTTACATTTATTTGTTATTGGTTATGGTAGGTTATTGCTTATGTTCACATACTTATCTGATTATTAAAATGTAAACCGATGTTTTTCATATGGGTGTTTAAAGTTGTACCCCTAGCCAGCTAAAATCTTGCCTAGGGCAGCAAATTGGTCAGAACCGGCCCTGGGGCCTCATTTATAACGCCTTGCGTAGGATTCACGTGGGAAGGTTGCTTACGTACAGTATACAAAGCAAAAAAATAGTACAGACATTTTCCGATTCACAAAACATTGCGTACCGGCGAGGGAAGTGCGTACGGCACTTCCTACGCCTGTTTCCCTTTATAAATCAAAATCGACTCGAAATGCGGCGCAGCTTTTGCGGGCTTCACGTAACGCCCATATTTGCCTATAAATAGTCAAAGAAACGCCCATTCATTCGTTCATTTTGACTGACTGCATGAAGAAGATCGCAGGAAATGACGACAGAACAGCTAAAAAAGACATCTCACACCGTGTCAGATTTTGGTTATTTTGGGGAGGTGAGATAAATCATATTGTTTGGTGGATGCAGTTTGAACCAGAGTAGCAGCATGGAGGTCGGATCGTCACCAAAATAAATAAATAAGTGGTCCGAAAAAGTTAATGACAAAAAAATACACATAACCTTCCTCAGCAGTGTGTTTGTACCGGGGACAGGAGACCCCTTGATGAGAAACTGTAAGAAATGATCGGGGAATCCCTCCGGAGTGGAGTCATGACGACTGGATCTGAATTATCTTGTTGTATTTGGTGGTTTGTGTTCCAGCTGTCGATCAGCAACTATATATCCATAATCCACCAGTTAAAGGAAATACAACTCATGTGTTGTGTTATATTAGCTGTACAATTGACCACATATGGTGTTCTTAGTTTCCATACCTCCTGTGTTTTACGAGCGACTTATCAAGTCTTGGCAAACGGCATAAAACACGATTAAACGTGATAGTATATAAAACCATGCTCGTATCTACAACCTATAGAAATGCAAAACGGCGTCAGTTTAGACGTAATTCCGTCCTCCTGCTTACCGCATCATTTATGAGAATACATTTCATAACATTAACACAACATATTCGAGGTGGTTTTAAATAACATATCCGTATTTTTTATTTCTCCAAGTTATGTTTTTGTGTGCACTGAGGAGTCGCAAACAGGCGTTTGTTTAATCATTTTAAGATTGGCTTTAATCAATGTTTGAAAATGAATTCTTCATATATGATAAATGAGAGGTAACATTTTATTGATGGTATTATTTCCACATATTTCTCTCCATTCTTCCTTCTGCCAACGGTGTCGCAGTTTCTCGTCTCCCCGTTTTTGTGCTTAGTGCGTACGCATGGGTTAGAGTTTGCGTGGAGGACCGCACATTTTCCCGTCAAGTTAGTATTTTATAAATCGCAAACATGCGTAGAAACTGGCGTACGCCATTTTTTGAGCGTATATCCCTTTATAAATGAGGCCCCTGGTCTCCCATTAACTCACGGCAGAGTTTAGTCTACTCATCCCCATAAGTGGTCGCTGTTAAAGGTGGGTACGTAATTCACTTCAGAAACACTTGTTGTTATATTCCATGGAATGCTCTTAACATCCCGATAGCAATGAATACATTAAATGCTTTGACAATAAATACATTAAAAAAATTCATCTGTGGAAGCCGTGGCGCTGTAAAAAGCACGACCAATCATCTGAGCCGGCCCGGCTAAAATAACTGGATGGCCTACCTGCCTGTCAGCCTTCCATCTGTGCACAAACTTATCTCGTGCCCTCATTGGTCATGTGCGCGTTCGTGTGTGTTGGATGAGGGGCTCTGTAAGGAAGTCTGAAGGAAGAGGCAGATTTTTTTCGGTTTTGTACTTTCAAATTCTAGCTTATTCGAGCTGGTTTCTCCATTCTTACCTACCATACCTTTAATGACCTTTAATGTGTCTAACTATATTTAAAATGTGTTAACTTTTATATAAGTGATTATATTTGTATGCCAATATTTCCTATGGTAAAGCTTTCATTTTGCACTTTTATTTTGATCGTAATAAGATCGGGACTCTTATTTTGGAAGGACTTTTACCGGAAGTTAATGGACAACGCAGCTGTGTAAACACTTGACAAACATGAATAATGACGGACAGATGACGAATAAATTAACATATAATAAATAGTTACATTGGGTTTTTAGCACCTGGCTGATAAGGGCACAAGGTTTGATATTACTTTATTTGATATGTTGATTGATATTATCTGGTGTTATTTTGTACTTTTGCAGAGTTTTGAGTCCATGCTTTTGTATTAGCAAAACTGCTATATTAGCCTACATGTGTTCTGCTCTGTTAGTTAGGGGGCAGTAGTGGAGCTATTTACAAGCGTTTACAACTGGGCTTGTCTGCTAATATAAAAACATACAGTACATTATTGTGTTTAAGAGCAACTGTAGTTTATATAGTTTACAACTGTATATGTGTGATTTAGAAAGTTTAAAGTAATGCTATACAAATTCATTTATGCTTAATTTTGGCCATGTTCAGTTAAAAAGGGTAAACAGGTAATGATTCATGATTTATTGTCAGTAGGAGCTGTAATATCATTATTTAATTTTCATTGGAAATGTAACGTTAACAAATGCAAGGAATGGAAATGTTTTATCTGTGAGATGATTGCTAATTTTGTATTTTTTCTTTCATTTATAGCTCTTACGTTGGTAATGATTGTATACAAGCAAGGGTGTGCTATAAACAGATACCATCAGTTCGAGAGTCTGACCATCATTCAGCCGGGGACGCTACAGTCGCCATCTAGTCACTTTGCTCAGCGATACTGCTTGTAACACCTTTTTTCTCTTCCCCGTTCTCGCCGTGAAATATTGCTCAGGATTTCTGCCTGCGGTGGAAACAGGAAGAACTAGTCTTCAATCGGGCACTAGCTCCGAAGGAATCGCTTTGGTGGGAAAGGGGCATCAGTTTGTGCTGGAGTTTGTCCTTTTTATTGTGAGGAATACTGAGCTAACCCATCACATGAGTTATCTCCATCCTCTGAAGAAGGGCACACAAGGCGGTTGAAAGCAGTTAATGGAACTTGCTACTGCTGCCGGCGTGGCATTCAGAGTTTAAAGGTTAAGAAACCTGAGATTCATGTTACAGTTGGATAGAGAAGATAAATATTCCTTCAAATGAAAATGTGTCTTGCATTATTTGCTTAAAACAATCATCAGAAAAACATAAAAACTACATAAAATCAGATCACCCGCAGCAGACTTTATTTTGCGGTGTGAGCTCGGCATGTGGCAGACAAACATCCACTCTTCTGAGGCAGCAATCTGCACAGACAAAAGTCTTATCAACAGTCTGACCCCCAACCCACCCCCCTCAAAACCGAAATCAGAACACGCACTCACACACACACACACACACACACACACACACACTACCATTCAATCTCTGTCTCCTCCTGTAGGCCTGCTACAGTCAAATCCTTAAAAGGGGAACATCAAATGATTTTGCAAAATTATCAAAACACAATTCTGTATATTTTAGATCAGTCACAGATCACACACACACACACCACCACACACACACACCACACCACACACACACACACACACTCACACTGAGTGAACTGCTGTTTGGAGGTAGATGAAAATGAAGTGTTTAGCCTGAGGATGGGCTGAAGGAATGCCATACCCACTCTGAACGTGGACTTTTCCCTTGACTAATGAGAAACAGTTCACAACATTGTTGGAATGCAGGGCGGCTATTACTACCAGCTGACTGTCGCCGGTAGAAGCTCACACACACACACACACACACACACACACAACACACACACACACACACACACACACAAACACATTCAGTGGGGTGAGGTATTTCTGTGGATGTAGCGTCTCCAGGGATGTTTTGCTCCCTCACATATGGTAGGGGCAATTGGCTTGGCTTTTTTGCGATGAGTTTGTTAAAGGAGGATTGCAATTCAATATACAATTTGAGGATTTGCTTTTAACTTAACTGGTTTTAAAAACTTCAGATGAGTTTTTACATATCACACACTATGATTTTGTGTCACCAGTCGTCACTTGCAAATTCCTCATTTAAAGGTGGGGTAGGTAATTCGCTTCAGAAACACTTTTGTTATATTCCATGGAATGCTCTTAACATCCCGATAGCAATGAATAAATTAAATGCTTCGACAATAAATACATTAAAAAATGTCATCTGTGGAAGCCGTGGCGCTGTAAAAAGCAAGTCCAATTATCTGCCTCGGCCCGCGGCAGATAATTGGATGGCCTACCTGCCTGTCAGCCTTCCATCTCGTGCACAAACTTATCTCGTGCCCTCATTGGTCATGTGCGCATTCTTGTGTGTTGGAGGAGGGGCTCTGTAAGGAGGTCTGAAGGAAGGGCAGATTTTTTTCGGTTGTGTACTTTCAAATTTTAGTGCACTCTAGCTGGTTTCTCCATTCTTACCTACCCTACCTTTAACAGTTTTAGTTTAGGTTGTTAGCTTAGACCAGGGATGGGCAACTTGGATGGTGGTGGGGCCACATAATGTATGTACTGGCCACCAGGGGGCCGCAGATTCACTTGGAACACACATACATTCCATGTATTGTATGTAATTATTAACAAATATACTAAGTCTGACATCTTCATTGACAGTTTACAATCTTTCAGGGAACGTCCTCCAATAAGCTCACTAAACAAATATCAGTTCACAGAAATGTTATTTAATTTTCACAAGTGGCATGTTTGTATTGAACAGGTTATTTAACAGTGGAATAAAACTATTGGAAAGCACGGAAAATGTGTGTGCGTTGAGATGAACCATTAAGATGACATAAACATGAAGTCATGAACACTAACCCAGACATTAGTTGTCTAACTTGAACCTAAGACACTTGTAGCCTGTCTCTGCTGACGCACAATAAGGGGAATGTCAACACAGACACCTGTCAACCCGCACTCTGCTGTTCCTCAGCGCCGCTCCCCCTCCCTCTCGCTGAAATCATGAATGTAAAGCGTATCGTAATCATAGATAACACGGCAGGGTCCGTGACAGTGTGTTTTGATTTGATTTCAAATAAACAAAGTATTGGTTTTTAGAATATTAAACTTGTTTCGCCAAATTCAGATGATAAATACAACTTTGAAGCTCGTAACGGCATGATTACAAGCGGTAACTTAACGTCACAGCAGGCATTACAACAGCCGGTGTTTCTTGTGAGTGTTTCCCCGGGAAACAAACACAATACACACAAACGCGTCACAGATTATTCATGATTTGAAATCATGTACGCAGCTCGCGACGTAACTAGGAGTCTAGTGGACGGTATCAGTACTACAAGTAAAACAATTAAAAATAATATATATATATTTTTTTTTAATGAATTACGTTGTTTATAAATTAATCTGAGGGCCGCAAAAAGAGGAGGTGGGGGCCGCATGCGCCATTTGCACATCCAGGCTTAGACCATAACTACAGCTGTATCTACCTAAGCTGACACCGGGGAAACATTACGTTACATTTATGAGCGTCTTTATTCAGCAGACACATCAGTGCACAACATTTAAAAGTTCAATGGCTAATTTACCTAGCAAGCAAATTTGCGGTGTATGCCAGCTCGTGGCTACAGAACACACCTAAACAAACCGGAATCTGCTGTAGTGAAGAGGCGGAGATCTTTTGCACTAAACTTGGCGACAGTACATTGACACTAATGTTAGCAGCCACTTTGTTAAAACAGTAAGTCACGCTGCTCTGCTTCAGATTTAAAGCATGTTGGATGTGTGAGTTTCAGGTTGCTGATGTAACTCCTGTTGTGCGCACATTTTGCCCTGTCAGCTGACTGCGGGGATCACAGACGACAGAGAATTGAGAGATGAGGCTCAGCATTTGAAACGGTCCAAAAAACGTAATCACTCAAGCTGCGTGTTTCTCACCAAACGTAACGTAACGTAACACAAACCGAGAGCAGCACAATTTGTCCAGCAGCTTATCGCTATCCCTGTACTGACCAATCAGGTACCGGTTCTTGATACCCATCCTTCACAAGACATGAAGTCATGTTTTTAGGTAGTGAAACAGTTCTCCGGCGAGATATAAACAATTAAAGTGGACTAACTGTTTCAGTGTATGGATGAGGCTGCTTGCTAACTGCTTGTTCATGAGTGAACAGACCCAGCAGAGAGGTAGAGCAGGGAGAGAAACCCTCCTGTTGCTTATCAGACCCCCCTCCCTGGCAAAACAGCCCCTGTTTTGTTCATGTAGTAAATGCAAACAAAAGCCTGTTGGTAGAGCATGAAGTCACTGGCAGTGAAGTCACTGCTAGTGATAAGCCCAGCGTGGTGTTTGACATGCAGGCTGCATAAATGGCCATCTGTGCGGGTACACAGGCACACCCAAAACAGAAGGAGATATTCCCTGAACGCTTCCAGCCAGGGCGGGGGACTGGGCCCAGGAAGAAACAAAGCGACAGGAGCAGGAGCCGGGCTAGGTCCACAGTGGGGAGTGGAGACCTGCAATTATACAAGCCAGCGGAAGCACCTACCTCCATCTCACACAAAACGCAGCCCTGAAACCACGATCACGTTTCTGCAGCCTTTGTGTGGGCCAGCGTGTTCGGTTCCTTTACCTTTTGTATAGGAAGTACGTAGACAAATCTCCAGGTTGAGTCAGGCTATTCCCACAAGGCACAATAGGCCCAGCAAATAGCATTCCTGTAATGGCAGCAGAAAAGCTGTGGACAAACATTTACGGTTGGCCAGATTGAGTTTTAAAGAGCCTCTTTTCTCCTCCTGTCCTTCTTCCATTCAGACAGGTCAGTGGGCTCCTCCCTGGTGTTTTGTGCGATGCCATTCACAGCCCTCCATCACTCAATGCCTCCACCTCTCCCCCTGTCAGACAACACTGACCCTGGCCAAATGAACCACGGCATTCCTCAGCAAGCAAAAGTGTTTCATACCATGCTTTAAAAATAAAGGGGGAAACACTCCAAGGCAAAAATGGAAAATTGAATTTGCAACTAAATGAACATCTTCTTCCAACTTCAGTTTGCATTAAATCTATGTTGTGTTGTGTGTAGGACCCATGACACTCCCTGATTCTGTCTTTATGCAGAATATTAAGGGATCATTTATATCAAAATGCAAAGCAACATGTTTCTGATCAATATATTTGTAAAATGTTCCCAGGTCTTGGCTAACTAATTGAAAAGATGCTTAGTCAAATAGGGAGACATTGCTTTTAAAAAGAAATATGATTACAAAAAATAAAAACTATTGCACTGAAGTTCCATTCACGTAAGGCATGTTCAGTATCATTGTTCCACTACTGGCTTGTGACCATATTTCAGGTTGAACTTAAGTTCCTATATGATGGGAACATATATAAGTAGTAACCGGGATGTCACATGAAGCGGTACTTTGCTAGCAGATCAATGACAAAATTCTGAAAACTAACTTAACTTTTTTCTACAGTACTACAGTTGATATAGCTAACATTGGTACCTGGGGGGTTGGGACTAATGGCATCCAATCAACGTAAGAAATTGTACATTGAAAATAACTTTATGAACGGAGAAATCTGACACTTCTGTGGCTAATCAAGTGAATAAAATACTGGACAAAAAAAAGCACTTCCTCACATAGATGAACAAATACTGCACATCCCATCATGCTATAGCTCGTCACACTGCCTAACCATTCTTGTTTCTGAAATTTGGTGGAATATGTACAGTAGCATCAGATGAAGATAATCTAACCATGATATATTCTCATCTCAGTAGTAACGGTTTGCCCTTTCCCGTCCTCACAGAGCGTGTTCAGCAGCTCAACAGCACAGAATCTTCTTTCCATCTGAAACTTAATATCCTGTATTTAGCACAACAATAAGTCATTATCCATTTATTCTCTCTAAAACTGCACCACCTCACTTGTGTAGCAAGTCCCACTTGTAAGAGCTCGGAAACTCAGAAGCACCAGTGTTGTGTGGCTCATGAGATAACTAAGAGCAAAACTGCCAAAGAAGTCAACGAACACACGTCGGCTTTCTGCCCTCCTGGCCATTTGTACCAGCTCAGGGTTGAAGCCCTGTCGGTTAAAATGTGTTCCTCCATCAAGGGCAACATGGAAGAGAAAGCAGACAGACAAAAAATAGCTTTTTGTAAAAGCCACTAAATAATTTCACTACATAACTATTAATAGAGAAAAAGTAAAAAATATCCATCAAAGTTCCCAGGGCCTACAGTGATGGTTGTTTTAAAAGTCCCATGTCATGCTTTCCGGTTATTACCCGTCCCCTTGTGTTATGAAGGTTTTTATGCATGTAAACGGTCTGCAGAGTCAAAACCCTCAAAGTACACCCTGTAGGGAGTAAAACTCTAACACAGAAAAGACCTCCCCAAAACGCCTCGTTGGAGATTTCTCATTTTCCATTGTTTACTTCCTGGGTACTCTGACGTGGGAATACCCAGAGGCCACACCCTCTGCCAGCATTTCACGAAACAAAGCTTCCCAAACCTTTCAGCGATTCATGCGGATATGTACAGCGTAGGGCACTGAAGAACGATGCTGTTCCTACTTTGTTTGGACCAGCGGGAGATTCGGGTACACAACCTGTAAGTATTCATTGTTGTTTGTGTATTTATGATGTTTAAAACAAACAAGGTATCTACCACGACTGTTTAAATGGGTAAACGTTTTTCGGGCTGCTACGTTGGGATCGCGGAGAAATGCTCTCCGCAGACCCATTCTCACAGCGTTATAAACCTTTTTCTTACTCAATATCAAGCCACACTTATTGTTTTTACTTCGGCTGTGAGTGTTTGTGTGTGCTCAGGATGAGTTTCGCTTGTTCTCCTGTATCGCCGACACGGAAGCCTGTCTGCTCCTCGCAGCTGCTGCGAGCCTCTCAACGTTGCGACCAATCAGAGCACACTGGGCTCACAGGGAGGGGGGGGGCAGGAGCTCCAACAAGCCGACAGAGAGTGAATACCGGTGAATACACATACTTTACAGAGATGCTGTATGAGAAACCAATGTGAGTTTGGAAAATTCAATAATCTTATTGTAAGTGTAAGAAAGGTGTTGTGTTGTAACTAAGGATTTTGTATGAAAGCAAATTCTTGACATTTACTTCCTTCTTCAGTGTTTTCAACAAGTTGTGAGAGAGTTTGTAAACTGGTGGTTCACATATTTGCTGTGAATCACCGTGGAGACATGCAAGAATTCAAGGTATGAAATAATTTATACAAATAATCATTTTGTAGGTTAAGGATTCTTTAAATCCGTTATCGACATACACCGGCCATTAACGGAAACTGGATCAAGTTTGGTACTCTGATCCAGGTGAGAGTGGCTCAGGGCGGCTGCTTTGCATTGCACCAGATAACATCAAAGAGCAGCAGACTGAAACTACTCCGGGAAGCGCCCCCCCCCCCCCACACACATTCCCAAGCTCACACAGGTGTCTGCTAACATTTTTCCCTGTTTTCATCAGTTATGAGTGTGCTTTTGTTTGTTTTGTATGGTTTTCTTCATCATATGTTAATATAATGATAAAAAGTGCAGTGCCCCTTCAACACCGAGCTTGGACCCCCTCTTTGACCCACCTGCCAAAGAAGACTCTATGACAATAGCATGTGTTTTGTTTTAAAATAGTAATTTCATTAAAGAATGTAACTAAGTTATTGACACATTCAGTAACAAACAAATACAAATTATGTTTTTATGGGTTTTTTGGGCAATTTGACTTTTTACTTTATGCAAAATTACAATTTTGTCCCACAATTCTGATGCTGATTTCTAATTCTGATCAAATCCCCCTCAGTAAAATTGGTCTAGAGCCGAGTACAGTCATTCATTTTGATGGATGGTTTATGAAGCCAAACATTTGATTATATAATCTTCAGTGCAGACACATTTCAAATGTGTAAATAAACAAGTTCCCACTTGTAATGTCAGATACTAAATTACTATTATTAAGATAGACCTGCTGATTTATGATTTAAGAGCTGAAAATTGATGATTTCATCAGCAGGACATTTATATTTAATAGCCTTCATGCATCATGTGAACAAAAAGTTGACATATTATCACTGTTGATTGAAAATAAAACATAAACTGGTATGTGGTCTGGAGATCTTAATGGGTTCACATTTCTAGGAAGCATCAATCAGGCCAGGCCCAGCTTTCATCCAGTGGGTGGTCTCAGCTCTGATCATGTGATGCATCGCAGTTCTGAGTGGGTTCATTGCATTTTGGATCCAGTTTAATTATGTTCAAGTGTGTTCTGACTGTCCTGGCGCTCCGATTGCTTCTCTCTTTTCTTTGGAACTCAACTTATACATGCTATGGTTATCTAAGTCTTGGAATTAGTTGCAATGACACAGACCTGACCTTTTTTGAACATCAAATACATTAAGTTGAATTTTGGTTAAATGAAAATATTACAAAAATGAATCAACTCTGACAAAGCTATACAAAACAATATATATCAAATGATAATAATGAAACAAATATTAATTTGAATTGACGTATTTTCATTTTGGACCCAACAAAAGTTAACAATTGTTGATTCAGCTTGTGGTGCACAATATGTGGTAAATATGGCTCGAGAACGCTAGTCATTATACCTTGAGTTATAGTAGGCTATAATTTACTAGTGCAAAAAGATGAAAAGGAAAACATCTTTATGTTTCATTTTTAAAAACGTTCATACTTGCTCATCATGGCTGGGTATTTGACATGTACATGCAAGACAAAGGATCATGAGGTTTGGAAATATGTTGTTGCATTGAAGAGGTTTTATGTTTCCGATTATTCAGACTTGTATGATCCCAACGTACCCTGAACGCAGCGCTACAATCCATTGTTCGCTCCCTTTCCCAAACCCCGCCCCCGCTCTGAGCGGCGGCTGTGATTTGCTGAATCAGAGTGCGGTGCCGTCATCGCTCGGAGCTCCCATTCATCTCTTCACTTGGGCGTTGGACTCCGCATCTTATTAGCAACACGGGACATTTCTCCATTTTGCAGCCTGTCTACACTACACTACTGTCTACTGGATTTTATTACCGCTCCTACCTGTCAGCTTTCTCCTGATTTAAAGAAAACCCTCATCGCTCTGTCTGGACTTGGCGTTAATTTTCTCTTTGAACTTTTTCTTTTTGCAGAAAGGGAAACGGCAGCGAAGAGCTTAGCGTTTCAACAAAGAGGCTTGTGGGTCTTTGTTCGTTTTTGGATCAGTTGAGTTTCTTTGTTGGAGCTAAAAGCATGGGAGCGCAATTGACCAAGACATCTGGAAAGGCTGAAACCGCGGCTGAGAAGCCCGGAGAGGTGGCTGCTTCACCCACCAAGGCCAACGGACAGGTACACGATATTATATTCGCCGCCTCTTCTCATCCAGCAGGGAGAATCTGGCCCCTCTGGAGGGATGCGCTCTGAGGGCGCGATCCGTGCGTAATTGTGGATTGAATTAATGGAGACCTGTGGTGGGAGTTTGAACTAATTGGAAATACTTGTGAATAATTATGAATAGATTGGAGTAACAGATAATCTTTGATATTTCCAGTCTTACATTGAAAGCGTTATATGGCACGGAAATTTAAAGGAAATGTGAAAACAAGCTATTAATTTTGAGCAGGAAGACTAGTTGGTTTGATCTTTTGTGAATACAACCACTTTGAATGTAGCATTTTGATAAAACCATGTGTTGAATGATTGCCTGGTAAATGCAATCAAAAAATCCCAAAACATATTGTAGGATAAAAAACATGGAAATCCTGTCGATGGAAATGTAAAAACTGCTGAGTAAGACAGGAGGCACGGAGCAACAACGGCTGTGCGCCCAGAGCACCGAGCTTTTGTTACAGATGCTCCACTAGAAAGTGGAGATGGCAGCCGGCTATCACACAGGAGGAGGGGGGGGGGAGCAGGGTTGGTAGCCAGCGGTGCACCCTGGAGAGAGGGGTGTCTAATCGCTTCTTTTGAACAGTTTGTATATCTGAGAAAACGTACAATTCGGAACACTGTTTAGGTTTTATACATGTTTAGGAAATATGTCTGAAGTGTGTCTGCACTAATGGGCATCTGCTGTTATAATGAGCAGCTGCTTTGCTTGGTGCGCGCTGCTGGAGCGGGCAGGCACTGACCCCTGGCGATCCATCCGGGCACTGCGCTCTGCTCAGGGTGAGAGAGAAGTCCAGGGCCAAAACATGTTGCATTCTTTAGTCAAGAACGTTACTGTGAGGCAGCGTTAGATTTTTTTCCTAACGGTCAAGTGCCAAATCTCCAAAAGCTCCACGGTAGAAGGGGGGCCTAAAGTGAGTCTGTCCCTGATCTGATCTGGGGTCTGCTGCCCCTGCTGTCCGGCTTCAGTCTGGAAACCATGCCAGCTCCTAACATGGCACTAACAGACCCTGTTTCTCTCTTTAGGAAAACGGCCATGCAAAAGTGAACGGAGACGCCCCTCCGACAGCGGCTGAGAACGGCAAAGAGGAGGTGGTCCAGGCCAACGGCAGTGCGGCGGCCGAGGAGAGCCCCCAGGAGGACCAGGACCAGGCCGAGGCCCCCGCGGAGAAGGAGGCTGCAGAGGGGGAGACCGTAGAGGCAGCGTCTCCTGCCCCTGCTGAGGGAGAGGCGGCAGCAAAGACAGAGGAGGGCGCCACACCTTCCACCAGCAACGAAACCCCCAAGAAGAAGAAGAAGCGGTTTTCCTTCAAAAAGTCCTTCAAGCTCAGCGGCTTCTCTTTTAAGAAGACCAAAAAGGAGACAGGAGAGGAAGCAGAGGCCGAGGAGGCAGCAACATCCACAGAGGAGGCCACAGAGGAGGCAGCGGCACCCAGTGAGGCCAAGCCTGCTGAGGGGGGGGCTACACCTGCTGAGGGCGGGGCCACACCTGCTGCAGAGCCCGCCAAGGAGGAGGCAGCCGCGGGGCCAGAGGCAGCCGCAGAGAAGCCCGCTGTGGAGGCCGTGGAGAAACCAGCCGAGGAGGCACCCACAACAGAGGAGGCTGCCCCCCCCTCACAGGAAGCAGCGTCAGCGGAGGCTCCGGCTGCCGTGGCAGAACCAACTGAATAAGTTCCAGAAGAGGGAGAAATTGGAAAAAAGGAGAAAAGAAGATAATCAAAGAACATTTCCCTGTTTGTATGTTGGAGTGACGCCAGTCCTGGCTTTAAAGAACATTTCTACAACCAGGGATTCTCTAAGGCTTTTCTTTATTTTTATTTTTTGGTTTACATTCCCCCTTTCACAAAACCCTTCTGGCCCCTTTGTTACTTCCACTCCAGCGGGCCAGAGGTGGGTGGCTTCAGTTTGTAAAACCCATTAGGACAACCACACTGCCATATATTTTTTCATCAGTATTACATTTTTTTCTTTTTGAATTGTTATACAAAATGTTAACAAAATGGTATGGACGTTCCCATGGTATGTAAATGAAGGAGGGGGGGGGGCTAGAAGTGCCACAGATTATTTAGAAAAAAGAATAGTCTAAAAACTGAGACCAACATGGACATACACCATACGGTTTACAACACTAAGTCATTTTTACAACAAGAATTTCCAGAGTTAGGTTTTTAGGAAGAAATATAAACTCATAGGAGCTTTCACATCTCATTAGCTGTCAGTGATTCTGTAGAAATACAAGTTGTATAGGCTTTATTGTTTATTGTTGGTTTTATGACCTTAATACAAATGTAAGTATGTATAGGCAGGGTGTTTTTAACTGTGATTATTGTACAAAATGAAATCTTGCTCAAGAAGAAGCACATGAAGTTTGCAGCTCTTTTTCAACCCGCTCAATTTTGTAAAATAACACAAAAGTCCACCTGGAAGACCTTCTTAAGCAATTGTGAACTCGAAACCAAGCTGTGATAAGTGGATGGTTAACTGTTTATATACTGTGCTATGTTTTGATTACAGCAAGCAATGGTTTTTCAGTGGTCTTTGACACAATGTAAGGAATCTATTAGATGCAAATGTTTGTGTAGCATCTTGTCTCTCTATCTCTCTTGTTTCCTTTTGTAAATACTGGAGAAGCTTTGACCAGTTTGACCTAGAGACGGAATGTAACTTTGCTTACAAAAAAATGTTATTAAACTCCTCTGCTTAAGGTGTTCTAATTTTCTGTGAGCACACTAAAAGCAAAAATAAATGTGAATAAAATGTTAGTGCATCTATTGTTATTTGGGTATTACACATTGTAGATAAACTCCACTTATTGGATTAATGTACTGCAGCAGCTCTGAGCTAAATCCTTTCAGATAAACAACGAGTGTAACCTACACTGCATAGCCAAAAGTTAGTGGACACCGGAGCCCTACACCAACACTGCTGAACACGTGATGGTCAAGCTGTCCCACAGCAAAGTGGGGGAGAGTTCCTGTAAGGCTCTGTGTCAGGGTCATGTTTAACAGGAGGAAAGACAGAGATACAGGAAGAACCCATTTCAAATGTTGCAGTATTGAGATTGCCCTTGATTACATTTAAGCAGAGGTGGGAAAAATACTCAGATCTTGTACTTAAGTAAAAGTAGAAGTACCAGAGTTTAGGAATACTCTGTTACAAGTAAAAGTCCTGCATTCAAAATGTTACTCAAGTAAAAGTAGAAAAGTATTCTCATCAAAATATAGTGAAAGTAGCGACAGTAAAAGTAGTCATTGTGCAGATTGGTCCATTTCAGAATAATATATATGATATGTTTTATAATGATTGATCATGAAAGTGTTCTCAAAGCTGGTAAAGGTGCAGCTAGTTTGAATGACTTTGTATACTGCAGGGTAGCTTGAGGATTTACTCCAGGTGGAACTAAAGTCTGATTTAACACTTGATTATATTTCACATCATTCATCCACATCTGTAAAGTAACTAAAGGTATTTAATACATGGAGTGGAGTAAAAGTACACCATTTACCTCTGAATCACGCAGTAGAAGTACAAAGAAGCAACAAATTATAATACTCAAGTAAAGTACAATTATTTCAAAATTGTACTTAAGTACAGTACTTGAGTAAATATTCTTAGTTACTTTACACCACTGCATTTAAGGGTCCCAAACAACACAGATAGTGCACTCCTCCACACGCTGAAGACTAACAGGCTGCTTTATGTACTATAATGGCCTCATTGATGAGATACAGCCCGATGAATTGCATATATCTCTCGTACATACTGTATTTGTACTCTGAAGTGATTTAGTGCTGAGGTGCCACTGATCTAACGGCTGAAGCTGGCACTGTTCTACACACCAAATCCGGTTTATGTTACAACAATTCACATTAGAAACTGAACTCTGGTATGGTCACAGTTTGTGCCCCAGAACAGGAAGTGAGTTCTGGTCGTCTCACTGTCAACACAGGTCAGATGGACAGACCCTTAAAGACAACAGATGCAATCTTCAATAAAACAAAAAACAACCTAAAACCTAAAACTAGGTACGATAAGAAAAATACACTTCAAGTAAATAAGTATAGATGAGTGAAGCAAAAATGAAGTCACAATATAGCCAAACATGACAAGCAATCAAAATGAGACGAAGTGCCCAGTGCCGTTAGTAATAGCAGCATACACAGCAGGATGTACAGTGTGTGTGTGTGTGTGTGTGTGTGTGTGTGTGTGTGTGTGTGTGTGTGTGTGTGTTGTGTGTGTGTGTGTGTGTGTCTGTCATAGACAAATATAATAATGTTAATACTCTATTACAAAATGTGAAATTTGAGTTCTAAAGCCTACAGCAAAGTGATCAGAAGCTCTTACCACAGTCCACATCTCAAGAGCAACCATCGTCCCCGATAACATCTTCAACCACGGAAGTGATGGACACCCTTAAAATACTTTACTACAATCATTGTTTTCATCCTTAATTTGGAATATTTACAAATATATTATTGGAAGAAAGTTAAATTAAGTAGACCTATTATTCAGACAGAGCAGTCTTAATTTGTTAAATGCAAATGCATTACAGAAGCTGCCCAGGGATCAGATCATTAACCCAAACATGAGTCTGTGCAGTCAGAGATCTGTCGGCAGAGTGAAGAGGATGTGGTCTCCTACTTAGGCCAAAGTTTCAAATTGATGACCAAAAGTGAAAGTAGTAATCCTGATCCGAGAGAGGAAGGCGGGCGAGGTTTCACATCTGTCCCTGAAGGCACCGTGAATCATTTTACAGCAGACACTTATCTGATAATTATGTCATCGTCTTCCTGCCTCATCGCCCTGTTTGCCCTCAGTGGCTTACATTGGTGTTAAGTAACTAAGTACATTTACTCAAGTACTGTATAGAACAATTTTGACTACACGTACTTAAATTGAGTATCTCGATTGTATGCTACTTTGTACTTCTACTCCGATACAATTCAGAGGTCAATATTGTACCTTTACTCCACTATGTATGTAGTACCTTAAGTTACTTTGCAGATATAGACATTGATTACATTTACCTTTTACCATACCCTGCAGTATACAAAGTCATTCAAACTAGCTGCACCTTTACCAGCTTGAGAACACTTTAATGATCAATAATTATAAAACATATCATATATATTATTCTGAAATGGACCAATCTGCACAATGACTACTTTTATCTTTGGTACTTTAAGTATATTTTGATGATAATACTTTTCTAATTTTACTTGAGTAACATTTTGAATGCAGGACTTTAACTTGTAACAGAGTATTCCTACACTCTGGTACTTCTACTTTTACTTAAGTAGAAGATCTGAGTAGTTCTACTTTTACTCAAGTACAAGATCTGAGCACTTTTCCCCCTCTGCTTGCTGGCTCTTCCATTGTGCAGAGCAACACAGTGGGTGTTTCTCAATGTCGAGGAAGGCTGCTCCAGAGCCACTATTTCAAGCATACTACGTAATCGAGTGCCGCCGAAGGACTGTTCCAATGTCCAGCATACTTGGAATTCTACCGAGGCCGGCGTACTTCGTAGAGCGAAATTTCGAGGCTGCACATGTGTAGACTCTGCGGTCTTAAAATCCCCACAATGCTTTGCGCACGGACCAATTTACAAATCTTTGGCGGAAATCGCGCTCCATTTAAGGCGGGGCCTCACATATGCACACCTGCACACCTGTTCCACAATTCTTCGTTTTCCGAGGCTAGGAAGAATTCTTGCCTCGCTTCTGAAGAAAGTGACTCGAAGACATGTGCTACCAAGCAAGCGTCCTCGACATTGAGAAACACCCAGTTACTCTTAGTAAAGAGCTTTCTGCCTACAGTCAACCTGTACCTCGCTTGATATGCTATCTTTTGGGTCAGCCTGCCCCATGTGGCTGTACATCATCATTACACACATGTTAAAAGTGCAATACCGTATTTCCTTTAATACAGGGGTTCTCCAAATTTTAGGGGCCTGGGACCTCTGACAGAGGAGAACATTTTCCCAGGACCCCCTCATCATCAAAACACCAATTAATTTCTTACTTCCATGTGTACCTTTAGCCATTGTGAAGTTAACTCAGGTTTGGATTACTGATTAAGATATATACTTTTTGAAATCTCACAGGATAAGATTCATTGCTCCCTCTCTGCTATACAGCGTCGTCACACATTAGAAAACTAGGACAGTAGTCAAGAGTAAGGCAGAGTCTATTAAGTAGCCTATGTATGATTTAAATAAACTATCTCTGATGCAATGCAATGGAAATAATCTGCTCAAAATGAATCCAAACTGGTTTAACACAAACTGTACAGTTTATATCCATGAAATATGTCACTTACTGTAGGGTCATTATTTTACTAAGTGCCAGAAAAACCACCCTAAAGGGTGGAACCGCTGCGCTCAGTGAGATGACATCAGAGTTTCTAAGCTAATGTGGGTGGGAGCAATGAAAAGAGTATGCTAGTTTTATATCGACAAGCAGTTTACAGCACAATTGTAATCAAAGGATTTTTAAAAAAGATATTAAAAAAACAAATACAACATTTTTAAACATTAATTAATGTAGGTTCTGGTTCCAACAGTTTCCTTAAACAGTTGGTTGTCCTTCAGATGATACAGCACAGTGAAATAAACAATTCAACTTACTACTCACTACTTGAGGACTTGATAAAATACATTATAAATATATTATATGTATTACCGCTAGTTTGTTACAGTTTCATATACAATATACATTTGTGTCATTACTTTTATACAACTTCTCATCTCTTTAGCTTACCTGTAAGAAACAAAAGCACCGGCACATCCGTGCAGGAGGCAGCATCGATGGCACTGTCCAATGAGTGATGTCTTTATCTCTTCACGTTTCACCTAAAGGACCCCTGAGCTGCCCTCTGTGCCTGTGTGAGCTTTACTCCTATTGGATTTAACTTGACCTACTAAATATTAAATTGGCATTGCAAATTAATACATCAGAAAATTACAGGTCATTTAAAGGTCACCTATTATGCAAAATGCACTTTTGATGTCTTTTATACATAAATATGTGTCCCGGTGTGTAAGGAGACTCACATAGTGTCAGAAAATAAAACCCTCTCTTTTCCTCCTTACCCACATCTCTAAAAACGGGGGAACAACGGAGCTGATCCAGATTTGTTGCGTTCATGACGTCATTACTAAAATGTGAGCTGGCTTTACGTTGAATTCCTGGCAACGTCCCGCCCACGTCCCAACCTATCGGCCCCATATCAGTTGCTAGCTGAATCCCCATCCCCCAGCTGTGTGTCTGTGTATTCAGCAGGGTGTCTACGAGAGGGACCTAGAGTAAAGTTGATATATAATACATATAATGGCACTGTTCTAGCAGTTAACACTGAATAAAGAACATGTCAAGCTATGTGCTGTCACAGAAACAATGCGTGACGTAATCATGGCAGCGTTAGCTGAGTTTCTGCTAGTAGACAGCAGTGGCGGCCGGCCCATAGGGGCGCTAGGGGCGCCGCTCCACCTCTTCCCACATTCTAGATTGTAATTAAAAAATATTTATTAAAATATTTTTTTAATGAACAAGGTACATATTATATAGTTGGTGTCAGTTAAATGTATAATCTACGATAAAATATCGATAAAAAATTGTTTTAAGATGTCTAAAGTTAGTGATAAATCACGTGTTTCCTGCTTGGGGCGCAGAAATCTTTGCCCATTGACTCGTTATAAGTGGTGCATGCGCAGTCTGCACCTCTTCAATGCAACAGATAGGAGCACCTATTCAATGCAACAGATAGGAGCACCTATTCAATGCTCATTACAACAGATAGGAGCACCTCCTCATTACAACAGATAGGTGCAGCTCCTCAATGCAACAGATAGGAGCAGCTCTTCAATGCAACAGATAGGAGCAGCTCTTCAATGCAACAGATAGGAGCAGCTCTTCAATGCAACAGATAGGAGCAGCTCTTCAATGCAACAGATAGGCAGCTCTTCAATGCAACAGATAGGAGCAGCTCTTCAATACAACAGATAGGAGCAGCTCTTCAATGCAACAGATAGGAGCACCTCCTCATTACAACAGATAGGAGCAGCTCTTCAATGTAACAGATAGGAGCAGCTCCTCATTACAACAGATAGGAGCAGCTCTTCAATGTAACAGATAGGAGCACGTATTCAATGCAACAGATAGGAGCAGCTCTTCAATGCAACAGATAGGAGCACCTATTCAATGCAACAGATAGGAGCACCTATTCAATGCAACAGATAGGAGCAGCTCTTCAATGTAACAGATAGGAGCACCTATTCAATGCAACAGATAGGAGCACCTATTCAATGCAACAGATAGGAGCAGCTCTTCAATGCAACAGATAGGAGCACGTATTCAATGCAACAGATAGGAGCAGCTCTTCAATGCAACAGATAGGAGCAGCTCTTCAATGCAACAGATAGGAGCACCTATTCAATGCAACAGATAGGAGCAGCTCTTCAATGCAACAGATAGGAGCACCTATTCAATGCAACAGATAGGAGCAGCTCTTCAATACAACGGATAGGAGCAGCTCTTCAATGTAACAGATAGGAGCAGCTCCTCATTACAACAGATAGGAGCAGCTCTTCAATGCAACAGATAGGAGCACGTATTCAATGCAACAGATAGGAGCAGCTGTTCAATGCAACAGATAGGAGCACCTATTCAATGCAACAGATAGGAGCAGCTCTTCAATGCAACAGATAGGAGCACGTATTCAATGCAACAGATAGGAGCAGCTCTTCAATGCAACAGATAGGAGCAGCTCTTCAATGCAACAGATAGGAGCAGCTCTTCAATGCAACAGATAGGAGCACTCTTCAATGCAACAGATAGGAGCAGCTCTTCAATGCAACAGATAGGAGCACCTATTCAATGAAACAGATAGGAGCAGCTCTTCAATGCAACAGATAGGAGCAGCTCTTCAATGTAACAGATAGGAGCAGCTCTTCAATACAACAGATAGGAGCAGCTCTTCAATGCAACAGATAGGAGCAGCTCTTCAATACAACATATAGGAGCAGCTCTTCAATGTAACAGATAGGAGCAGCTCTTCAATACAACAGATAGGAGCAGCTCTTCAATACAACATATAGGAGCAGCTCTTCAATGTAACAGATAGGAGCAGCTCTTCAATGCAACAGTTAGGAGCAGCTCTTCAATGCAACAGATAGGAGCAGCTCTTCAATGCAACAGATAGGAGCAGCTCTTCAATACAACAGATAGGAGCAATTCTTCAATGTAACAGATAGGAGCAGCTCTTCAATGCAACAGATAGGAGCAGCTCTTCAATACAACAACTAGGGGCAGCAGGAGCGCCAGAGTGAGTGATTGAATTTTGAATGAGAGAGAGTTAGACGGAGACGGAGTGTAAACAAAACTAGATAGCGAATATGGAGAAGGAAAATGATGTAACCCGCTGAGACCCACATAGGACATTTCCGTTTTTGTATATTTTTGTGTTTTGCCTTATAAATTGTAATTTCTTTACAGTATTATCAAGTTTTAAACATCCCAGAAATCAGCACAACCTCAGCTAATGATATATGTCACTCATTAGAGACTTATATACACTATAATAGGGGATATTTGCCCATAAATAAAAAAGAAACCAAAAACGGAGCTTGAATTTTTACTTATCTGATTGAAAATAACTGCTAACCATAACATTGAAAGAAACATTCAACATAGAAAAGTGCACACATTTATTATCATTGTATCAGAACTGATTAGAAGATTCTAACTTATTCTGTTCATTAGTTATGCCCATTCTTTTGGTCAGTGTCCATGGGCGTTCTTTTGCCAGGAATTGTCGTTTTTGGTCCTGCCAATTTTGAAGACTACACATGATATATATCAGTTCCTGTCCAGAATCACACATGGCATGCTGAGCAGATTTGTCTGAATTTTCATCGACATCGTCACCTTGAAAAATCAGCTCCAAAGCCTCAGCCATAGTAAACGTCCTTGCCATACCTCAGTTTACTTTTAAAACACTAAAAGAACGTATTCCAACTTTTATTTTGTTTTCGCGGGTGGAATTATACCGGCTCTCGTTTCAGTACACAAAACAACGGAACTGACTCTGAATCAGACTCCGATTGGCAATGCACCAGAATCAAGGTGAAACTATCCGCACATTCGTTTCACCGAAATAAGTAAACGCCTCTCAATGAAAAACTTAATAGAGTTGTTTAGTGCCGTTTCTGTAGTTTAAGAGGAAAAACACGGCATGTCTCTGGCTCAAACAACTCAGAAGTTATGACGCTTTGAGCACGACGTGATATTTGGGATCGTATACGGCCCCGTGGGTCTCAAGGGTCACTTAAAGGGGACCTATCATGCTATATTTAAATAATATATAAGGTATATATATATATATAAGGTATATTAATACGTTTTAATTTTCAAAATACGAAACAGATCATGCATTTTAGCCATGCCTCATTTTGCCTCACTCCAGCTCTGTCTTTGCAAGGTCTGATTCAGCTGACCACGCCCCCATGCGGAAGAGGGGGCGTGACACGGCCCCGGCACGAGCGTCATGTTATCATGCTTGCTGTGATTACGAGTGGAGAGTCAACATGGCCCAACCTCTCATTCCCCTGATTGGTGGAGAGTTGACCAATCAGGCGGAGTGCGCCTACATTACGTCAAAAAGGTGCAAATAAAAAATCCACCCGTATCAAATCCGTTGCAGCCCCGTTTTTAGAGATTTGGGTATGGAGGAAAAGAGAGAGGGTTGTGTTTTCTGACACTTTGTGAGTTCCCTGGAACACCGGGGACACATATGTATGTATAAAAGACATCACAAAGTGCATTTTGCATGATAGGTACCCTTCAAAGGAACACCCTTTGAGAGGAGGACACTGGAGGGAAAGCTGAGAGTAAAAGAGCTCAGACCTGATCAGCCTGACATAGGCAGGAGTTAAGGACAGAGGAAGGCAGTATACGTGCTCTTTTTCAAGGAGCTGGTTTAGCAAGAAGGCTAACTACCTGTAGCAACACCAGTGCTATATTTAGCTTCCCCTGCCTCCCTTTTCAAACGTCAGGATCAGACCAGTCTATGGACCAGACCCAGCATGGATCCAGACAGATGTGAGTGACTTAAAGCACATATCAGAAAAAACTAAAAAGCATGAACAAACTAGAGTCCACATGGATGATGCTATGCGACTAGCCATGTTTAGGAAAGTAAACACAGCTGTCCAATGAGGGTACAGGATAGGGATCAGTTAGCATAATAAGGAGGTTGACAAAAACAGGCACTAAAATAATAGACTGTATCAAGTGTGTGCCTTTGAGCTAGCCCTGCGTTGTAATATGACATATGTTTTGAGTTTGTGTATAAGTTTGCTTACATTTTGGTAGAATCCCTCCTGGAGAAAACTGCACCAGCCGCCACTGGTAGACAGCCTTCTCTTCACAGAGCTCACTGCTTGCATGCAGAAGCTCCAAAGGGGCGTGGTCAGCAACTCCAAAGGGGCATGGCCAGCAGCAGCTCCAAAGGGGCGTGGCCAGCAGCAGCTCGGTTACATTTAAAGGGCCAGAACCAGAATCAGCACTTAAGTAACAGGGCTGAAATAGAGGGGTATGAGGCATGCAACTGTTGTGTCTTGTCAAATGTGTTAGTTATGTTTATGTATTTTGTCTCTCATTTCCTGTTTTATTTTGTATTTACCTCTTGTCTTTCATTTCAGGCCCTGTTTCTTCCTCCCCTTGTGTGTTTTTCCTGCACCTGATTGTTTCCACCTGTTCCCACTCACCTCTTGTTTAAATAGTCCTGTCTCTCCCTGTCCTGTGTCAGTTTGTCTTGTTTATTTCCCCGAATGGTCGAGCCAAGCCTCAGCTCTGAAAGGATCGCTTTTCACTCATGTAAGGTTTTGTTATTTTGTTTATTTTTTGTTGGCTTAAGTTTTTATTAAGTCCTCTTTTTGTTATGCTAGTTTGTTCCTCCTTGTGAGCGCCTTTTGCTATTTCCACTAGTGATGGCAAAATGAAGCTTTGAATGAAGCATCGAACCACTTGGACAATTGTGTCGGAAATAGGTTCATTTCTCGAAGCTTCAGTTACAGCGACCTCTCCTGGCGAAGTGCAAGGCTGCAGTGGGTTTAACGCAGTGGTTCTCAAACTTTTCCTGTCATTCCCCACTTTGAACAGGTGGGCCTTTTCAAGCCCCACCTGTTCCTCATCGCTCCAATCAAATGGTAGGCCAAGCTTAAAATTGTCAAATGTATCGTTCTATCACAGGGGTCTCCAACCTTTTTTAGGATGAGAGCTACTTTCAAAAAATAAAACAAGTCGTGAGCTACTTTTACTCCTTTTTGTTTTGTTTTTTGCAGTGTATATATTTAGCACATTTTAACATTATTATATGCTGACCTTTAACCTTTGTGTGCTGTTTGGGTCTGTGGAACCCGTTTTCAGTGTTTACTCAAATAAAATATATGCAATTAAATTATTTTAACCTGCTTTATTTGGGGGTGGACCTCACCTCCTCTAGGGGGGTCCGGGGCCATGCACCCCCGGGAAGATTTTTTTTTTAAATGTTGAAGTGAAATGCATCAATCTGGTGCACTTTGAGCACAAAATGAATTTCTGGATACAGCTCTCAACACTCAGATGAAAGGGAGCTGGATACTTTTCAATGATCCAAACATCTTTAGAATATGATCACAACCAATAACAAATCATTTAAACTTGTTTATTCTTATCTTATGTTACCTAGTTAGCATTCTTTCTTTTTATTTATGCATATCTTACTAATCACTCCCCTTTTAAACAGTTTTTTTTCTTACTGTCCTATACATTGGAATGATTTCTTACTTTATTTTTTACATCTATCTTAAATAGATAAAGGTGTGCTCTCTCTCTCTCTCTCTCTCTCTCTCTCTCTCTCTCTCTCTCTCTCTGTCTCTGTCTCGCTCGCTCACAGAGGATGTGTGCTCCTCCGTGGCGATGAAGGCTTGCGTTAAAAATAATAATAAACATAGGCCTATTTGTAAAGTGGGGGGACACAAACGGGATTTCGAAAAGTGTCACGGTTAAACTCTAAAAGTGGTGAGGTGCCGCTCCACATTGCTTTTCTTCCCGACTGCAACGTTGTTGTGTGTGTGTGTGAGAGCATTTCACATGTGTGTATGAGAGATTTTTACATATGTCTGTAAATGATTTTGGTTTCAGTTGTGTGTGTGTGAGCAGGCTCGGATTGGCCATCGGGAGATTCGGGACTTTTCCCGGTGGGCCGCTGCCTTCGGTGGGCCGCTGCCTTCGGTGGGCCGCTGCCTTCGGTTGGCCGTTGGCTCTGGCATATGGTGGGCCGTGGAGTTTCACAGAGCCGCTGCGCCGGTACCGCATCCGCCGGCGCAGCGGCGCTGTGAAAGTCCACTGCCTTTGCGAGTCCCCGGCTGTAACAGTCCACTACCGCCCGCGAGGACCCAGGTTCGATTCCGGCCTGAGGTCCAAACAATTAATATTTTTTAAAAATAAAATAAAATAAAAAAAATAATCTCCCGTTCATCGCGTCCATTCGCGACCCACCTATCACATCTCTGCGCCCCACCAGTGGGGCGCGCCCCACACTTTGAGAAACGCTGGTTTAACGTATCTTTGCCTTGAAAAATATTCGATGCACACACACACTAAGACTGAATATCATGTTCTATTTGCAATTAAAGATTGATAATTGTGTGTATTGGGTTATTGAGAAGAGACTAGAGAGTGCTGGACATTTCTTTGGGCGGAGACGGCCTTTTATCAGTTATTAAAGTATTAAAGTTGAAAAGCAATGATTAAAAGTTCATCTATTCCGGGCTTTGAACCAGCTGCACGGAGGACATCGCCACATTGGGGACGCCGGCTCTATCCACTGCGCTATCTATTCCTTAAACAAATGATCTGTTTTTATATTTATCATTGTCTTATTGTTCACAACTTCTCCACATTTCGAAGTGTGTCCCGAGCCAGAACGACCTTTCTTTCTTCCTGGCTTGCTCTATAATGATCCAATTCAAATGCAATACCAACAACAACTCAACAGCAACAACGCAAACTACGACAACAACCCACACATTCTGCATTGTTTAGAGCGGTTATAAAGTGTTGAAGCGCTCAAATTCGAAACTGTTTCAACCTGTCACCTGTCAGAATCGAGACGAGGCAGTGCATTGAATCGCGTGATTGGACCGCGAACCAGTCAAGTGATTCATTCAGGAAATGAAGCAGTTGCTGCTTCGACCGTCACATGTCACGTGATTTGAAGCAGTTGCTACTTCTGACGTCATATGTCACGTGATTTGAAGCAAGCTTCGAATCACTGCTTCTATGGAATAGGAAGTCCGGGGTTGAAGCTCCGTTCGAAGCTTCAGTGTCAAACTGCCATCACTAATTTCCACCACCTACTCTGTTAAGAGGGATTACCTGCACTGTGAAAAATAAATATACTTTTTTTTATATTCAAGACTTTGTCTCCGGGTCGTGAATTTGGGTTCATCAGGTTGTGTCGAGGTCCTGACAGAACGATCTGACCAAAAATGGACCCAGCCGACCCAAAAGCGCTCCAGACTGCTTTGTTTGCCCAAGGCAGTTTAATTCACCAGCATCAAGAGCAGCTAACAGCTATTGGGCACGGAGTAAGAGGTTTGTCGGACCGCCAGGAGGGTTTGCAGACCGCCGTAACCGCACAGGTCAATCAGGTGGCGACACAGCTTCAACAGATCCTCACCCGTCTAGAGACTCCAGATGTGCCGACGGCACCACCTCCCGTCGATCCTGCAGCTGGCCAGGCCGAGGTTCGCTCAGCATTTGTTCCACTTCGGTTGGCATCACCAGAGAGGTTTTCCGGGGAGTCTGGAAACTGCAGAACGTTCCTGGTCCAGTGTGATCTACATTATAAACACAATCCAGCGGCGTTTGTTTCCAAAGAAGCCAAGATCCTCCCACCTCACCGGCAGAGCCGCGGCATGGGCCACGGCTGAATGGGCTCGAGACTCTCCCATACAGGTCGTATTCCGCTTTTTACGACACAATGAGCCGGGTGTTCGATCAGACCTCAACCTCCAGGGAGGCCACCCGGACTCTTATGCAGATAAAGCAGCACTCCTACCCTGTCATAGATTACGCCATAACATTTCGGACCGCAGCCTCGGACAGTGGCTGGAACACTCCCGCATTGATAGATGCGTTCATGAACGGACTGTCAGATCCCATAAAGGATTGCCAGGCTTCGTTGGAATTGCCTCAAGACCTGGAAACATTAATTTCCATGGCTACTCGAGTGGATAATCGTCTCAGAGAGAGGGAGAGAGAGAGGCGTCGAGCCACACCTAGACCTCCAAGCCACCAGGGGCGTTTTCCTGGGAATTCTTCTTCGCGGATTCCGCCGGATTCTACAACTCCAGGAACAACGCCTCCACAAGCACGGGAGGAACCCATGCAGCTGGGAAGGACCAGGATTTCCCCAAAGGAAAGACAGTGCCGACTACAGAAGGGAAGCTGTTTTTACTGTGGACTTCCGGGTCACCAGCATGCCGCATGTCCGGGAAAAGGACAAGCTCACCGGCTATGAGGAGGGCGCTGGTGAGCAAATTCCCCTCGAAATACCCTCCACGGACACCTACTCAGGTAACACTCATAGGTAGTAACCAAGAACACACACTAGGGGCACTGATTGACTCTGGGGCCGACGATAGTCTTATGGATTAGCTAGCCAAACTACTTAACCTTAAGGCTATTCCTTTGGCCCCCCCATCAATGCCAGCGCTTTGGACGGCAGACTAATGTGTCAAATCACTGATCATACTGAGCCCGTTCAGGTAGTTATTCAGAATCATTCTGAAATGTTACAATTTCATTTATTTAATTCCCCTCAGCACTCACTTGTATTAGGATTCCCCTGGTTAAAAAAACACAATCCACACATTGATTGGTGCTCAGGCCAAGTTAAGGAATGGGGAGGGGAATGTGAGCAAAATTGTAGTGTTCCTAACCCGCCTCGCCCTGCTATATAACGCAGACCCCGGCGATCAGACTTCACCCAGTCATCATGTCCGGTAAAAACTCAGAGACTACACCAGTTAATGGTAATGATGAGTATCCTGAGTTGTCTAAGATCCCTGCATGTTACCAAGATCTGAGAGAAATTTTTAACAAAACCAAGGCTCTGTCACTACCTCCACATCGCCCTTTTGATTGTGCTATCGATATGCTACCCGGCGCACCCATTCCTAAGGGACGCCTTTATTCCATCTCTGGACCAGAGCGAGCGGCCATGGATGAATACATCTCGTCTTCCTTGAAAGCGGGAATCATCCGTCCCTCCTCTTCACCGGCAGGAGCAGGATTCTTCTTTGTGAGTAAAAAGGATGGCTCACTCAGGCCATGTATTGACTATAGCCCACTTAACGCCATTACCACAAAGAGCCGCTACCCCTGCCATTAATGTCATCAGCGTTTGAACTGCTTCAGTCCGCTAAGATTTTTACCAAACTCGACCTCAGAAATGCTTATCACCTGGTCAGGATAAGAGAAGGGGACGAATGGAAGACGGGGTTTAATACCCCCAGTGGACATTATGAATACCGGGTCATGCCCTTTGGATTATGTAACGCTCCTGCTGTCTTCCAGACCTTCGTCAATGACATTCAAGAGACTTCTTGAATGTATTTGTGTATCTATATCTGGATGACGTATTCATCTTTTCCCCAGACAGTCAAACCCATGTTCCACAGGTTCGTCAAGTCCTCCAGAAGCTACTGGAAAACCACTTGTACTTCATTTTCCAAACTCACATTGGTTTCTCATACAGCATCTCTGTAAAGTATGTGTATTCACCAGGTATTCCCTCTCTGTCCTAAACGGCTTGTTGGAGCTCCTGCCCCCCCCTCCCTGTGAGCCCAGTGTGCTCTGATTGGTCGGGACGTTGAGAGGCTCGTTGCTGCGATCTGCTGCGAGGAGCAGACAGGCTTCCGCGTCGGCGATACAGCGAGAACAAGCGAAACTCATCCTGAGCACACACAAACACTCACAGCCGAATTAAAAACAATAAGTGTGGCTTGATATTGAGTAAGAAAAAGGTTTATAACGCTGTGAGAATGGGTCTGCGGAGAGCATTTCTCCGCGATCCCAACTTAGTAGCCCGAAAAAACGTTTACCCATTTAAACAGTCGTGGTAGATACCTTGTTTGTTTTAAACATCATAAATACACAAACAACAATGAATACTTACAGGTTGTGTACCCGAATCTCCCGCTGGTCCAAACAAAGTAGGAACAGCATCGTTCTTCAGTGCCCTACGCTGTACATATCCGGCATGAATCGCTGAAAGGTTTGGGAAGCTTTGTTTCGTGAAATGCTGGCAGAGGGTGTGGCCTCTGGGTATTCCCGTCAGAGTACCCAGGAAGAAAATGAGAAATCCCCAACGAGGCGTTTTGGGGCAGCATAGACTGTGTTAGAGTTTTACTCGCTACAGGGTGTATTTTGAGGGTTTTTGACTCTGCAGACCGTTCACATGCATAAAAACCTTCATAACACACAAGGGGACGGGTAATAACCGGAAAAGCCTGACATGGGACCTTTAAGGAGAGATTTACCACGGCACCTTTCCTTACCGTCCCAGACCCCAGCGACAATTCGTGGTGGAAGTGGATGCCTCCAATGTGGGAATAGGAGCAGTGTTGTCCCAAGATCCTCCCCTTCCAGTGCGCCTATGGATATCAACCCCCGCTGTTCCCAGCCAATGAGGAGGAGGTCAGAGTCCCGTCTGCGCACGCCATGGTCCGACGTTGTCGGAAGGTCTGGGCCGGAGCTCGGCAGGTACTCCTTCGGACATCTGCTAGGATGAAGGCAGCGGCAGATCGTTCCCACCGTGCGGCTCCCGTCTACAGACCGGGTCAGCGAGTCTGGTTGTCCACTAAAGACTTGCCCCTACATGTTAATTCCAGGAAGTTGGCACCAAGGTTCGTGGGTCCTTTCCCAATTCAGAACATTATAAACCGTGCGTCTCCGACTCCCCAGGTCTCTCAGGGTCCACCCCACGTTCCACGTCAGCAAAATCAAGCCTGTTCAGGAGAGCGCTCTGGTTCTCGCCTCCAAGGCCTCTCCACCATAGGCGGCGCGTGAGGCTCAGGTTTGGGAAGGCTAAACTACTAAATTAAATTGTTTCGTTAATTAACGCTACAACATAGCGTATTGTGAGGCGGTTGTCGTTGTTACAACGTTACAATGTGGGGCCATTGATAATGAAAATAGATTTTTACCCTTAATGTCTACCCCTGCCCGGTGCCGTATAAGCTTTTTATTTTATTGTTTATCAGTAGAGGTTGCTGCTTTATTCCTTGTATCTGTCCATGTATTTATTTATTTTTAACATTAACTTTTTTAAACAATAAACAGTGTCAATATCAATATTTGGCAGTATAACTTAAACTAATTGTCCTACCTTAATGGAGCAATATGCGACGCTTCGCCGTGGCATCATAGGCGTCAATAATGTCCTCTGCTTTGATTTTTTCTGTGAGGTTGCTCTCAATGTGAAGCAGGCTCAGTGTTGTCAACCTCTCCTGATGCATCGTTGTTCTGAGCCAGTTTCGGATACGCCGCATTGCTGAGAACGATCTCTCACATGTTGCTGTGCCAACGGGTAACGAGAGAGCCAGGCAAAACAGCTTTTTGTAGTTAGGATAATGTCCAGTGGCAAGTTCCTTTTTTATATTTTCAACCGATACGCTTGGGAGTTTTGTCGTCACCATTGTCATCTCAGTCAGTGCAAGTTTTGGGTTGATGGAGAGGAGGCTTGCGTATTGGCTGAGAAGGCTCTCTGCTCCTCTGAAGTCACATTTAAACACTGCATCCACACTTTCTGCAATGGCCATTGACTGCGGTGAAAACCGTGTTGAACACTCACCTAGAAGTGTATCCAGCACAGGATAGTAGAGCTGAATTGCCCATTTCTTTTTCACGCTGTTTTTGTCTGTGCTTGTTTGGTACTCTCTTTGGCCAAGGGTGCTGGTGACAAATGCACAGTCGAGAGCAGACGGTTGTTTGACAGGCCTCTTGCGCGGTCTCTCGTCGTTCTCTTCAATGCATACGCCAACTGACTGACAGAATGCTTGGATTTCAATCCAGATGTCCTCCCACTTTTGACTTGTTGCCCTCATGTTTTCAAAGCATTTCATCATGGACTCAATGACACTTGCAGCCTTAGACAGGGTTGTCTCTTTCCCTTGAAGTGCCTTGTGTGCGACATGCACCATGCTGAGTAACTGATGGAAAATAATCAGACTCACGCAGAAATCTGCACTTCTCACAGCATTTAACAGACCAGACGCCTCAACAAATCTGCGATAAGGTGGCACCGACAGTTCGGACAAGGTGGAGATCAGGGCCTTCATAGAGTCTTTTACAGCAGACACGTTTTTCCATCTACAAGCCCACCTTGTGTCGCTCAGTGCTGTAAGCTCCGCCTTAACACCCAGCTCGTTTTGACGCTGTTTGTATGCATGATGAGTTCCCGGTTGGGCGAAGAAGGTGTACAGACTCTCAAGGGTGAGAAAAAACCCCATTGCTGTGCGATTAGACTTACACGCATCCACCAAAACAAGGTTCAATTTGTGGGCCATGCAATGGATGTAAATAGCCGACGGGTGATCCTGGCGTAGTTTTGTTTGAACACCATAAACATGACCAGACATGACGGCTGCCCCATCGTAACCCGTGCACAATTGGTAAACGGTACAGTCCGCATTGCTCAAGAAACTGCTTGATTTGGCAGAATAGTGCCTCTGCGTCTGCCCCTTCTGAACAATCCACAAATCCAAGGAATCGCTCTTGATTTCCAGTCCCTCTGCATATCTGACGCACACTGTCATTTGCTCCTGCTTAAATGAACGTGCCTCGTCCACAAGAATGGTGTAAAATCCGTTATCCTCAATGCTACGAATGATGATGTTTTGTACTTGTTTCGCTGCTATTCCAACAGTTCATTTGAGTGTCATGGCTTGTAAGGTTGAACGGGCCATTTAACCTGAACTGAAAGCAGTGTTGCGCTTTTAGAACCATTTGCATAGCTCCAAAAAGTGGCCTCGATTCGAAGAGCTCTCCGTTCATCGTGCCCTCGTAGAGGAAGCCCCTGTTTGCCTAGATAAAGCACCATATCCACAATATCGGCTGCATATTCCCTGTTACATTAACAATTGCTCTGTGAGAGCCACTCAACTGGCAGCGACAGAACCAGTGGTTTTAGATGCTACATAGCCTTGCCACAGCTCCATGCACTGCCGATGTGATCCACATTCCGCATGTCGCTGTAATTTTAGCAACACATTCTTCCAATCCCGCACACCGTTAGTTAAAAAGGTAGAATCTCTGTAGCCTCTGCTGCACTGGAATTGCCTGCATGGAAAACAGAACACAGCGTCTGCTTCTTTGCTGTATTCTACAAAAGTGTAGGTCTTGTAGTACTCAGATGAAATGATCTTCTCTGTTTCCCGAAAAACGTTTTTGGGTAGTTCGGCAGGATGGGCTGAGATGGGCCGCTTTCTCTGGCTCCCAAGTCAGTAGCGGCGGCGGCAGTAGGACTAACGTAGGTCAGACTCAGAGCACTGACTGGCTGGGCTCCGGGTCTCCCGGCTTGCCTCCCGCGCTCCCGGCTCGCCTCCCGGCTTGCATCCCGCCGCTCCCGGCTCAATTCCCGGCTTGCCTCAGGCACTGCCTGGCTTCGGTGTAACCTTATCTTGGCAGGTGTTCGTCGTGGCATCGGGATTCGTTTTATTGTTGCCTTGAAAAAAGTCTGTATATCCATTTTCGACCGCCAATGTACACTATACTATACAGTAGCTAATTTTGCATTTGAAATTAGCGGGCTTCGCTGTCGGATCGTGATGTGATTGGCCACAGAGGGGTTGGCCAATCACATCACGATCCAACAGCTAAGCCCGCTTGACACAAAGATGCCTGCGCGTGCGACTGCACGCCGTCCGGTGGCTGCATAGCAGCGCTAATGTCAAAGACACATTATATAAAAATTTTACCAGGATGCAGTGACAAAAATATTGGAAGGCTTAGCCTTCCCTAGCCTACAGTACCGCCGCCCTGCTCTCCACCATGCCGGATCATCGACGGGGTCCTGGTATACACGGTCAGGAAGCTACTAGCGGTCCGCGAACGGGGCCGGGGACATCAATACCTGGTCGATTGGGAGGGATATGGTCCTGAGGAGCGCTTATGGGTAGCTCCCGCACTTATCGTTGATAACTCTGATCAGGGAATTCCACGATTGTCGTCCTGATCAGCCTGGGCCGTCAGGAGTCGTCCCTAGAGGGGGGGTACTGTTGTGTCTCGTCAAAGTGTTAGTTATGTTTATGTATTTTGTCTGTCATTTCCTGTTTTATTTTGTATTTACCTCTTGTCTTTCATTTCAGGCCCTGTTTCCTCCCCTTGTGTGTTTTTCCCGCCTTCGTCAGTGTCTGCCCCGCCCTGATTGTTTCCACCTGTTCCCACTCACCTCTTAAATAGTCCTGTCTCTCCTGTCCTGTGTCAGTTCGTCTTGTTTGTTTCCCTGAATGGTCGAGCCAAGCCTCAGCTCTGAAAGGATCGCTTTTCACTCATGTCAGTTTTGTTATTTGTTTATTTTTTGTTGGCTTAAGTTTTTATTAAGTCCTCTTTTGTTATGTTAGTTTTTTCCTCCTTGTGAGCGCCTTTTGTTATTTCCACCACCTACTCTGAGGGATTACCTGCAATGTGAAAAATAAATATACTTTTTTTTATATCAAGACTTTGTCTCTGGGTCGTGCATTTGGGTTCATCAGTTTGTGTCGAGGTCCTGACAGCAACAATGGGTGATCTGTTTGGTATTTTGAGCAAAACACTTCAGAGACATGTTTTGTAAAGATATGGCCCTATAATATATTGTTAAAATATAGCATAATAGGTGACCTTTATGTGACCACGGCCGTGCACACGGCCTAAAGTTAGCTGTGCTACTGATCAAATGTGCCCTTTTACTCAAATTAATCAAACAGCAAAAACTCCACAGATTCAATGAAAAACACAATACAGTTGGCAGTCAACAAAAAGGATCAAGACAAGGATTTACTCCCAGAGTATGATATTTATTTTTAAATATCAGACACGTTTACAAACAATACTTTAACCAGTAAAAGCAACAATTTATTATGAATTCATCCACACCAAGAATGCTATTTAAAATGGTATCCAGCTATAAAAACTGACTAAATGAGCGCAGACAGTTACTGTTGGGAGGGGGAAGCAAGCAGGTCAAAGCTAAAGATTACTCACCGCCACTCACACGTGCCCTGTACAGACACAGCAAACTGAAAGAAAGTGATAAATTAGGAAAGGTGCAAAATTAACTACACACACACACACACACACACACACACACACACACACACAACACACACACACACACACACACACTCTTAAGGGCAGTGAAGTACACGTGAGGGCCTAACACCACTGAATCCCAACTCCCAAGGCTGCCACTCACGTCAGGGGTGCTGGATCCCTCGTAAAAGACAAAAAACACAACAGTATATCAGTTCATTGGATACAGATTCATACAGATAATAAAAACACTAATGCTCTTGGGAGATTAGTAATTGGAACAACAATGTAAACAAAAGCATCAAAAACTAACTACTATAACAAACCAAAATAAGGGAAACAAAACAGTAAAACAAAACAGCAGTGGCGGACAATCTATAAAAGAACAAATCACACATTACAGAAATGCCGCCATAAACATTAACTTTGTAAAAACCATGATCGCTCATACCTTTATGTATCTCGGACAGCGCACTCACAAACAAACAAACACACACACACACACAATACCGCTGGTCTTGTCACCGTCACGGGCAAAGCTACAGTCTGCTGGAGTAATGTGTAAAAGTCAAACACCCAGAGCCACTGCCTCGATAATTGTGGAGACTTACCGGAAACGTCTCGGTCGAACAGGAAAGAACGGTGGGTTACGTATTGTAACCCTAGTTCTATAAGCACAGGCGGAGCCCTCTACTGGACTCTATGGGTACTACTGTCAATGATACGCGAGCATTCACACACTGAAGTTGTATAAACGTAGCCGGCCCATCAGGGCCAGCCTACCTGAATGCGCGCGCAGCTCACAGTACATAAGGCGGCTACACCTCCTGACTGTCATCCTACATCCTCTTCAGCGAGCGGCATAGGAAAGACAGGGCCCCTAGGTAGAGGGCTCCGCCTGTGCTTATAGAACTAGGGTTACAATACGTAACCCACCGTTCTATCTCACACAGGCTCCGCCCTCTACTGGACTCTATGGGTATACAGTGGGTGGAGCCCTGATGGATAAACGGGGAGTCTGGGAGAGACTGGGGGGTCCTCCAGCCCTGTATGGGGCTTACTGCGCACCACGTTTCCCAGGTCCCTAAGGAGCATGGGACAACGTAAGTGCATTATGTCCATGGGGGTCAGATACAGCTTACTGACCCACAGCCCTCCTCCTTTCACCAGTCCTGTGTTGCCCCAGCAAGCACCGACGATGAAAAAGGAGCCAGACATGTCTAAGAGATACTTACCTCATGAACGGGCCTGGCGTAGACCAAGACGCCGCCGTGATGGTCGACTAAAGCCGTCTAGCTGTATAACCCTCGAGCTGGAAGAACTCCTTAGGTTCTTGGGAACAGAGGAGGGGTTCGGTCTGAGTGTCGCCCTGCTACGGTCACCACGAACCAGAAGGCAACTCGGGTGCACCGAGAGCGGTCAGTTCGTATACTCTCTTGGCAGAAGTCAAAGCAAGCAGCAAACCTGTTTCTTTTTGCTTCTCTCTCTCTCTCAATGATAGCGCCTAAAGGGAGGAGAGCTCCAGAGGCTCAACGGTTCTGTAACCAAAGCCTCGAGCACCATTCTTTTATGGCAGTTCCCATTGCGGGGTGGAGACATGCACCACTGGGCGCTGTCTCCTGATCCCCTGCAAAAAACGCTTCATAAGCGGTTGGCTAAAGACTGGTCTGCCGCCAAATCCCGCATGACAGGACGAGATGGCTGCTGCATACACCTTGACTGTGGCATGAGGAAGCCCCTTGTCCACCAGTAGCAATAGCTAGGATAGAATAGGGCCCAATGTACCGGACAGAGGCTCTAGACTCCCTCCTCGCCCTGTCCTCTGACTCGTAGCCTGCCCTCCTTCTCGATGGGGCGTACACCTCGCTCTCGATGGGGGCGTACCCCTCGCTCTCGATGGGGGCTGCATTGAGCAAAATCCCCAGATACTCCACCTGCTGGTGAGGTATGGGACTGCTCTTCTTCCAGTCGACCGCAAGTCCCAACTTGGTTAGGTGTAGGATCAATTGGGCTGTGTGGAACATTGCTCATTCCCTGGACCTGGCCATGACTATGAGGTCGTTGAGATAAAATAAAACCCTCATGCCATGGTCGCGAAGCGGCTGAAGTGCTGTGGCCACACATTTGCTGAACATAAGTGGGGATAGGGAATAACCGAACGGTAGTCTGTTGTACTCGTAGGCTATCCCCTGGAAGGCAAAACGCAAATACTTTCTGTGCTTTGGAGCAATTTTGACATGAAAGTAAGCGTCCCTCAGGTCGATGGTTTGTGAACCAATCGCCCGTGCACCAGTTCCAGTAATTGTTTTATGGTTAACATATGGAACTTTTGGCAGACAATGTGTTCTGATTCAGGATGCGAAGATCCAGAATGGGTCTGAATTCTCCTGTCTTCTTGGAAACCAGGAAGTACATGGGAGTCCTGAGAGTGCACAACAGACACAGCCTGTTTTTGCAACAGGGCCTGAATCTGAAATCTCCTCCTATGATAGATTTGCCTCTCTTATGCCCCTGAATGGAGGAGGGACGCTGCAGAACTGGAGTGAATAACCCAGTTTCAGTGTCCTTTCCATCCACTGTCAGGACACAGCTGAGCTTCCATTCCCCATAAAACTGTGTTAGGGGACATGCAAGCAGCCGTGGAGCCGCAGCTAAGAAGCTGTGGTACTCTCTGGTGGCCCACTCCGCCGCCAAAGCTTCCATAAAAGGAAGTTTGGCCCATGGGGGCTGACATAGAAAGGGCCGATTTTCTACTGAGGCCCTTGAACGCACCGCGGCCAGCTCTCGCGCTCCGTCATAATGCCGTGCATGAATCGGAGCTATCACACTAGGCGAGGTGTGTTTTCTAACAACACGCCAGCCATAATGTCCCTGCACCCGCATAGTGCTTTGGCAGCACTCCCTGCGGTTTATCACACTCACATGCGCGCGCCCACCGGCTGCCTCCTTTACTGGAGTTACAATGGGGGCGGCGAGTGGGGAACCGTGTCTCATAATGGGTGCCCAGTTAACATCGTATGAAACGGATCTTGCCGAATTCAACGAGACATTATGGGGAAATGTGGAATTGTGGAGAGCGATGACTCTTATGGAAGCAAACAAGAGACAGAAGTATTTGAATGTTATCAAACACCAAATTTATAGCATTGAAAATAATACTTTGAAAATCATGTATCTGAATTTTTTTGCTCCAAATTTACCCGTGTGAAATAAAAATGTAACAATTCAAGTGAAAAAAATTTGAATGGTCAAATTCAGATCCCAACAATTCAAGTGAAAACAATTTCAATGGACAATTTCGGTGTTTAAAATTCGACGTCAAAAATGTAGATGCAGCATCATCTGGGCTACCCAGACAGGATAAGCAATCGAGCCCGAATGCAATCAAACCGACTTCTGGCCTATCAGAGCCAGCGGCGAACTCCGGGACAGTGCGGTGAAGCCCAATGCTGCAAACTGTAGGCGATGGATGCAGACGGGAGCAATTCCCGTAGACCCTATGTTAAAATGTCCAACTTAACATCAGAAAATGAACATGTTTCTAGCCTGGATCCCAAAAAACATATTCTGTATTAGATTCCCCCTTCATGACAACGGGACTGCTGCTCCTAGCTCCTCTGTCTCACTGCTAGCTCCATTAGCTCCGTGATGCTACAGGGGCTCAGCTCATGCGGAGAACATTACTTGAACTCGGCCGTGTTTGTTGTGTTGACTCCTGGTGGACTATTCGTCATGCAAATATAGGATTTATCTACGGTTAAAACAGACCGTCCATGAATGCAGTTTCTTCGGTAAGTCAACACTGCGTACTTTATGTTATGTTACTGGCAGTGTTCGAATTTGTTAGGGTTACGGGAAAGGTAGGACCCAAATGCAGAATACCAAAAAGGGAAAAAGGTCTACGAACAAAAAGCGAGCTTTATTACAAAAGCTGGAGAACAAAACATGGCATGAAACTCACAGGTAACACAAGGTAGCATGGAGGGAGACAGGAAAGACTAACAATGAACCGACAGGGGAACACAGGGAAACACAGGAAAGACAAGACTAAATACAGGAAGGGGTAATCACGAGACGAGAAACAGCCGGGCAGGGAGGAGAAACACAAGGGCAACAGGTGAACACAATCAGACACACCAGGGAAACTAATGACAGGGAGGAAAACACAGGGAGAAGGACCAGACAAGAGACAGGGAGAACAGAACAGCAAAATAACCCCAAAACCTAACACACAAAACCCAAATCGTGACATAACCACCCCCTCAAGGGACGGACTCCAGATCCCCACACAAAGTCCATATTTCCAAAAGGGTGGGTGGAGGGGGTCCGGAGGACGGGTCTGGACCGACAGCCCGGAGCACGGCAGAGGACCAGAAAAGGGGTCTCGGGCGGACGGCCCGGGGGCAAGGCAGAGTTCAAGGACGGGGACTCGGGCGGATGGCCCGGGGGCAAGGCAGAGGAACAGGAGGTGGTCTTGGGCGGACGGCCCGGGGGCAAGGCAGAGGACCAGGAGGTGGTCTTGGGCGGACGGCCCGGGGGCAAGGCAGAGGAACAGGAGGTGGTCTCGGGCGGACGGCCCGGGGGCAAGGCAGAGGACCAGGAGGTGGTCTCGGCGCGGCCCGGGGCAAGGCAGAGTTCAAAAAGGGGCGAAGGCCACAGCGGGCGAACTCAGGGGACCGGGCATGAGGGGGAAGGCAGCGGCTGGAAGAGTCAGGGGGCCGGGCCCGAGGGCGAAGGCCGCGGCTGGAAGAGTCAGGAGGCCGGGCCCGAGGGCGAAGGCCATGGCTTGGGGAGTCAGGGGGCCGGGCCCGAGGGCGAAGGCCGTGGCTGGGGGAGTCAGGGAGCCGGGCCCGAGGGCGAAGAAGAAGGTGGTGACGGGACAGCTCAGGAGGCCGGGCAGGACCCGGTGTCGGCCGGACAGGAACCGGAGCCGACGGGACAGGCGTAGACGGGATCCTGGACATGACATGGGCTGGTGTCAATGGGACCCGGATGGAGCAAGGGCTGGTGTCGACTGGGCCCCCAACGGAACAGGACACAGAGTTGGCAGGACCCCCAGTGGAACAGGTGTCGGCGAGACCTCCAACGGCACAGGACATAGGGTTGGCAGGACCCCCGGCAGAAGAGTAGTCGGCGGGACCCCAACGGGACAGGACATGGAGTTGGCAGGACCCCCGGCAGAAGAGTAGTCGGTGGGACCTCCAACGGGACAGGACATGGAGTTGACAGGACCCCCGGCAGAAGAGTAGTCGGCGGGACCTCCAACGGGACAGGACATAGGGTTGGCAGGACCCCCAGCGGAACCTCCAACGGACCAGGACATTGGGTAGGGACTTGAGAGGGGACTCGAGAGGTGACTTGAAAGGGGACTTGAGACGGAACTCGAGAGGAAACTCGAGAGGGAACTCGAGAGGAGACTCGAGAGGTGACTTGAGAGGGAACTCGAGAGGAGACTAGAGAAGGAACTTGAGAGGGAACTCGAGAAGAGACTCGAGAGGGGACTTGAGAGGAGACTTGAGAGGGAACTCGAGAAGAGACTCGAGAGACGACTTGAGGGGACTCGAGAGGGGACTTGAGAGGGAACTCGAGAGAAGACTCGAGAGGGGACTTGGAAGGGGACTCGAGAGGGGACTTGGAAGGGGACTTGAGAGGGAACTCGAGAGGAGACTCGAGAGGGGACTGGAGAAGGAACTTGAGAGGCTGGAGAAGGAACTTGAGAGGGAACTTGAGAGGGGACTGGAGAAGGAACTTGAGAGGGAACTCGAGAAGAGACTCGAGAGGGGACTCGAGAGGAGACTTGAGAGGGGACTCGAGAGGGAACTCGGAAGAGACTCGAGAGGGGACTTGAGAGAAGACTCGAGAGGGGACTTGGAAGGGGACTCGAGAGGGGACTTGAGAGGGAACTTGAGTAGGGACTGGAGTTGGGACTAGAGAAGGGACTGGAGATGGGACTTGAGATGGGACTCGAAAGGGGACTTGAGTCGGCCGGTATGCCGACAGGACACGAGGGGCTGGCGTCGGCCGGAGAGCCAACAGGAGACGAGGAGCTGGAGTCGGCCGGTACGCCGACAGGAGACGAGGTGCTGGAGTCGGCCGGTACGCCGACAGGACACGGGGAGCTGGCGTCGGCCGGAGAGCCAACAGGTGACGAGGAGCCGGAGTCGGGACCATGGCTGCTGCATCCGGTACTGGAGCCGGAACCATGGCTGGTGGGGCCGGAGCTGGGGCCAGAACCATGGCTGCTGGGGCCGGCACTGGAGTCGGAACCATGGCTGCTGGGCACGGAACTGGGGCCGGAACCATGGCCGTATGGGCCGGTTCTGGAGCAGGGACCATGGCTGCTGGGCACGGAACCGGAACACGGAATCATGGCTGTGTGGGATGGTACTGGAGCACGGTACCATGGCTGTGTGGGCCGGCACTGGGGTCGGAACCATGGCTGCTGGGGCCGGAACCATGGCTGCTGGGGCCAGAACTGGGGCCGGAACCATGGCTGCTGGGGCCGGAACCATGGCTGCTGGGGCCGGAACCATGGCTGCTGGGGCACCGGCTGGAATCCTGGCCTTACGTCTCCTAGAGACCTTTTGGAGGCTCCGTGGACCTCCTAAGGCAAGGCGGGATCCCAAGAAGGGGTTTGAGGCTTGAGGCTGGTACTCAGGGCTGCTTTTAAAACCCTTAAGCCACTCGGGCAACAAGCTCCAGAGCCAGGGCTTGTTGGCCACCTCTATGCGTACCTCCTTCAGGGCAGCCTCCTGGGCCGCTCTGGATGAGACTCTCATCCACTTGTAAAAATTATACTCAGGAGTGTACATCAGCGGATCCAACTCTTGAGGGGAAAAAACTGCTGGGTCCAAAATTGGTCGGTTCATTCTGTTAGGGTTACGGGAAAGGTAGGACCCAAATGCAGAATACCAAAAAGGGAAAAAGGTCTACGAACAAAAAGCGAGCTTTATTACAAAAGCTGGAGAACAAAACATGGCATGAAACTCACAGGTAACACAAGGTAGCATGGAGGGAGACAGGAAAGACTAACAATGAACCGACAGGGGAACACAGGGAAAGACAAGACTAAATACAGGAAGGGGTAATCACGAGACGAGAAACAGCCGGGCAGGGGAGGAGAAACACAAGGGCAACAGGTGAACACATTCAGATAATCAGACACAGGAGGGAAACTAAGGACAGAGAGGAAAACACAGGGAGAAGGACCAGACAAGAGACAGGGAGGAAAACACAGGGAGAAGGACCAGACAAGAGACAGGGAGAACAGAACAGCAAAATAAACCCCAAAACCTAACACACAAAACCCAAATCGTGACAGAATTACCCATTTGCTTTCGGAGGAGCCCTATTTTTCAGTGCACATCCTGCTACTAAATATGTCACATGCACGCTCTGTTGACTGGCGCAGCAGCGCGGATGCGATCAATTGCTATAAAAACAATCTGCTGTTACTACAGACGGTATTACTGCCAAAGCACAATAACATTTCAGCCTGGCACTTATGGTGCTCATATATCTTTTTTTCGTAGGTTATTCTGTTGATCACTGCTGACTTTTCCCTGAATCCATTCTTGTGAAAGGTGCACTCCGGTGGATTTTTCTGCGAGCGGCAGGGAGATCAATATACTTTTGCCTCTTTGCAAATCTCACATCCACATTTTTTATTTTTTATGAAAAGCCATGGATACCTTTCATTCCACTCACTCCATCTTTTCTGTGTCCAGTTAAAAGGCAGGTCATGCATCGTCAGGTTCGCTAGTGCAGGTGGCGCCGGCGGCCGTGGCCGTTGTTGAAGCCTTTTCAGGCTCCGCATCGGCAGGCCTCTCCCTCCCTGGAGCTGTCAAACTCGACCCTAAATGCCGCTTACAGCCGGCCAACTAAAAGTTGTTCCGTTCACGTTGTCATTTTTAGACTCCTTCGCTTCTTTGCTTGTGAATCCAAAAGCTGCTGTTTTCGTTTCGCCATATTTTTTATTACAAAGCCAGAGTTAAAAAATATCAATATAAATGTCAAATACCGCGCCGGCATCGCCGCCGTAACCATAGCAACGTAAGTAGCGTAAAGAATGCAGCGCCGCCACGTAAAGATGGCAACACCAAGAAATATTCACAAATATAAAACAAATATTCCGAAACTGTAATGAACAATGACTATTATTTATTTCAAGAACTTTTATTTACAGAAACTCAACATTTGTTGTGTCCCGTCAATTATGTTAGTTATGTATTTGTCACGTTCATGTTTTTGTTTGTTTCACTTCCTGTTTTATTTTGTACTCCTTGTCTCATTCCAGGTCCCTTTACTTCCTTGGTTCTTGTTTCCCGCCATCGTCAGTGTCTGCCCCGCCCCTGATTGTTTCCACCTGTTCCCACTTACCTCTTGTATATATTGTCCTGTCTCCCCTTGTCTGTTGTCAGTTCGTCTTGTTCGTCATGCCAAGAAGTCAGATCCATGCAGCCATAGAGAGACCTAGAACCTTTTGTGTTATCCTCCATGAGAGCGTCTTTGTTTTGTGACCGTTTGTCACCTCCTCTGTAAAGAGTGTTTTTGTTTTGTGATCCATTAAAGTTTATTTTTCTTCAAACCTTTTTGTCTCCGGGTTGTGCAATTGAGTTCTCATATCAGTGAGTCACGGTCCTTAACAGAACGAACTGACCTAAATATGGACTCAGCCAACCCCAAGACGCTGCAGACCGCCCTGTCCGTACAGGGTAACGTCATCCATCAACACCAGGAGCAGCTAAAGAATATTAGCCAAGGAGTTAAGGAGCTTTCAGATCGCCAGGAGGGTTTCCAGACCTCCGTCACTTCACAGGTGAACCATCTGGCAACACAGCTCCACGGGCTTCTCACTCATCTGGAGGCAGCTCCCACAGCTCCGATTCCTGCTATGCCACCTGATGCCAATCCTGCTGTGAATCATGCCTCTCACGTTCCACTGCGGTTGGCAGCACCGGAGAAATACTCAGGAGAATCGAGCAACTGCAGAGCCTTCTTAGTCCAGTGTGATTTACATTACCAACTTAATCCAGCAGCGTTTGTATCTGATGAGGCTAAAATAGCGTTTATGATCTCCCACTTAACCGGCAGAGCTGCCGCATGGGCCACTGCGGAGTGGTCTAGAAACTCCAATATCTGTAGATCCTTCATAGCGTTCAAAGACACTATGAGCCGCATATTTGATATTACCTCACCTACCGGTGACGCCACTCGGGCTCTCATGCAGCTCAAACAGCACTCACGACCCGTAGTAGATTATGCCATAGAGTTCCGTACTTTAGCCATAGACAGTGGCTGGAACGCTCCAGCATTAATAGATGCTTTCCGCAATGGACTCTCAGAGACGATTAAAGATCACCTGGCTCCATTAGAGTTACCACAAGACCTCGAATCACTAATTTCCATCTCTCAGAATTGACAATCGCATCAGGGAAAGAGAGAGAGAACGACGTCGAGTCGCAACAAGACCTCCCAGCCACCAGGGGCGCTCTCTGGGTAGGCAGTCCTCGTGGGATTCCTTGTTCGCCTCTTCATCAGGCCCAGCAGTGACAGCGCCACCACGGGCACCGGAGGAACCTATGCAGCTCGGGAGAACGAGGATTTCTCCAGAGGAACGACGGCGCCGCCTGCAGGAGGGACGCTGCTTCTTCTGTGGCCAAATGGGACACCAGCAGGCGACATGTCCGGGAAAAGGGCATGCTCACCAACCATGAGGAGGGCGTTGGTGAGCAAAATTTCATCCAATTATCCTCCTCGCACACTCACCCAGGTAGATATCAATGCCAACAGTCAGACACACACTATGGGGGCCTTAATTGACTCTGGGGCTGATGAAAGCCTCATAGACTGGGGTTTAGCGAAACGTCTTAATATTAAGACTGTTCCGCTCAAACATCCCGTCAATGCCAGCGCCCTAGACGGCAGACTTATGTGCAGAGTCACTGACTGTACAGAACCCATGCAAGTGACTATTGACAATAATCATGTGGAAATGATGCAATTTCATCTGTTCGATTCTGCACAGCATCCGCTGATTTTGGGTTTTCCCTGGTTAAAGACACACAACCCACATATAGACTGGTGTTCAGGACAAATTAAGGGATGGGGAGGGAATTGTGAACAGTCATGTAAAGCCCCACGTACTGTTGCAGTGGCTGATAGTAGCTCAGACTTTCCTGACCTTTCCAAGGTCCCCTCTTGCTACAATGACATTAAAGAGGTTTTTAACAAAACCAAAGCACTATCATTGCCTCCTCATCGTCCGTTTGACTGTGCCATCGACCTGTTACCTGGCGCACCCATCCCTAGGGGGCGCTTATATTCTATCTCAGGACCAGAGCGGGCGGCCATGGATGACTACATCTCCTCCTCGCTGAAAGCGGGGATAATCCGTCCCTCTTCTTCACCTGCGGGCGCAGGATTCTTCTTTGTGGGGAAGAAGGATGGGTCTCTAAGACCATGTATTGACTACAGCCCATTAAATGACATTACGGTGAAGAACCGCCACCCACTCCCGCTGATGTCCTCAGCTTTTGAACTACTTCAGTCAGCTAAGGTGTTCACCAAGCTCGATCTGAGAAATGCCTACCACCTCGTCAGGATTAGAGAGGGTGACGAGTGGAAAACGGGGTTCAACACACCAAGCGGACATTACGAATACAGGGTTATGCCTTTTGGACTATGCAATGCTCCTGCTGTTTTTCAAACTATGGTCAATGACATTTTGAGAGAATTTTTGAATGTGTCTGTTTTCGTGTATTTGGACGATATTCTGATTTTCTCTCCAGATATTCAGTCTCATGTCAGGCATGTCCGCCAAGTCCTCCAGAAGCTTCTGGAGAATCAGTTGTATGTGAAAGCTGAGAAGTGCGAGTTCCATGCAACCACTGTCTCCTTCCTGGGCTACATTATCACCGCCAATCAGGTCCAGATGGATCCGTCCAAGGTCAGTGCGGTGACAGACTGGCCTACTCCAGATAGCCGCAAGAGAGTCCAACAGTTCCTGGGGTTTGCCAACTTTTACCGAAAGTTTATACGCAACTTCAGTTCTGTAGCCGCTCCTCTACATGCTCTCACCTCTTCTAAAGTTTCCTTTCAGTGGACCTCCCAGGCCGAGTCCGCCTTCCAGTGCCTCAAGAAAGGATTCACCACGGCACCCGTACTCACTGTCCCGGATCCCCAAAGACAGTTTATGGTTGAGGTTGACGCGTCCAACGAGGGCATAGGGGCTGTGTTGTCCCAGAGGTCCTCCAAGGATACCGGATGCACCCCTGCGCTTATCTATCGCGTAAGTTGACCTCAGCTGAAAAAAACTATGATGTGGGGAACAGGGAGTTACTAGCTGTCAAAGCAGCTTTGGAGGAGTGGAGACACTGGCTCGAAGGGGCGGAGCAACCGTTTCTTGTGTGGACAGACCACAAGAACTTAGAGTATATCAGAAAAGCCGAGAGACTCAATTCACGTCAGGCCCGGTGGACTCTGTTCTTTAGTAGGTTTAACTTTACGTTATCCTTTAGACCCGGTACGCAAAACCGTAAGCCAGACGCACTGTCTCGTCTCTTTGAGCCTGAACCTAATGCCAAGAAACCAGAATCAATCCTTCCACTAAACTGTGTGGTTGGGTCGGTAACTTGGCAGATAGAAACTGATGTGAAGCAGGCTAATGTTGTGAGCCCGGCACCTAGTGAGTGTCCAGACAACCGTTTGTTTGTCCCTGTGTCTTTACGCTCTCAGGTAATCCACTGGGCTCACACTTCCAAGCTCACATGCCATCCGGGGGTCCGGCGAACTATGTTTGCCATAAAGCAGCGGTTCTGGTGGCCGGTCATGAGAAAAGAGGTCTCTGAATATGTGGCGGCCTGTCCAGCGTGCGCCCGGAATAAAGGCCTCTACACACCACCGCCCGACTTTGGGAGTCAGAGGCCGTCCGAAGCCGTCAGAGGCAGTCGGGCATTCGCGTCGCACTACTCAGGTTGGTGTGTAGTCTCTTTACGGCACATTTTCAACCCTCCCGCCGCCGATTCAACATGTTGAATCGGCGGCGGGAGGCCGCGGGAGGCCAAAGAACGTCGGGACAAATCAATCACTCTGATTGGCTGTTCAGCTTAGCGAATCAGTGCATCAGAAGTGAAGCGGAAGTGAGTGAGGGACCAAAACAAACGATAAGAAGGCACAAACAGACGGCTAATCTTCCTCATTTTCATCTCACCCGGACGCAAGAGTTTCTTTTTTATCATGACGGCATGGAATGAAGAAAGTGAAGACCAACTGATCAGCATGATCCAGGAGAGGCCACCTCTGTTCGACATCACAGAGAAACGGTACGCGAACCGCATAGTGAAAACCGGACTCTGGCGAGAGATCGAAAATGTACTTGGTTTCTCAGGTAAGATTCTCTTTTTTTTTCATCAATTGAGCTCTTTAGCAGAAACTGTTGGTTTGTTATTGTTTGCCAGCGTACAATGCCGTTAACGTGAAATATAATTTGTTATTTCAACATTGTGTTTTGTTGTTATTGTTTGCTAGCTGTTGCTACGTGTTTGGCACTGCATATAGATATGAATTGGACATGCTAACTAGCCACAATGCTTACATAATTTATTTGTGTGCTTCAGAGAAAGAGCTGAAGAGGAAGTGGGAATCTCTGCGAACCCAGTACACCCGGTACAGGAAACTTGCACCTTCGTGTAGTACTGGAGCACCAAAGACCGGCAGACAGCAGTGGATCTTGACCAGGCTGCAGTTTGTGGAGCCCTTCACAAGAAGGAAGGAGAGTACTTCCAACCTCACCATCCCGGTAATATAACAATAACAGAATAATATATATTATTGTATTATAATTATTGATGGATTAATGTGCTCATCACCTTAATGTTGCAGCTGGTAAAGGAGGAGCTGATTTAAATTACATTATATACAGCTGGGTAGCTTATGAAATTCACCATGGGATCAATAACGTTTTTTATCATAACCTATAATAATACATGATCAAATATTTCTTGATAATATTTGTATTGTTCTGAATCTTCTAAGTTACTAAAGTTATCAAATAAATGTAGCGCAGGATAAAGTACACTATTTGCCTAAATGGGAGTGGAGCAGCACAGTACTTAAGTAAATGTACTTTGTTACTGTCTACCGCTGTTCATTGTTCAAGATTGAAATCAAGACGCAAGTAGCAAGACGGTTTTCTACACTATTCACATGTAGCCTTTCATACGTGATGGTGGCTCCTTCTCCCATTATCTTCCACAATCTGTCTACAAGTATGCTTTTAGCATCTGAATAGAGCCATCACAATGTGTCTACAATGTGCCTCTCACACTTGACCACACCCCGAACTAATGGCACACACATTTCAGGGTATTGTTTTGTTATGAATGCTTAGTAAACAGTTTTAAGAAATCCAACTAACTGTGAATTTCTTTAAAAATGTTAAGGAACCTCTGGTGGCTGCAGAATCACCCTCCGATGGCTCTGATGGCTCCGATGGCACCATCGATGAAACCTGGACCAGCAGCCCTGAGCTCTTTGATGCTGAGTCAAGGCCCTACACTCCCTTGGCAGAATCCACCATCAATGTAAGAGAGTCCACACCGGCACCGCTCGGAGAGGGGCCAAGCACACTCAGTCACTCAAGCACCCCAAGGCCTCCGGTGAAGCGCACCAGGCGGATGCTGGATGACTCCGCCAGTGGGGCGCCAGAAAATATGTTGTCCTATGTTGGAAATCGCGGTCCACTCACAAGTCTACGAACACAGACTGCGGCGGTTGTCATGTGATATGCTGCCAATCTTCCTGCATGAGGTGGAAAAGAGCTATTTTAAGTGTTTGATGGAACAGACCCATGGAGATGAAACATTTATACAGTTCGCACACTTATAGTAAAGTAAATATGTGCTAATTATTTATAGAGACAGTTCACTGATTTGTACAGTTGTGTTAAAGTTTTTTTTTATTGTATTGCACACTAATGACTATTTTTATAGTTTTGTATTGGCTGTCCACTGTACATAATAAATAAACCACTTTTTACCGCTACTGCAAAATGCAAAACTTTATTTCGTATCTTTATTTTGTCATTTTAAAATGTGTAGTTAAACCAATAATAATGTACGGCTGCAACTGACAGTTATGTAGGCACATTTTTTGTTAATGCTGTGTGGTTAAAAGAATAAACACAAATAGCAGGATAGGCAATACCAAACTTTATTTCGTACCTTCATACTACAGCCATTACAGAATGAGGATACAATTAGCTATACTACAATAAAAGTCAGAAGATACATCATGATATGTACATATGATACATAATTTGCCTGTCAGTGTTACTTATATATATATTTGATTATAATTACTGATGCATGATCATTGTTCATTTACCTATTGTGAGCATCACATGGAAATGTACATTTGAAAGACTGTTTCTGCCCACTCTATTGTGGAGCAGAAGTATACAGTTGCAGGATTAGTCTCAAGTACCTCAAGATTGTCCTTAAGTACAGTGCCTAAGTAAATGAGCTACTGTGTACCACTGTTCATTGTTCTATTGTGAGCATCACATGGAAATGTAATTTTGCAAGAAGTGGCCATTATTCAGATGAGTGTTTCTGTCTGCCCCTCGATTCTTTCTCCCATTATCCTCCACTATCTGCCTAGAAGTATTTTAACGTTGTAGCTGTTCAAGATGGTCATTTTAAAATGTGTTAAAAATATAACTGTTAGTAGTTAAACCAATAATAATGTACGGCTGCAACTGACAGTTATGTAGGCACATTTTTTGTTAATGCTGTGTGGTTAAAAGAATAAACACAAATAGCAGGATAGGCAATACAAAACTTTATTTCGTACACGATTTTTTACATTGTACAGTTCTTTAGACATATTTGCTATATCTTATCCCACTGAAAAGGCACTGCACCGACACCATTAAAATATTGGCATAGTTCATCCCTGTGCTGCTTGGCTCGAGCGGGAATATTGGTGCCGTGTGGCAGGGTGGCCTGCCGTAGTTCAGGGTCTTGTCTCCATCTTCCTGGGACAGTGCCATGATCAGGTCCTTCCTGGTCAACAACTCCCGCCATGTATGCGTTACAGTTCTCTGTGCGCAGGAAGTTGTGCAGACCACAGCAAGCCAAAACAATGGCCTCCACTTTGGCAGTGTCTTGAATGTTTATGGTGGTGAGAAAGACCCGAAAACGGTTGGCTAGGATGCCAAAGGCATTTTCTACCACCCTCCGAGCCCGCGACAGCCTGTAGTTGAAGATGCGTTGCTCTACAGCTAGCCTGCGGTTCGGGTAGGGCTTCATCAGGTGCTCCTTCAGGGGAAATGCCTCATCTGCCACAATGGAGTAACAAACCGCCTGGTCAGAAGCAGGAAGTGTGCAGGTGCAGGGATGTTGGCTGTCCTATTCTCCAGGGCATCCTGCAGTGAACATCCACCAAACACACCACCATCTGAAATCCTCCCATTACAACCTACATCTACATACAAGAACTTGTAGTTGCTGTCGACCAGTGCCATTAGCACTATGGAAAATGTATGTTTGTAGTTGTAGTATGTTGATCCAGTTCCTGGAGGGGGGCGGATGTTGATGTGTTTCCCATCCAGGGCACCTAGGCAGTTTGGGAAGTTCCACTGAGCCTGGAATCCATCAGCTACTAGCTGCCACTCTTCCACTGTGTCTGGGCACTGAAAAAGAAAAATATATGTTTTAAGACCCATGTTTCATATGGCAGACCAAACATTTGCTGTTCAAATGCCTACATATTACATACAGTTTGCACAGTAAAACCAGTAAGTATCCACACATACCTTCAGGTATTTCTCTTTTAAAACCTCGTAGATGGCTGTACAGGTCTCAGGAACGAATTGCCCTATCGTGGACACTCCCATTCGGAACTGGTAGGAAAGGCTCTTGAAGCTTTCCCCTGCAAATATTAACAAACACATGACTGAGTTATCTACACAAGCAGCTGAACAAAACACTCATTAGCCACAAAACTACAGGTTGTAGTTTACAAGATAGTTGATTACTTTGGTTGCTATGAAGATTAATGATACAAAATATATAATGAAATATTTTATCATGCATTATTATAGGTTAAGATAAAACTTTATTGATCCCTTTGTAAATTCTCAAGCTACCAAGCAGTACTAGTAAATATTTGAATGCATGACTTTTACTTTGAAGAGTAGTTCTACACTGCGGTATTAACTTTTACTGAAGTAAAATGTACAAGTAATAATATACAAAGTACTGCAATTTAAAATATAGCTTTCATACCTGTTGCCAAAAAACGCAGCGTAACCATCAGACGTTCCCCACGGAGATACAGTCCCGGTAATTTGTGTTTTGCCTCTGGATGAGTGGAGTGATGAGTTCCTTCAACATGTGGAACTGAACTGGAAAAAGCCGAGCAAAATTGTGAAATCGGAGATTTCATTGAACTCCAGCTCTCGACACAGGTTCGGGAAAGCCCCCTGAGCTTCTCGCTGTAGTATCCATGTTTTCACCCATTTAGTGCGGTTTCTCCTGATTTTTCGCTTCCGCTTCTTAATCTCTGCACCGCAAGCAACACTCCAATTGCTGATAACGCCAGTACCGTACGATACATGTTTTCGATCGACGAGAGAGAGTGAAAATGGAACCCAGACGCTGTGTTTGTTTGTTTATATTACTAAGTCTGTTCTTCTTCTCTCGGTGTATAAAACGCAGTCTGTCTTCCGGTTGTTGCCTCTTTTGAATGACGAATACACACTACCGCCGCCTGCTGGTAAGGAGAGTTATTGCCACTCGTCGGCTGAAGTATTTGCGGTGTGTTCGTAGGCGGGCGGCTTCATCCGACGAAGCCAACGAAGCCCGACGTAGCTGACGTAAACGTCGGGACGCCTTCGGTACGCGTTGGTTGGTCTCAGGTTGGTGTGTAGAGACCTTAAGACTTCGTCCCAGGCCCAGGTGGGTCTGCTCCAGCCCCTCCCAGTGCCTCAACGACCATGGTCGCACATCTCCATGGACTTTGTGACTGGTTTCCCACCTTCCAAAGGTAACACTACTGTCCTTACAGTGGTGGATCGGTTCTCAAAGATGGTACATTTCATTCCTCTGCTCAAACTTCCCTCTGCCAAGAAAACGGCAGAGGTCATGCTTACTCATGTGTTCAGAATTCATGGTTTTCCCAGCGATATAGTTTCAGACAGAGGCCCTCAGTTCACGTCCATCTTCTGGAAGGAGTTTTGCCAGCTCCTCGGCGCCACCGTCAGCTTGTCCTCCGGTTATCACCCGCAGTCCAACGGTCAGACAGAACGCCTTAATCAGGACCTCGAAACCTGCCTCAGGTGTCTCGTGTCCCAGAAGCAATCCACTTGGAGCGATCATCTGACCTGGGTAGAGTACGCTCACAACACTCTTCCATCGGCTGCCACTGGTCTCTCCCCGTTCCAGTGTGCGAACGGATATCAGCCCCCTCTCTTCCCTGCCAATGAAGAGGAAGTCAAGGTGCCATCCGCGCACGCTATGGTTCGACGCTGTCGGCGGGTCTGGGCCGGTGCTCGGCAGGCGCTACTCCGGACCTCGACCCGGATGAAGTCAGCGGCGGATCGTCACAGACGTGCGGCCCCCCTCTACAAGCCGGGACAGAAAGTCTGGCTCTCCACCAAGGACCTACCTCTATACGTTCAGTCCAAGAAGTTGGCACCGAGGTTTGTGGGTCCTTTCCCAGTCTCAAGAATCATTAACCCTGTCTCTGTGCGCCTCAAACTCCCCAGGTCCTTGAGGGTTCATCCTACGTTTCATGTAAGCAAACTCAAGCCAGTCCATGAGAGCACTCTGGTTCCCCCCTCCAAACCCCCCCCACCACCCCGGATCATTGATGGTGGCCCGGTGTACACGGTCAGGAAACTTCTGTCGGTCCGCAAACGGGGCCGAGGACGCCAATTCTTGGTCGATTGGGAGGGATACGGTCCTGAGGAACGTTGCTGGGTCTCCTCGACTTTCGTAGTGGATAAAACTCTCATAAGTGACTTCTATGATCGCCACCCTGAGCAGCCTGGGCCGTCGGGAGTCGGCCCTAGAAGGGGGGGTACTGTTGTGTCCCGTCAATTATGTTAGTTATGTATTTGTCACGTTCATGTTTTTGTTTCACTTCCTGTTTTATTTTGTACTCCTTGTCTCATTCCAGGTCCCTTTACTTCCTTGGTTCTTGTTTCCCGCCATCGTCAGTGTCTGCCCCGCCCCTGATTGTTTCCACCTGTTCCCACTTACCTCTTGTATATATTGTCCTGTCTCCCCTTGTCTGTTGTCAGTTCGTCTTGTTCGTCATGCCAAGAAGTCAGATCCATGCAGCCATAGAGAGACCTAGAACCTTTTGTGTTATCCTCCATGAGAGCGTCTTTGTTTTGTGACCGTTTGTCACCTCCTCTGTAAAGAGTGTTTTTGTTTTGTGATCCATTAAAGTTTATTTTTCTTCAAACCTTTTTGTCTCCGGGTTGTGCAATGAGTTCTCATATCAGTGAGTCACGGTCCTTAACACATTTCTAATCTGTGTGACACAAATATGCACAATTGTTTTGGGCTCCCCCTATTTATCTCAAAGTCGGCCTTCAGGGGAGCTCCCCCCCTCTTTAGGGGAGCCAAGCTCCCCCTGGCTTCCCCCCATTTCGAACACTGGTTACTGGTGTTTTTATTAAGCTAACGTTAATGAATGTTTAGAGTTGGGTTAGCATTTGAGCAATCGTAGCTACATCTGTGCTAACGATGCAATGCGTAGCATCCAAGTTAAATGTAATAGAGAAGTGTAAAACATTAAGTGGGATGCTACTGTATACCAAAAGGCTTCTGTGTGAGGTTGGTAAAATAAGGTCATCCTTGTACGTTAGATAGTTAGTTTGCTAGTTAGGTTACTGTATGCATTGTTCAGGTTCATTTAAATTTGCTATGCTCTACTATAGCATAAAATAGACTAGCTAACGTCAACGTATTGTTGAAGAGAGGCTTAGTGTATATTAAATCAACCTCACAATAAAATGTGTGTATCTTTAAAATATGAACGTCACATTTCAAGAGGTCCAGAAATAACGCTCCCTTAGATATTGTAATATGGTTTGTTGAACTGGAGTTATTTATTGCAGCTAACCGCCTATCCGACGAACGACCCAAACATTGTTGTTTTTAATATTATTACCAATGCCTCTTTTCATTTTATTATCATCACACTTGAGAAACAGCCTTATCGTGGCTGTAGAACGGAACATGTAACTTAATGCCTGCATTTAAGGACGATGAATAGCGTAGTCAATGCTTTAGTGACAAGGAAATGATTTGTTTAAATATTAGATATGACGTTATCTGTGACTTCAGTGAAAATGAAGCTATTGCATTGCATTTGTGAAATAGGTTTGAGTCTTACCCTTATGTGTGTGATACATATGAATATGGCATATGAAAACTAATTCATTTGACTGACTCATGAGAAACTCTTCCAAAGTAACAGTAAAATAAAAAGGACCTACACAATAATACACCATCAAACTGATAAGATACAGTATAAGGACTGTGATATCCAGCAATTTCTTAAGTATAACAATAAGATTATGACCTGTTTTTAAAAGAAGATAAAAAGTTGTTTGCATGGAAAGAAGTCTGTAAGCCACACATGTAACTTTACATCTGTTTGTTCAAAGTGTCCTTAAGGTGATCCAGACAGGCTGGACCAGAGGAGGAGAGACAGATCTGGACTCCTCACAGCAGAGAACTTCAGCACGGATTCCAAGGTACAAATACCTTTTCTCATTTACAAAGAATGCATAAAGTTATTGGTTTTAAAAAATAAAGTAATGACTCAAATACACTGATATACATGCCATTAAACATGACTAAATACTAGATCACCTACACATCAGTGATGTGAGTGTACTTTCTTAGCAAAAGGTTACATTACATTTTACCAAGCAACATCACTTTTTGTTCAACTTTCACATTTCAATGTATTAAGGCAAATATTATTTAACATAGTGAGAACTGCGACCCTTTGTTAAAAGTGATTCTTGCAGTGCGACAACCGAAATTAGTTTTGATAAAGTTCAATATTATTATACTATACATTTATTTTAATGTTGATGAATTTAGAACGGTTTATTCATAACCTGATTATCTTTGTAGTACACTGTTTAATTTATAAAACACATTCAAATAAAAAAATCATTATATTATAGCCCCGAAAAACAAACACACCTCTTTCTTAAATAACACACAATAATATGTTTTTTGATATTTCTGTTAGGAAAGGACATGCCTGAGAGACAGGACTGCTTCACCATTTTCTCTTTCTCCAAGGGTCCAGAAGAACATCCAAGAGGGAAAGGAAAAGCTTTATGAGATTTAAGAGCAGTACAGGACATTCACTGAGAGACACTTTAGCAAAACAAAGGAGCTGATTGTGGATTACAGGAAGCAGCAGGGAGAGGGACACGCCCCATCGCCATCAATGGGACTGCGGTGGAGAGAGTCAGCAGCTTCAGGTTCCTTGGGGTCCACATCACTGAGGACCTGACATGGACGCTTCACACCACCACCATCACCAAGAAAGCTCGACAGCAGGCTGAGGAGGTTCAAAATGGATTCCAGGATACTCTGTAACTTCTACAGGTGCACCATAGAGAGGATCCTGACCTTCTACAGGTGCACCATAGAGAGGATCCTGACCTTCTACAGGTGCACCATAGAGAGTATCCTGACGGGCTGCATCATGGCCTGGTACGGCAGCTGCACCGCCCCTAAATCGTAAGGCTTTACAGAGGGGGTGAAAACTGCACAGAACATCACCAGACGGAGCTGCCATCCATGGAGGGACCTTTACTCCCAGCGGCTCAGGAAGAAATCCCTCAGGATTATAAAAGACCCCCATCACCCCAGCCACAAACTGTTCAGTCTGCTGCCGTCGGGCAGGCGTTACCGCAGCATCCTGACAAGAACAACCAGATTCAGAGACAGCTTCATCCCGCAGGCAATAGACTGTTAAACAACTGAACTGCTGAAACAATTTCATAACATTCATCTGCTACTTAGTAATTATTTATCTATTTCTAATATATCATTCCAATAACCTGATATAGACTCGTATTGCACTATTCCACTTTTTTTTCTCACTTTTTTTAGAACTATTTTTCTTTTTGTATTACTTTTAATATAATATATTTTAATATTGCTTTAATATTGTCTGCTTATCTGTATTATTGTGTTGCATTGTTGGAGAAGCCTGTGACCTAAGATTTTCAACGGCATAATTACTCTGTAGCTATGTTAGTTTGACAATAAAGAACCTTGAACCCTTGAACACTTATATTGTAACACAAAGACTGCACACTGAATAGTTTGTAGTCAAACAGGAACTTCATTTTTGTGTTGTTTTGTGTTTTACGTTGCACCTCAGAGACGGTGTGATTATTGTCAGGCCTATAAAGTTTGGCAACAAAAACAAGTCAGCTGATCAAATGCATTTGCCTCACTTTATGAGCTTCACATCACGTGTGCCTTGTACCGCTGAGTTTGCAACGTCACAAATAGATGGTGCCAATCTTCAGTCAGATGTGAATGTGTAATCTAACATTTTCAGTAAGAATAATGGACAAAAGGAGTGCAAATACAATTTATTGAAATGTGAACTAAAAGTTATCAAGCATGAACCATCACCATTTTTTTTAAATAAAAAACCAAATAATATACATCAGTTACACTAAATGTTAATCTGTTAATTGATTAAATAAACACATTTTGTCAAATAAAGTGACAGGCTAGGCCTGTGCAGGTGGTAACAGCTATGCCCAGCATGGGCTAAGTTCTGTAGGTGCAGCTGGTGCAGGTCCTCCTCCCTCAGGCCTGGTCCTCCTCCCTCAGGCCTGGTCCTCCTCCCTCAGGCCTGGTCCTCCTCCCTCAGGCCAGGTCCTCCTCCCTCAGGCCTGGTCCTCCTCCCTCAGGCCTGGTCCTCCTCACAGGGAAAGACCCTCAGCCCTCTCTGGCCAAACCAACAGACAGGACGTTCATAAAGCTGAGGTTTCCCCCAAAGTCTCTAATCATCCATCCTGTGAATATGAGAGGGGAACAAATAGTGTAATAGATGCTTTGGACAATAAGAAATATAAAGTGAACTGTTGAGTTGCTCAGTTTTTTAGATTGACAATGCTACTACTGTATTACTAATATCTCACATCTGAGGGTTTAATAATACAAGAAAAAGGAGAGGCACGTAAAATAAAGATTGGTCTTTCAATAAATGTGTGTTGATTTTGTCTTTTGAATTGTTCCGGGAGGATGGCCCACCCCACCCCGAAGCTCTCTGACGGCGTGGAGCCGGAGCAAAGTTTCTGCTGATGAAAAGCATAACATTAGTCCATTAACATGCTAACTTCTGCTATATGTCTCTGTAACAAAGCAAAGTGTACATATAACATTTAGGTTTGTAATTGTAAGGTTTAAAATCCATTGCAACTACAACAACAAATAATAATAATTAAAATTGTACATTCTGTTCGTGTCTATCTTATTCTATTTACATGTACTTGGACACACTGAACCAACTAAAAAGTAGACTTTAATTAAATGTATTATGTCAATACATTTCACATGACTATATTAGGTTCGTTGAAAGCAATACTATTTAGTTTAAGTAAAACTATTAGGTTCGACTTAATATTATTGCTTTCAACTAACCTAATACAGTCATGTGAAATGTGTTGACATGATACATTTAATTAAAGTCAACTTTTCAGTTTCTTCAGTCCACTTACAACATTCTTTGCAGTATTTAGCTTATTGTATTTATTTATTTTTCTGACATGTATAAAGTTTACTTCATCTCTATTACTTGCACATTGGTGTGCACTAATTTTATTTTAAATGTGTTTTATGTCCTAAATAAAATGTGTGTTGTTGGAGGAGCTTGGGACTTAAGATCTGCATTGCCATATCTACACTGTGTAGATGATGTGCATATGACAATAAAGCCTTGAATCTTTGAATTTGAATGGTGGTAGGGCAATCGAAACATCAATGGGGAGCAAACTGAGCCATGATGAACAGCAGGAAGAAATGTAAGCTGCAGGAAAAAAACAACTGTCAAACCATCATTACCTTAAAGGGATAACACTCCTGCTTACATGATCCACTGAGGCGTATAACCTGCTTCTAACCTGATCCTCAGAGGGTGGAGGGTGGTGTGGTGTTCAGTAAATGTCCTGACATGTTAAGAGAACTGCTGGCCCATTTGGACAGGCTGCCATTACATCCCCTCTCTTTATGTTACACACACTCAGTCTGCTGAGTCAGTGCTCTGTCAGGCTGTCCCCCCCCCCCCCCTCAGATCCTCCACAGGCTAAAGAAGGAGCCCCATCAAACAGGAAAGTTCCAGTATTTCCTCTCTGAGCTCATGTGATGACTCCCTTTGTAAATGAGAACTAATTTAATTTCATAAAAGAGTCCATTATATCCGATCCACACATGCCCTGTGCTTTTCTTAAAACAATGAGCTTGTGGTTGATTAATATTAAGCAATTGGTCCCTTTCATAAGTAACTTTTAGTGATTTCAATACAGTTTTATCAAACACTTATACCAAAAGCTATGAAACATGGAGCGTGGCAGCAGGACAGGAGTTACAGGTTGTTCTTCTACCGTCAGAGGACCATCATGAGGGTTAGCTATAATACAATATGTATTACTTCATATTGTTATTGAAAAGGGTATTTTATCCATTTCATTTGTACTTCCATACTCTGTTAAAACTTCACTGGATGATTTTTCCTGTTACTGCACAAATATTACTGTGTAGCATAATGTAGTGCAAAATACATTTTAATTAACAGACTTGATTTAAATGAACTGCTTGCATATAACTTAAATAAATAAATGTTTATTAATATGTGTACCCTTTTTTTCCTCCATGATACCTGCCAGACAAGAGAGACTAAAAGAAGAAGTCAGTGTCCGAGCAGCAGAGGTTGTGTTAGTCGAGCTCCAAATATGCTTAATCCTACACTTATATAACATAATTCAATGTAGGGTCTTTCATTAGATCCTTTCTGTCTTCAAATTACCATAACGTTGTCCCACTTTGTGCGGGACTGCACAGCATTTTTATCATTTGTCCCTTGTCCCACAAATTGAGACAATGTCCCTCATTTGATTGAGTCACTCAGAAAGTCGAAACTTGGCTTTTATCCAATTGCTGTTCAGAAAGCAAAAGAGGACTTTTACCATTAGCTGTGTCAGATGTCAATCAATCAACAGGGTCTAGGAATGTATTTACTTATGGGTGTATGGGTGGAATTCCCAGAGAGTTCTTTGTGACATAGTTTGTTCAAATAAATTAACCTATAGTAGAGCATTGTAATTAAAACTCATGAGCTTATAGTTCCAATAGAAATGTTTATATTTTAAGGCTAAATCGACATTATTTAAATCTACACTCGTCGTAGCATCACAGTAACATGGCCCGCACAGACACACTCTTAATCCCACACGTGGCTTGTTGGCACCCGTTAACCCTAACTTCCAGGGATGTCTCTGTCCAAAGGGATCAGTGGTCTCTGATGTCCAGCAGTGAGAGAGTGATCCTCCTCTAACAAGCATGAGCAGTGGGAGGTTGAAGTTTAATGGACTCCATGTTCTCCACACACTTGGTATGGCCAGGTAAAAATGGGAGGCCAAATATAACTCTTCCAGCAGGGTTTGTGACTCCCATTCATCATGCACTTGGCATAATGTTCCGAGAACAGTGAGGTCAAAGCAGCCGAGTCGTTCCTCCTGCAGAACCACAGCACTGTGCCGGAACATTCTGCATCACCTTCACCTGCAAGGCCCCAGGAACATCACTCTCAGGAGGTGTGGAAAGATGGTGTGCTTCCCCTCCTGTCCCGGCGTGCGTTAAAGCTTGGCGGTGGGCGTGTCTGAAGCTTGGGGAGTTCGTCGCGAGCAACGCGACCAACAACCAATCACATGAATCTCCCGCCCCCGACATACAAAGCAAATAAGCCCGGTTCTTCTCCACTATTGCCAAAATGGATGCCGGTTTTGTAGCAAGGGTAGCAAGTGTAGTATCAAGGGTGGCTTTAGTATAAGCAATGTCTCGCAGGAGGCCATGTAGTGTGCGTCGCTGTTGGGTACATCCGATACTCAGAAAACGTCTGCAACGGGGGGAATACCACGTTCTGGTCCAAGAGCTCCATCTGGATGACCACCTGTTTCAGCAGAACTTCAGGATGAGCAACGACGTGTTCGACGAGTTGCTCGGAAAAGTGGGTCCATTGATTACAAAGGCGGACACCCATATGCGTTTGTCAATTGGACCCACCGAGCGACTCGCCATCTGCCTACGGTACGTTTTGTGTATTTCTACTTCTTTAATCTGACTCTGTATAGAAAGAGAGAGAATGCATGCCATGGATGAATGATGAATGAAGTCTGTGATTTAGTTCAGATGGATAACATTAATTAAGATAGCTAGGTAAACACAGTATCTCTCCCCTGTGTGTGTTTGTGTGTGTGTGTGTGTGTGTGTGTGTGTGTGTGTGTGTGTGTGTGTGTGTGTGTGTGTGTGTATGGCGTTATATTTGTGCCTCTATCCTGAGCACGCAATGAAACATGTTGAGCATAGAAAATGCTATTGAGCACGCACTTGAACATTTTTGAGCACAGAGAAATATATTTTCTCTCACAAACTCCTGCTCCGTGCGCAAGCAGACCGCTGCACGCGCTCTCTCTCCCCTCGCTCGACCTCTCCACCCTGTGCGCACTCAGCTTTGCTGCCCGCTCGCTCAAGTTGTCACAGCGTTACAAATGTGCCACAAAACCAACCAATCGGAGAACTCGAGAAGGTCAATTCTGATTGGCTGGTCGTCTCCAATCATATCTTCTATCTGAGATACCAGAAGAGAGGGAAAAAGTTGTTAGCAATCCGCCAAAAACCGAGAGAAGAAGAAGAGAAGAAGAAGAAGAAGAAGAGAAGAAGAAGAAGAAGAAGAAGAAGAAGAAGAAGAAGAGGGATTTTCGGTTGCCATCAGGCTGTTGACGTTCTTATTACACATCCATCGTTGACATTTACAGGACATGACAGACTCGAATGAAGAGAATAGTACGCCACAGTGTCAGGTGAGTTATACATTTCTAGTTTTCTGATATCACGTTATTGTTTGCAATGCCTTTGACGAAACCTTTTATCCGATCGTTTCAGATAAGGGTGAGTTTGCTAGCCGCCAACATAGCTATATGGGTTGTTTAAGCAAACAGCTAACAAACCGTAGCCTAATATTAGCGCTAGTTTCATGTCGAATTGTTGGAATTTTAACTGAAAATATGATCATGTTAATGTTACATCCTACATATATGTGTATTAAAGGATGTTAGTGGATTATCGTTTACAGATAACAGATTAGGCTAGGATACCGGATAAAGTTAGCAACACACGTTAACCATGAACAGCCTTTTAATCCGTTCTCCTAATGTTATTTCAATCCAACGTTGTGGAATTAGAGAAAAAGGGCTTCTAAACATGATTTTATCCGGGTGGAGGGAGTTAAATATTAGTTAAATATAACATTGGGGCGTGTGATTGTAGTGGGTGGAGGTGGTGAAATGAGGATATCCATTTTGGAATTCAAGCTAGTATATTATAGTTAACGTTACACAATAATAAGGAGGACTCATACCCCAAGTGAAGGAGTTCAAGTATCTCGGGGTCTTGTTCTCGAGTGAGGGAACAATGGAGCGTGAGATGGGCCGGAGAATCGGAGCAGCGGGAGCGGTATTGCAGTCGCTTTACCGCACCGTTGTGACGAAAAGAGAGCTGAGCCAGAAGGCAAAGCTCTCTGTCTACCGGGCCATTTCTTCCTACCCTCACCTATGGTCATGAAGGATGGGTCATGACCAAAGAACGAGATCGCGGATACAAGCGGCCGAGATGGGTTTTCTCCGCAGGGTGGCTGGCGTCTCCCTTAGGGATAAGGTGAGAAGTTCAGTCATCCGGGAGGGACTCGGAGTTGAACCGCTCCTCCTTCGCGTCGAAAGGAGCCAGTTGAGGTGGTTCGGGCACCTAGTAAGGATGCCACCTGGGCGCCTCCCTAGGGAGGTGTTCCAGGCACGTCCAGCTGGAGGAGACCAAGGGTAGACCTAGGACCAGGTGGAGGGATTATATCTCTTCGCTGGCCTGGAGCGCCTTGGGATCCCCCAGTCAGAGCTGGTTGATGTGGCCAGGGAAAAGAAAGTTTGGGGCTCTCTGCTGGAACTGCTACCCCCGCGACCCGACCACGGATAAGCGGGAGAAGATGGATGGATGGATGGATGGAATAATAAGGAGGAGGAGAAGAGAGCTATTTGTGTGATACATCACTATTGATATGGATTTAGAGTGCATATTTGAGACTTCTGTAGATTTCTGTTGGTTCTCTCGCTTCCAGGAGAGAAGTTAAAATAAAGAGACTAATGGAGTCTCTGAAAAGGTTCAATTTGGTACTTTAATTAAGTAGCGTGGTAATGAAAAAACAGAGGAGAAGTGGTGGAGACAGAGCAGCTGTTGTCTCGCAGTGGTTCCAGTGGGAAGCCCACAAAGCCCCGTAACCTAGCTATATATCTCATCCGTGACTCCTCCTCTTCAATGGCGGCCGGTGACGTAGGGGTCCTCCCGCCTCGGTCTTCTATGTCCGATATCGTGTAAAACATGAGGATTTAGACGTTGTGTATTCATTGCATCACTCCACACGCCTTTTCTCCTCATTCACTCTTTCATGACTTTTTATTTAATGCATTTTAACGGCTGTAATCGATGTTAACGGATAAACCGGAAGTGTTCCTTGTTGTCAACGGCAACGTCTTTCAATACAGCTTTTTTAAATAAACTTTAACCGGAACTGTTTTCAGAATAAAACAGTTTTAAACTTACTGTGTGTTTAAGCTAAATTACGTCATTAAACATTGATTTTAATTTCTAACACTTCCAAAACAGTAAACAAAAACGTAACTTATGAGTGAGTGTTTTTAGCAGAGCCATATTATGTCCTTGTGATTCTGTTGATTATTACCTGTATTATGTTGCAGCTCAGCTGATTTTGGATTGATGGCAAAGGGAGAGGGACTTAAGTGAGAGTGAAAACACAAGGTATGTTTAAAATAGGTCAGCAATGTCCCATCCTATAGGTTGCTATATAGATGTATCTAACCCTTTCTCCTGTCTTTGTCTCCCTCTCTCAGCACAAGAACCCCAGGGGGATTCAATGGAGCCTGAAGACCTGCAATGAGACCCTCACCCTGCAGCTGAGTCTCAACTCCCAGAGTTTTGCAAGCCTCTCCCTGTTCCTTTTTTATTAAACCAGACATTAAGCTTCCCAATGGTGTGGTCTTCGTTTTGTGAAAAATATGATTACCTCACATATTTTGTTGCTGTTGTTGTCTTTTGTGATAGTTAAACTGCTCCTGCTGACTTGAGCCAGCCATTCTTTCCTCCTCTCTGTGTCAGTGGGGAAACTTTACATTTGTACTCCTTTCTCTGAGCGATTGGAGCATCCCCAGGCAGCAAGCAAACCATGGGGGAGACTATATGCCAGGACAACAGGAGGAAAAGGCACAGACAAACTGCATGATATGCTATTCAATGTTTATTGAATTCCATTTATTTACATGGATGTTCCTAAAACAACACATTTAACATCATATCATCATCATCATCATGCTGCTGCTGCTAGTCCTTTGACTCATTGTGCTGTCCGTTGACAATCATAGATAGCACCTGTCGGTCTCCTGTCCTTTCTGAAAGTCATAAAGATTACATGAGTCATTTAGTTTACTTATGTCCTCAATTACCATGAGATTAATGAAACCACCATGAATTAAAGAAATGGTAGAAATTAATCTAATCTGAATTTTGAAACCTTCCTTCCCATCCCCTCCCTCTAAATATATCAACAAACATTAGGAGTGATGCTCCTGACTACCATACAAGTTTAAGAAGATAATATTTGTTTTGAAGAATTCAAAGCAATAAACAACAGCAACAGGCTCTTTAACCAAGGCAACGTTAGCCTAACGTATATGTTAACAGGTAAGATAGCTGTTCACACTATCTATGTATATTTTCTGCTATTTTATTTCTATTTAAGATGTTTACATTTTCGATTGTTTAATTCTAGTCTTTTAACTGTCTAATGTACAATGCCTTGTCTTTTGCTGCTGCAGCGTAAACATTTCCCCAATTGGTATCAATAAAGTACTTCTTATTTTAACTTAATCCTCAAATATTAGCACATTTTACTTAAAAAAAACCAAAACATATTGATGTAACTACAGAAACATATCAATATGTTGTATAAATATTGGAAATCAAAACCTTTATTGACCACTGATTACCAAAAATTGCATTTCTATCCTGTTATTAATGCATTCAAATCGTGATTCAAACGGCCCGCCACGAACTTCCGGGAACTTTCTGAGTCTCTGAACCACGTGACGATCAAGCATTTTGGACTTCCGCTGTCACAACTCTTCTCTCTATATGGCGCTGGAAGATATGATTGGAGACGACCAGCCAATCAGAATTGACCTTCTCGAGTTCTCCGATTGGTTGGTTTTGTGGCACATTTGTAACGCTGTGACAACTTGAGCGAGCGGGCAGGCAAAGCTGAGCGCGCACAGGGTGGAGAGGTCGAGCGAGGGGAGAGAGAGCGCGTGCAGCGGTCTGCTTGCGCACGGAGCAGGAGTTTTGTGAGAGAAAATATATTTCTCTGTGCTCAAAAATGTTCAAGTGCGCGCTCAATAGCATTTTCTATGCTCAACATGTTTCATTGCGTGCTCAGGATAGAGGCACAAATATAACGCCATATGTGTGTGTGTCTGTGTGTCTGTGGTCTGTGTGTGGTGTCTGTGTGTCTGGTGTGGTCTGTGTGTGTGTGTGTCTGTGGTCTGTGTGTGTGTGTCTGTGGTCTGTGTGTGTGGTCTCTGTGTGTGTGTGGGGGGTCTGTGTGTGTGGTCTCTGTGTGTGTGTGGGGGGGTCTGTGTGTGTGGTGTGTGTGTATGTGGGGTCTGTGTGTGTGTGTGGGGGGGGTCTGTGTGGGGGGGGGATCTGTGTGTGTGTGGGGTCTGACATATTTTTTTAATCATATTACTTTTTTCTCAAGTACCTGGCAACCGGTGACTCATACAGGACCATAGCATTCAGCTATCGGGTCGGGCATGCAACAGTGGCTGTCATCATCAAGGAGGTTGCGGGTGCCATCTGGACCGCCCTGGTTGAGGAGACCATGCCGGTACCACAGACGGAGGACTGGAGAGCCATCGCTGCTGGGTTCCAGGAGCGCTGGAACTTTCCGAATTGCGTTGGTGCCATTGATGGGAAGCACGTGGTGATCCAGGCTCCGGAAAATTCTGGGTCCCTGTACTTCAATTATAAGTCCACCCACTCCTTGGTACTACTGGCTGTGGATGCCCAGTACCTCTTCAGGGTAGTGGATGTTGGAGGCTTTGGAAGGAGCAGCGACAGTGGGAGCCTGCGGAATTCCGCTTTTGGAGAGAGCCTCAGAGATGGCAGTCTGCAGCTACCACCTGACACTGTCATCCCAGGAGCAGAGCGGCTGGCCCTTCTTCCCCATGTGTTTGTTGGAGATGAGGCTTTTCCGCTGATGGACAACCTGCTGCGTCCATTCCCTGGACGTTACCTCACACGTGAAAGGAGGATGTTCAATTACCGCCTCAGCCGGGCCATGTTGGTGGTTGAACTTGCGTTTGGCATCCTCTCATCTCAGTGGAGAATGTTCAGGCGTGTCATCACCACCAGCCCGGAGGTAACAGAGTTGTGTGTGAAGGCCGCCTGTGTGTTGCACAACTTCCTCCGCAGGAAGACGATAGGAAGGCAATCACGCACACCTATCGCGGAGTACACGGATGAAGCTACTCCAACCCTGTGTGATGCACCGAGGATGGGCTCCAACAATGCCTCACGCAGATCCATCCAACTACGGGAGACCTTCTGCTCCTATTTCAATGAGGAGGGTGCAGTGCCATGGCAGCAGAATGTGGTGTAGGGTCACCATGGCTCTTTTAAGAGCCTCCAAACCAAAAGCTCTTTTAAGAGCTACCCATATTTTCTTTAAAAAGCAAATATTCCAAATGAGCCATTTAAAAATAAAACATTCCTAATGTTTCTTGAATTGATATTATGATATCACTAACAACCTTTTTCACATGGACAATTATACAGAAGACGGCACATTATATATCGACATACATGAAGCTTCTGGTATGTTGCAACTGACAAACCACATGAACAAGTGAAGACACAGTATAGCCATAACATACTTTTAAATAACTTTTATTTATGTAATATTGTGAGTGAAGTGTGTGATGAGTGATGAGTGTAAAACATGTAGTGTGGATCAGTATGTGTGAAAAACTAAAATCAATTCTCTTCCTCCTGGTCTGCCTCAAAAATGACCTTGTGAAGTGCAAATCTCACTCTTGCCCTCTTTGCTCTTGACATCAGTCTAATGGTAGGCAAGAGGCTCCGGAAGAATAACTGGTCCTCGTCCTCCACCACCACTGGTGGGGGGTGGTTGAGGTTGAGGTGGTGGTGGTGGCATGGACAGAATAGGACCGACGGCAGATAGCAAACTTTTCTCGAAGGAGGACATCTCCTTTCCCCTTTTCCTTTTCCCCCGGTCCTCAACACTCGCCTCCTCCTGTCCTGTCTCCCCTGCCTCTGCTTGCTGGCTGTTGGCTGGGCTGACTGGCTGGCTGACTGTCACCTAGCTGGCTTTCCTGGCTCTCTTCCTCTGGCACCAGGGTGGATGGAGGCAGGGTTTGCCGGGGGACATTGCTGGACGTCTCACGGTCAATGATGAATGGGGTTAAAAAACCCATCACTGCCGTGAAACCCAGGGCTTATATCCCCCTGACGACCCTGCACCGCTTCTTTCGCCTCTTTCTCATTCAGTTTCTCCTTCCTGAACCTGTCCCTCAGTGACTTCCATTTCTTTCTGCACACTTCCTCTAATAAAATAAAATGAAATAATAAAGTTAATTTCTTGAATTTACGAAATTATTCCTCCATTAATGAAAACCAAATCCCTTTATCACTGTCAATTGCATAAAAGGTTTTACATGTCACACTTTATATGATGAACATTTATGAGATTAATGTCTATGGTGCTATTTTATGCTACATTCCATGCTGGCTAAATATACTGTCTATGCCTGCTAGCTGTCCATTCAATGTTAAAACGAAGTACACTGGATATAAACTCCGCAAACAGGCGAAAACTTACCAGTTTCACCCACTATCTCTGCCACCTCTCTCCATGCCTGGCTCCTCCGGTTTATATCCCGGTAGGTGAACAGGGACTGGTCGTACAAAACCGGGTGATTCAACACCGCTATAATTATTTTATCCTCCTTTTTTTGGCACATGAGGAAATGAACTGCGGTATGGCTTTCCCAGCAAACAGGCGGTTTGATTGGCTAGCGCTTGTACTGGCAGATTTGCAAATTGAACATTGCTCAACTTTCAAAGCGAGCAAAGCTACGCTTCGCTCCCACAATGCAGTTCGGCGAAGCGTGACGTCACCGCATTCAAAGTGAATGGCAGAAGCGTTGAAGCTTCAACGCACGCCGCTGTGTGGACGGGCCGTTACATTCAAATTTGCAGCTTTGAGTCTCACAACCTTTACAGTAACATATATACACTGAAAAAATTCATTCCGGTGTAAAAATGTTTTCCTGGCATAGAGTTAAAATACTTTTTGACAACATTTAGGTCAGTCCAAAACAGATTTCCAAGTAATGTAATGTCACTAGACTTTCTTCAATTCTCAAATATGTTAGACTTTGTAAATGTCATTTTTAAATCTCTTTTATTTATAGGTTTCAATGTATGTTTTCTGATCCTGTGATTGATTCCCACCAGGGCCGGCCCTTGGCATAGGCAGTATAGGCGAATGCTATTGGCGCATCAACCCATCGGGGCACCAAAAATTGGGGAGAAAGAAAAAAAAAAAAAAGTTAGAAATTAAAAGAATTTCATAACAACAACATTTCCCGATTTTGGATCAACAAAGTACATCTTGTTATCTTATACTAACAGAACTAGACCTATATTGCCTACAGCGCCCATAAACTATGCACCCCCCCCCCCCCAAAATCAAGTTGAACTCACCCAGCCCTAAAAACCAGAGGTTTATGTGAAATAGTTCTTTTTTGGAAATAATGGTTTTAGTGCAATTATAGGTTTTCATTTTGTATTAGTGTTAATTTAAAATAAATGTAACTCCCAAAAAACGTATACAGCTTTTATTAACATTGGAATTTACTGTGTAAGCGGCCGCGGGGGGGGGGGCCTTAGAGAGCTCTCTCCTGAAAGACTGAGCGGCTCTGATAACCTCAGCTCAGTGAGGTAAAGGCACATCTTTATATGATCATTATAGTTATAAAAAAATAAGAGAATAAAGTAAACAGGTATAAAATACAATATGACAGTAAAACAAAGTTGTTATTAATAAACAAGAATACAGTTTGAAAGGGAGTGATTTGTAAAATATCCATAAAGAAAAAGAAAATCTGCTTACAGTTCTGCTTCATATGGGTGTTGAGAGATGTATCCATAGATCTCTCATGTTGCTCTCAAAGTGCACCAGATTGATGCTTTTAACTTCAATATAAAAAAAAAAAATCTTCCCGGGGAGCATGCCCCGGACCCCCCTAGAGGATGTTAGGTCCACCCCCCACTGAAATCATGTTCACATGGATAGGAAACTAAATACATTTGCACACATCTTGTGTACATATCTTTCTGTTTTGGTGGTCATGCCACAACCGTGCACGTGCATGCATGCAGCTAAAATCTTGCCTAGGGCAGCAAATTGGTCAGGGCCGGCCCTGATTCCCACTAGGACGTTTGCAGAACAAACACTACTAAGAACTCTACATTATTAATCCGAACATTATCATTGAAGGTGTATGTTTACATTGTTGTTTCATATTGTTTGGTTATCACTTTGAGCACATCGTGTAGAATGGAAATTTGTCGAGCTGTTGGTGACACTCACCCTGCAGATCGGGCTCTGCTTTGTTTTTCTGATAAGACAAATACCTGTACTTTCTACTTCTTACATTTTCAAAACAGACTTGTTACTTTAGTTTTAATCTGTTTGGAATCATTGCGCTCCTATATCAACCTGATGTCATACAGAAAACCTGACCGGTGTGTATGACATATTACAATTAGTAATAGAGTAATAGTCAGTACTTAAACTTTTACCAGAGTATTTTTAACAACATGAGTATCTGTACTTCTACTTGAGTAAGGGTGTGTATACAAATGCTCGCTGATACTCATCATTTTATATATAAGGTTTTTCTCTGTATGCTATGGTAAAATGTACAGACAGGATCCTGATATATCTGCTGTCAGATTTAAATTCCTGTAATGTTCTGATTATGTTTCTTCAAAGACCTCTGAGATATGATGGGCTTGGATGTATTCCTCTACTTGTCAATGTATTTAAGGTCCACCTTCATTAAGTTAAAGGAACAGTTGAACTTTTTAAGTAACACATGTATTGCTTTCTCTGAGGGTGAGATGATGAACTTCCTTGGTTTTGATCTCTAAGCTCCAGGAGATGATGTCCCTCCGCTCCTCTCCTGTCTGTCTATTGTGTTCTTGTTTATTCTCCTATGTGTTTGAATGCTGAGCTTTAGTTTAGCTTCCTGTGTGATTGTGTAGCCTGTGGTCCTCCATGGTGAAGAGGAGGTCATGTGACTCAGGCTCTTTCTGTTTGGAGACACCTGAAGGTGCTTGACATCCTCCTGGATCTGTATTCTCAATAAATGCTAACATTCTGTCATCCTGATTATCAAACAACCTTTTCCTGTCTGTCCATCCAGGACTTTAACCCTTAATTCATTGGTTCCCCACCTTTTTCAGTCAGGCTCCCCTTGGGTAATTGGAAATATTTTCGAGCCCCCCCTAACCCGGTTCCTATGGAGATTGTAGAAAATAATTGTATATATATATATTGGGGGCGGTTTTGGCGCAGTGGGCTAGTGCGTTGATCATCAGATCAAGGGGCGTTGGGGAACACCGCCTCCGCCGCGTCAGGCCGTTGTGTCCTTGGGCAAGACACTTCACCCGAATTTGCTCCTGTTGGTATTCTCCTAAGTAATGACTGTTACATGTCTGATATGTGTAATGTGTATTTGTAAAGCGCTTTGAGCACCTGGAAAAGCGCTATAATAAAAATGTAATGAATTATTATTATTAATTATTAGTATATAGTTGTACAAACATTACATTTTCTCTGCTAATAATAACAACACACAAAGATCCAACTATATTTATATATTTTATATACAAAAGTGCTATTATGGGCTGCTATTATGGGCTGCTAGCACACATAACATACCTGTAGTAATTAAGTAGATTTACTCAAGTACCGTACTTATTTTGAGGTACTTAAGTATTTCCACATTTGCTTCTTTGTACTTCTACTCCACTACAATTCAGATGTAAATGGTCTACCTTTACTCCACTACATGTATTTAATTTTAGTAATTTAATTTAGTTACTTCACAGATGTGGATTAATGATGTGAAATATAACCAAGTCTTAAATCAGACTTTAGTTCCACCTGGAGTAAATTCACAAGCTACCCTGCAGTATACTACTTTTACTTAACCTGTTAACCTGTCAAACCCCACGCCTGTTTTTCAGGTTTCAGGCTCGAAAATGACCTGCCCAGAACAAATGACTATATCTTCACTTCTAAAGGGGGTAAATTAATAATGTATTTTCTCAAAGCAATGATACACCTGTGAGTTGGATGTAGAACAGTCAGAATCAATATAGATGTTTTTATTTAAAAGTAAATTCAGATTGAACATAGTAAAAACATGTAAATGATAGTTTCCGTCCAAAAAACCCCCATTACTTATAGTGAAAACCACCCTTGAATGATGGGATAGTAGACAAAAAGCTTTAGGAATCCAAACTAAAACATATAATAAGTACCCTGTATCAAGATCAAGGGCGCCGGAAGCAGGGGGGCCATTGGCCCCCCCACTTTACAGCCCACATTTTCGCAGCAGCGGATGCCGCGGAACACTGTACACAGGGGCGGCGGGTACTGTAGGCTAGGGAAGGCTAAGCCTTCCCAAATATTTTTGTCACTGCATCCTGGTAAAATTAAAATATGATGTTTGTGTCTTTGACATTAGCGCTGCTATGCAGCCACCAGTAAACTGTACTACGAAGCCAGTTCAACAGACCCTGGATATGTTTGAGTTATCTTATCTAACCCTAACAAACGAGATCTCGCTAAGCGGTCCTACGACGCTGTTTATCAACTCAGTAATTCAACCCAGGGTTTCTCTGTCTGGCTGAGAGCGCGTTCAAGGGGCGGGGCTAGCAACATCTGACCAATCACAAACATGGACAAGCGTACTGACAGCGCAGCGTCATACACTATAATATTAGACAAATATGAAGAAGTTAAACTTTAAACATCCATGACTTAAACACTTTATCCAGGATACAAGCCACATAGTTGCACATGCGAGGTGAATACAGAACAGCTGGTTAAAAAATAAATAAACTACCAAGTGTTTGAATGCGTAGGCCTACATTAACAGGTTTATGATATCACTGCCTCATCTAAGACACGAGTGATCTGACTTTAATTACATTTGAGTTGAGTGTTTCGTCAACTTAATGTGTTGCTTAAAATAATACTTCTGCATACAGTAGGCTATGTGACACTGCAAGTGATGCACGGCCAGATACGGCTCGAGAAGCTGACTCAAATAAGGAGATATATGATATATTATGATATTATATGATCGATGATCTGATTGATGATGTGATATGAATGATAAGTGCAACACGTCGGCGTCTTCTCTGCATACGGCAGTTGTTCTGTATTTCCTTTATCCTGTAATATGACTTGATAGATTTAAACTCTGCACACTGAGCTCTGATTGGTCAGCAGGCGGTGCTTTCACTGACTTGATCTCTTTTCTATAGACGCCGGAGGCAAAAAAAGTAAAACAAGTAATTTAGCCTTCCCAAACCTGAGCCTCACGCGCCGCCTATGACTGTACACATCCCATTTCAATAATTCCCCTCTACTCTAAAGTCGCATCTAAAAAGAACGCCATCTGATCTAGCTGTGTATATTTTGTTATTTTTGATTGTTATATTCAAGCTCATTTGCTACAGGCATTTTTGAAGCTTGTAAAGGGAAGATGACAGCTCTCACTCGCCACTCTGCTCTTCCTCAGCGCCGCTCCCCCTCCCTCTCGCTGAAATTATGAATGCAAGGCGTATAGTGATCATAGATAACACGGCAGGGTCCGTTACAGTTTTTTTCATCTGATTTCAAATAAACAAAGTCTTGGCTTTCAGAATATTAAACTTGTTTCGGCAAATTCAGATGATAAATACAACTTTGAAGCTTGTAACGGCATAATTACAAGCGGAGAACGGAGTAACTTGACGTCACAGCAGGCATAACAACAGCCGGTGTTTCTCGTGAGTGTTTTCCCCGGGAAACAAACACAATACACACAAACACAAAAATACACAAACACACACACGTACACACACACACTCGCGAGCTCCCCCAGACCAGTAATCCAAATGAAAATATTTTCCCTCCGTTACTACTTTGATAATTTGCGCCGCTAATAATCAATCAGATCGATGGATTCCAGAGAAGAGGAAACTTTGAAGGCCTTTTTCTCAAAATGACTCGGTCATTATATAATGTGACAAATTTTGCTTAATATTTGGAGTACAAAAAAAATCCTGATATCATTAGAAAGCTAGGAATCTCCTCTTTCCAACATTGTATACAACTCAAAATGTGTCTTCGGGTCAATGCGACTGATTTCGATGGAGCAGGTCACTTTGCATTAGGTAAAATAAAGCAGGTAGACATAACAGGAAGAATATGTATATTTTAATCCAATAAAATAGGACATTGTCACACCATTCAAATGTATCCATGTACATTACAACGACTAAAAAAAGCTTAGATTTGTTTACTTGTTACGTTGTTTACGTTATTTGTTACGTTATTTGTTACGTTGTTCTGTGTGTGTCAGCCGTTAACCTAGATAGATAAACTTGCAAACATGTCAGAAGAACCGGCGCATAAGAAAACAAAATACAGTCAAACTAAACTGAAATTCAACAACTTGAATGTCACATCCCTGACATCCACAACTCCGGAGCCTGGCCCTTCAACCATAGAACCAGCGCAGCCAGATGAACCCCAAAGCAGCAGCTCTGCGGCCGCAGAGACTGTCAAAACCGCCGCCGCCGGCATCGTTGAACCGAAACAGGCTGGTTCCGACTGCATGGAGGTTTGTTGTCGGGACATTGAGACGGGCAAATAAAAGCTTATTTGGGCAAAGATGAAGGTACTTCAATGCAGAATGGTACAAAAACAGAGAGTGGTTCATTCTTTGCAAAACCACTAACGAGCCTTCTGTGAAATATGCAGATTTGCTGCTGTCAAACGGCTTGTAACTTTCTCCAAATGTGGAGATGACAGCTTTGTAAATACCGGAGTTAATAACTGGAGCTTTTAACAGAGAGTGTGTTCAAAAAAAGTGCGCTTACTTCAGTCAAACACCAGTCAACATTCAGCTTGTCAAACAAGAGCGTATTGAGCAGGAAAAAATAAGAGATTACATTACATGTTACTTGTTAGATGCTTTTATCCAAAGCGACTTACATACTCAATACTGTGGACAATCCCCACAGGAGCAATTTGGGGCAAAGTGTCTTGCCCAGGGACACAACGACGTGCTGACTGCAGTGGGGTTTGAACCTGTGACCCCCTGATCCCAACACCAGCGCACTAGTCCACTGCGCCACAGCCACAGAGATGGAATGTTGGAGCATCTGGGCTGTCATATGTGTGGGCTGGACCTGTATAGTTTAATTTACAGGAAAGGAGTGAGCAGAGGGTAGATTTGTCCATTCTTGTTCTGTTTTCTGTGACTATCTTTCTCCTGAACACCCTCTCAGACTTTCAGTTGCGCGCGCTAGTAAAGAGACTAGTTGGTACCATGGAAACCAACAATGGTGTAGTTGTATTGAAGTCCGAGTGGAAACAGTAACATTTGGAGCGTTATGTTAGAATGAAACAGGTCGTGACTCACAAATCAGATTTAGTCAGAAATCGGGAGAAATGCGGGATAAATATGACCCCGGGAGGAAAACGGGAGTCTCCCGCGAAAATCGGGAGGGTTGGCAAGTATGTCACATACACACACACTTTTTGCCCCCCCCCCACTTCTGAAATGAATCCGGCGCCGCTGCTCAAGATTGATGCAAAACAAGTGAAAATTTACCTTTTTAGAGAGTTTTAGAAAAAAACCCACCTCTGGAGTCATTTGGGTGTATTTGCCATATCTCTGGAACCCATCAGTCGATTTTGGTGATTGACACCTCTTTAGAACCGTTAGAACCAATAGAATCGAGAGGAAGTTCCTAAATCCATCTAAACATTACCATTGATGAGTTAGAATGATGCGCACGCAGCTTTCCCAAAACCAGAAGCTCCGTTACACTCTATATGAAAAATATGTTTATTGCCATAAATGTTATGATGGATTATCAGTAATCATTTCAAAGTGACACAAAGACATTGGATTAACCTTCAGCAGCGTTTATATGCGTTGTAATGCCTTGAACACAACTTTTGATCAGAAAACAGCAAAGGTAAGACGTATTTGCCGTTTTGGCACCGTAAAGTTGTGTGTTGTCTCTCCTGGCTTTCGCTACCGTGAGTTATGTGCGTTAGCATTTTCTCCGCTTAGTGCTAATTTCGACGCTTGGTGTTAGACTTGTGTTTTGTTTAGCTAAAAATTGTTAATATTGTCAGATAGCTGAGTTTCTTCCCGTTAAGTGGGTAATGACACATTAATAGGTTGTTAAATGTTAAGAAGCCCTGAGACAGTTTTGTGCAATATTGTTGTGTATGCCCCCGCCGGCGGGGGCAATCGGGCTTAAGAGGTTAAGTACTTGATCTGAGTACTTCTCCCACCTTACATGTGATAGGGGCAACAGAACTCTGAGTTAAGGAAGTCGAAAACGGTGCATTTCTCCGTATGAATATGATGCCTTTTGGCCAGCTGATGGACAGATTGCTCGTGTTTCCACGTTTACGCGAAAATACTTATGGCAAACGAGCATTGACCACATCGAGCCTTGTAGATCGTAACTTTCGAACGCTCCGTTCTCCACCGTCAGATGTCTGTGTGCACGGTGCTGCAGCGAGTCTGTGAGCGAGCTGCCCCCCGCACACAGAGAGAGAGAGAAAGAGAGATCTCCCCACCGACCACGTTAGATGTCAAGGGAGATGTATGCCTCATCATACTGTCTTGATTTGGGCTTTGTAGCTGCAAGGCTTGTCGTGGGCTCGCCCACTTCTCTTTTAACTGCCGGCTGTGTTAAAAATGTGTACATTTTATTGATTTTACGAGCAAACAATGTTTGTTTACAACTTCTTCCTAAGCTTCGTACGCCCCCCTGCAATAGCGCTGCGCCAGACAGACAGTGACATATTCTGTACAGACTGTAAAGGAACTTTATAAATTGTGTTGATTTGAATCGACCTACTCTTATGGCTCTGTGCTCCCCCTGCTTCCAGTATTTATGCTAAGCTCTGATCACCTCAAATCAATTGATCTATCTTTAAAACTCCAGCTTCATAGTTAACAGACATCCAAGTGATGAGATACAAAAGTAAACAATAAAGGTTTACACATTTTTATTTATTTAACCTTTTTTAACAACACACTTATGATACAGAATGAATATTTGCACAGAATCAGACACAATCATTATAGAATGAACAGTTGGTTTGACATCAATCATCAGGACAACCATGTTTTTTCTCACTATGGCTTTTTTATGCAAGGTGTTTTGCAAACCAAGGAAAAGGCTCTATGGAAAAGGAACTGACATACTCATGTTAAAACACAAGATTGAGGCCTAAATGCTTTGAGGGTTGTGGCTTGAGTCAAGCTTGAAAAGCAATTCTATTCTGATAAGCCTGTCTGATCTGCACCCCGTATGTTGAGAATAAAAAGTCCATCTTGCCTTGATTAATTACAGCCTTCAATCAACATAAAATGTGGTGAAAACAATCAAATCAGACAACAGAAGACCACTTTTAAATAAGTATAACATGTTATAATGGCATTGTGATTACACATGCAGTTTTGGTTTAAAAAAACAAAGAAAACCTGATGAACAATGATGTTGTTCATCAAAAATCAATTTGTCATCTTTAAGGTGTTTCATCATGAGGAACTCAACAGACTTAAAGCTTATGTTAACATGAATGCCCATGTTTGGATAGTCTTTTATAATCTCTTCATTCAGAGTTCTGTTTCCTCTTTATGGGGATCAATGACAGACAGGTGAATTTATTTGCATCATCATTGAGTCAAACCATCAGACTATTTTATTTTATTTTCACCCACGGAAAAACAAACTTACATCAAGTCCCTTTTGTATTTGGTCACACTGTCATTATTGTATTGAACTCAATCAAAGTGCTATTATTATTTTTGGAGATCTTGTAACTTTATTGAAAAAAATACCAAGGAATCTCATTGGACGAGTCCGGGTCTCGTCATGGCCAGTTGAAGGTCCGCCCAGTTATCTGGTAAAATTTCTGATTGAAGGGGTGAAAGAAGTTCTGCAGTTTAGTCACCACTGAGGGGTCCACCTCTGGGTGGGTGCGGCCCTTGCTGCCTGCCAGGCACTTGTTGAAGACGATGTTAAATCGCAGACAGTAAAACCCCCTGGTGGCATTGAAGTACAAGTTATACTGGCTGATCCTTGAGGGCAGGTTGAGGAAGCGCTCAACGAGCTGCAGCTCCGGCAGCGGGTCCATGATGAGGCGGTCCCCGTCCACAATGTGGAACTGCTCCACAGGAAAGTATTTGAGCCAGCGCTCCAGGTGCTTGGTGTAGATGCTGGTCCGCACAGCTTTGTACTTGGTGTTCACCTCGCAGGTGTTGGAGTCCAGGGCCAGCTTCTCAAACTTGTGGTACGTCTTGTTTTTGCGCTCCTTGCCCTCCAGCACCTGCGTGTAGTCGGACACAGCTCTGGTGGTGGGCTCGCGGACGATGATCAGCAGCTTGATGGAGGAGTTCATCTTGAAGATGCGTTCAGGGACCTCCTCTGTGATGAAGTAGGCAGGGCTCTTCTCAATGGTAATCTGATGAGGGAAGGAAAAGGGCATTTTCTCTCGGTACCAGTCAATGCCCCGGGCGTAGTTCTGGTCGTTGTCAAAGAAGTGGATCTCCTGCGAGGCCTTGACCACTGCCGGGTGCAGGTTGAGCATCTCCAGCAGGGCGCGGGTGCCCCCCTTGCGCACCCCAATGATGATGGCCCTCGGCAGCTGCTGGACCAGGTGGTGCAGGCAGATCTGCTCTTTGGTGGCACTGCCCTTGCGTAGTTCATGGAGCAGGCCACGCTTAAACTGCAGGGTGCGGAGAGGGATTTGCTCTGGCTCAGGGGGAGGCAGTCTGCTTTCAATGGGGCAAATGGGCTGTAGCCTGAAGAAGACACAAGCAAAAAAATATATCCTCAGTCAACATTGTCATACATTATTTATTACAAGTAGGCCTGTCAAGATAATTAATTTTGTTGGACGATACATTTTCCCGGAAATGTTTGCGATAAACGATAATATTGTCGGCACCGTTGTAAGACCATTTTAGACCACTGACATAATGATAATATATTATAATAATTCAAGTTCATCCTTTCAAACAGAACTTTTTAATTGAACATTCAACGTTGGAAATTAAATGTGAAATAATTAGGGCTGTCAAGTTAACGCGTCAATACAAAAAAATTAACGCCACTAATTATTTTAACGCATGTGCATTTTTTGTCCTCGGCCGCTCCGTAGTTTCAGAGCGCATCGAGTTTAAAATACCATCTATACAATCCAAGCACACTGCTGATGCCGACAGCCCCGCTGCTGCCGCCCGCTTGCGGCAGACCACACTTGAAAGTGCGCGGGGTAGACGCCTGGACACTAGGGATGTTAAGATTCACCGATTCGCATCGGTGCACCGGCATAAACGCTCAAGATGCGAGTGCACCGTTTGAAAGAGTGCACATCGGCTACAGTTTGGGTTGAACTCGCGATGCATCGATTGTAGCGTCTTTGCATCGGTAAAAAAACGATTCATTCATATAATATCCTCTCATCCTGTCAGCACTCAGCAGAGACGATCTTTGATCTTTGCTTCACACTACGGAGGCCGAGAGTCTCCAACACACATGGAAGTCGAGGAGAAAGAGAAACAAAGTGCACCGAAAAATACCTACAAATCAAACGTTTGGCAACACTTCGGATTTTTCAAGAAAGACGGTCAACTTGAAAAATCGCTCACAAATTGTAAACGATGCCGTGCCGCTTTAAAGTACACAAGTATACGAGAAACTTAGCGACGCACATAAAGAGGCGACATGGGGTCTGCGGCTGAAAAGAGAAACCTGAAAGTTAGACATATGAGTTCAATCACTCAGTGAGGTGTTCTGTCTGAGAGAGTGGTGTTTAGTTTAACAGCCTGTGACTGCCAATAATAGTTTAAATGTCTTCCTCACTGTAAGCAGTTATGAAAGACCTGTTTGTGAAAGGTTATTTGTATTCTTTATTGTTCATATAGAAACCACTGCTTTCTGCTCTCTGGTGAGTTAGCCTATGAATGAGTGTTAAGCACATCAGGCTGGCAGTTGTATGGGCATTGCACTATGGTAGTTGTTATTTGCACATTGTTAATTATGGGCAATGCATCCTTAAATTGTTTAACTGTGAGGTGTTATAACATAGTACTGTAGCCACTCTGGAGAGTTTTTGAAGGTAAAAAAGAAACAGCATGATGGGATGCGCAGTACTAGTAGAGAAACCAAATATGTAAAGCACTTTTTAGTTAATTTATGATTTGCTGCATATAAGGAATAAAACCAAAATCCTCTGTCGTTCATATTGAAGTATCATTATTTTGTATCGTGTTGAATCGCATCGTATCGCCCGGTGTTTCAAATGTATCGTTGGCAACGTATCGAGATGCGCATCGCATCGCTTCAGTGATTGAGATGCACATCCCTACTGGACACGTCTACGAGCAGCAAACTTTGAACAAAGATCGCTAAATGGGTGGCTACAGCTTGCGAAAGTAGAGGAGGATTTAAGAAAGACTTCCACAGTTGCGCTCACCGGAGACTATTGGACTTCACTCAGTAATGACAGTTACCTCGGGGTCACAGCGCATTATTTTGACCCACAGTGGGAACTTCAGTCTCATGCTTTGACAGTTATGAAAACAGAGGAGCGGCATTTTGCAGACACACACACACACACACACACACACACACACACTCACACACACACACACACACACCACACACACACACACACACACACACACACACACACACACACACTTTGTATTGTATGAGAGAGGTTCCAGGTTGAATATTTGTAATGTTCAGAGGTTGTTGTGTTTAATATTCATGAGAATATTTGTCATTGTTCAAATGATAATAAACAAACATTTGCATAAAGCATATTTGTCCACTCATATGTTGATAAGAGTATTCAAAACTTGAAAAATATCCCTCTAAGGTACATTTAGAACAGATAAAAAATGTGCGATTAATTTGCGATTAATCGCGATTAACTATTTTAATCGACTGACAGCCCTAGAAATAATATGTAAATATCTAAATTATATAATAAAAAAAAACAAATAAATTAAATTATAAAAATGTTATTAAATAAATCACACACAACCAAAACAATAAATTAAATAGACTCAGGCTGGAAAACAGAGCTCTCTTGTGGCCAAAACACGCAATTGCATTTGTGAAAATGTAGTAAAAAAATATTTTTTAAATAAAGTAACAGTTTATATAAATATAAGCACACATTGTCTCACAAGCAAATACCCTCCTTAAAACAACAGTCAAGTATACAGTCCACTGTCCATACAAAGACCCAGATGCCTCAACAGGCCATATCCAAATCTGTATTTCAAAGATTTCGAGCAAGGAACACCAACATGTTTACCTTGTGGGGCTTAAGGCAGGATCTCTCTGGGGTAGCAATGTTGCCAGCTGTGCTGAACATTCTCTCTGAGCTAGTGCTTGTTGCACAAATGCACATGTATTTTTTTGCAAACTTGGCCATTAAAGGAAATCTCCTCTGATTATCACGCCACCACATCAAGGGATCGGATGATGCATCAACTGCTTCTTCCTGGAGGAACTTTGTCAGCTCTGAATCAACCAGTACTCTTTTTGGGACCGCAGCTGACTTGTTGTTAATTGGGCTTTTCTGTTCTGTAGAACAGCGGTCCCCAACCTTTTTTGCGCCACGGACCGGTTTCATGTAAGAAAATGTTTTTGCGGACAGGCCTTCAAGTTAAGGGGGGATAAATATGAGGAAATAAAATAATACGACCTGTGTTCCTGTTTAACTGGTTAGCTATTTTCCATTGGGTTGAATGTTGCAATCAAACACACCACAAAGGCATATAATTGCAACAACAAAAAAAAAACGTGTCTACGGCACCGCGGCACAGACGATTAGATAACATGCAAGTAAAGTAGCATTTTTCAAAGCATGGGTTCAGACCTTAATTGCCTCGGCTATAGTTCAATCGATTTTATTTATTTATTGCAGGCTTCATTTATATGCTGCAGTTTACAGACAATCTGCTATGGAGCCACGAGCGGAAAATGTGCTTTTACACGTGCATAAAATGACCCTTGCGCGCAGATTAAACCCCAGCGAGCGGCTATGCGCTCGCGAGAGACAGCCCTCTATGGAAAGCCAAAAGTGCCATAATACGGGGGTGAAAAAACGCGAACATAGGGAGGTCCGTTTTTTCGCGCGCGAAAAAACGGGCCAATATACGTGCGAATGTTCGCGCGGTTTTTGATATGATAATGAGCCCCTCCTTCTGATTTCCTTAGCCAATAAGTTCAAAGTGTCTGTAACCAATCAGTGAAGGGTAAAGCCAGACCAAAGCAATCTGTAGATGAAAAGTTCCTGACATGGTGAGGCTGTGCTGTAAATTGTACATTATTCCAGATTCAGGGGACTAAGTATTAATTTGCCTTTGAATATAATAAATATATCAATCAATATAACCTGCCTTCATTGTTTTTTAAAATAAAATCGCATTACCCTTTTCCTTAACCCTCTGGAGTGTGAAGTGAAGGGTATTTTCTCAATTTTTAGATGTCTCCTTAAATCCACTTTTAAATGTACTTCTTATAACATGGCATGGTGTTACATGTCAAAATGTTCAGTAGTCTCTGGTCTTGCTAGAAATGCAAATTCACTCACCTTAGAGCACTGTCTTATGAGAAACCTAGCTTAGAAATCCGATTTTTGGAAAACTTCAAAACTGTTGTGAAACACATATGTACTCATGTCATCCATTTTTTTTGGTGTTTCAGATTTTGTTCACCAAAGTCTTTGGTTCACAAAAGTAGTGAAATATATCAATTACACTATAAGCCTATATAAATGTGTTGTTCATGTCTAAAATGAAAATGTGTAAATTATAATTTAGATTAAAATATTTCCATCCCTCTACTTTCACCACAGAAAAGTTACATCAGGACTGAATAATGACTTCATATTCCATACCAAGGTTTATGTGATGTGTACAAATACAAATTCAGCATTTCAACTTTATTTTTCAACCAACTATTTATGTTAACATATGAAACTGTAAAATCTCAATATTTCCAATATCAGAACTTTTTCAACCAACTATTCATTATAAATGTAAAGACAGGGGGTCTTTGTCTGTCTTCCAAGACAGTGGGTCTGGCTGCTGTGTAGGTGGGGGTGATGGTGCATGGGCTGCTGGTGGCTGTGTCGGAGGGAGGTAGGTGGGATTGTCCCGGGTTGATGCTGGGATTGTCCCGGGTTGATGCTGGTGGCTGGATGGGAGGTACGTGTGCTAGGCGAGACTTCTTTGCTGGCTGGGTTGATCGTGATGGCTGTGGTGGAGGCCTTTGTACCGAGGTGTATCTTAATCTTGTGGCAGGCACAGATGGAGGTGGAGGCCGCTGTAGGGATGCTGGTCCTCTGGTCCTCTGGTCCTTGGTGGTGATGGCTGTGGTGGAGGCCTTTGTACCGAGGTGTATCTTAATCTTGTGGCAGGCACAGATGGAGGTGGAGGCCGCTGTAGGATGCTGGTCCTCTGGTCCTCTGGTCCTCTGGTCCTCTGGTCCTTGGTGGTGATGGCTGTGGTGGAGGCCTTTGTACCGAGGTGTATCTTAATCTTGTGGCAGGCACAGATGGAGGTGGAGGCCGCTGTAGGGATGCTGGTCCTCTGGTCCTCTGGTCCTTGGTGGTGATGGCTGTGGTGGAGGCCTTTGTACCGAGGTGTATCTTAATCTTGTGGCAGGCACAGATGGAGGTGGAGGCCGCTGTAGGGATGCTGGTCCTCTGGTCATTGGTGGTGATGGCTGTGGTGGAGGTCTTTGAGCCACGGTAGATCTTGACCTGGGGGCCGGCACAGATGAAGGTTCTGGCTGCTGGATAAACGCCGCCTCTGGGCCACTAGGCCCAGGCAGCTGTGAAATCTGAAAAAAAACATACCTTTACATTTAGCAAATCAAAATAACTGTATGACGTATTTTTCTCTAATCAAAAATGGAAATAAATCCACATGCCATATTATGACTTTTATGAAGGATTAAAGCCTTCTTCATTTCCAGTATATAATACAGTGATAACACACACAACCCGGTTGACTGTACTCACTTTAACCTGGCTCTGTTGTACACTGATAGGCACAATATTATTAGAATTTCAATAATATGAACAATTATGAACTCAGACCAGCATTTCACATATTTATACAAGCAGAATACACTTGAAATGTAAGCCAAAGTACTGCACGGGAGTCATACACCTAGTAAATAGAAGAACAAAGAAGCTAGCGGACGCCATTAGCCACTGTAGTGGAGCCGAACTAGCTCACAGAATGACATTAAACTACACATAAAGAACAGTTTCAAACACACTTCTTAGATCGAAATATGACATAATCTTTGTACACACTACTAACCTGTTGAACAGGAGAAATGAATGAAGCAGAGGGAACGTTGTTGCCGTTCCAGCCAGAATGCCAAGTCTGCGGCAGACACATAATAACAACACTTACTTTACGGCATGCGCTCAGCAACACATTCCCTTTTACGGCATGCCCACTGAGGCCTTTCCGTGTCCTATACTGCCCTCTGCTGTTTGTAATGATATACAATATTTAACATAAACATGCCTTCGAGAGTATAACTTAATTTATACAAGACAATATACATTGAAAATGTGCCCACATATTTATGCGGTTATCTGAATCATATTTCTACCCCTTATATTCGAAAAGATATGATTAAATATCTAAAATATGCGCACTTCGACGCTGCGTGGGTGGACTCCAGTTATATCTTTCAAACTAAATCTATCCACTATCTGCTTGTAGACTAACGGTCAAAGGGTCTAATATCCGGGAGGGCCGGGCTCGAGTCTCGGAAAGGAAACGTTTTTTTGTATTATCTCTTTTCATTCACTTACAATCTTTGTATTAATGCAAAGTATTGCAAGGTCTGCTTCACCTTAATTGTCCCAACTGCTTGGCAACAGCTGTCTGTTCTCCAGTTGTTTAAGGTGGTAGCCTGTCGCCTGCGTTCATGTTTCAAATAAATGGGAATTGATCAGCCTCAGATGTATTAATTTATAAAAAAAAAAAAATTGAATTCGAATTTGTTTCTTTTCGCATTGCAATTGCATTGCATCATTTTTGTGTTCTTTGTTCTGTTTTAGAAAGGAAGGATTGTTTACTTTTTTCGTTGTCTACTAAACCGGAAAAACAACATAATTGTGCTTTTCCAGACACTGAAGAAAGAAAAATACCATGAATTTTCGGTATCAGGGCTGTTAGGGAAAAGATCAGGCAATATATCTTGAGAGAAAACTTATCTTTTCCCGTTTGAATTGTGCCACGAATTACACTTATGATGTTTGTCAATCTTAAACAATCATTTCCATGTCAAAAAAGTCACAGTTTGTCGTAAAACTGTTGAAATATAAGACTATGAAAAATACGCAACTAGAAAGACTACAAATCCCAGAATCCCGGTCCCGCATGCTGGCTCTTACGGAACCGACTAACTCCCCTTTTGTGTATGTACAGCTCTCTCAACATGCCCAGACTTGTAGTGATTTTCACTTTTTTAATACTTTTCACCTCATTCTGACAGAAAGAAGTGAAATGTGCCAACGTGACGGCCGTCTTGGTGTGTGGTGCGCGACGGGCAAAAAAAAAGTGTTACTTCACAGTTTTACGACACATTTTAATTTTTTTGACTTGCAAAATTATCTTTTAAATTGACAAAAATCATATGTGTAATTCGTGGCTCAATTCAAACGGGATCGAAAGATAATCTTTCTCTCTCCATTGACTTCAATACATACCTTTTCCGAAATAAGGTCCCATGGAGCTCAACCGGAAAGGGAGGGACTTGGCCTCTCTATAAGGATGCAGCAGCAGCAGCAGCAGCAAAAAAATGTCCACGAGAAACTTCATCTTGCGTTGCAAAAGGACAATAAATGACTGCACAAGACTTCTCCAAACAGATGATGCCGGTCATGCTGTGTTACAATCCACAGTAACGAGGTAAGGGCCAAGCCTATCGCTACTACCAACACAAAGGAATGTATTTTGTTTTTGCATGTAACCTAAACTGAGGTTGTGTGAGATCTTTCACACTTACAAATTCTGTCTTCTCCCCTATTTCACCAAACCGTTTACTGGCAGGTTAGAAACCATGGAAAGGAGCCTCGAGTGGTCACGGGGCAGGCTAATTAACGTCCCTACAGCTGATCTTTTACTTCAGGACCTTCGGGAATATATACTTGAAGTCCGGAGATCTTGGCCTACCACACCCGCACAACAAGGTAGTAGTCGATGTGATAATTGTTCACTTTAGCATAGGCTTTCGTTGATAAACCAGTGCTAGTATTGTTGAGTACTAAGTGTCCAACAGGCCAATACATTTTAAAGTAATTATTTGTTTTAAATATGGGTAATACCAATATAAAAACCTTTTTTAATCTGTAGTTGCCAGCTATTAATTACAACATTCTGGTGAGACGCTCTGAGTCTCGAGTTGTCCACTTAAAACTGTACTCCAAATTCCACCTTTATATCCTGCCACAGTAGAGGAGACGCTATTCCCCCTCCCCCGTCGAGGGCAGTCTGGCCATCTGTAGTACACACCACGTATCATCAAACGTGTGAATGAGGACATTGAAAGGGTGCCAGAGGGGGAGTCTCTGTCTTCAGGGTTGGAAGACACGACTGCAACTATGTATCTCTATGCCCATACACATTTATGCTTTTGTTCTTACTGTATACTACAACTATAGTGTATTGCATGTCCACTGGTTTAATGCCAAACTGCATTTCATTTTTTTTAAAGTATCTTTAGGCTGGGCAATGACAATAAAATAGACGCATTGTGTGCGTTTCTGGCACAACGGCATAAATGCGTTGCTTTTACAACAATGACAATAAATGTAATCTAATCTTTTGCTGTTGTTGCAGGTCATTCTGGCTACCACGCCCCACTCATTTTGTTGGGTGGTCGAGGTCCCCCACAATTCAGCATTTCCAGAGAGCAACTCTCTTTTTTGAGGAGCTGTGGTTTTACAGCAACAAAGATGGCACAGATATTAAAAGTATCTCTGCGCACAGTGAGACGGCGATTGAGGTATGTAGCAATGTCTTCAACATTGGAAGTGCCATCTTGTCTCAATTTATTGTAAACATCCCAAGGAGGGGTTGTAGCCATGTTACACTATGCATGTTGTAAAGTAAATCTGAATACCGTAGGTCTCATATATTTAAAACATGTTTATTTTTCAGGCAGTTCCACATGCTGCGCTCTGGGACATACTCCACCATCTCAGATGCTACACTGACGACCTCATCAAGGAGATAGGGCTGGGAATAACCAGATTGGCCCTGAATCTGTCAGGGCACAGCTGCAGGCCCAGCAGATGTGGATACAGAGACGCAGAGTGCGGGACAGCATGAGGCGGATAGACCCAGAAGCAGCTGCACAACGAGCAATGTCACAGAGACTGCATCGTAGAGCATACCGGGTCGCCGGACCTAACTCCTTGTGGCACCTAGATGGAAACCACAAATTAATAAGGTAAATATGACCAATACCAGACTGAAAAGATGGATACTTTCTATCAGTAGGCCACAAAACCCAAACTCCTGCTTCAGTTTATGTATTGATCATTAAATGTTATTTATACTTTTCATGTTTTTGTTTCAGGTGGAGGATTGTCATTCATGGGGGTATAGATGGGTATAGCCGCCTGGTCGTCTTCCTCCGGGCCTCAGACAACAACAGGAGCACTACCGTGATGGCGAGCTTCATGGACGCGGTGGCCAAGTATGGTGTGCCCTCGAGGGTCAGAACCGACCATGGGGCGAAAACAACTCTGTCTGCCTAATGATGAACATCTTCAGAGGCTCTCACAGAGGCAGCGCTCTCCGTGGAAGAAGCACTCGCAACCAGAGAATAGAACGGCTCTGGGGTGACCTGTGGCGAGGTGTGAGCAATGTCTATTACGACCTCTTCAACTTCCTGGAGAATGAAGGCATAATAGACATAGACAATGAAATGCACATGTGGGCCCTGCATTATGTCTATCTCCCACGCATAAACCATGACCTACAGGGTTTTTTGGACCAGTGGAACAATCATGGGTTGAGGACCGAAAGACACCAGAGTCCCATACAACTTTTTGTCCAAGGTTGCCTGGAACGGCAGGGCCAGACCACTTCTGCCATGCAGAGCCTCTTTGGTGGAGGACAAGGAGATGCTCAGGAGGAGCCAGAAAGAGAGGGTGGAAGACAAGGAGATGCTCAGGAGGAGCCAGAAAGAGAGGGTGGAAGACAAGGAGATGCTCAGGAGGAGCCAGAAAGAGAGGGTGGAGCTGATACAGGGGATGTTGCATTGGACTGGCCAGAGAGCGCCGTACCTCGAAACCAGCACCTGCTAAGCGATGAGGACATGGAGCAACTCACCGCACAGTTTGATCCTCTGGCTGGTCGTAGAGGAGATCTTGGACTGGACATCATCCGACATATACTGTCATTCATGGCAACATTGAATGTTGTCTGATTTTGTTACGGGCATGACACATATTACTGGGCTTTATATAGTCATCCATTGGGATGTGTTTTCGACAAATAAATGTACCAGATAACAGTCCAGACCTCATGGGGAAATTCAATACTAGCCACTAAATGTTTTTTTTAAAGAAAACATAATGTGTTGACATTGATATATTACAAAACATATCTCTGAGTTTAACATTTTTCATTAGTGCCATGGTACATAAGCACATACTGTAGGAAAGCAACAAAAAAACCTATAGATAAATGCACATATGCATTGCTGCCTGAGAACATGCACAGCTTGAAATGCTATTAATATCTGTATGAAGTTTAAAAAAATGCTCTTGTTTCTTTTACTAATTACAATGCTTTTCAACATGTATCTATACATTTTCATTCAGTCTTCATACGCGATGCTGTTTCTTGGTGAGCTAGACCGTAATTCTTGACTCCAAGGAGGTGAAGCGGCTAAAATTAAGTTTATAATGTAATCTCTGGATGTTCTGAGACATCTAGGATATGTTCTGAAAATATTCAGACTGACTAATTGTGATACCACTTTTACCTACTGATAATCTAAAACCTAGCAACGGATAATGTAAAATTCTCGTGAAAATATAATGCATTTGGGAATTGACGTTTTCATGTTCGTTTATTTATTTTTTCTAAACTGGTAAAGTTATACATTTGGTGTTCTAAGAGACCTGGGATGTATGTCATACATGTATGCCATGGCATACATTCAGTTAAACTGAAAATATCTCCATCATAGCTACACACTGTGTTGGTTTGATCACATGGCACGGTACAGTATGAATTTCACAGCATAAATTCCTGATGAATCCTGTAGGATATTATAAAGAGTTTGATATGAGGATAAAATTGTAGGCTGCAGGCTAAAAATGTTTTGTATTGATCAGGGTGCTGTCTGTTACAAATGTGAGCATTGCTATATTCATTTGTATCTCATTACTCTGAAAAAATACTATGATTTTAGTGTCACCACACATACTTCTCAACATTCAGGTTTACTGACATAAGCCTTGATATTAACATACATTACAATGTAGGTAGAGAAAGAATGGGTCTGTTCTCTCCTTTATCACTGGGAACACACACTCTGTCTGTGTTGAATCAGCGTATATTCCTCTGCAGGTGGGCCTCTTTAAGGTGGCTAAAATATGTTTTTCTGTTGCCCGCGTCCACAGCAGTACATTGCTGTGCTGTTGTGCCATTGTTCCTGTCTGTATATAATACACAATAACCCCGGATAAGTACCTCATACAACTTAACTTCAAAAGACCCAAACTATCCCTTTAAGTGCAGCTGTTGATGTTCACGAAAAAAACAAAATACATGCAGATGGTTGGAGTCTGTAGCCAAACAGTGGTAGATCTGGCAGTGGTGTGACTTGTTTGTTGTGGGTTGCTGATATGACAAGCGAGAACAGACCCATTTTTTCTCTACCTACATGCTTGTAATGTATACTAATATTCACGGCTTATGTCAGTAAACCTGAATGTTGAGAAGTAGTGTGGACAGGGGCGCCGCCAGGGATTTTGGGCCCCATGAAAAGATATCACATTGGTTACTTAAACATTTTTTTCTTAATGTTCTAAAATAGTTTGGGCCCCTGTCAGTCACGGGCCCTTAGAATCGTCCTAACTTTTCACCCACTTACGGCGCCCCTGAGTGTGGAGTCACTAAAATCACAGTATTTTTTCAAGTAATATACAAATCAACATAAGCTATTCTTTGTGCATATCTTTCTTTCACATAATTTCTTATGTCTCAATTTACTTCATCTGACATTGTTCTCTGCTTTGCATTTGCGAACATCACAGCCATGTTCTCTACTGGGCCTGGTTTTACACCCTGTGAATTGAAGCAGGATATATAAATAATTAGATGATGTGTGTATGCAACCCAGTCTCACGGCATTTCGTGTTGGTGAACACGAAATGTAATCTATTGATTCGTGTTCACCAACACGATTTTCCCCTTTTTTTCGTGTCACACAGCACGATTTTAAAAGCAATGTATTTCTATTGGTAGTATGTTTCGTGCCTGCACCACATCTTTTTCTCCGGTCTGGTCGTGGAAGACCGGCTGCGTGGTTCATAAAAACATGTTCTTACTCAATATCAAGCCACGATTATTGCTTTTATCTAAAATCGTATCATTTCGGACTTTTTTTTGCCGTCTGTGAGGAAAAGAAATGGGCTCAGAGCCTCAGGATACTGAAATCTGTATTTTTAAAATCTTTTTTTCCTTCTAATTTGTTATTCTTTCAAAATAACACACTTTTATTTACTCAACAATAACACACAATTATCCTTGTTTTTATTTATTGATTTAATTCCATAATCTCGGGCTTTTTTGGCGTCCGTCAGGAATTTCAAAATAAAAATAACCGGAAACAGACGTAATAGGGACATTTCGAGAATCATTGCGATTCACAGCCACTGAACTGATTAAGATCTAGGTCTCGATGTTTTAGCCGCAATGCACGCTGGGATATGGTGTTTATGCAATATGAAATCCGAAAAACATTTTTTTTAAAAGAAATAATACTTTATTCCGAGTGTGCTTGCTTTTCTCTTTGGAAGTCATCACATAACGGCATTGTAATACACGGTTCGGCTGCATTACATCACATCTGCCGTAGTTCTTTATTTATAGAGCCCTGATGAGAAGACTTCTGGACAAACTGGAAGAAATGCCGCCGAAACTGAATACTTGACGTGGATCATAAATATATCGGCAATTAAACAACATCTTATTTCTTTTCACACAATACGTCTCCTTGCAGTATCAACACTAATTCGGCTGACTTTTACATTTGATCTAATTCGTAGATAGGTTATATTTACACCATAACGGTGCACAGCTGATATAAAAGGACTTGTCGTTTTTGAAGATATTACTGATTTTCTTTGAATATAAGAATGTAAATACTGAGTCTGAAATAATATAGCAATATGCTGTAAAATGATGTGAAAACATGAATAAAACTACACATCTTCAGATGTTACATACATAAGTGTCCTACACTAATAATAAAAAGTTATTATGGCTGTGTGTACCTTGTGTACCGCCTAGTGGTTAAAGCACGTTATTGAATTATTGTTTTTATGTGTTATATTTGATGAAAAATATTAAGAGTAGCCTACATACTTTCATAGGGGGAAGTAGAAGGTCAATGATAGAAATATAGAATATAAAAAATCAAGAAGATACTGTAAGTGATCTCTACAATAAAAGAGTTTATGCAGGATGTACAAAGATATTTAAAGGAGGATGTGGAAACCAGAAAAAAATTAACCTTTATTTAAACATTAAATAATACTTTAGATTAAGGTCTTCTTTTAAATATTAATATTAACAAATTAGAAGATTTTAAAAATACAGATTTCAGTATCCTGAGGCTCTGAGCCCCATTTCTTTTCCTCACAGACGGCAACAAAAGTCCGAAATGATACGATTTGAAATAAAAGCAATAATCGTGGCTTGATATTGAGTAAGAACATGTTTTTATGAACCACGCAGCTTCCGGTCTTCCAAGACCCGACGGAGAAAAAGACGTGGTGCAGGCACGAAACATACTACCAATAGAAATACATTGCTTTTAAAATCGTGCTGTGTGACACGAATCAATAGATTAATTTCGTGTTCACCAACACGAAATGCCGTGAGACTGGGTTGGTGTATGAGACATGATGAGTGTGTCAATTCATTTGATTTACAATTACCTTGTTTTCAGACATTCTTTCCTCCTGGCTTTTATTTTTAAATATTTATTTTTAATCACCTATCTGAAAAACAAAAATGTGAGAATAGTTTAATATGTGAACTACACATTTTGGAACAAGAATGAATAATAATTCTAATCATTATTGGTAGTAACACAGTAAGTAACATAAATTACATTAAAAACATGAACATTCAAATCAATTGTTTTTATTATTAGTGTTATTAAACACTGACGGGATAATTGACCCTAATGTTTGACCTCCGGAATTTTTTTTTAATTTTTGCGGCTATATAAAGGTTTGATGTTAACGCCTATTCGCAGCAGATTGGTTTGGTGAACATGAGGAGAAGGTTATCTGAATTGAGAAATCATATGAACAGTTCTTTCGACAGGTTGATGAACCAGCCCGAAGAACAAACACAACCAAATCAAGGGGGAGGCCTTGTGGAAAGGTATGTCATTTTAATATAACATGGATTGGGTTTATTGAAATGATGTGAACAGACACAGACCACATGTAACCACCACGTGGAAATGGTCAGTAGGTAAATGCAGAGGTGGGACGTAATTAGCTTTTAGTTTTAATGCATTTGAGGTGAATTATGGATTATTTTTATTTTGCATCATTGCGCTCCTTCCAAATGGATGGGACAATAACACGTCGCAAAAACGACCTCGGTGCATATTAGCATTACGGTTGCACTCAAAGGGCCAGATGTAACTTTAAGACTATAGAAATATATATATATAAATATATATAAAATGATGTATTATATGACATTATTGCCTCTGCATTGGGTTATTATCGGATAGGATAATAACTTAGTAATTAACTACGTCTGAAAGCAGAAGTCTAGGGCAAATAATTGCAAGTCTCTTCAGTGCGCATGTCGTCTCAAAATGAGATGCATTGTGGGACATGTAGTTTATAGACAACGTGCTTCTGTAAAGCAGCATGAAACCGTATATTAAACGTATTATATTCTTTACAAGCTCTTGTGAGCCACATAAAACGAAGTCGCGGGCCGGATTTGGCCCCCCTGACTTAGGTAGATAATGTGTTTAATTTTCCACCTCTGAACTCTACAATGGTTACTCTAATTATCCCTTTTAAATGCACTGAAGTAACTGCAAAGCACCAAGTACACAATAAACATAATACCTGGTGAATAATAGCTATATACTGTATAATACATCGTAATAAACCTAGTCTATTTTATAATTAACGTGCACATTGTGCATAATGTAAACACTTTCATAGGTTTGACATGTTTCGACGGGAGGAGGGGGGAGGACCTGACAGAAGGAGGAGAACAGGAAGGACAGTGGCAAGACGACCTGTCACAGTGAAAGTGTCTGTCCTGAAGCAGGACAAAGACACATACAGTTCTCCTATGGGTAAGTGGGTTTATAATGAACTACTAATGTACACCTAAATGCCTTCTTACATAATCCTCAAAACTATAAGCCTCATAGACATCATTTAATATCAAAATACTTTGTAATTTTTATGTTTGAACTTAACTGAAGCTCAAGACCAGTATCTGCATAATTATTGAGTTATTGCTACATGATTAGATATTTGCATTACAGTGCAGGTGTACAATTATATATTTTAATAAAGTGGCCACTGAGTTAATATACAGGTTATGTAATATCATTATGTTTTTATGTTTTGTCAGATATCGCAGTCACCTGCACAATCGTTGTGCCATATAACCTGGACCCGGCACAGTTCTTACAGGCCCTTAGGGAGAAAGTGCCCAACGTCCCACCACAATTTGACCTCTGCCGGCTGGTTGGACACCATCGAACATTTGTTGCCCTCACCTCCCTTTGTCCAAGCGAGATACGACCAGGCAATGCCTTGGGTCGGTCGAATCTGTATATTCGGCCAAAGGTAGATGAACGTTTACATTTAAAAACAACAGGACAAATAAATAAATTAAACATTGATCACTGTATAATTCTGTATATCTAAAGTAAGCACCTTCTTTTACAGGGTGCTGCTCCACCTCCACCTCAGAGTGAACCTGTCTCCCACCCTCAACCGTTACCCGGCCCATCTCGGGTTGTTCCCCAAGTTGAGTATGAAATAAAAAGTTGTAAGGACAATTACCAAATGTTGACGTACATTCATAACCAGCTCATTGACATGTGTTTCAAAACGGTTAGGTTTTTTATAATTTACTTGAAGAGATAGCTCTGACCCATATGAAGTAGGTTTTAGATTGTTAGACAGCAAGGTCAAACAATGTGGCAACTGTTGCTTTAGCATCTCTTTGATGTATGTACTGATATTAATTAAACAATAATTATAAGTTTTAGTCTCCAATCAGAGTCCACAGGTGTGCTGCCATCCATTATTCATCTTAGGTCAGGCCTTCCCCTCAGCTTCTACCTCCCATCCTCATCCTCAGCCAGCCACATGCCCATCTGTGATCGTTATCTTTTTCATAAATTTACATGAAAATAAGGTTCCAAGTTAGTGTTTCAAATCAAGACACGAATTCAGGACTCGAGTTAGATTAAAGCAGTACTGCAGATTGTTGTTGAGTTAAGAATACTGACTATCTTATCTTTTCAGGAATCGCTGTCACCTCACAGCCCATCTCCACCTCACAGCCCACCTCACAGCCCATCCCCACCTCACAGCCCACCTCACAGCCCACCTCACAGCCCATCCCCACCTCACAGCCCACCTCACAGCCCATCCCCTCCTCACAGCCCACCTCACAGCCCATCCCCACCTCACAGCCCACCTCACAGCCCATCCCCACCTCACAGCCCACCTCACAGCCCATCCCACCTCACAGCCCATCCCCTCCTCACAGCCCACCTCACAGCCCATCCCCACCTCACAGCCCACCTCACAGCCCATCTCACAGCCCATCCCCACCTCACAGCCCACCTCACAGCCCATCCCCTCCTCACAGCCCACCTCACAGCCCATCCCCACCTCACAGCCCACCTCACAGCCCATCCCCACCTCACAGCCCACCTCACAGCCCATCCTCCTCACAGCCCACCTCACAGCCCATCCCCACCTCACAGCCCACCTCACAGCCCATCCCCACCTCACAGCCCACCTCACAGCCCATCCTCACCTCACAGCCCCTCACAGCCCATCCCCACCTCACAGCCCATCCCCTCCTCACAGCCCACCTCACAGCCCATCCCCACCTCACAGCCCACCTCACAGCCCATCCCCTCCTCACAGCCCATCCCCACCTCACAGCCCATCCCCACTTCACAGCCCATCCCCACCAGGCAGCCCTTCCGCACAACGCAGACCCTCCCCACCAGCCAGTGTGTGAGTAATGAATCTTTGCTCTGGTGATTTCAAGGTTGTGAAAAAAGCTGACAAGAGTCACAGAATCCCGTAATTTGATAAATGTTTGTAGCTTGAGAGATCTGGTGGTCATTTGACCTTAGATGATATCCCTTTTGTAATAGGCCTACTAAATAAATGAAGCTCCATCATGGATTGCCACAGGGTCAGATTACACATACAATCATTTATGTTACCTGCAGCTCTCACCAGTACATTTGCAACTTCATTTGTTGTCTGCAAGTAAGAAATGTATTATATAATATTTTTCTGTTCTCTGGATTTGTGTCCACCTGCATGCATCACTGTGTAAAGCACATTCCCATTGAATATTGCTAATGTTATTATTCCCATTTTCTTTTTATCTGTTTCTTTTCCAGACATGTAGATGTTAAAACGCTTTTGCAGCATTTACAAAACAGGGTCAAAGTGGAGTTACTGAGAGGCAATCAGATAAATGCTTTCCGGGGGGAAGAATTCGAGTGTGCCTATAGAGCCTTTTCCAGGACCAGTTTTGACCCGGAAAATGAAATAGATATAATTTTTGTTGACGTGGAGGGAATTGGCGAAGGTGCCGTAGATGAGGGGGGTCCCACAAGGGAATTTTGTACTCTCCTCATGAGACAACTACAAAATAACCACATCTTCGAAGGTCCTGAGGAGAGTAGGACATTGGCCCTGGACAGTGTTGGTAAGTTAAGAAGTAATGAAAAAGCATTGTAATTTGTAGATTTGAACATGCATAATATATGACCAGCAAACATATATTATGGGAAATGTATTATTAAATAAACTTTTACCTTTTTAAATGTATACTGTGCCAAGAAATAGTAAGTTAACCCATAGTATTATCCTGCATTTTTGTATTATTAACACTGCATACTGTAATTGTGTCTCTTATTTTAGTCATGTTAGTTTTCATAGGTTTTTTAAATATAAGATCAGGACACATTGGATGGATGAAAACATTGTATGGTCACTGTATAATCTTGTAATACTTTTTTTTCTTCAGCATTACAGAAAGGGCTATACAGGATGATCGCCAAAATGCTGGTCATCTGTTTGGTGCAGGGGTCGGTGTCTCCACATTTTCTATCCGAGCGGCTATACAGGCAGATATGTGGTCTACAACCTCTCCCTGCCTGTATAGAGGACATATACGACCCCACCCTGAAGGCCAAGCTCAAAAAGGCAAGTGCATTCTTTATTTTCATTCAAATTTTCTAATTTAGCAGTCTGTTTTGTGCAAAACTTCGGTCTGGTGTGTCCTTAGACTCAGTACTCTTGAATTTGTCATAGCATACTTACTATGAAGTGTATTGTGTATTCCAATGGGAGATTTATGTTATTAAGGAATATTATAAACCCTTATTATAAAGTGAAACACTTCGTTATCCATTGTTAGAATATATTTAGCTTAACTTATAGGGGTGGACAAGTCAGAATGATCATTATTGTAGCATAATGTTATCCATGAATTTTGTATTCAAATGTTCAAATTTCTAACATTAGATTGCCGATGCAACAACCCTTGAAGGGGCCAGAGAGGCAGTGGAGGAGGCCACAGAGAAGCTCTCACTCTTGGGCTCCTTGCAATTTGTGGGAAACTTGACCCAGAGGGATGAGCTACTGGCGGCCGCTCTTCACCACTATGTGGATGGACGCAAGGTGGAAGCCCTCCAACAGTAAGTACTGGTTGACTGACACCATGAGCTAGATGGAAATCAAATGAATATTTACTACTATGGGGTTAAGGATTTTTTAAAGATTCCTTATCTGCAAAAAAATATATGTAATGTACACATGCTGTTAAATGGAAACAGGTTGTAACAGGACATTTTTCACACATTTAGTTATGTTCTCTCTCTTCTGGTACTTCTTACATTTACAGGTTTTGTGAAGGTCTTAAAATTGTTGGAGCATTGGACGCTTTGAAGGCCCACCCAACAGTCCTGAAGAGTGTGTTTCTTCAGGACCAGAAGCCACTCCTGGCGTCCGAAATGATAGACCAGTTTAAGACTGGGAGGGTTTCAGAGCCTGGCTCCAACCGCAGGCGGATGGAGACCAGGACCATTGGCTTTTGGCGGGACTGGCTGCTGCAGGTGGAGGGTAAGAAATTGCCAAATTAACACAAATTGCATTCCTTATGCAAAGACTCAATAGGCAAAAAGAGATAAAGGACACCTATAGTTATATAGTCCTATGTTGTAATGTTGGTTAACACTAGAAGTGCCGGAATTCCACAAACTAGGATTGCCGTAAACGGTCATTTGCACACCTAGATTCCAAACTCTATATCTCTACGTTCGCCAGCGCGTCCTTCAATTTTGATTGTGTTGACAGAGAATACAGGCAACGTCACAGTGACGTATCAGAGGTGCGCTCAATTTACGAGCTTGTGTGGTGGGCGGCAACGGGGAAATGATAACTTTTACTTTGCGCATGGATAACATACCTCTGCCTCTGTTAGCTCAGACACTAGATAGAACGTTTTACAGCTAAACTTTGGGATCGGAACAATAATGGGATCAGAAGAGAGTTTAGGTGATATACACTAGAAAGACATAATAAGTATGAGAATATTTCCATAATATGTTACACAATACCACCTTCATTTAATGCAGCCCCTCTGAATAAAATGATTTAATATTAGCATAATGTACAATCTATTTGCAAACCTTTATTTACTCCTGACAGAAGCTCAGTTAAAGGTATACTCCCTCTTGTGGTCAAAGGGTGACACAACTCTTGTCTTCAGATGTTCTACAACATTCACAGTATGTGCATTCACAGATGTCTATGCTACTGCAGTGTGTAGGGTTTATATTAACAGTGACAGATGATATACTAAATAATAACGTATTGTGGGTGCAGTTGATGTTTTGGTGTTACATGGTTATTGACAGTGTATGACTGATTTAGGTGTTCATCACAGTGACGGCCTGAGGGAAGAAACGGTTCTTGTCTGTGGTTGTTTTGGCGTGTAGTACAAGACTTTTAACATTATTATTTGTTATACCAAAACTATATTGAAATAGAAGCTAGCTTGCTATAACCACAACAGCCATGTAAATATAACATGGGTTAGTTTAGCTTCATGGCCGCCTCAGGGCTCAGGCCCTCGGCATGTATTCCCGACAGGTGAGCCGGCAGTGATAAAATGCCGGTCAAATTCCAAGAAAGCATCACACCAAGCTGTCCCTCGTTGATGATGTTAATAATAAGAATAACAATTATAGGACCAGCAGAACTTGTGGATAGACCACACTATAGAGCAGGGCACCTTGAACATCTGGATCCGTAGTCTCCGATTAAATTGACCACATCTTTTTCCTCGGTATGGACTCTGAACCATCTCCAAGGACACACATCTTGTTTCTTTTCATCTGTTCATTCATTTCAGAAATCCTAAAGGCTCCTTATTATCTCCAAAAGTATTATTACATTGGTAAACAAATAAGCATATACAAAAGCTAGCGCAGTTGCTTTGATAGAGACAAAGATAGTTGCTCAGCAACCAGGACGCAGCCTCAACCACAGGAAAGATACACAATAAAATGGAGCAAATCTCTGTGTCATGGACGTTCTAGCATTCTGATATTTCATTATTATTTCAAGGTGATTTACTATCCAGGCCACTTACTTACTTTTTTTTTAAATGTACTGTACATATGGTAAAGTAATGAAATACATACAATATTGCAAGACATGACCAGCTTTCAGTATCTTATTGGACCAATACCAAAACACACTTCAGTTGTCTTTCCAGTGTATTGCAAAAATGTTTGGCCCAAAGACACCCTTTCTGTTATTTCCCTGAAGTATTCCAATTTTTTGTAGGGATTAGAGCACTTTCTTGCTGCTGGATGAAAATGTAATCCGTTTGGGGGGGGTCAATGAAAAATACCACTTTTACAAAATCACATTTCATGATTGCCAGTTTCCCTAGACATAAGCGTACCCCCATTTCACAAACACTGGTATACTGTCTAGTGAAATCTGCAATATTATCATACTCATCTCTCAAACACAAAAAATACCCTTAATGCTCTTAACATTATGTAGACCTAAAAATGATCTCAAACTTTCTCCACAGATGGAGAAAGCATACTGAATCTGGGAGATGTGTTGGCCTTTGCCACCGGCCTACGGAAAATCCCTGCTGTAGGGTTTCCAACCCAGCCCAAAATAAATTTCCTCCACCCGGAGGACGGGCCAGCAGGTTTCCCCACGGCCAACACCTGTGGACTGATCCTGAGGCTGCCAGTTTTCAGACAATACCATCTTTTTAAAGATGGTATGGAAAATGGCATAAGCTGGGGTGGGCAATTTAGTGTAGCTTAGCTACTAAATGTTATAAGTGTTATGCTTTTTTTAGTTTTCTGTTTCCTGTTTGAATTGAAAGTATTCTCCTTCTGTGTTCTCTGTGTTCACTTCCTGCTCTGTGTTTTCCCTCCAGTTTTAATTGTCTCCCCGCCCTGATTAGTTAAACCTGTTCCTAGCTCCACTTGCACTTCATCCCCTCGTCACCCTGTTTATATATAGTCCTGGTTTTCTGTCCTGTTCTTGTCGGTTCCTTGTTTGTTTGTCTATGTCATGTGAGTTCCGTGTTGATTGTTGTTACTTGAGTTCCTGTTCTCCCTGTGAAATATACATTTTTGTTAAGTTTTCTGCCGTCTCCAGTCTCTGCATTTGGGTCCAACCACTCCTTGCTTCACATGACAATGATTGATTTGTACTATATATGAAATTGCTATTTTTGCCATTATTTTATTGTTATTAATGCTTTTGCAGGGAATTATTATTATTACTTTAAATCTCATAGATATTAACACTATTATACATATGGCTGAAATAATCATCATCATTAATTGTTTTGTGATATTATGTCCCTCTTATTTTCATATAATATATATATATATATATATATGTGTCCCTCTTCCTTCACAAGCACTATATATCAATATATAATACTATTCTGAAGCATGCAATGAAATAGAAGCAGACAATGCTGCAGTGTTTGCGATGACCCTTTGTATACATTTCTGAATAAGTCTCAGAACCACTTTGTGGTACTATTAATTTGATATGGTTGGATATAGTTTTCAGCTGGAGCAACACTAATACATCTAAGGCTGATACATTCCCATTTCTTTGCTGTGAAACATGAACGCAGAAGACAGGCTACCACCTTAAATAACTGGAGAACAGACAGCTGTTGCAGCCAACCAGTGGGGACAATTAAGGTGAAGCAGACCTTTCAATACGTTGCATTGCATTACATTACATGTCATTTGTTAGACACTTTTATCCAAAGCGACTTACATACAATCAGTACTGTGGACAATCCCCACAGGAGCAATTTGGGGTGAAGTGTCTCAGGGACACAACGACATGCTGACTGCAGTGGGATTCGAATTTGCTATCAGCTGATTAGAAGTCCAGCACACTAACCACTGAGCCACATCCTCCCATGAAATACAAAGATTATAAGTGATTGAAACAGATAATAAAAAAAGCTGGAGAGAAAAAAATTCCACTCGAAGCCGGCCATCTCGGATGTCTGACACACACTTAGAACATTACTCTTCAAGCAGATAGTGGATAGATTTAGTTTGAAAGATATAAGTCTGGAGTCCACCCACGCAGTGCAGCGTCGAAGTGCGCATATTTCAGGTATTTAATCCTATATTTTAGAATATAAGGGGTAGAAATATGATTCAGATAACCGCATAAATATGTGGTTACATTTTCAATGTATATTGTCTTGTATAAATTAAGTTATACTCTCCGACCAAGGCATGTTTATGTTAAATATTGTATATCATTACAAACAGCAGAGGGCAGTATAGGACACGGAAAGGCCTCAGTGGGCATGCCGTAAAAGGGAATGTGTTGCTGAGCGCATGTCGTAAAGTAAGTGTTATTATGTGTCTGCGCAAACTTGGCATTCTGGCTAGAACGGCAACAACGTTCCCTCTGCTTCATTCATTTCTCCTGTTCAACAGGTTAGTAGTGTGTACAAAGATCATGTCATGTTTCGATCGAAGAAGTGTGTTTGAAACTGTTCTTTATGTGTAGTTTAATGTCATTCTGTGAGCTAGTTCGGGTCCACTACAGTGGCTAATGGCGTCCGCTAGCTTCTTTAGCACAGGCTATCGCTCCCAGAATGATGCAGGCTCAAACGACCACGTTACTAGGTGTATGAATCCCGTGCACTAGTTTGGCTTACATTTCAAGTGTATTCTGCTTGTATAAATATGTGAAATGCTGGTCTGAGTTCATAATTGTTCATAGTATTGAAATGCTATGCTAACCTAGCATGTTGGTGTTTTCTTCTACTCAAGGTATAGGCTACATGCACTAGGGTCTGAGACGTACTTCCGCCTTAGCCGTAATACGGCTCGGCTGCTTCCGGTCTGCGTAGCTGAGCGTGAGATCTTCCACAAAGGTTTTACTGTTTAAATCTATGGTTTAAATATGAGTCGACGGAAGATTTTCAAAACGGAACATTTGCAAAGACACGTGAATAACTACTCTGAGCACTGCTGTGTCCCACTTTGTAAAGCGTCAGCTAAATTCAACGGCGTCCTAAGTTTCCATGGCTTTCCGACCAAACTCGAGCTGCGAAGACAGTGGCTGGTTAAAATACGACGCGATAACTTTACAATCTCCTCTCACTCCAAGGTCTGCAGTCGTCACTTCGCTACGGATCAACTAATAGAGCCAAAAACCCTTGATGGCCGTAGGAGGCTTGTGAAAGGTGCTGTACCAACTCTGTTTGAGTGGAATCACTTTACTGCTCAAACCCAACGGGCTAGTGTTTGGGAGAGAAGGGAGCGGCCCACTGAACCAGTCTCTCGGGAGGAGCAGGAAGAGCACAACGATGATCATGATTACTGCTCAACCCCTGAAGCAGCTTCACTGGACATGTCCTCTCAAGCTGCAGAAGACAACTCCAAAACAGTGGAGGATCTGCAGAAGCAACTGCAGGAGTTAAGAGTCCAGCGAGAGTTTTGCTTACAGCGGTTTGCTGGCTCCGACGACAACATCCGATTCTATACAAGGTAATGTTTTGGCTAAATTCTATCCAAGTTTTTGAGATGGGTTAGCTTATAAAGAATCCTGTTTACCTGCCGTGTGACCGCTGACTATATGCATGCAGTGTTGGAATAAGTACTCAACTTAACTGAAGTATAAGTACAAATACTATGGTTTTAAAATACTCCTGAACTGAACATGTAGAATCATAAATCCTGTGTTTTCATATATAAAAAGTAACTAGAAACTATGAAGGTTAACTAAATGTGGTGGAGTAAAACATACTAATACTAACAACATACTGATAATATTTTACTACAAGTGGAAATCTTCAAAACCTTACCAAAGTAAAAGTATGTCAATATCCACTGCGTTTCCCCCAGTTGCACACGTAAGAATGAAGAGTAAACGTAGTCATTGTGTGTAAAATGTTCCCTGTATGTTTTAGATTATTATTACTGCTGCTAATGTAGTTGTTACATTTTACTGCTGTAGATTACTATACCTGCACCAAGTGCCTTCTTACTCAGTCTATTTGAATTGTAATGTATTATAGCAAACAAGAGGAAAGCATTAGCCCATGTGTTACAGTTAACACGATTGTATTTACTGTCAATTAATGACTGACATGTGTCTTTTGTGTACAGATTCCCGAGCTATAACCACCTGATGGCCTTCTGGTTTTTAATTGAGCCTTCAATTCATAAAATGGTTGTGTTACTAGAGCGATATCAGCTGCCAAGAGGAATGAAGAAGTGGTTACACACGCACGTCCATCAACGGTAGGTTACGTTTCTTTTAACACACAATCTAAACACAAACTGAAGGGAAAATGTCTCTCCGACATTTCATTGCTTTTGTGTAGGCTAAAAGGCTAAAGTACTCAATCCTTTTTGAATACATCAGAGAACTAAAACAACTTAATGTTTTTCCCATAGTGTGCTACACTCATGACATTAATATAGTAACCTTTTTTTGTTTTTATCTTCCAGAGACAGCTGCTTCAGCCAATTGACGAGTTCTTCCTTTTTCTATGCTTCCTGTCGGTGGGTTTGAAAGAGAGGGACCTTGCAAACCGCTTCAACGTACACCAGTCCACTGTGAGCCGCATCATTGCAACATGGACAAGTTTTCTTACAACTTTATTGGGGTCACAGTGCATCTGGCTTACACCTGCAGAAGTTCAAGCCCACCTCCCAGAGGCATTCAAAGATTTCCCAGACACACAGGTGATCCTGGATTGCACAGAGCTGAGGTGTCAAACACCATCCTCACTCCTCCTCCAAAGTGAAATGTATTCTACATAAAATCTCACTGGACCATGAAAGCCCTGGTTGAAATAGCCCCACATGGCGCAGTGACATTTGTTTCTAGTCTGTATGATGGTTCTGTCAGCGACAAGGAGATTTTCAAACAATCTGGAATAGCTGCATTGTTGACTGAAAACATAGCAGTGATGGTAGATAAGGGCTTCCTGATCAGCGATTGCTGCAAATGCAAGGTGTACTGCCCACCTTTTCTGTCAAAGCAGAAGCAAATGCCAGCCTATGAGGTGAGGGAGACACAGGCCATTGCCAGACTGAGGGTTCATGTAGAGCGTGTCATTAGGAGGATAAAAGAGAACAAACTTTTTGATGGTGAATCCCACATAGGTATTGTTTGTATTCTTATCGATAGTCATGAACTTTCTCTTGTGACAAAATAGACTCTCCGTTAGTAAACGTTTACTCTGTGTAAAAGTGATTTCTGTGTGTAAGAGTGAGGTAACATGTGTAGATGAATAACATCAACTTGTATTCGTTCCACACATACACACCTATAGATGTAGTTATATTTGTGTCTGTGACTTTATACTGAATGGGAAATAACTGGAAAATACCTGTGTAAGAGAGAGACTCCTGTCCCACCTCTCCATTTTATTTTTAGTTGTGCATTGTTATTTGTGCTTGAGAAACATTCCACTTGAACTTTATTTGAATGAACTTAGTAGTAATTATTGTCCTATATTTCTTTCAGATTTCACAGCTGCCTGGGCCTAGCAGAAAGAACCTCCATCTGTGCCTGCACCAAGGTCAAGATCTACCGTTGCTCAAGGGCCTTCACCAGAGCCATCACCACCGAGGACCAAAGGACCAGCATCACTACAGCGGCCTCCATCTGTGCCTGCCACAAGATTAAGATACACCTCGGTACAAAGGCCTCCACCACAGCCATCGCGATCAACCCAGCCAGCAAAGAAGTCTCGCCTAGCAGACGTACCTCCCATCCAGCCACCAGCATCAACCCGGGACAATCACACCTACCTCCCTCCCACACAGCCACCAGCAGCCCATGCACCATCACCCCAACCTACACAGCAGCCAGACCCACTGTCTTGGAAGACGGACAAAGACCATGACCAGGGTGTCCGCGGGGTCTTAAAAAGTATTAAAAGTTGATAAATCAATTTAGCAAAAATTAAGGCTATTAAATGGCATTTTCCAAGGTATTACATTTTGTAGCTTGTTTTCAATAAGTATACATAGTCCAAAGAGGTTGTATTCTACAGTGTGCCTGAACGTAATCATTGCATAGGTGTGTAGTGTGATTCTTTGTAGTTTATTTATGGCATCCCGTTGGATTTGATCATCTGAACAGGACATCGCACGCTCACTGCTTGATAGCGTGCGAAGGTCCATTTACGCCGGTTGCTAAACAACATCGTTATGGGGAAATGCAAGTTTGCGTTTAAATGGTTGGAAGATAAGGAGGAAGGACAATCAATACTGTGATAGTAAATGTGAGGTAAAGTGTGTCGCCAATGTAACCGGTTAAAACTCCAAGTGGCGATGAGGTCTTAAAATGTATGGAAAGGGTCTTTAAAAAAGGTATTACATCTGACTTCAGGATGCCTGCATATACCCTGATGACACTGCTCCCCCTGTCTTTACATTTATTATGAATATTTGGTTGAGAAAGATCTGATATTGTAGTATTGAGATTTTACAGTTTCTGGTGTTAAAATAAATAGTTGGTTGAAAAAAAAAGTTGTAATGCTCAATATGTATTTGTACACATCACATGAACCTCAGTATGGAATATGAAGTCAGGAATCAGTCCTGTGTAACTTTTCTGTGGTGAAAGTAGAGTGATAGAACTATTTTACTCCAAATTCTAATTTACAGATTTTCATTTTAGACATGAATAACACATTTTATATAGGCCTATGGTGTAATTCATATATTTCACTACTTTTGTGAACCAAAAACGTTGGAAAACCAAATCTGAAACACCAAAAGAAAATGGATGACGAGTAAATCGAGTTTCTAAGTTTTCCAAAAATTGGATTTCTAAGCTAAGTATCTCATAAGACAGTGCTCTAAGGTGAGTGACTTTGCATTTCTAGCAAGACCAGAGACTGAGCATTTTGATATGTAACACCATGCCATGTTATAAGAAGTACATTTAAAAGGTGATTTAAGGAGACATCTAAAAATTGAGAAAATACCCTTCACTTCACACTCAATGATTAAGAGGGTTAAGGTGATTTTATTTTAAAAGACAATGAAGGCAGGTTATATTGATTGATATTTTTATTATATTGAAGGCAAATTAATATATAGTCCCATGAATCTGGAATAATGTACAATTTACAGCCTCACAATGTCAGGAACTTTTCATCTACAGATTGCTTTGGCCTGGCTTTACTCTTCACTGATTGGTTACAGACACTTTGAACTTATTGGCTATAGAAATCAGAAGGAGGGGCTCATTATCATATCAAAAACCGCGCGAACATTCGCACGTATATTGGCCCGTTTTTTCGTGCGAAAAAACGGACCTCCCCGTATGTTCGCGCGTTTTTTCACCCCCGTATTATGGCACTTTTGGCTTTCCATAGCCTGGGTTTAATCTGCGCGCGAGGGTCATTTTATGCGCCTGTAAAAGCACATTTTCCGCTCGTGAGTAGCTTGTTTTGCGCGCTAGAATATTGACCCAAATCTGGCTCCATATCTGCCCGTTCAAACACTGACTCAACACAGTTTGCTGTCTCAAAGTCTCTGGCACATCTGCAAAAGAAGGAGGTAATCAAAGTAAATGCGTAAGCAGATCTAACCAGTTAACACAATAACCAGTTGAACACCGGCATAAAAACAAATATAAAGTGCATAAAAATACAACTCACCATTACGCTGAATTAGTGGGAGCCCTGAGCTTGTGTCTCTGCAACAAGCCGGTCCAATCTAGGGGTAATGGGAGACAATGACACCCGAAGTGTGTTCCTTATGTCCAGTCTACTCCGTAAGCTCTTTAAAGAAGTTTGTGTTGCACTCATTTTTCCCAGCTTGTTTTTAGCGGGGCTTTTTGTGGGTTTAATATTAACCACTCTATCGAAATCAGTCGGAAGTCGCAACGGCTCATTTCTAAATAAACGTGGATTTGCGTAAACAAATTGTTTCTCGGGGTTCGGGTGTTTGTTTGAATTTAAATAAACAAAGTATTGGCTTTCAGAATATGAAACTTTTATTTCCAAAATCACACAATAAATACATGTTTGACGGTTGTAGGGAAAATGACAGGCACCTCTCACTCGCACTGGGCTCTTCCGCAGCGCAGCTCCCTCCCTCCCGCTGACATTATGAATGTAAGGCGTATAGTAATCATACTAACACGGAAGGTTCCGTGACAGTTTGTTTTCATCTGATTTCAAATAAACAAAGTCTTGGCTTTCAGAATATTAAAACTTGTTTCGGCAAATTCAGATGATAAATACAACTTTGAAGCTTGTAACGGCATAATTACAAGCGGAGAACTGAGTAACTTAACGTCACAGCAGGCATGACAACAGCCGGTGTTTCTCGTGAGTGTTTTCCCCGGGGAAACACACACACACACACCACACACACACACACACCACACACACACACCACACACCACACACACACACACACACACCACACACACACACACACACACACACCCACACACACACACACACACACACACACACACACACACACTTTTATAATATCTTTATAAAATATTTTATTATTCAATCTTTCTCTGCGGCCCGGTACCGAATGACCCGGTCCCCGGTACCGGTCCGCGGACCGGTGGTTGGGGGCCACTGCTGTAGAAGGTCACTCAGCCTTTTGCTGGTGGAGGTTCATCATTTCCTCCTGCAGCTTTACTGCAGCTCTCTTCGATGCTGGTACCTTCTGCTTCGATGTTGCTCTTTCATGTCCAGTAGCTCTTTCACAAGCTGTTGCCTGACATCATCCAAGACTTCTGCATCCTCCATGCTACCACAATACCTCGGATCCAAGACGGTGGCCTTAGTCAACAAGAGCTGGATGTTTGGTGGGCTGTATTTCTGTGCCAATACCTTGCACATGTTGTTCTTTATGTTTTCTGTGAGTTCAGTGTCATCGGGGCCTGGTGATAAAAGTGTGCCTTATAGTAGTTCCAACACAGGCTTAACTGAGGACACTGTGACATGTTTTTCCGCTGATAGCACATCTGTGAAATCAGCCACTGGATAAATTGCTGCAGTTATGGATTCTAAAACAGAAACATCCTGCCAGGTTTGGTTGAGGTGGCCATGTTTTCGATCCTCAACGAGGACATGTCTTATGGCTGGGAGTTGCTCCAGCACCCTCTCTATCATCTTTTGCTTTGTTTCCCATCGTGTGGCGACATCCTGTGGGAAAGATAACATGTTTTTTTCATTAGTCTAAATCAGTGGTCATGTGGAGGCTATTTGTATATAACATTAGAAAGACTGATTCTTATTATTACATTATAAGCTTATTGTGCTCATTTATGTGGCTTTCAAGACATTCTTTTTAGTTTTACAGCTTATTGAACCTTTTTGTTTGACATCAGCAATTATAGATAATATGGCCATCTGAGTGTGTGTGGTACTGTTTGTGGTTTGTTTTTAACTGTGTAATAAAGTTAATTATTCAAAATGTTAGAGTTCCTTATTTTTAAACTGAAACTTGCACTAATGTTCAAAATAAATAAAAAACAAATCTGGAATTATGCATTTGGGACTTTTTTTTGCTTTTTCTTGTTGTACCGAACCCGTACCGAACCGTGACCCCCAAACCGAGGTACATACCGAACTGTGAATTCTGTGAACCGTTACACCCGTATCGCGCACCGTTAAAAAAAAAAGAAAGAATGAAAAGTAAAAAAAAAGGTTTTTTTTTTTAATAAAGTTTTTAGATGTAAGCCTATCATCCACCACCCCGTTAGCAGGTGCCACTTGATTGACATTCCTTGTCACTCCCGAAAATAATAGACTGACTTCAAGTGATGCTGCATATTTTTGAACTCACTGCACTTAGGTAGATACCAACTACAACAAAATGAACATATTTTATCGTGATTTAATTGTAATACACGTCTCAAAATGATGCCGGAATGACTTCATACTGATACCAGTTAGTAAAAACCATGAATTAATGCTTTGACAAGACGGCAGGCGAAAAAACCTTTTAAAATGCGTGTTTTCTGAATGGAGATCGGATCGATCAGGCTAAACTAACGTTGTAGCTGCTCTGTCCTCTCTCACAACAACATGATACAGACACAGATACAACAGCGCCTGTATTCGCCATGACACAGACAGTCTGTGGTTTGTTCATGTTTAACTTTTGTCCAGTTTCTGAACAGACATGAGCAGCTGTGAGCTCTGTGTGCTAACAGCTAACGGCTGCTGTTTTGGTTTTCTGATTCAACGGCAGGCTGAGATCCTCACCGCTGATTGGCTACCGCGCGAACGCGTCATTCGCATCAACCGCGTCTGTGGTCTGTCCGCGTCTTTGCATTGACTTTACATGTAATCGCGCCGCCCCCAAAAATCGCATCGCGTCCGGTGTGAACGCACCAATGCGCGGATAAAGAATATTGTTAGAATTTTTAATTTGTAAGAATTGTGTTAAAATAACTAGTTTAATGTTAATGTTAAATGTTGCACTTGCATGAAGCTTCAGTGGATACGCCTCACAGTTAAAATGGCACTTTATGTTATCTGCTCACTGCAAGATGTTATTTTTTTCTTTGTTGCTGTCAACAAAATAATGTACTCACTCACTCAAACAAATGGAAAATAAGCTACATACATTTATATTTAGAATTGTAATCAAGGAATGAATTAAACTTAAAATGATAGGTATGATGTAAATATATATATTATCCTTTTTGACATGTTAGATATGTTGTGTTCTTGGTTTAATAAAATTGGAAGTATCACCAAATGATTTGATGTAATTTAAAAAGGCCTCAAATTGGAAGGCTGTCTTTTTCACTCAATTCTGAAATAGGTAGATCTCGCCTTTCACCAAGGCCGAGGTCGGGGATCTTGGGCTTAAAAAGGTTGGTGACCACTGGTCTAAATCAACATAATTAAACAAATACTACTTTTTACCATTTCCATCATTTATCACAAATAATTGTACATGTTATTAGAATGTAACCAATGATCTAATACATGCTAATGAAATAACATTACAGGTCCTAATGTAAGTCACAAATTAAAAATAAGAACTCTTTATTTAATCTTAAATGAACATTTAAAATATTTTTTGTTGAATATTAACACAACTATCAATGATTTATCCATCACTCACCATCACTAGACTATGTTGGGGGAGATTGGCTTCAGTCTTCATCAGGTCTCTCTTCTTTAGCCAGCTGAGGTTGAAGGTGTTGACAAGATTCCTACACACTCCCATGGCACGCGCTGTGCGACCGTTGTCACTGTCCAAACCGGACACAGCCAAATGGAGGTTGTGGCCAAAGCAGTTGAGCCATGGCCAGGGGCGGACTGGCCATTGGGAATACCGGGAGTTTTCCCGGTGGGCCGGTGCTGTGCGTGGGCCGGAGGGCAGGTCGGATTTGAAAAAATATATATTTTTTTTTTTTTTTTTTTTTTTTGCCTAAATCCTACCGGCCCACATTTGTAAGTTTTCCGGCCACTCCCTGGGAGTGGGGTGTGTTGGGGCCGTGCTGGCTGGCGCCTGGCTGGGCCGTTTTGATAAGGGCTACCTATGTTCTATCTATCAGATAGTTTCACTTTCACATATCAGTGATACCACAATACCCACCACCCCCTTTCCCCATCAGCAGTGTTGCCAGATGGGCGGTTTTCCAGCCCAATTGGGATGGTTTGGGTTGCATTGGGCTGGTAAAATTGGGCTTGGGCTGGTGGACAGAATTTGGGCCGGCCGGCCGATACATGCCACCTATTAAGTTGACTTGTCTATCAATTAAGTGGGCCTGTCTGTCAATTAATCCCCGGGCCACTTTTTCCCCCCAGTCCGCCCCTGGCCATGGCCAGCCGAGTTGGCGTATTGCAGCCACAATGTTAGCACCATTGTCTGTGGTTATACAGGCCATTTTGCTCCCTTCCAGTGCCCAGCCTGCTAAAGCAGACTGCAGGTTTTCTGAAAGTATGTCAGCAGTGTGGTTGTCCGGTATGTACCTGGTCTCTAAACACTTCGACTGCAGAATCCAGTCATCTGTAATGTAATGCACGGTCAAACTCATGTATGGGGTCATATTAGAGCTTGACCACATGTCGGTAGTTGCAAAGTAAAAAGAGATGTCTTTTAACTTTTTCAGAACGTCGTCTTGCACCTGGTTGTACAGACTTGGAATGGCAGTTTGGGAGATGTAGTTTTTTCGGCAGTTCGTACTGCTTGTCAAAAGTTTGCAACATTTCTTGAAATGCTGGTTTTTTCATCTCTTTGGCTATGAAGCGGCTTACGCTCTCTGTAGCGTGCGCCATTTTGTGATATCGCGTTTGTATTTGCATTGTCGGGCCAATGCATCTTTGATTGCAAACTGTCGGGAAGGTGGGGGCTCTCCATCTCCAGCTGCCGTGTTTGCTCCCAGCTGGGAAAAGGGAATGGGGTGGTTGTGTTTCAGGTGCAGTTTAAGTTTGGTCGTATTGCTAGCTTTTGTTGCTACCTTTTTAAAACAAATGCGACATGCCGGCTCATTCAAGTCTGTAGGTTCGCCTCGTTGATTTGGCTTAAAGGGGACCTATCATGCAAAATGCACTTTGTGATGTCTTTTATACATACATATGTGTCCCCGGTGTTCCAGGGAACTCACAAAGTGTCAGAAAACACAACCCTCTCTCTTTTCCTCCATACCCAAATCTCTAAAAACGGGGCTGCAACGGATTTGATACGGGTGGATTTTTTATTTGCACCTTTTTGACGTAATGTAGGTGCACTCCGCCTGATTGGTCAACTCTCCACCAATCAGGGGAATGAGAGGTTGGGCCATGTTGACTCTCCACTCGTAATCACAGCAAGCATGATAACATGACGCTCGTGCCGGGGCCGTGTCACGCCCCCCTCTTCCGCATGGGGGCGTGGTCAGCTGAATCAGACCTTGCAAAGACAGAGCTGGAGTGAGGCAAAATGAGGCATGGCTAAAATGCATGATCTGTTTCGTATTTTGAAAATTAAAACGTATTAATATACCTTATATATATATATACACCTTATATATTATTTAAATATAGCATGATAGGTCCCCTTTAAATCCAAAATATTCCCACACCGGAGATGTGGAATTGTGGACTCTATTTTTATATAACATTAGAAAGACTGATTCTTATTATTACATTATAACTTATTGTGCTCATTTTATGTGGCTGTGACTTTGGAATAAATAGACAAAATCACCAATCCCAAGGTTTGATGGATTGGATAGGAAACGAAGGGAAAAGTCACAGCAAGAAAGTTTTAGCCTGCAATACAGAGTAGCAAGGTCAGGTGCAGACACTGGAAAAATACAAAGAGTTATTCATAAACAGGACATCGCTCCGGCCGTGAGTTGTATGGGAGCTTCACTCCCACGTATAGCTAGGAAGCAGCATTATGAAGGTTTTCCAGGATAACTGTAGAAACGTTAGCGAAAACAAATTACGTATGATGGCGACAGAGTAGGGAGGGACTTCCACAGGCCGGCCGAATGCTGATTGGAAGGTCGTGTTGCCAAGAGACTCTGTCTGAGTCTGTGCACCAAAAAACCACCCTAGAATGATGGGATAGTAGACAAAAAGCTTTAGGAATCCAAACTACACGAGATGTTGGTGATTGACACCTCTTTTGAACCGTTAGAGCCAATAGAATCGAGGGGGAGTTCCTAAATCCATCTAAACATTACCATTGGTGAATGAGAGTGATGCGCAGTCAGCATGCCCAAAACCGGAAGCTGGGTTACAGCTCACACACTCTATATGAAAACTCCGTTTATTGGCATAAATGTTATGATGGATGATCAGTAATCATTTCAAAGTGACACAGAGACATTGGATTAACCTTCAGCAGCGTTTATGTGCATTTTAATGCCCTTGAACACAATTTTTGATCAGAAAACAGCAAAGGTAAGACGTATTTGCCGTTTTGGCCCCCTAAAGTGAAGTTGTGTGTTGTCTTTCCTGGCCTTTTGGTCGGTGATGGTAATTATACCATTGGAATCTGTGGAATCTCAGCTTTTATATGATATCTAGTTTGTGCAGATTGCATGAAGTAGAAAATATTGCTACCGTGAGTTATGAGCTAAGTGCGTTAGCACCCTTTCGCTTCGTGCCGATTCAGAGGCTTGGCGTTAGACTTGTGTTTTGTTTAGCTAAAAAAGTTCATATCGTCAGTTAGCTGAGTTTCTTCCCGTTAAGTGGGTATGACACATTAATAGGTTGTTAAATGTTAAGAAGCCCTGAGACACAGTTTCGTGAAAATGGTTTTGTTTGCCCCTGCGGCGAGGGCTATCGGGCTTAACAGGTTAACTTCAAATTCCCCTCGAGTAAGTCACACGTTGTCTCCTGCTTGTCTCTATATTATTCATTTGGCTGCTACACTGTTGCACGCGGAGTGTCCTGAATAAGCCCCCAGGAAGTGTGCCGGACTCTGAGGAAAATATTCGTTGTGTCCAAACGGCGGTACTACAATTTCCGTATCAGTCCGTGAAGTCCCTGGGCCCAGAAATACTTTTTCCCATTGACTAACATTGGGAAAGAGACGTCTGTAAATCAGCGGATAATTTTTTTTAAACTAAATAAACTACCCAGTATGAACTATTTTATAGCCCATATTATAATCATTAGGTCCTTAAAGTTGTAAAATGCACTAAAAGCCGAATCTAGATTTATTTTCTCTCTCCATTCATTCTAGTGAGCCGAGAGTGGGAGCTCGGGGGCGGGGCTTAAGGGGCGCATGCTCCGTGAGCGCACATACGGGTTCTTCTGCTCTGACAGCCAGGCATGACGGGTAATCTGTGACGTTTCGCTCTCTCAAAAGTTGGGCCATTTTGTCCTCATGCGCCAATGAGCAGCTCTCATAGGAAAGAACGAGACCCCGCCTCCGACGCTCTATCCAGTTTTTATTATACATCCATAGTCCTGACCTGGCTGTGTGTGAGCCCCACCCCTCACAGCGCACCTGGCTGTGTGTGAGCCCCGCCCCTCACAGCATGCCTGGCTGGCAGACACAGCGCGCCTAGCTAAAATTCTGGTGACATCCTTATGTAAACAAACATGCATGTAAACGAAAAGTTATCGAGAAAGAATTACTTGATCTTCATCCACCCTTGAATGATGGGATAGTAGACTAAAAGCTTTAGGAATCCAAACTATAACATATAATAAGTACCCTGTATCAAGATTGATGCAAAACAAGTGAAGTTTGACCTTTTTAGAGAGGTTTAGAAAATAATCTGGGTGCATTTTCCATATCTCTGGCCCCCCTCGTTCGATTTTGATGATTGACATCTCTTTTTAACCGTTAGAGCCAATAGAATCGAGGGGAAGTTCCTAAAATCCATCTAAACATTACCCATTGGTGAATGAGTGCTGCGCAGCCAGAATGCCCCGGAACCAGAAGCTGCGATACACTCTGGTGGCTACCATTAGAGCTAATAAAAATCTCCGTTTTGACATAAAAATGAATGATGGATTATCAATAATCATTTCAAAGTGACACAGACACATGGATAACCTTCAGCCGCGTTTTTATCGTTTTAATGCCATTGAACACGACTTTTGATCAGAATAACAGCTAGAATGCTCCGTAAAGCTACGTGTTGTGATGTCTGTGTTTTCTTCCCCCGTTGCGAGTTCTGATCGCTCAGTGATGATACTAATACCTATATAATCTGTGGAATCTCATCTTTAATCTGATATCTTGTATGTGCAGTTACGATAAGTAATAAGGGTATTTTTACCTTGAGTTCTGTGCTAAGTGCGTTAGCATTTTTTCGCTCAGGGGTCATTTAGACGTTTCTTATGAGACTTGTGTTTCGTTTTCGTAAAAATGGTTCGTATCGTCAGTTAACTGAGTTTCTTCCCATTAATCTGGTATGACACATTAATAGGTTTTTAAATATTAAGAAGCCCTGAGACACAGTTTTGTGAAAGAAAAACCTGCAGCCCCCTCTACCGGGGGCTCTCGGGCTTAATAGGTTAAAGTATGTTTTTCCGACCCTTTAGACTTTGAAGCCACATTAAAGTATGACATCTTGCTCTCTTTATAATCTAACTGCTGTTGCTGCTGATCCCCTGGGTAAGTTTTTACCCTGAGCCAGGTCTCTCAGTAAGGAACAGCCAAGGGGAGAAAACTGTCCAAGCTCCTGTAACAGTGTAAATGTGTATTTGTCTTAGGAAGATCCACCTTGTGTGAAGTAGCACATTCAAACAACTTCAGGAAGGGGATAATGGGCTGCATTGAATAATATCAATCAGTAATATAGAGTGTGAATCTACTGTATAAAAGTAATGTATTGTGACAGTGATGACCTACCTGTCCAAGGTCCCGACCCTGGCCACCAGATAGAGGACACTCCCGATTGCGAGGCTGCCCAGGACGAAGAGCTTCTGTCTCAGCAGCGCCTGCTGTTTGAATAGCATGGCCCTCCATCAATCTTCAGGACTGCATCTCAGCCTGCAGAGAGCCCAGTACATAAACCACTGATCACCAGGGAGACAGCCTAATGTTTATTAACACACACTAAATCAAGTACTACAAGTGATTATGCCCAGCTCACATGGCTGGAAAGTGCTGCAGTGCCATTAGAGGAAATGCTCCGGCACTTTGTTACATTTATTTATTCCTGCCAACTGGAGACTCACAATAGATCTAATGTGCAAGATACGAATGTGCAGTATGAAGTTTGGCTGTAAATAAATAATAATAAAAAGTTAAAAGTAAAAAAATTAAATTCAGATTGAACATAGTAAAACATTTTTAATTATAGTTTCCGTCCAAAAAAACCCCATTACTTATAGTAAAAACCACCCTTGAATGATGGGATAGTAGACGAAAAGCTTTAGGAATCCAAACTATAACATATAATAAGTACCCTGTATCAAGATTGATGCAAAACAAGTGAAGTTTGACCTTTTTAGAGAGGTTTAGAAAAAAAAACCCACCTCTGGGGTCATTTGGGTGTATTTGCCATATCTCTGGAACCCATTGGTCGATGTTGGTGATTGACACCTGTTTTGAACCGTTAGAGCCAATAGAATCGAGGGGGGGTTCCTAAATCCACCTACACGTTACCATTGAGGAGTGAGAGTGATGCGCACGCAGCTTGCCTAAACTGAAACCTATGTTACGCTCTGAAAACTGAAAACTAGGCTTATGCCATAGATATGATGATGGATTATCAGTAATCATTTCAAAGGGACACAGAGACATTGGATTAACCTTCAGCAGCGTTTATCTGCGTTTTAATGCCCTTGAACACCACTTTTGATCAGAAAACAGCAAAGGTAAGACGTATTTGCCGTTTTGGCTACCCGTAAAGTGAAGTTGTGTGTTGTCTTTGCTGGCTTTCGCTGCCGCGAGTTTTGGTCGGTGATGGTAATTATACCATTGGAATCTGTGGAATCTCAGCTTTCAGATGATATCTTGTTTGTGCAGATCCGATGAAGTATAAAATATTTCTACCCTGAGTTATGTGCTAAGTGCGTTAGCACTCTTTCGCTTAGCACTAATTCAGAGGCTCGGCTTTAGACCTGTGTTTTGTTTCGGTATAAATGGTTCATATCGTCAGGTAGCTGAGTTTCTTTCCGTTAAGTGGGTATGACACATTCATAGTATTCTGGCCCCTGGGCACGTAGAAATGATGTACACATCGCCAGATAGTTAAACATTTTATTGTAGTAATCTTGTGAAACTGAAAGTAAAAAGTACAAAGCATTGCAATCAATACAATGACATGTTACAAAATATAAACATAAATGAAATCTATAAACATAGATGAATCATTAAACTTAGATGTACGAGGAGGTACAATAACATGTGGCACTCTGGGTGTTTCTCAATGTCGAGGAGGCTTGCTTGGTAGCACATGTACCTCCGAGTGAGTTCCTTAAGAAGCGAGGCAAGAATACCTCCTAGCCTCGGAAAACGAAGAATGGAACAGGCTAGCAAGAGTGCAGGTGTGCGTCATGAGAGGCCCCGCCTTACATTTTCCGCCAAAGATTTTGGAAATTGGTCCGTGCGCAAAGCATTGTGGGGATTTTAAGAACGCGGAGTCTACACATGTGCAGCCTCGAAATTTCCCGCAACGAAGTACGCCGGCCTCGGTAGAATTACAAGTATCCTGGACATTGGAACAGTCCTTCGGCAGCACTCGATGACGTAGTATGCTTGAAATAGTGGCTCTGGAGCAGCTTTCCTCGACATTGAGAAACACCCACTAGCTGTTCTGTCAGAAAAACATGGCCGCTGACCTTTCAACTAAGTCATGTGACTATGTATGTAATGCCTCTACTGGCCAATGAAAACACAAACAGCCAAAAATAGATGAATATGCTGCAATCTAGCCAATTCCCTCTAGGAGTTGCTATAACAGCAAAACCGAAACTTACATGTAACGTGACACATAGTTTGTTAAATGTTAAGAAGCCCTCAGATGCTGTTTCTTGCAAGATGTTGCCGGTGCCCCCAGGTTAAAGAAAATAGTTCCTTCATTTTTTTGCAGATCAATAACTAAGCCCTTTCTGCAAGTTTACCACGTGACGGGCTCAATCAAATTATGGAATAACAGACTATACAGAAGTTGTAGCACTATTACAAAAGGGCCTGCCTCTAATCCAGCCTTTAAAACTGCTCGCATTAAAGCACATTCTGCAGAGTGTCTCATAAACCAGAGGAGCGGGCTGACCCCACAGTGACTGAAAGCAAGGGTGACTGAAAGATGTTGATGACTCTAAATGTAATGTTTTCCGATTGAAATGAAGTCTGTTCAGTTTGTTGCATTAGAAGCAACAAACTCCACTCTGATAAGAAATTGAATCTTCAAAACAGCAACTGTAACCCTGTCGAACACGAGATTATATTTCAAAGAATGTTCCCATTTAAGATTATGTCACTTCTAAATTCTAAAAATAAAATGTACCAGAAGAATATTGAGGGTGGTGGGTTCAAGGATAAACTGTCAACGCAATGGATTTAAAGATGAGCACATGGAGGCAGGAGTTCCAGATCATTCTTTTTATTGTAACTTGTTCATTTGTGTTATTCCTAATTGTTGTCTGGTTGATTGATCATTTACTCAGACAAACAATTGGTGCTCAAGAGTTGCATGAGGCCAGACAGCTTCTTTGTTCATGGGGGAAAAGGATTTGCCACAGGTGAGCTGGCTGCCTTTATAGATTAGCTAGCTCCGCCCCTCCAGGGTGGCAGGAGGAGGGAGCAGGTAAAGCAGGGGTGACGAACCGTATACGGCCCGCGAGACCATTTGGTACGGCCCTCGAGGTAATTTATAAACACACGCAAAAAAGAAAAAAATTTAAGAAATCTAGAACGCTAAAAAAATTAAACAAGCGAGTGCCTGTTTTCCCTGGCCAAGGTCAGGGTCCATGAACACAACACAAGCCTAACGTGTCATCACGTGGTATATGTCTCGTCTGACAGGGGTGCAGTTCTGACGGAGAGCACCAGAACGTAGCTCCGCCACTTCCAAAAATGGCAGTACCCATAAGGAGCCGTACACATGCCGCAGTTTCTGCGTGGCTGTGTCTTTAGCTGAAAGCCCAGTGGATCTGTTCATCTGTCATACTGATCATACAGTCAATAACTTTGTTGTTATTAGCATCTGGTTAGCTAGCTATGCTAAAGAATATAAGAAGCTTTTTCTCCAACCAGTGAGGTAAAGGCACATCTTTATATGATCATTATAAAAAAATAAGAGAATAAAGTAAACAGGTATAAAATACTATATGACAGTAAAAAAAAAAGTTGTTATTAATAAACAAGAATAGTTTGAAAGGGGAGTGATTTGTAAAATATCCATAAAGAAAAATAAATCTGCTTACAGTTCTGTTTCATATGGGTGTTGAGAGATGTATCCATAGATCTCTTAAAGAGCTTGTGACACGGATTTCCCCCATCATCCAAACCCATTAATTTGTGTAAATATTGTCCACTTGAAACCGTTACTGAAGTGATTTGGGAAATTTGATAACCGTTAATCTGCCCTTCAATGTTGACCATATTCTGGATCTTCTCGGCGATTCTTTAAATCCCGCCAAATGATGTGTGACGTCATTGCGGGCAAAGAGCTCCAGCGGCACCGTCCCGGGTCCCAGCATCTGCATGCAAACGCACGATGGCGCACACAGCAGCAAGCGATGACGGCGATGACAGCTTAATATTGAGCGTGTCTGAGAGCTCATATGAGGCTGAAGGATCGGAAAGTGATAATCATGACATCGTAGTAGACGATATTGGCTATATGCCCTATAGATTCAAACCATATGCCTCTGAATCGGATGAAACTAACTCCGAGTCGGACAGTGGAGACGGCAACCCGCCCGACGATCGTGAGATACCTCTCGATCTACAACGTTTGAACAATGTGGAATGGTTTGTAAACTATTTTATTAACGGAGTTTGACTAAATAACGACTCTGTATTAAAATAATGGCAGAGTAGCAGTAAACACTGAAGTAGCTTGGTCACACACACACACACACACACACACACACACACACACACACACACACACCACACACACACAACACACACACACACACACACACACCACACACACAACACACACACCACCACACACACACACACCACACACACACACACACACACACACACACACACACACACACACACACTTAAAGGTTGTTTTTTTTTTACCTGAGTTTTCTCTCGTTTCTCGAAGTAGGCACTTCTGTGGCGTTTTGCTGGGGGGGTGGCGGTGGCGAAGTCTTTGGTGCCTTGACGGATTTGCGACGGCGTGGGAAAGAGAGTAGGCACTGCTGACGGCTTCAGAATCCGTTTTCGCGTTACATCTATCCCACTTCCAACCATCAACGTAGGCCTTTCCTCGAAATTCTCGGGCAGAAAGTGGGCGCTGCATATGTAGGTCGTTCGGGGGTTCTTCACAGACATTTCGGCCCTTGTGTTCTGGACGTTTTTCTCCCATGTGCGCTGACGCTTGACATCTGTGGGAAAGCTATGGACGCTGATGTTTAGTTCGTCATTTGCTGTATTGGAACACCCAGACACAACGCATCGTTGAACCATTTCTACGGATGACAACACACTTTGTCCGTGTTTCACTCGCTCGCAGCACAGTGAAGCGTTCCCGCATCACATCATAGACTTGCTGTGCTGTGCTGTGCTGTGCTGTGCTAATAATGTGCACTCCTCAGTTTTCACTTTCGGCTTACGCCAAAACTTCAGAATGAGTCGAAGGAATTTCCCCGCGATGTTCGAAATTATATTTATCGGAACGGTATCGCACCTTCTTTTTAAGTTGACGGTTCGAGATTACTAGTAGCCCAATATTTCATTGCACAACAGTTGTTGGGATGCTGTCACAGGCTCTTTAATGTTGCTCTCAAAGTGCACCAGATTGATGCTTTTAACTTCAACATTTAAAAAAATATCTTCCCGGGGGAGCATGCCCCCGGACCCCCTAGAGGAGGTTAGGTACCCCCTCACTTAAATCATGTCCACATGGATAGGAAACTAAATACATTTGCACACATCTTGTGTCCATATCTTTCTGTTTTGGTGGTCATGCCACAACCGTGCAATGAATGCATGCGCAAGTCATGGTAAAATATCCGGATTAAGAGGTTGCTTTTTCTTTGCACAGCATGAAAGAAAGGCCAAATGAATGGGCTGTGATTTTTGTATTTTTAAGCAGAGGTCAACAATTTGTACGACCCTCGGAGGATGTTGAAAAAATTTAAATGGCCCTTGAGAGGAAAAAGGTTCCCCACCCCTGAGGTAGAGGGAGGGACTATAAAAGCACAACATAATTTCCAGGGATCACAAACTGAATTTGATGGATATGGCATGTGTCATGAGTGATCAATCACACTGTAGCTCTCAGCGCTGTGAGCCAATGGGCTGAGCGAGCAGACACACTGAGGGATTAGTGGAATGCCAACTGGCCTTTTGGGTGTAATTAAAACACTGAAAGTGTTACGTTACAGGCCTGATAACAACTTTAATTGGTTTCCAAATACTGTACTATGGAATATATGAGCTTGATAAAAAGGGGCTATTTGCAGACACACTGCACAAAGACTTGACTAGACTTGCTGTGCTGTGCTAATAATGTGCACTCCTCAGTTTTCTCATTTTCAGAGGAGTACATGAGGGCACTGGTATAAATAAAGAACTGCAGATGAGCTCTCATTCGGGTCTGATAATGCATTGTGTTACTGAAAACACTGTGGTTGCAACAGCAAAGAGAAGCAGCAGTCCGTATTGAATACATGGGTTTAGACATATAGTGTACATGCTCTGTCTGTAGAGAGCTCACTGTCCCAGAGCTTGTGAAGTGTCTAATTTTCTATAACCCACAACAATTGGCACAACAGCTTCTTTGTATATATAATCCAATGCCGATATTCGTCTGTAATATAGTTCTATACATTTCTGTAGCTTAGTGAGTCCGTATATTGTTCTTCTCCGTTGCATGTTGCAACGGAGAAGGGGAAAAGTGTCCGGGGCTTCTCCGTTGATAAATGTTTAAGAATTACATTTAGACTACTGTCCGCACGAAATCGGAAACCCGGTTTTTGGGTGCACTCAGAAAAAAAACGGCTGTCTGCAAACACGGAGGTGAAGTGTCCGCTCACCATGCACTCTGGGTCAGCCTTGTTCTATTTCGTATATGGCTTCGCCCTCTAAGGCTATCGCTATTGGGTAATCCCCTGCGCACCCGCGCAGCACTGAAACACTTGTAGTCCACGCCCACCCGCAAGGTGGGCCCCACCCTCGGGCTCCCTTCCGGTATAAATAGGAAGGAGGCCCGACAATCTGCTCCCTCTTTTTCTTCAGCACCCCGTAAAATACTGAAGCACAAGAGACACTTCGATTAGCAAACATGAGTACCAACTGTGTGAGAGATTGTCCCTCATGTGGCTTTGGTATATCATGAGCTACGACCAGCACACGTCATGCGAATCCTGCCTGGGGTCAGAGCACGCGTACGAGGCTCTCAGCCAGCAGGTCGCATGCACCCACTGTGCCCGTCTCTCCTCGGACGACAGGAAGCGCAGAGCGGACGCTCTCGCTGCTGCGGCCGAGGAGGACGATTGGCCCGTCCAGGCTTTCGAGCCTGTGGGCGGCAGCCTCATGTCCCTGGAGCCGAGTGCCGGGCAGGAGTCGGACGACTCCTACCCCACCTCCCTCCACGGTTCACCGTGCGGTTCTCCCCTCCCTCTTCTCCCCCGGATGGGGGAGACAGAGTCGGAGCAGGGTGCCGGCTTGACGGCCGAGCACGCGGCCCCCTTCTCCGTCATCACGCTGCCGGCGATAGGTGGCATCCTGGGGGAACTGCCGGAGATCATATGCAAGGCGGCCGCCTGCAGAGGTCTCCCCGTTCCCCTAGCTGAGCAGGGGGTGCAGACGGTCAGGAGTGATCCGATCTGGCCACGCTTTCCCGCCATCAGGAGGTAAGTATGTCGCCCGCCAGGCCGACCGGGTGCACCAGTGTGCCTTTCAGGTGTCGGCGGCGGCGAACAACATCGCGCTGCTCTCCAACTCGGTGGTGACGCTGGTGGAGCGGTCCACCACCTTGGCCGCGGAGGAGATCAGCAAGGCGGCCAGCACGGCGCTCACACTGTGCGCGTCCGTTGCTGTCTCCCAGGCAAGGATCGCCGCGTGGGTGACGCAGATTCAGCGCCACCTCTGGCTGCAACAGGCGTCTGTTACGGAGACGGCCAGGAAGGTGCTACTGGATGCTCCAATCAGCCCGGACGGGCTGTTCGGACCCCAGTTCCACGCCATGGTGGAGTCCATGAAGGCGGCTGCAGAACAGGCGGACGACATCCGCCAGCACGTTAGCTGGCTCCAGCCTGCGGGGCGGCCACAGCGGCACCAACGCCCGCAGCAGCCGCAGCAGTCCAACCCGGCCACAGCGGCAGGCGGAGAGACGCACACAGCAACCGCGCGTCAGGAGCTCGCCCGTCGGCGGCGGCAGGGGCTCCGCCCCGCGTCTCCGCTCCCCCAGAGACAGAGGGGTCTTCCGGCGGTGAGTCAACGGGGAGTGAGGCACTCCTGCTCCTGGTCTGCTCCGCGAGAGACTCCGAGGAAGCAAAGCCGCTTCTGACGTGTTGGGGGGGGTTGTGAGATAAATGAAATGGGTTCATTTTCCAACTTGTTGTCTGAGGCATCAGTATCAAGTGTTTCTCACATATCCCCCACTCTACCAGCTGCCTATAACCTATCGGTTAGTAGCCAGCAGGGCTCGTTGAAAAAACCTGCAGTTTTTAATCTATGGGTTAATAAACTGCGGAGTTCGCTAACTAAGCCAGCTGCCACCAATATGTTGATTAGTAGGCAGCAGGGCTCGCTGCAGAAGTCTGCTGGTTTTAACCTATGGGTTAATAAACCGCAGAGCTCGCGGCATTCCTCTGTCCGAGATACGCCTCCTACACACGGTCATAATAAGCCCATGAGAGCAGTTATGACGCCTCATGTGGACGTCACTGCACACACCTCCACTCATCCCCTGAGTGTACACACCTCATGATGAGAGCCGGAGTGAAACGCAGCGTGTGGAGGCTCCCTCACAGCCCTTTCGCTCTAGGCCCACCTTGGGTTGCCTCACGGGCAGCGGCGGCGAGGGCTCTGACGTGGCTCGTCGCCATGACGACCACAACACATCTCGAGCATGTGCGCCCGCTCTCAGAGTGTTTCTCAGAGTGTTAGCGCGTGTGTCTGATGGACAGACGGATGAGCAGGCTGATCAGCAGAGGGTGCACCCTGCAGTTCGCCTCTCCCCCCCACAGTTCAAGGGGATACAGGAAACACTCCTGTCATCCCAGGAACAGTGTCTTGCGCTCCAGTCAGAGCTGCGGGAACTCCTGTTGAAAGAGGCTATTTCCAGGGTTCCTCAAGGGGAAGAAAATCAGGGGTATTACTCCCGCTATTTTCTTATCCCGAAAAAGACAGGGGGAGTGAGACCCATCCTCGATCGGTCAGTTTTCAACAAGGCAATAATGTGGCCCCTGAACGGGAACATTTAGAGGGGCTGGGCCTCTCTCAAGATGTTGTACGTACCATTCAGGGAGCCAGGGCAGCGTCTACCAGAGCGTCCTATACACAGCCAAGTGGACAGCTTTCCAGTACGTGCCCCCTGCCTCACGTGCTGTCATTCCTCCAGCTGTTGCTGGACAGGAATTTGGCCTTCAACACAATCAAGGTATATGCTGCTGCCATATCATCTTGTCATGTAGGTTTCGGGGTCGGGACGGTGTTTAGTCACCCCCTGACGAAACGTTTTCTGCGAGGAGTACGGAGACTCAGACCTGTGTCACGCGCACTGGCGCCTCAGTGGGAGTTGGCTTTAGTGTTACGCGCACTAAGCAAAGCCCCATTTGAACCGTTAGCTCAGGTTCCCCTTAAACTGTTATCAGCCAAAGTAGTACTACTTTTGGCTCTAACATCAGCGAAAAGGGTGAGTGATTTGTCTGCTCTCTCTGTGGCTCCGTCATGCCTCCGGATCCAAGGAGATGGCAGTTCAGCTGTTTTACGCCCTAACCCGGCTTTTATGCCAAAGGTCATCACAAGCTCTTTTAAGTCAAGAGTGATCACCCTGGATGGCTTCTTTCCCCCTCCTCACAGGTCGGAGGAAGAAGCCACGTCTCATCTCCTCTGTCCGGTGCGCGCGCTGGCCTGCTATGTGGCGCGCACGGCTGCCTTGCGCCGTTCTCAGCGCCTGTTTGTGCATTACAGAGAGCGCTCGATCGGGCAGCCTCTGTCTGCACAACGGCTGTCACACTGGCTGTGTGAGGCTGTGTCACAGGCGTATGTCTCCTCTGGGGCGGATCCCCCGGAGAACATCAGTGCGCACTCCACCAGAGGAATTTCCTCCTCCACGGCTTTGCACGGAGGAATGTCAGTGGAAGACATTTGCACTGCTGCATCTTGGTCTTCCCCCTGTTCATTTATTCAATTTTATTTGAGGGATGTCTCCCATTCCTCTCTGACACACCCTGTGCTGAGTGTCCTGTCAGAACCTCTCTCCTGCCTCTCGGCACACGAAGAGCGGCCCCTTTCCCCTCTTATGAGAGGGATGTTTCCTTGTTTCCTCTGACACATTTTGTACGGAGTGTCTTGTCAGAGTGAGTGATGTCAGGGATCCAGCTGTGCGCTCTCCTGCCTGTCTACACGCAGAGAGTTGCCCGTGTTCCCCCTCTTTTTGTCGCTGGGCAAAGTGTGACCTTCGTCTCTACTTATCACAGCGGCGGGTATGTATTGTTCCCAGCCTGCGTCCCCTCATGGTAAATATTCATGTTATGCTATATTCCAGGGACTGTGATGCGCCATTCGCATGGCGCAATAGGCAGGGGTTATTATCTGAGCAGGTGTGTCTGTGCTTCCAGTACCGGGGGGACCCAGTGGGGCGCAGACTACATCTTGCTTCGCCCTTAACCCAATAGCGATAGCCTTAGAGGGCGAAGCCATATACGAAATAGAACTGAAGTTACCTACTGTAACTCCAGCTTCTATGAGTATTGGCGTAGCCCTCTAAGTTCTGGGCCCCACTGGCTCCACGAATAGCTGAAGAAAAGTTTTTTGTGTGGGAGCAGATTGTCGGGCCTCCTTCCTATTTATACCGGAAGGGAGCCCGAGGGTGGGGCCCACCTTGCGGGTGGGCGTGGACTACAAGTGTTTCAGTGCTGCGCGGGTGCGCAGGGGATTACCCAATAGCGATAGCCTTAGAGGGCTACGCCAATACTCATAGAAGCTGGAGTTACAGTAGGTAACTTCAGTTTTGTGCCTCAAGACCCCCCAGCCTGGTTCTCAAAAAAGTTTACTCTGACAAATGTGCCTCTGGAGGAATGTAAGGGGAGTTGACAGGGGACTCTACCCGCATTTGAGGCACTATTTACGGATACACCTTTTTTCATTTTACCCCTTTTGCCTGGTTCTCAAAAAAGTTTACTCTGACAAATGTGAGTCTGGAGGAATGTGAGGGGAGTTGACAGGGGACTCTACCCGCATTATGAGGTACTATTTACGGATACTTTTTTTCATTTTCACCCGTTTTGCCTGGTTCTCAAAAAAGTTTAATCTGACAAATGTGAGTCTGGAGGAATGTGAGGGGAGTTGACAGGGGACTCTACCCACATTATGAGGCACTATTTTCGGATACTTTTTTCATTTTCATGCCTTTTTCATGGATGAATTGAAACTTTTTTTTAACATTTTGGTCAATTTGACCCAGTTCTGGCCACCGCGTTGCCTGGAGGATAGGACCGAGAGATGACAGGGGTCTCTGGCGGCCTCACAAGACACTATTTTCTGACACATTTTTTCCTTTTCATGCATTTTTTCATGGATGAATTTAAAGTCATTTTTAAAACTTTTTGGTCTGTTTCACCCGGTTCTTGCCACCGCGTTGCTGGAGGATAGGACCGAGAGATGACACTCTCTGGCCGCCTCACAAGTCACTATTGTCGGACACTTTCTTTGCTTTACCCCGGTTCTATCACTCTTTCCTCCTTTGACCATACAACCCGTTTCCTGCTGGGGTGCTGCCTGGTTCCGGGGCACCCCAAACCCTCTCATGGTCGGGGCACCATGAATTGATGCATCGGACCCAATGTTGCCATCACCAGCCCGCGTTGGTGCGGATATGGGACCATCCAACCCGGTGGCTCCCCAAGGTCGGGGCACCATGAATTGATGCATCGGACCCAATGTTGCCATCACCAGCCCGCGTTGGTGCGGAGGTGGGACCATCCAACCCGGTGGTAACCCAAGCCCTCCCTTGGTCCGTGCACCATGAATTGAAGCATCAATGTGTTGCAATCACCGGTCACGCTAACGCATATAAACGGAGAAATAGAACAGAATTTTAATCAAATTCATTGTGTCTGTTCTAGTAAGGATGTCGTCCGAATGCCCGGTGTGCAGAGTCTTCTATCTGGTGTTGAACAAGCGTTGAATGATGCCCTCAATGATGAGGTGAAGACCCTGCGCTCCAGGCTGAAAAAGGAGCTAAAACCCAGGAAGCAGTGCCACTGCTACTGTGCTTGAGGAAGAGGAAGAATTGATACGATTTAAGGGCCTTCCAATCCCAAGTACCTCCGGCATAAACACAGTAGCCTCCGGCAGCAATACCCCTCTCAAGATCCATGTCAAGACTGTCATGCAGTCCCCAGTAGCCTCCGGTGCGAAGAACCCTGTCAAGACCCCTGTCAAGACTGTCATGCAGTCCCCAGTAGCCTCCGGTGGGAAGAAGACTGTCATGCAGTCCCCAGTAGCCTCCGTTGGGAAGAACCCTGTCAAGACCCCTGTCAAGACTGTCATGCAGTCCCCAGTAGCCTCCGGTAGCGAGACCCGTGTCAATACCCCTGCCCAGACTGCAAGTCAGTCCCCAGTAGCCTCCGGTAGCGAGACCTGTGTCAATACCCCTGCCCAGACTGCAAGGCAGTCCCCAGTAGCCTCCGGTGGGAAGAACCCTGTCAAGACTGTCATGCAGTCCCCAGTAGCCTCCGGTGGGAAGAACCCTGTCAAGACCCCTGTCAAGACTGTCATTTAGTCCCCAGTAGCCTCCGGTAGCGAGACCCGTGTCAATACCCCTGCCCAGACTGCAAGTCAGTCCCCAGTAGCCTCCGGTAGCGAGACCTGTGTCAATACCCCTGCCCAGACTGCAAGTCAGTCCCCAGTAGCCTCCGGTAGCGAGACCCGTGTCAATACCCCTGCCCAGACTGCAAGTCAGTCCCCAGTAGCCTCCGGTAGCGAGACCCCTGTATGCCAGAAGACCCGTGCGTCTGTCTACATTAAGCTGAAAGCTAAGCTGGCTAAGGACTCGCCCTCCCCCCAAATCACTGGTCCACTGGGAATGGACGGGGGAATACCATGCGTGAAATCACGTTGCCTAAAAGCATGGAGGCGTACCTTCAGACATACAGGGATCATTGTGAGGGTGTCGCTCCGACAGTAAAACAGAAAGAAAATGCTCTGTCAAAGGTCGCCGGTTAAAACACTTCCTCACATTCATGTCCCATGGTGTGAACCGGCTGTCAGACTGGCTTTTCCTAAAAGACACCAAGAAGATCCGTGGCTGGATCAAGTTTATTTCAAAGTCGGGCCGAGCAGTCACGACATCGGAGTTCTTCCTGAAGAATGTGAATCATTTCATGAGGTACATGTCTGAGTCAAAGCTCCGGGGGTGCAGGCTCACCCAGTCTGATATGACCCACATAATCAGAGAGGTGAAAGCCAACATGAAAAACATGAAGAAGGCAGTCACTGTCCATCAGTTTAATGTGAAGAGGAATATACTGGATCGTCTGCCGAGCCAGGCTGAACTTCTCGCCGCCATGGCGGCCGCTGAGAAGCGCCTCCCCCAGCTCCTCGACCTGATGACCAGCAAGCGACTCAATCTAACCCATCTAACCCTCCATTGGAGCCTCCTCTATGGCCACCGTCTGGGCGTGTACGCAAACATGACCAACACTGAGGTATTAGAGGCGGACAAAAGGGGAACTGCTGATGGCTACATCATCCACGTGCAGGATCACAAGACGGCCAAGACATTTGGCGAAGCACAGCTGGCGCTTACAGTAAAGGAGTTTAGCTCGGTCATGCGGTGGATGGGGATAAAAGAGGCATTGCTGGGTCCTCAGAATGAATTCTTCCTTTTCACAACGGGGATGTTGGCCTCCAAGAACCTGAACGCTCACTTGAAGAGGGCATGGGCTGATGCTGGGCTAGAAACAGCCGTCACCTTCACAATCCTGCGCACTGCCCTGGCTGACAATATCAAGCATCACCAAGATCCAGAAAGCCGGTCGATTCTCGCCAGGTTTATGTGTCATGACATAACCACGGCTGACCGGTTCTACGCGAATGCGCCTGGAATAAAGGAGGCATTGAAAATCCGCTCAATGTTCAAGGAGTCATCGTTGCGGCAGCAGCTGCAGCAGCATCAGAAGGATGTCTACCACCGTCAGATGGGGATACCTCCGGGCTCCGGGGCTGAGAGCAGCAGACAAGACCCCAACGATACCTCTTCTTCAGAGCATGAGCAACCTGATGGGTCATTGGAGCGGGAGCAGCAGCGGAAGCGGAAGCGGGAGGGAAAGAGGCCAATGACGTCGGGACCGGGGCCGGTTGACTCAAGCTGTTTGCTCTGGTGCACCGTACGAATTAGACCCCTAATATGGTCCCCGGGCCCCCGCTAAACATTGGGAGTATTTATACCGTCTATACTGTTTTTGTTATGCATACTGTGTATACTGTTTTTGTTCAAATAAAAACATTGTTATAATTAAATAAATATCAAATATAACCTTGAAGGTTCCCAGGGGCAGATAAAGTGCCACTTTCCATCAGCACCGGGGATGCACTCTCCTTGGTGCTGAACCCTGTGATGAGCGCTCAAGTGTTGGCGGAGGAGGTGTAAGCCAGAGGAGGGTGAAAAAAAGTTAAAGTGTTTGAACCTCCAGCCCAGAAGGGGGATGATGGTGCCGTGAAGAAGGACGAATATGGATGCTGATGTGCGGACAGAAAAGCACCACAAAATCCACCCCCCTTTTAGGGTTACCAGGGGCACGAGGTTCTGGTGGGTGTGAATATCTGGGTTTAGTCCGTGGGGGAGTGCTTAAGTGCGGGTACCCGGGCACTCACGGTGTGCAAGGTTATGGAAGTGCCCATGTTAGGGAGAGATGCTGGAGGTCATTAGTCCGTCCTTTGGTGGTCTGTGAACCGCCACAGAGAGATGCTTTTCCCGGTCTCTTTCCTGGAGGTATGAAATAACCTGTTTGCCCATGTTAGGGAGAGATGCTGGAGGTCTTAAATCCGTCCTTTGGTGGTCGGTGAGCGTCCAAAGAGAGGGACTTTTCCCGGTCTCTGTCCTGGATGTCTGAAATAAACTAAGTGCACATGTTAGGGACACATGCTGGAGGTCATTAGTCCGTCCTTTGATGCACTATTCCCCGCCTTTCAAACACTTATTCCTGGGTGGAAGAGCCAGGTGCTGCACAGCCTGCTCTCTGGGTAAACTCTGCCTCTATTTCCAACACTTTTCCCCGCCTTTCAAACCCTTTTCCTGGGTTGAAAAGTGCTGTGATGCCGGCTTATTTTAGGTGCACTCTGGGGCAGAGATAAGGGTAAAATTAGGTCTGTCACTTTGGGTAACCGCACCACTAATGTACATCTCCCGAGAGTGGACGTCCATTAATTGTAAGGCCTCTAATAGGAGTAATGGGGTTCTCTTTGGACGGAAACTATCATTTACATTTTTTTACTATGTTCAATCTGAATTTGACTTTAAAATAAAAACATCTATATTGATTCTGACTTTTCTACATCCAACTCACAGCTTTATCATTGCTTTGAGAAAAAACATTATTAATTTACCCCTTTTAGAAGTGAAGATAGTCATTTGTTCTGGAAATGTCATTTCCGAGCCTGAGACCTGAAAAACAGGCTTGGGGCTTAACAGGTTAAAGGTCCCATGACATGCTTTTCTGCTTATTACCCGTCCCCTTGTGTTATGTAGCTTTTTATGCGTGTAAACGGTCTGCAGGGTCACAATCCCTCAAAGTACACCCAATAGCGAGTAAAACTCTTAACACAGAAAAGACCTGTCTATGCTGCCCCAGAACGCCTCGTTGTAGATTTTTCTTTTTCCATTTTTTTCTTCCTGAGTATAGTGACGTAACTTGGACCAATCCGCGGATTTCTGCAAACACACACACTTACAGCCTGGCTGTGAGTGTACTCAGGCTGAGTTCCGCGGTGTCTCGCAGACCCCACGCAGCAACCAGGAAACGACACCAGTAATACAGCTCACACTATCCGCTCCTCGAGCCTCAAAGGGCGGAGCAGCGAGCCCCGCAACGTCCCGCCAACACGGCACCCAGACCTCACGCAGCATTCTCATCTGTTTGTCATTACTGGTGTCATTTTCTGGTTGCTAACAAAACACATACACATAATCACTGATGTTCCGCTGTAACGATGGTGGACTCATCAGAACAGAGTGGGCGAGCTGACCAATCAGAGCACAGTGGGCTCATAGGGAGGGGGGGGGCAGGAGCTCCAACAAGCCGTTTAGGACAGAGAGTGAATACACATACTATACAGAGATGCTGTATGAGAAGCCAATGTGATTTTGGAACATTGAACAATGTAAATCTATTCTAGTAGACCTCAAATGTAATTATGATCAGTAGAAATGGCCATGTCATGGGACCATTAAATGATAAATCATTTAAAAAACAAACAGTATAATCTGAGGGGTGATTCCCTTTAATGTGTTATTTTAGCTAGTGGAGCCTCGCAGCGGCGAAACTGTGGCGCGCTTACACTGTAGGTGTGCCGCATTTGCGCTTCAGATGAGGCTCCCTCCGCAAGATTAGGCCCCCTCCGCGAGGTGAGGCCTCACGCCAAGGGCGCCGGAAGCAGGGGGGCCATTGGCCCCCCCACTTTACAGCCCTGCCCCACATTTTCGCAGCAGCGGATGCCGCGGAACACTGTACACATTCCGTTTCAATAATTCCCCTCTACTCTAAAGTCGCATCTAAAAAGAACGCCATCTGATCTAGCTGTGTATATTGTTATTTTTGATTGTTATATTCAATCTCATTAGCTACAGGCATTTTTGAAGCTTGTAAAGGGAAGATGACAGCTCTCACTCGCCACTCTGCTCTTCCACAGCGCTGCTTCCCCCCCCCCCCCCACGTATAGTAATCATAGATAACACGGCAGGGTCCGTTAGTTTTTTTCATCTGATTTCAAATAAACAAAGTCTTAGCTTTCAGAATATTAAACTTGTTTCAGCAAATTCAGATGATAAATACAACTTTGAAGCTTGTAACGGCATAATTACAAGCGGAGAACGGAGTAACTTTACGTCACAGCAGGCATAACAACAGCCGGTGTTTCTCGTGAGTGTTCACTGTTTTCCCCGGGAAAAAAACACAATACACACAAACGCAAGAATATACAAACACACACACGTATATACACACACACACTCACACACACTACGGCTGTATTTGACTGTGCCGATGTCCAATGCAACAGCTGAGCGGAGCTTCTCCAGCCGCCGTCGGTTGAAAACGTTCCTTCGTTCAACTATGTCCGAGCGCCGCTTAAATCACCTTCTCTTCCTCCACAAAGATTTGACCGACGGCCTGGACCTCAAAAAAGTGCTCCGGAGTTTCTGCTTTGCCAGTGAGCGAAGGGAGGTTTACTTTGGCAAAATCTAGGAAGATGAAGTAGATTTAGCCACATGGGAATTTGTGTTTGCTTTAGCCTAATGTATTGTGGGACATTTGTTTGAAGGTTGCTCCACCCTCATCTGTTATTGGACATTTTAGTCATGTGATTTTAATTACACGACATCACAGCTTGTGTTAACAAGCTTGTTATACGTTCTTTTCACAAGAATTGTTGTTTGGTTCGGTTAAATAAATAATTTATGTCAATTTCTTGAAATAAGTTTCATGAATTGCATGACCTGTAGCCAGAGGCGGAGTGATTACCACGCATTCCGCTAGTGCCTGTAGATTTTGCATTTATTTGACCATCACATACACACGCACTTTTTTGGCCCCCCACTTCTAAAATGAATCCGGCGTCCCTGCCCCACGCAGTCTGCGTGATCTGCCTGTAGGGAGGGGCGGCCCTGGCTGCATCGTCCAATCTGTGACGGATACACAGTAAGGGGGCGGGGCGAGTGGCTGAGGATATCCCTGAAGGGTGGTCTGGTGGTTCCTCGATTATCGCTCCTCGCGATCCTCCGGCACAAATATGTGCCATGGAACGCTCCTTAAGATGGTGCACCAGAACAACTTGCGTTGAGAGCAAGGATCGATGAGCGAGGAAGTGACAAATAAGAGACTTGCATTGGACCCCTGGAGAGCTTTATGAAACAGTTTGATTTATGGTTTATTAATGCTGTGCAACAGGAGGCTCACACTTCCTGTCCTGAAACACATAATTATCCGCTTTTCCCAAATCCCTACATTGGAGTTTCTGTTTAGAATTTTTAGGGATGCTCCGATCGCCAATTTTGGGGCCGATCGCCGGAATCAGTATCGGCCGATACTGATCCGATCGAGTGGGTGGGGGCTATGGGGATCTTCCATTTAAAGTGATGTTTAAAACTCAGTTAATGGGGCTCATTCACTGGCGCTTCCACAAACAACAACCAACATAATTATTACATTCAAATGAATCACATTATTCAAGTTTACATTAACTTTGGATAATAACACGGGAGAAATGAGCGGAAGCGCTCTCTTTTCCCCTCTCCCCCTCTCTCTCTCTCCCTCCTGACAGCATCGTCTCATGCAGCTCACTGATCCAGTAATGAGTGACCCGACAGTGACGAATAAATATATTTATAACTAGTTTAGCTTGTTCCAGAGGTAGAGAAAATAGCTAAGTGTGTTAGGTCTAAGTCCTAGTGTGTGTTTTGCTCCGTCACAGCGGGTGGAGCTGCAGGATTTCTGCTTCACACACGTTGCATACCGCTATTTTACTGTCTTTTTCAGAAACCTTAAAATACTGCCAGACTGGTGAAGCCATTTTGGCGAGCTTGTTTTGCCGCGCACAGAGAAGGGTGTCATGTATTTTACGTCATGTGATCGGCTCTCCTGATCGGCCTTTATAGAGAGCACCGATCGATCGGCAGAGAGTGAATATCGCCCGATATCGATCGGCGGGCGATCGATCGGAGCATCCCTAACAATTTTATCATGACCCAAATATATGATGGATTAAATGATGAATAAATCCCAAGACTCCAACAACTTTTGTTTTCTTTTTGACCATATGAATTCCACAGTGCCTTGCGAACTGATAGACTACACACATGTTTGGCTGTTTGTAAGTGAAAAAGAAGCAGAGAGCACCACAATGTGGAGGGAGAGGAGACAGAGAGCCTTGATGAATAATTCACCACGATGAGCTTTATATTGTTATTGATCTTTTTGTATGTACAAGGGGATGAGGCTGCAGTTGAGCGTAGAGCCCCCACTGACCCCCTCTGAACCAGACTTCCATTCTGTGATATTAAATCTGCATTATTTACAACTGCAGATACCCTTTGTCTTGACTCTGTAGAATATACTCACCTGCAGTAGACATATGCACTGGATACACACTATTTGCATTAGTTGTCATATATTAATTCATTGTCATTTATTCATCTGTTTTAGTCCACCAGACTACTTTATTGTTTTGCCTTTTTTTGAATGTTTTATTTTTATTCTGTGTATGTATATATACATACATGTATATACTTTTATATATTTGAATCTTTTGGACGGTGGGCAATTTGGTATTCCCTTTTACCACACACTCAAGAGATGTTGATAATAAAGTTGACTTTGACTTGACTCCTTTCTCTAAAGCAAGCTTTTTATATCGGAATCTAAATAACTTACGTATAGCTTGAACTTTAAAAGCGCACACAGTTCCAATACAAGGCCGTCAAACAACACCTAATCTACTTTCCAGTGCAGCGAACTGCCTCTCCATGTCTCACAGCAGGATGGTACTGTCAGCCGCAGCGACTCGTTAACAGAGCCTGGTCAGAAGTCCCAGACCTGATCAGCGTCTGGAGCTGAGAGAGCCGCTGACCTCTCTGTGATCAGAGAGTGAAGCTCCTTTTCATCCTCCAGTGGTTACTCACTAATCCACAGTCTAACACTGAGCCTGTGAGTGTCTCTCGCTCTGTTCACGAGGAACATGAGGTTCGAACGGTGAGGAGTGTGTGGATTCACTCATGATGCTGTGTGAACTTCAAACACCATATCAGACAACAAGCGTAAACCTAGACAGGAAGAGAGGGAGCCCTGCAAGAGTTTCACTTTTTGTTCCTCCCAGGGCCCTCTGTGTATTTAACCATCAACTCTTACACAAAGATACACACCCATTGATGCACCATGCTCACAAAGACCATCACAAAGGCACTCCTCTGAGAGCTTCAGATAACTGACAAGATGTGTCCTTTCAAGAGGAGAACAGCCGAGAAGGCATCACTTTAAACAGTGTGCTGTCAACATGATCTGCTCTTTTTACTTGTTCCCAAAATAGTCTGAGTAGTAAGCATACACATTCAAACATCATAAAGTGTGGTTACACAAAAAGTGTCTATTTGAATGCCTGGTCCATCTGCGGCAATCCTCCTTAGAAATGTCTAGACATCCAGCATGCATTGTGTCCAAGAGGGACATCTGCTCATGTGGCTGCTGGTCACAAAAGTTCACAACGTTGAAAAAAGTAGGTTCAAATGGAGAGTAGGCTTGAAGAAGAAGTGACTCTATCCTGGGCTGAGCTGTTACAATTCCTGTACAATTACAACCCCATATTGAGTATGTAAGTTGCTTTGGATACAAGCATCTAACAAGTGACATGGGTTGTGTGTGTGTGTGTGTGTGTGTGTGTGTGTGGTGTGTGTGTGTGTGTGTGGTGTGTGTGTGTGTGTGTGTGTGTGTGTGTGTGTGTCTTCAGCCTGGCTACTCCACTTTAATTGACTTTGTCCTGCCATTGGAACAAGGTGGAGCAGGGAATGAGTCTGTTACTTTGTAATGATTTCTCACTTTAATCAAAATGTTCTCATGGCAGAGAATGGCCTTGACCTCAAACTAAAGTGTTGCAGTTCAGATTCTCTGGACTTTTCCAGTGCGTGAACACCACAAATATCTCACAACAGATTCTCTATATCAGGGCCGGTTCTGACCAATTTGCTGCCCTAGCCTCTTTAGCCCCGCCCCCCTGGTAACGGGCGGAAAAACGCGTGACTGCCGGAGACAGCGTCGCGGGGCTTATTAATATTTACAAACCTATGAATGTGTCACACTCAATTAACGGGAAAACAACTCAGCTACCTTCTGATACGAGCCATTTTTACCGAAACAAAACACAAGTCTCACAAGAAGCGTTAGCATTAGCCCTTAGCAAAAACGGGCAGATGCTACTTCCAGTGCTAACTAACAAAAACGATCTTTAAAACGTAATATGTTCTGCACAAACTACATATCATCTGAAAGCTGATACTCCACAGATTCCATCGGTATAAATATCATCACTGCACGACAAGAACTCACTGAGCTAGCAGCCAGAACAGAGCAATAAAACAACAACAGTTTTCAAAACCATAACAATAATTATGTCTTACCGTTGCTGTTTTGTGATCAAAAGTCGTGTTCAAGGGAATAAAAACGCTGCTCAAGGTTAATCCAATGTCTCTTAGTCACTTTAGAATTGTTCCTGATAATCTATCATTACATTCATGGCAGCAGAGTAGGTATAAAGTTTAGTAGTCCTGGGCTAATGCTGTCGCACGTGCTGTTTACGCAAATCTCTCCCTCCTTGGCGTAAATGTTTAGTAGGATTTACTAACTGCCCCTCGATTTTATTGGCTCTAAAGTTTCAAAAAATGTGTCAACCACCCAAATCAACCAATGGGTTCCAGAGATAGGATCCTGCGTAGTATAAATGTTGCCAGATCAAGCAACTTTACGCATTTGACACAGCAGCACCAGCACCGCAGGACCACAGCAGCGAACACAGCGACGAACACAGCGACGAACACAGCGAACAGACGACAGAGACAACCGAGACGACAGCAGGCAACGGAACATATTATTACAAGGACAAGGATTTATTTGACTTACTTATTTGAGCAAATAATGGCACCCAGAAAGAGGCTGTATAAGCTTGAAGATGCCGTGGAAATGGTGTTCGCTGACTCTCCGTCAGAAGATGAGGATCTACTCCAGCCACAATCAGACCCTGATTATGAATTTCGGGAAAGGTATGTACTCTCTCTGTTTGTATCTATTAGTTATGTATTTTGTGTAATATTATTCATCTATAGTAATTCCACACTCGCAAAATAGTAAATGGACGCCGCTTTGTTGTCCTCGCGTAATCGTTCTGACATGATAAAAATGGGAATATCGTGTTGGTGAATCAATAGATTAATTGTATTTTGTGACTATAACACGTCAGTGTATAAATAAAGCTGTATTGTATATCAACCCAGTCTATACATATATATATATATATATATATATATATATATATATATATATATATATACATACTGTTATTTCACACACGCAAAATGGATGCTGTTTTGTTGTTCTGCAGACATTGTTCTGTGAGACACGATAAAAATGGATATCGTGTTGTGAACATGAATCAATAGATTAATTGTATTTCGTGACTATAACACGGCAGTATATAAATAAAGCTGTATTGTATATCAACCCAGTCTATATATATATATATATATATATTATATATATATTATATATATAATTATATATATAATATATATATATTATATATATTATATATATTATGATGTGTGTGTATATATATATATATATATATATATATATATATATATATATATATATATATATATAATGTGTTGTATATATATATATATATATGGGCTGTCAGTCGATTAAAATATTTAATCGCACATTTTTTGTCTGTTCTAAATGTACCTTAGAGGGATATTTTTCAAGTTTTGAATACTCTTATCAACATATGAGTGGACAAATATGCTTTATGCAAATGTTTGTTTATTATTATTGCTCGAACCTTCAACCACTCAGAAGGGTGGTGCTCCAAAATCCAACAATTTGGTGACCAACCGACGTGATGAGTAGGGTCTCATAGAAGGAACACCGGCAGCCAGCGGACGAACGGTCCAGGGAAGACACCTCGAATACCTCTGACAACTAAACCAGGGCGCCCCACAACTGTGTGTTTTAGTCTTACGGTAGAAAGAACAGTACTACAGAATAACACTTTCCAGTCTCAAAGAGGAGCTGCAGTTGTGTTATATGTGGGGTATTTCAAGAGGAGAAACGCAACTTTCAAAATCAATTTGAAATGACCGGATCTCGCAAACTCTTGCTGTGGGGTTAATCTAGAAGACTAAACGTGACGATAAAGAGATTCTGTAGACTGGGTTTCGACTCCTTGCCAAAAGCCACATCCTCGTAAGAGGGTGTCGAAGCGCTTTTGGAAGTCTCTCCATCTGTTGAAATATACATCGCACTATAAAAGTCAACTAGACTGTACGGGGAATATGATTAATGTGTAATGAGATTGCAGTGGTTTAAATTGGTAAAGGAACCCAGCTGCAATCATCGTCCGAGATTTCAGTGGTTATAAATTTGGTAAAGGAAGTCCAGCTGAAATACTCTGAGAAATAAGGTGACACACACAGTAATTCTTAGACGAATTCTGGGGTTGGGGCTCATCGACTAACTACACAGGCAATCCTTAGACGGATCTGGGGTACGTTAGATATATTTATTTTGAGTGTGATGAAGTGTGGCTTGATATTGAGTAAGAAAAAGGTTGATAGGCGCTGTGAGAATGGGTCTGCAGAGAGAATTTCGCCTTGATGCCAACTGTCTGTTATCAGCCTGCAGCCAGGGAGGAGAAATCAGCAGAGCTGCCTGCACTGAGTGTGTGTGTGTGTGAGGAAGTCCGTGGATTGGTCAATTTGGACCAATCAGCGGGGACTTAACGTAACGGCTAAGCGGTCCTACGACGCTGGTTATCAACTCGGTAAATCAAGCCAGGGTTTCTCTCTCCAGCTGAGAGCGCGTTCACGTGAAAGGGACAAGTGTACTAACAGCGCAGCGTCATACTTCATTAATGAAAAGTAAACTAATACTAGACAAATATGAACTTTAAACATCCATGACTTAAACATATAATCCAGGATACAAGCCACATAGTTGCACCTGCAAGGTGAATATAGAACAACTGGTTAAAAAATAAATAAACTACCGAGTGTTTGAAAGCGTACAACAGTTTTATATTATCACTGCTGCCCATCTAAGACACGAGTGGATCTGACTTTAATTTACATTTGAGTTGAGTGTTTCGTCAACCTAATGTGTTGCTTAAAATAATACTCTGCATACAGTATGTGACAATGTAAGTGTTGCACGGTCAGATACGGCTCGAGAAGCTGACTCAGACAAGGAAATATATGATATATTATGATATTATATGATCAATGATGTGATATGAATGATAAGTGCGACACGTCGGCGTCTTCTCTTCATACGGCAGTTTAAAATAAAATTTCCTTTATCCTGTAATATGACTTGATAGATTTAAACTCCGCACACTGAGCTCTGAGCAGGCGGTGTTTTCACTGAGTTGATCTCTTTTCTATAGACGCCGGAGGCAGGCAGCGTCAGGTAAAACAAGTTATTTAGCCTTCCCAAACCTGAGCTTTACGCGCCGCCTATGGAGCAAAGGTTATTGTAGACTGGGTTTCGACTCCATGCCTTGGGCCGCATCCTCGTAAGAGGTAGTCGAAGCGCTCTTGGGAGTCTCCGTAACTGGTTGAAATACACCTCGCACCGAAAACTATCAGACTGAAGATACCTGTGGGAATAAAACTACAATAATTAGTAAATTATAATACGCAGAAGTATCTGGTATTCTTTATAAAAAACTAAAACCTTTAGGAGAATCAGATACGAACGAAGTCAAAATGGAAGGAGAATTTGAACGTGAAGAGAGAGAATTAGGAGTCCCTGTTCCGGGTAGTTTAAGGGAACAGTGGGGACAAGCAGAGAGATTGATACTTAGCGGACTTAAGCCCGGAGATCATAAAAAGGCGAGCAGGGATCTCCGTTTCTTACACGATCAGATGATCGCAGAGAATAGAGTAGAGGGTGACGAGGCAATAAGTCTCCTAGCCACAGCACTCAATACATACGAGCGACAGTTGGTTCAGAAATTAGAAACTCTCAACAAGCAGAAGGCAGGTTTTAGCAGGGCTTCTATTAACAAAGAAAAGGAGCTAGTTGACAAGCTAAGGAGAATAGGCCATAACGCAGCCTTAGTTATGAATGGAGTGGCAGTAGCCGGCCCTCTGAGCAAAACTCCCGCCAAAAATCTGCCCGCCATAGCAGCCCCTCCCACAGAAGTGATAGAGCCAGTCAGGAAGGAGAAGCCATATGGTGGGCCCCTCCCAGACATCCCAGAGGGCGGTCCCCTCCTCTATCCAGATTTATACAACCCCTTTAAGACCCGACCCCCTCCCTATACGCTTCCCTCCACCTCTAACCCCCCTCACCCAGTTCCCCTCATGACATTAAAAGAACACCTGTATCAACACATACCCCTACAGATGAAGAAATACTTGACTTTGTTGCAAAACGCGTCAAATCTTTTAGGACTATAAAAAGATGAAACCTCTGCCTCTGACAGAGAAGACACGGCAAGTCAAGACGGCACAGGGGACTCCACCTTCCTCTGAAACAGGTTGATATAGCCGGTGTCGGACTTTGTTTATGAACACATTAACTGAGGGACAGGTTTCTCCCCATTTGAGCTGACCCACGGCCATCAGTTTCCGGGTCCTGGAGCATTAGCAGTAGGGAAAGAAGTAGAAGAGATGGATAGCAAACCATACTACCAGCAACTTAAGGGCTTGGTATCAGATTTCTCCACCCAGGTTGCTGACGCCAAAGGGGGACCGGAGAAGCACGAGGCTAACACCGCAGAATTCATCTGGCTGAAGGTCATCCGTCCGAAGTGGCTCAACCCAAGGTTCACCGGCCCGCACAGAGTGACTCAGAGGACATCACATGCAGTTCGCCTCGAAGGAAAGGGGGAAACGTGGTATTATTGGAGCCAGTGCGCCGTTGGAAAACCTCCAGCAAGGACGTTAGACCAGGGGTTCCCAACCTTTATTGTGCCAAGGACCGGCAGATACATAAAAAAAAAATCGCGGACCGGTTGTCAATTTTAACTGATTTTAATATTTACTCACCACCAGCAGGTAGCAACAGAGGCTAATTGTATGTAACAGCCTGAACAAATACTAGAACAATATGCATCCAAAACATATTAACAACGTTTAAAAAAGAACCGGTGTCGTTTTTTGGGAAAACCAAAAAACCGACGTTATTCAGTTTTTAAACCAAAACGGGAAAACAGATAAATCAACGTTTTGGATTTGTTTGTATGATTTACGGATAATCCAGTGAATGCTGGGAAAACGAGGAGAAGGCATTATGGTGTGTGTGTGTGTGTGTGTGTGTGTGTGTGTGTGTGTGTGTGTGTGTGTGTGTGTGTGTGTGTGTGTGTGTGTGTGTGTGTGTGTGTGTGTGTGTGTGTGTGTGTGTGTGTGTGTGTGTGTGTGTGTGTGTGTGTGTGTGTGTGTGTGTGTGTGTGTGTGTGTGTGTGTGTGTGTGTGTGTGTGTGTGTGTGTGTGGCAGGCATTTGTTTTCAAAAGATATTATGATAGTGTCGTTCGTTCCGGTGCACTCCGACAGCATTTAGCACTACATCGAGATTAAGATTAAACTAATTTATTTTGGGAACACCCGCATATAGGCTACCTATGGAGTTAGGCAGATGTGTGTAAATGACTGTTCATGGTCATTTGAAAACAAATGCCGGTGTCGGACAGACACAAACACCGAACACACAGAGCTGAGCAGAGCACATACATACACACATCATGCGCCTTGGTGACTGGACATCTCCTTCATAAAACTAATAAAATGGGGAGTAATCGGGCAGTTCGATGTGTGTGGTTAACACGTAGCAGCCTGCAGTCACTCTTAAGCTGTTCTGATGAAGGTAAACACAGCGAAGGTGGTGCGTAAAAAGGCACAGCTCTTTACCCGCTGGTGCTGCACTTCTCAGAGGCGGAGTATACGTCCCGCTGCGTCCTGATGCTGCAGCCATTTCATGAAGTGAAGGAGGTTTTCCTTCTATAAAACAGCTGTGGGCAGCAGATACTGTGAGAGTCCCGGACATGAATTCATAGATCAAGGCAGACTGGTTTACAGACTCTCCTGTTTGCCAATCCGGTGCTTAAACAAATAGCTCTACACCCCTGGCCGACATGTCCTTAAATGAAGTCCGAGTTTGAAATATATCTCAAATAATGTATGCACTGCCATTTCCCCACAGAAACACAACAGTCTGCAATGAAACGGTAGTCTCCAGTGTGCTCCTCTTCCTGGCGTACCGGTAACTTTCTCGTGCGCACAAGAGGCTGAGACCTTAGGCTGAGCCGCCGAATCTCTCGGAACATCATAAAAGCAATTTCATTGTTTTTGGTGAAAGATTAACTAGGCTACTGGATGAAATAATATGACTGGTATAGGTGCGAAAATTAAACACTTTTTGAAAAAAATATTATGATAAAATATTTTTATATATTATAATTCTGCAAATATTACGATAAACTCACAGCTATTTCGCGGCCCGGCAGTAACACCTCTGCGGCCCGGTACCGGTCGCGGACCGGGGGTTGGGAACCCCTGCGTTAGACGACATCAGAACTGACATCGCTGCAGCAGGACGAGAGAACGACACATCTGACGACTGACAGCCCAGACCAGCAGAAGAAGCAACGACCACACAACAGATGACAAGGACAAAGACACAGAGGTAACAACAGGCGATCTTGGAAGGAGATACGGCCGGCGAGGAGGCGGACACGAGTCTACGGGACCCCGACCCCTGAAACACACGACTCCATATAGGACCCGACTTTTTTACTCCCACCTTTAGGGGCACTTTCCAATAAGTAGCAGCATTTGTATGCCCACCTATAGGGCCTCTTTCTAATAGAGAGTAGTAGGTTATATATAACGAGAGGTTAGCCTATAGTTAAAGGGCAGTGAAAGTTCCCCAATCACCAGACCTTCTATTTAACAGGTTTTACTGAACCTTATATTTAACAGGTTCTGGGAGCACAGTATTTACCATTACAGGGTACTATTTTACACCCTGTTTTAAAGAATCTCCTGAGGAGATTTAGCATTGTGTTCAGAGGAACCTAATTACAATAACACGGACCACTGATTAAAGGTGCTGTTATGCACATGTTTTTGAGTGGCAAGTGACAATAAAGAGGAGATATGGGTGAATTGAAGTGGTGTCTTAGTAGTGTGCAGGGAAGATAAAAGAAGCAAACAGGATGTTGTGCCAGATAATAGCATGTTGAGTGTTATTAAAAGGTATACATAGGAAGAGGCACAGGAATAGTTTGACATATTGCTTAGTTCAACAGTTGCATCTGGTTTGTTTAATCTGTACTGTGATGGGAACTTCTGAAGCAAAGTCTGTTGCAACACAACACAATAATGACAGACTGTGGATTACACTTCCTTATTGTTTGTTGGTGTACTCTGCTAGTGGGAACTGGGTTTACTTGGGACACTGTTTGTATCTTAAACACCATTCTTAGTTATATGGCCCATTAGCGAATAGCCTTATTTGATTGGGTGTTAATTCCTTGTGTCCTAGTAAATCTCCTATTATTAATAACAGAAATAATGTGTGTTCACCCTTGCCTTTATTTTTGTTTTAATGATTCCATTGACCACCCAGACTCCATTCCCCCGCCAGAGGAGTCCGTAACTAGGGTAAAACGGGCCAAACATGAGGTAGTTGTTACCAAAATGTCTCCTAAACAAACCTTCACTTTCCAAGCAGGTAGTGATGGAATAATGTAGACAGGATCAACTATGTACATTACAATGTGCTCCGTTTAGCTAATCTCACTAGGGACGCTGTAGAAGGACTCGCTGAACAGCTGGGGCCGACTTCCCTTATGGCAGTTCAGAATAGAATGGCCCTTGACATGCTGTTAGCTGAGAAAGGTGTGTGTTCAATGTTTGGTGATATGTGTTGTACTTTCATTCCAAACAATACGGCTCCGGACGGTTCCGTCACAAAGGCTTTAGAAGGCCTTCACACACTATCCATAACTATGCATGAACAATCAGGGATACACAACCCCTTGGAGGAATGGTTTACAAACATGTTTGGTCAATGGAAAGGTTTAATAATGTCTTTTTTGATTTCTATAGCTACTTGTATTGCCATTTTAGTAACATGTGGTTGTTGTTGTGTGCCTTGTATCCGCTCATTGTGGGACAGACGCAGTAGAAAAGAATGACAGTGGTTATGTTTTGAATGCTTTGTGTGAATTGATCTCTTGAGGTGAGATCAAAAGGGGGGATTAAAGTAACCTGTATAACCTGTTTCATCTTAGGCGCCAATAGTCTGTGTAAAATGTATGAGGATCCAGTCCCCCCCCGGGTTTTTAATGGGCCGGATAGGAGCGTGGGGGGGTTGCAGGAGAAAGGTAATAAAACTGACACCATTGAGTCTAACCAGAGAGGAGGATTGGGATACGGAGTGGTACGGCCGGTGCCGAGGATCGAGGATAAACGAAGATAAGGATTGGTACCTCACCCCCGTTCACCCAGAATTGTTCATTTCATGGCTGCCATAAAAGATGGCCTGGGACTGATCGGCGGCGCAGGAGATCCAAACTTCCCACGGCTATGGCTGACTCACTCTGATTCGCCCAGGAGTGAGTCCACCAATGGATGAACACCTAGGGAGGAGCAACCGACACAACTCCTCCTACACAACTCCTCTCCATTTGTGTGCATAAATATTGTGAATTCTGTACCCTCGGGCGCCTCTGTTCTGTCTGACGGTCTGATACGTACAGCGCACGGTGGAAGAAAAGAGGCCCGAAGTACTTCGTTATATTAGTACTTCGTTATATGTCGTGTCTGTTTTTTTACCATTAAATCAGCTTATTGTTAATCTCATATCTCTGTGTCTGAGCCTTCCTTTCATAGCAGACCACTCATCAAACAAACGGCGCGAGAGCGGGCTCGAACCTTCAACCACTCAGAAGGGTGGTGCCCCAAAATCCAACACTCCACCATTAAACTGTCGTATTCTGCACATTTCTTATACTATCTACATACATAAGAGTATAATTCATATGTATAATATCAGTTAAAATAAGTGCTTCAACATAGTTAACATTGCAGGAAAGCAATATATTAGACGTTAATATTTAAAAGAAGACCTTAATCTAAAGTATTATTTAATGTTTAAATAAAGGTTAATTAGTTTGTCTGTTTTGCACATCCTCCTATTAATATCTTTGTACATCCGGCACTAAACTGTTTTATTGTAGAGATCACTTAGAGTATCTTCTTGGTTTTTTATATTCTATATTTATCATTGACCTTCTACTTTCCCCTATGAAAGTATGTACTCTTAATATGTTTTTCATCAAATAAACACATAAAAACAATAATTCAATAACGTGCTTTAACCACTAGGCGGTGTACACAAGGTACACACAGCCATAATAACTTTTTATTATTAGTGTTGGACACTTATGTATGTATAACATCTGAAGATGTTCATGTTTTCACATAATTTTTACAGCATATGCTATATTTTAGACTCAATATTACATTTATATTCAAAGAAATCAGTGATATCTTCAAAAACTACAAGTCCTTTTATATCAGCTGTGCACCGTTATGGTGTAAATATAACCTATCTACGAATTAGATCAAATGTAAAAGTCAGCCGAATAGTGTTGATACTGCAAGGAGACGTATTGTGTGAAGAGAAATTGAAGATGTTGTTTAATTGCTGATATATTTATGATCCACGTCAAGTATTCAGTTTCGGCGGCATTTCTTCCAGTTTGTCTAGAAGTCTTCTAATCAGGGCTCTATAAATAAAGAACTACGGCAGATGTGTAATATGTAATGCAGCCGAACCGTGTATTACAATGCCGTTATGTGATGACTTCCAAAGAGAAAAGCAAGCACACTCGGAATAAAGTATTATTTTCTTTTAAAAGAAAATGTTTTTCGGATTTCATATCGCATAAACACCATATCCCAGCGTGCATTGCGGCTAAAACATCCAATCAACGAGCTTAAACCATAGCTGAGGATCTTGGGTAATCAGTTCAGTGGCTGTGAATCGCAATGATTCTCGAAATGTCCCTTATAGCCTACGTCTGTTTCTGGTTATTTTTATTTTGAAATTCAGTTCCTGAGGAACGGCTAAAAAGCCGAGATTATGGAATTAAACAAATAAATAAAAACAAGGATAATTGTGTGTTTGTTGAGTAAAATAACAGTGTGTTATTTAGAAAAGAATAACAAATTAGAAGGAAAAAAAGATTTAAAATAATACAGATGTCAGTATTCTGAGGCTCTGAGCCCATTTCTTTTCCTCACTGATGGCAAAAAAAGCCGACATTATACGATTTAAAATAAAAACAATAATCGTGGCTTGATATTGAGTAAGGAGATGTTTCATGAACCCCAGCTTCCGGTCTACCAAGACCCGACCGGACAAAAAGACGTGTTGCAGGCACGAAACACACTACCAATAGAAATACATTGCTTTTAAAATCGTTCTGTGTGACACGAAAAAAAGGGGAAGATCGTGTGGTGAACACGAATCAATAGATTAAATGTCGTGACTATAACACGAAATGCTGTGAGACTGGGTTGGGATATTTTATGTGTACGTCCTTCGAAAACCGAATCAAGAGCCGGGGAGCGTCTATCCACCGTGCTCAACTGTAAGTGACACTGACGGAGATTCAGTATGTTAGCAGGGTTTTGACAGCATGTTGATGTCCTGAGGATTGGTGCAGATGGGGGGAAGGGAACCAGCGGAAGCTTGAGGTGTAGGGCAGCCCTCAGCAGGAGTTGACATATGCATCGAGCTAATTAGCCAGACGGCACTTTTGCAAAAACCTTTGAACTGTTTCCAGGCATCAAGCACCTTGTGATTCCCTCTGACAGGCTCTCCTCACTGCTTTGCATAAAGCTGCCAGTGTGGCTATTTAAAATGCCGTCCACCAGAGGCAGCATCCACTGCACATGCAGGATAATTTCTCCATAACACTGTTGGCAAGTAGCATAGCCCAGCAGGATGCTCCTACCATCTGTGCTTCCCTTCACAGACTGTGAATATGGATGATACCTTTGTCTCGGGAGCCTATACAAATCAATATCAACATTTGACTGGAGCATGTTATGGTAATGACACATTTCTATCTGATGAAAACTTGTCCAGTTGGTATGTGTTAGTCTCCAGTGATGTCATGACCAACCACCTGGTTCTCCAAGTGGGCTGCAAGGTTCAAGGTTCAAGGCTTTATTGGTCATACGAACATAGCTACAGTGTAGTTATGACGATGAAAATCTTAGGTCACAGGCTCCTCCAACACACAAACTCCATCAAAACTCTCTGCAGCGACCGACAGTCGATCCAGATGCATCAGCAGTCGCTGCATCACAAACAGAAGTCCCTTAGCGTGGCACTCAAGAGGAAAGGACGTCTCCTTGCAAGTGAGGGAAGCAGGGATGCAAGTTAATCCACTTAGCATGTAACCTCTGTCCTAGTTTGTCGGGGGGACACCTTACTTCTTCCTTCTCTCTGTCTGTACCTGTGTACTCTCATGTTCCGAATAACCCAGCTTCCCCAAATTGCTTTTTGGTGTCTATCTACGCCGGGACCCTGAGTCGTGGCTGATCCTGCTGTGGTCCTGAGTCCTGGATCGCGAGCCCTGGATCTTGAGTCGTGACTGTGCCTGTTGCTGTGGTCCTGGATAATAAGTCCTCGATGGATATCCTCGTGGATTCATCTTCTTATTATAGACACATGCATTTCCAAACATTTGGACTACCTATGTTGTAAATGTATTATCTTTTCAATTTACACACGGCATCTATTGCACGTCTGTCCGTCCTGGGAGAGGGATCCCTCCTCTGTTGCTCTCCCTGAGGTTTCTCCCATTTTCCTCTTTAAACTGTGGGTTTTTCTCTGGAAGTTTTTCCTTGTACGATGTGAGGGTCTAAGGACAGAGGGGGTCATATTGTCATACTGATATTCTGTACAAACTGTGAAGTCCACTGAGACAAATTTAACATTTGTGATATTGGGCTATATAAATAAACATTGATTGATTGATTGATTGATTGATTGATTGTCCTAAAATGTTGTTGTCAATTAGTAGTTGTTTTGCTCGCTTCCTGTCTTAGTTTTAAAAAAGGCTGATGTCCTCCTGACTCCAGGACTATAAAATAGGGTGACTTCCAGCAAGGCAGTCCAAAGATGTTTCCTGATTTATTGATTTAGTAGTAGAAAAATATGTTCAAAGCATGACTAAAGTGGAATAATAATCTCACAAAGCATTCCATGCCAAGTTTTTTTACCTGATGCCACTGTGTGTGTGGTGTGTGTGCGTGCGTGCGTGCGTGCGTGCGTGCGTGCATGCACGTGCGTGCGTGTGTGCCAGTTCCCTCTCTGCATCAATCAGTAGAACATGTATCACGGAGTGCACTTGAATGGATACATTCTCGTAAATACATCACAGGGTCGGTATTTAATATAGGCAAAAGAAGCTTTGTGTTGTCCATGAAGCTCCCAAAGATGTCCCTGAAAGATGAGGTGAAATGTAAAACGATCGGAGAGATTTTATACTTCACAGACGGACACAAAGACTCCCACTTGTGCTGTAGGAGTGGAGAACCTGTCCCTCATCCGCTCTCAGCCAGTCAGCTTTGGCCACTCACTGCTGGGGGAGGCACATTCCTCTCACAGGTCCAGTACACTGTCTCCCTCCAGATCCTCAGTCTGGCGGCACTGAAGTATGAACTGACATGTCTCGAGGAGCGGCAACACTCAGGGCAGTACACGTGCTTAAAATAAGTTGGATTAAATGATAAAGATATTTGTGTGAGGTTTAAAGCTGCACTAATCAATATTCATTAAATTATCACTCATAGTAAAGAACACACAAAGAATGATCAACCACACTCTTCCCCACCCTTGTTTATTCAACAAGCCCTAAAAAACCCTATTCACCGGCTCCCCAGCACCGACCATCCGACAGACAGGACTGTACATGTTTTGTTTGTATCTCTTGTATCTCACAGACAAACAATAAACAAGCATGCACACGAGCGTGCAGCGACACAATACAGAAGCAGACTAACAACTAGCAAACATGGATGTAAACAAACCAAAAATACTATAACAATCTTTGTTGGGCCTGAAAAATACATATACTGTACATTGATTTAAGGGGAATCACTGAACGTTGACCTAAACTGATCATTTTACAGGAATACTTTGTAGGATACCTTTGAGTTCATCATGTAGCCAGAAACACAACTCCAAAATCATTTATGAATGCTACTATCCATAACTATGCATGAACAATCAGGGATACACAACCCCTTGGAGGAATGGTTTACAAACATGTTTGGTCAATGGAAAGGTTTAATAATGTCTTTTTTGATTTCTATAGCTACTTGTATTGCCATTTTAGTAACATGTTTGTTGTTGTGTGCCTTGTATCCGCTCATTGTGTGTTAGATTCATCAGTTCCACCATTGAAGGAAAAGCTGTCCCTCCGTACCAAATGCCCTTGTTGGCTTATGCATCGGAAGGAGAGGACAGTATGATGACTCAGCAGACAAGGACGCAGTTTTAACATACTTTGGTCTCCCTCCACTGTCATAAGAGGTTGTTCTGGTGGGCAGTTCCCGAAGGTTTAAAGTACTCTAAATCCCAGCTTCTGATGGATTTATATAATGTTGGGGGACAGACGCAGTAGAAAAGAATGACAGTGGTTATGTTTCGAATGCTTTGTGTGAATTGATCTCTTGAGGTGAGATCAAAAGGGGGATTAAAGTAACCTGTATAACCTGTTTCAATAATTATAACCTTGGCCCGACATATCTTAGGCGCCAATAGTCTGTGTAAAATGTATGCTTATGAAACTAGGGCAAAGAGTTCTCATGGTGGTATTATTTTGCTTGCTGTGCTCAATTGTGTGTGCGTGACTTAGGAATGTAGAGAACCCAGTCGCCCCCCCGGGTTTTTAATGGACTGGATGGGAGCGTGGGGGGTTGCATGGGAAAGTGCTAAAAGTTGCATGGGAAAGTACTAAAACTGACAACATTGAGACTATACAGAGATTGTGCAGAGATAAAGATTGGGATACGGAGAGGTACTGCCAGGTGCCGAAGATAAACGAAGATAAAGATTGGTGCGTTCACCCCACAATTGTTTACCCCATGGCTGCCATAAAGATGGCCTGGGACTTATCAGAGGCGCAGTAGATCCAAACCTCCCACGCTATGGCTGACTCACTCTGATTCGCTGCCTGGGGCTCGCCCAGGAGTGAATCCACCAGTAGATAAACACCTAGGGAGGAGCAACCGACACAACTCCTCCCACGCTATGGCTGACTCACTCTGATTCGCTGCCTAGGGCTCGCCCAGGAGTGAATCCACCAGTAGATAAACACCTAGGGAGGAGCAACCGACACAACTCCTCCCACGCTATGGCTGACTCACTCTGATTCGCTGCCTCCTCTCCGTTTGTGGGCATAAATATTGTGAATTCTGTACACCCGGGGCCTCTGTTCTGTCTGACTGTCTGATACGTACATCGCACGGTAGTAGAACCAAGGCCCGAAGTACTTCGTTATATTGTACTGTTGTTTTTACCATTAAATCAGCTTATTGTTAACCTCATATCTCTGTGTCTGAGTTCTTCCTTTTATAGCAGACCACTCATCAAACGAACGGCGCGTGCTCGAACCTTCAACCACTCAGAAGGGTGGCCTCCAAGCCAACAGGACCCAAGGGAACAGGACAGGATTTCGGATGAGTTCCTGTTGTACCAAATGCTGGAGGAAACAGATATCCCTGACATGGTCTGGAAAGGTGCCCTGGTGAGTGTTGGAGAGGAAGAAAAATTCCATCGTATAGACATGGTGTGGGCACACTTGACTACGCAGAAGAGCCGAGTAACTGGTAAAGAACAGTTCCTCAGACTTGGGAAGGTCCCCAGCTTGTCCTATGCCTACCTCACTCTAATGCGGATGCAGAACGAGTCTTCTCAGTAATTGGACTGAACAACAACAGAGATTCGAAACAGACTTGCAATTGATGGGACGCTGTCATCCATTATGTGCATCAAAGGAAGTCAGATTGAACCATGCTGCTTCAAATACGAACCACCAGTAGAAATGATAAACAAGTCAAAGTCTGCTGCTTATTGTTCTACTAGCCCAACATAGAGTCACAATAAAACAGTGGAAACAAACATGTGTTTGACTTTCTTTAGTGAATGGAACTTTGTGCCCTTTATAGTCTATGTCCAATATTGTGTATTTGTATATATTGTATATATCCTATATATATATATATATATATATATATGCTACGGCCCCGCTACGGACACGATAGCAGTCATTTAGTGTGCATACGTGTAATTAAACCCATGATATCAAAATCTCACTCCAGCCAGGTACCCAAAGTTGGCAACCCTGTAATGAATTGTGCAGCTTTTAAAGCAAGCAACGATGTTTTCAAATCTGTTATCAAAAAGGTCCGCAAAAACGCTATTGAAGCAGTTCCTACCGTTGCTACGTAGTTCAAACAGTAACAACGGACTATTTTTGATCTGCCTGTCGGGTGCTCTTTTACCCATAATGACCGCCTCACTGCACATTATCCCTTACTTAACTTCGACCTCCGGGGTGGCCTTACTATGGAGGAGTGGATTGAGCAGTGCCTATCTCCAGAAAAAAAATGCACCTAAACGACAACATGCAGAGCTCCGTGAAGAGCAGGTAGACCAACTGGAAAAGTACCACCACTCAAAAGCTTTCTGATGCGGGTCTTGAAACAAAGCAGAGAAATGATGACCGTTAGTGGCCACAGGTGCGAAAGCTCTCTCCAGAGCTGCTGGAAGCTGAATCTCGGGACCGGAGAAAGTGGAGCAATATTCTTGCCACAACAAGAATAGGCACAACAGCCTAGAACAACCTCAACCTATACAAGTACCTCGTAAGCCATTCTACTGATGCTGGACAGTTTTTCAGTGGGTGCACAATAAACGGCAACATACACATTAATGTACATAAATAGCTAAATAATGGATCAACGCTCTCTGTCTAATATGTTCGCTAGCTGTTAGTGTTGTTGCATAGCAACCACCTCGCATGTTTTGTGCAGAAGGCAACGGAGGGACTATTTTATTTTGAACATCATTATTTACTAATAAAAACTATTTAAATTAGAGTGTGTATTTTTCTTTCATATTGCCACACTTGGTAACCGTTTTATAAAAGCAATAGCTCACTTCAGGCCGTGATATATGCTCATTAGATCACAGCGAAGGGGGTTGCGTGAACCACGGCCCTTAGCTGTGATATACTGAGCATATACCAGGGCCTGTTGTGAGCTATTGCTTAAATATATTGTAGTGTACATAGGTGACAGTAGGACTGTGCAATTAATCGTATTTTAATCTAGATTACGGCTTGCAACGATTACGAAAACAACGTAATAGAAATTAAATGATTATTTTGCTGCGTGCGCTTTCGCCCCTCCCTAAAAGCCCTCGGCCAGGTTGTCAGTGTCATGATTTTTGTTTTGTGTCTTTAGTCATGGTTTTATTTTGAAGTTCTGTTCTCCCTGTGTCTGGTCTTCCTTCCTGTGTTTGCCCTCCTGTGCCTCATTGTGTTCACTGTTGCCCTTGTGTTTCTGCCTCCCTTCCCCAGCTGTGTCTTGTCCTGTGATTACCCTCATGTGTATTTAGGCTTGTTTTCCCGTGCTCCATGTCTGTTCGTCGTCTCTTCTTGTTCATTTTACCTGCCCGTCTCGTCTAGTCCACGTTACCTGTTCCTCGCTTCTTGTCCATGATACCTGTCCGTTCTTCCTTACACCTTCATGTTTGTTGTCGGTTTGTGTCTGGATGCTACCTCATGCTACGGATTTATGGTTTTCTTTCTTATTTGTTCATCTTCTACAGCTTTTTGCTAAATAAAGCTTGCATTTGTTTCTTGACCTTTTGTCCTTTTTAACTGCATTTGGTTCCTATTTTCCCCAAACCTGACAGTCAGTGATAATAGTTGTGTGAGTTTAGCGCGGGCGAAGATGGCAGAACAAGAGCAACTCATGTACAAAGGTAAAACGAATTCCGCTGTTTGGAAGTTGAAAAATATGTGGCTTCAGCTGAATACTTTGCAGTTGAATTATACTTAAAGTTCAGGGTAATCAACTGTTAAAAATATACTGTTCAAATTATTATTTTTATTTTGTTTAAAGTTCAATAAATGGATGTTTTCAAAGTCAATGAATAATCGTATTTAATAATCGTGATATCAATATTGACCAAAATAATCATGATTATGATTTTTGCCATAATCAAGCAGCCCTAGGTGACAGTATGACCATACCCTTTTGTTGTTTAAAACCAAACAAAAGTTTAAATATGCAAACATGCTTGTTTGTTTAACAATTAACATGTAATTGTGGTAAATATGTGATTTTTACAAACCTCCCTCACTCTGTCAGTGTAACAACCCAACCCAGTCTCACGGCATTTCGTGTCACACAGAACGATTTTAAAAGCAATGTAAATAATAACAAATTAGAAGGAAAAAAAGATTTAAAAAATACAGATTTCAGTATTCTGACACAGAACGATTTTAAAAGCAATGTATTTCTATTGGTATTATGTTTCGTGCCTGCACCAAAGAATAACAAATTAGAAGGAAAAAAAGATTTAAAAAATACAGATTTCAGTATTCTGAGGCTCTGAGCCCCATTTCTTTTCTTCGCGGACGGCAAGAAAAGTCCGACATTATACAATTTAAAATAAAAACAATAACCGTGGCTTGATATTGAGTAAGAAAATGTTTTTATGAACCACACAGCTTCCGGTCTTCCAAGACAGGACAAAAAGACGTGGTGCAGGCACGAAACATAATACCAATAGAAATACATTGCTTTTAAAATCGTTCTGTGTGACACGAAAAAAATGGGGAAATCGTGTTGGTGATGTTGTGTTCAAAATTCCAGGAAAGTTTGACTATTTATTATAAAAGAGCAAAATATATATATTCACTTGGAAAAGACTCCGTCACGTCATAGAAATCACAGGCAGCAAAGCTGTAATCTGTAACCACTATTTCCGGAAAGAGCCCCGACCCTCGTGCGACAATTCATTTTTATTACACAGGGCGCTGCCCGTACATTTATGATTGGTTGAGACTAGATGGAGAGTAACCTTGGTTTAGACTTTGGCTTTCTCTCGTTGGTGCACAGACTCAGACAGAGTCTCTTGGCAACACGACCTTCCAATCAGCATTCGGCCGGCCTGTGGAAGTCCCTCCCTACTCTGTCGCCATCATACGTAATTTGTTTTCGCTAACGTTTCTACAGTTGTAGTGGAAAACCTTCATAATGCTGCATAGCTATACGTGGGAGTGAAGCTCCCATACAACTCAAGGCTGGAGCTATGTCCTGTTTATGAATAACTCTTTGTATTCTTCCAGTGTCTGCACCTGACCTTGCTACTCTGGCAGGCTAAAACTTTCGTATGTGACTTTTCCCTTCGTTTCCTATCCAATCCATCAAACCTTGGGATTGGTGATTTTGTCTATTTATTCCAAAGTCACAGCCACATAAAATGAGCACAATAAGCTTATAATGTAATAATAAGAATCAGTCTTTCTAATGTTATATAAAAATAGACTCCACAGTGAACATGAATCAATAGATTACATTTATTTCGTGACTATAACACGAAATGCCGTGAGACTGGGTTGAACAACCAACATGCTCACCAACAAAAACACATTGCACTTCCTCATTGGGCTTAAGTTTTCAACTACAAGCATGTTCTAAGCCTCTCCTCATTACAGAGAACAACACCAGCCAACACAAAGCACCTCCCAGCTGATCGAAAAATAAACCTACCCTGAATTCTGACAATCTCTGCAAAATATCTCTCCTGCTCTGCAACCTTTACCCAGCCAGCCATTATACACCATGAAACACATTTAATTACTGCGCTCCTCTTCTCTTAGCATGGCTCTGAGCAGCTATTGATTTCAGGTTGTCTTCTGCCTCATTAGACCGAGGCAGAGCTCTGCCCTGCAAGCTAATAAGGAACAGAGTCAATCTATAAATAAGCCGACTACACAATATCTCCCATTGTGATGGGGGGAAATATCCAGACACCTGGAGGTGTAGAAAAGTGAAAGTTCATTATTTTACGGTTATTCAGGAACATTTAAGCCACTACGGCCATCTTTGATGCCCTAGAGCTGAACATTTGCACTGAATTAGTATAGTTATTACCACTTGTTCATTACCTGTGACCAGAGTGAAACTCCTCAGAGGAGTAGGTGCTTCTCCTGTGCTTTCAGCTCCAGCAGCTGGGGAAAGACCTGAGCCTGGCCGACCCACAGCCAGAGACAGAGGCCTGCTGCTGGAGGCTGGATCAGAACCTTTTGAGCACCAATACGGCTAAAGGAAGTGTCAAGGGTCTAATGACTTCTTATTATCTAAACTCTTGACCAGAGAGAGTTAGCCAAGCAGACCCATCAAACTATTTGACCTCTCTGATTTTAGTCTTGCTCACTCATCAACATGAACCCTCCTTACTTCCGAATAGAAAAGCACTCCTCTTTCTTACTGTTATTGGTCTTTTCAAACTCGTCAAGCCTCTGACAGTGTGAGTGTGTGAGGAATGGATATGGATGTGTTCAGCATAAAGTTACATTTCTCAAAACAAGTTCCCATGGTTCTTAAAGGGGACCTATCATGCAAAATGCACTTTGTGATGTCTTTTATACATACATATGTGTCCCCGGTGTTCCAGGGAACTCACAAAGTGTCAGAAAACACAACCCTCTCTCTTTTCCTCCATACCCAAATCTCTAAAAACGGGGCTGCAACGGATTTGATACGGTGGATTTTTTATTTGCACCTTTTTGACGTAATGTAGGTGCACTCCGCCTGATTGGTCAACTCTCCACCAATCAGGGGAATGAGAGGTTGGGCCATGTTGACTCTCCACTCGTAATCACAGCAAGCATGATAACATGATGCTCGTGCCGGGGCCGTGTCACGCCCCCCTCTTCCGCATGGGGGCGTGGTCAGCTGAATCAGACCTTGCAAAGACAGAGCTGGAGTGAGGCAAAATGAGGCATGGCTAAAATGCATGATCTGTTTCGTATTTTGAAAATTAAAACGTATTAATATACCTTATATATATATATATATACCTTATATATTATTTAAATATAGCATGATAGGTCCCCTTTAAGTTTAGCTGTCAAACCTCTGTACTAAGCCGGTCCATTCGGATAACGTTTTAGCAATAAGTGATTCACAGGAGAGGGACTTTTCCAATATATTATTTCTTAAAGACACTTAAAGAAATACATTTCAGCTTCATTATCAGAAACATATCTATTTATTTTTCACTTGCAGGTTTTTTCTTAGTTCCAAACAGGATTGGCTCGGTTTTATACGTAGAATCCAAAGTTTGTTATCCATGAGCCACTCTAAACTTTCTCATGTACAACTACAGTAAGAGTGGTTTCAACCTTACTGACATCATTCTCAGATACCAGTAAAGAGCCCTAAGAATAGAAACTTGTGGTACCCCACATGTAATATCTTTCTGAGGTCCTGATATGTCCCCTCCTAAATAATATGATTAGTCTTCTACACTGGGGCAAAATAGAACCCAAGCATTATGAACATGCATGCTAGCCAAACATCAGTCCAAATTGTGGAAACAATTATTTTATGTTGAGTTTAGGCAGCTTCAAGGACACAGGAGTGTGATATCTTTTCTCACTCAGAGGCCAATATTAAGTCCAATATGAGTCACACTCTACAAGATTCAGTAATCAGCTGTTTCAAACCTAACACTTTACAGAAGCTTTAGACTTGTGTAATTAACAACTCCTAGAAGGAAATAACAAATCTGTATTGAACCACCCAATATATCACATTTCTTCTCCACTATGTTACTCTTTATAAAAGATATGTCTGAAAAAAAAGAAGAAAACTGACGTCTGTAGCAGACCCCAGTGATTTTGGGTTTGGTTTTGCAAAGCTTGTTGTTTCCCAGCCAGCCTCTTGATGTCAGCTCCCAGATGTTAAACACCACAGCTCTGTATCTATTGGTGTACAGGATTATTAAATCGATGTTGTACTTGAGTGAAAAGAACACTCTTATACCTCCTTTCATTCACCTTTATTTTCTATGAGGATTAAAGTTTGCAAGGAATTGGAAAATAAACACGATACTCTAAACATTAGAGAATATCTTGTTAATTTAGAATAAGTTATCTTTAATATTTATCAATAAAATACAGAGAAACAGATACATACTGTGATGGAAAAGTGCAGTATTTATGGATCGGAAATCTATTCCATATTTTGGCAAAAAAAGTGTTGTCTTTATAAATATACTCCATCCTTCTCTACTCCTTTTTCTGTCAGTGTGCAGCACTGCCTGAACTAAATCCTGTGATCTTAAAAAGGAAAGGCCCGTACCTCATAATGGATGACAGCGGAGGGGGGGGGGTTATTTTTACGGCAGATCTGAACATTTGAGTTCTAGTCCCTTCATACGCAGGCTATATTTTTGTGCTGACAGGTGATAATTTAAAAGGAGTGGAACAGCTGGCTTCACTGCTGCCATTACATCTGATGTGACTGTGTGAACACGTGCATTATCTTTAGCCTCAGAAACACACAAAAACAGTAACAGACAGTAACTCATTCATCTTAAATGTATTAGCAGAACTTGCTGCTTTTGTTAAAGTCAAATTTAAATTTAAATGTGAACTTTTTGGTTCTGAATGTCTTTAAATCTATTGGTGGAATATCTATGTGTGTGGTAGGTATTGCATTTTTTTTACAAGATGCAATTAGCATTTTTCAGACATGTAGATTTCCTGATTGTGTAGAATGTAATGTGTTGGCCAGGACACCGCTGTAACATGACAACATCTCATTATAAAAACTGCATTTTAACAAACACTTTACCTTTAACAAGTTAACCAGCCTCAGAAATGACACTGTTAGCTATTGCTAGTATGGTTTGAGCACTCCATAAATGACTCTGTACTTTACAGTTACATTAAGCTGTGACTACTTAGAAGTAGGGCTGGGCGATTTGGCCTAAAAATAAAATCTCGATTTTTTTCTAACTAATGGACAATTTTCGATTTAAACCTCGATTTTTTTCTGTTTTTCTCTAAACAAACCAGACCAAGGCAACATTTAAATACATATTTTCTTTATTAACACAATAAAAATAAATGAGATTACCAAGTAGTCTAGGCCTATGTGAACAAATCAGTTCTTCAAGAATAAAAAAATTAAATAAAAACAGCACCACTTGGCTGTCATTAATGTGCAAAGATTTTTTTTAAATCAAACTGAAAAAAAAATCTCTTGTAGGCCATCCCTGAAAAAACTTGTAAAATGAAATACAACAAATAATAAATAATGATAATAAAATGAATAATAAAAAAATACCCTCAAACAAATAACATCCCTTTAACTTTCTAGGAAGTTGTCTACAGGTTTTTCGCGAGGAAGACAAGCCTGTCTACTGCCTCTGGCTTGAGGCATGCTCTTTGGCATGTCACAATGTTACCCCCCGTACTGAAAACCCTCTCCGAAGGGGCACTTGTGGCAGGAATGGAGAGATATTTCTTGGCCAGATTACTCAGTCTTGGGAAGTTAGCTTCATGTAGCTTCCACCACTGCAGTGGGTCTGTATCAGGGTCTGTCTCAGACGACAACAAGTAGGATGACAGCTCAGCTTCAATTTTGTCCTGCTCTGACTGGGAGGTAGACGACACTGTCTTCTTCTTGAAGAAGCTTGCTAGAGTTTTCTTCTTCTTTGTAACAGGTTCAGCAGCTTCTTCTTGGTGCAGGTCCTGCACAGATGTGCCAGGCTGGGATTTGCTTTTCTCAGCTGGAAGAGACATCAGCTCTGTAACAGCTCTTTTCTTGATTCCGTCCACTTTGTCATCTGCTATATAGGTTGTCCGGAACCGGGGGTCCATGAGTGAGGCCATGTCCAGGAGTTCCTGTGTTACAGGGTCATTGTATTTATTGTTGAGGTAGTTGAGTATGTTGCTCTTGATTTGTTTGGTGAGCTCGGTCTCACCCTCCTCTGGCTGCAGAAGGCTGTTGTTTAACAGGTGGATTACCGGTTTGAGGTAGGAGACACTCACGTAGGCCTCACCAGATAGGGCATCAGTGAATTCCTTCAGTGGACTTACAGCTTTATTCATTGACTCCAACACGTCAATGTCCTGCCAGGTGGGCACCAGGTGCCTGCTTTTCTTGTCTGCTCCCAGGACCTGTGCTATGGCCTTCTCCTGTTCCAACAGTCGTTCTACCATCAGTTGTCTCGAACCCCACCTGGTTAGGGACTCGGTGATGAGGTTGTGAGATGGTAGACCGAGCTCAGCCTGTACCACTGCCATATCTCTTCTCTTCTTCCAACTGAAGGAAAAGGCACTTACAACCTTTTTGCAAACCCCGATGGCACGGTCAATCCGTGGATCTTTCATACCATTCACTGTAAAAAGGAAAGAAAAAGGGAAGAAACCAAAAAGGAACATTTTAGAATGGCACCATTTAATCAATGTGACAAGGACAGCATTCACACATTGTGATAGTCTTTTTTTTATGATTTAAATATTATTATACATTTTCCATGACAGACAAACACAAGAAAAAAACAATACAAGGACATGGCTGTAGCACAAACCAGTGGGAGGAGGGAGGGTTACAGTGTTAAATTATTTTATGCATGTGTTTCTCTTTAACACATAGCCTAGTGTGTCCACAGGAACACACGCATACATATTATCTTACACATTATGATAGTCTAACACTTCTTAATTAAGCTTAATTCTGTTTGACAAAGAAAATAAAATGTTTCACACTGTAGGTATAATTTAATTAATGTGTAGCCTACGCACACACACTAGTATTACATTATTTATGCACTTATGGCAACTATGCATAACTGTATCAAGGCTCCAGACTTTTTTACTGAATAGATAGGTTGTCTCGCATTTCCCCTCCCCCACACTAAAGCAAAGTGAAATAAATCGCAGTTCCTGGCTGAAAGAGCGTGCCAGATGAAAACAGCTTCAACAAAGTAACGCATGCATTTTATTGTCAGTAACGGGAACGGCGTTGTAACGATGGAAACAGTAATTAGTTAGATTACTCGTTACTAAAAAAAATAACGCCGTTAGTAACGCCGTTTATTTGTAACGCCGTTATTCCCATCACTGAACCTAATATGCAACTGCATCAATCCATTCAATTCGTTTTTATACATACATGTAGCACTTTGTTATGCATTGTGTAGCCACTTACTGATCGCATTGTGAAGTCTGTGTCCAAAGCATTGGAGGTTGGGCCACTCAGTCAGTCTCAAGGCTTTAATCATGTTGGTACCGCTGTCCGTAGTCATGCAAACAAGACGGTCTTCTCGAAGCTTCCAGGAGGCCAGCGAGTCTTGTAACCCTTGGGCTATTACTTCGCCAGTGTGGTCGTCCGGGAAGTACGATGTCTGCAGGCACATGCCTCGCAGAGCCCATTCTCCGTCAATAAAATGCACGGTCAGACTCAAATATGGGTGTGTGGTTCGGCTGGACCATAGGTCGGTAGTGGTGGAATAATAAACTATGTTTTGCAGCTGCTCTGCGACTCTAGCTCTTGTTTTGTTATATAAATTGGGCAATGCAACTGTGGCGAAATGCTTGCGGCTGGGCAGTTGATATTTCGGGTCTATCGTTTGCAGCATCTTAATGAACCCGTTTTTTTCTACGGTATAGATGGGGACCATATCTTTTGCGTTGTAATGTGTCACCGCATCTGTGATCGCCTGCCCCCGGGGCCCTTTCTTGTCATAAGGAATGACTGATGAAAATGCTGCAGCCAAGGTTACCTGCTTTTTTGCAGGCGCTTTGGGGCTTGAGCTAGCATCTGCATCTCTTAGTGCTACACATTCCTGCCATTCCACTGCATGTCGCTGTCGCAGGTGCTGGAATAAGTTGGTTGTGTTCCCATGTTTTGCAGCGATCGACTTTCTACAAACCTTACACAGAACAGTTGTTTGTTCTATGTCTGACCGCTTGTACCCAAACCACTTCCATACAACTGAAGTAGCACCTTTTTTAGGAATGAGTTCTTCTTCATCTGTGTTCGTGGACATTTTGATGGTACGTCTGTCGGTGGCGCGGTGAAAGTGATTGTAGTAGGCTGTAAAGCGAGGGAACGTGACGTCACCCCATTCAAAGTGAATGGGCAGACGCGTTGGAAGCTGTTTTTGAAGCAGGAGACGCTGTAGTGTGGACGGGCCGTAAGCTACTGCGGAGTCCCTTAAAGCAAAACAAATCTGCGGAGTCTAGAAATGTTTTTAAATCGCAATTTTTCGGTTCAGCCAATTCACAAACCGTAGGAAAGTAAAAATGCAAATTAATCGTTTAAACCGAAAAAATCGCCCAGCCCTACTTAGAAGTTAGGAAATCTAGAGTTACAGAACTAATCTTGGCTGGGAGCTTGTCGATTGCTATGGAGAGAAGTGGATCCATCCAAGAAATACAGCTAAGGCTAGCTATTCCATGAGCCTTTCTAAAATTACAGGAATTCAAGGCTTTATCCTGTCTGTCTGTCCGTCCGTCCCGTTTTGCCCTAAAGGCTTACAGTTGAAATGATATTGAGGGATTCTCTCCAAATGTTTGGGGATTCACCTGAATCGACTGCTGTACTGGGATCTGGTTTGTATCTTTAAGTGGCCTTATTCTGCTCATTTCCAGGTTCATATTTGTATTTAGTGTCTCTACTGTCTGGTCTGAACTGGCAAGCTCTTAGCCTATCATGTTAAATGTTTTGGAGCGCTAGCCAATAGAATCGCAAGGGTTAGATACTAATGTCACTGTGTTACTGAAGTAAACAAATGAGGCCAAAGGAGGTGTTTCAGGCAGGGGTTGAGGGGGGAGGGTATGGGAGAGAAACTCCCTCTGGAGGGAACCCAGGAATTTTAGCCTTTGCAGACCATTAACATGCACAAAAACTGCATTTTAAGATCTTTAAATTTTTCCAAATGCGCATATATTTATTTCAAAATCTTTTCACTTATAAGTGCATATGTGATTTATGAATAACATTTTTGAAGAAGTGATACACAGCATCACAAATATAATTAATAAAGGGTAGTCAGCTAAAAAGGCTTAACAACACAGAACAACATTTCAATATACTGTAACAGGGTCAACAAACTTTTAGAGTGACCCCTCGATTCCACCGGGTCCGTCTGTGTCACGTCACGGCTTCGCCGCGGTTTTGGTCCGGCCTCCTCCGGCGTCATACCCTACCGAGCGTGTTTCAGAAGCATTTCAGAAACGGAGCGTCTTGCCTGCCGGCTCGCAGTTTTTGTTGATTTGGGCATATTTCCTGGACAGGCTACTTTGTACAGACAAAGTTAATAATAATTGTAATATTCCAGTTATAAACGACATGAATCAAAGATGTGTTGCTGTATTTTAGTAGTAAAAAAATGCATTCATCATCATCATTATTCTATATATGTAATTTACACAGTGCCTGTAAACCGGAGGAGAACGCTGGCATTTCTGGGACGCTTCTGAGCCGTAACGCGGCGCGTCTGGTGGAATAGCACCCATTGACTAGAGTGGTCGCGATTGCTGCGAACGCCTCGGCGCAGACGGACCCGGTGAAATCTAGGGGTTAGGCTTCGCCCTCCTCTTGATTTATGTTTTTCGGTGTGTATTTGCTTTGTTTACACATGCCAGCAGTCTTAATTTGGGGATATTTCCGAACTGAATTGTCACTTCCTTTTAGAATAAGCCATTAAAGCAGCGAAGGTGCTGACACATGAGAAGAGATATGAGAGGAAGGATTCATCATGTGCCACAGAAGAACGTGTATAAGAAGGGACGCTGCTCAGCTAAACTGGAGGTCGACTACACAAACTAAATTTTTCAGCAAATGTCACATTACTGTATTAGGTTAGTTGAAAGCAATAATGTTAAGTTTAACCTAATATTTTTTATTTAAACTTGATATTATTGTTCTCAACTAACCCTAAGTTATCTGAAATCTGTTGAAATAATATATTTAATTAAAAGTCAACATTTCCGTTTTTTCAGTGTACCAGCCAGTAATCCATGTAGCTGTTTCTTCAATACAATTAGGCTTCTAGGACTGTTATGAACATGGCACAAACAAAAAATAGCATTAGATAGCAGTGTCATTTTGACCGGCTCTCAGTTTGCTTATACTTATCCACTTACAGAATGATAGTTAGGCCTTACAAAGGGAGAGACATTGTTAATCTGTTAAGCCCCAAGCCTGTTTTTCAGGTCTCAGGCTCGAAAATGACATTCCCAGAACAAATGACTATATCTTCACTTCTAAAAGGGGTAAATTAATAATTTCTCAAAGCAATGATAAACCTGTGAGTTGGATGTAGAAGAGTCAGAATCAATATAGATGTTTTTATTTTAAAAATAAATTCAGATTGAAGATAGTAAAAGAAATTCAATTAGAGTTTCCTTCCAAAAAACCCCCCATTACTTATAGTGAAAACCACCCTTGAATGATGGGATAGTAGACAAAAAGCTTTAGGAATCCAAACTATAACATATAATAAGTACCCTGTATCAAGATTGATGCAAAACAAGTGACATTTGACTTTTTTAGAGAGGTTTAGAAAAAAGACCCACTTCTGGGGTCATTTGGGTGTATTTGCCATATCTCTGGAACCCATCGGTCGATTTTGGTGATTGACACCTCTTTTGAACCGTTAGAGCCAATAGAATCGAAGGGAAGTTCCTAAATCCATCTAAACATTACCATTGGTGAAGAGAGTGATGCGCAGCCAGCATGCCCAAAACCGGAAGCTGGGTTACAGCTCTCATACACTCTATATGAAAACTCAGTTTTTGACAAAAATGTTATGATGGATTATCAGTAATCATTTCAAAGTGACACAGAGACATTGGATTAACCTTCAGCAGCGTTTGTATGCGTTTTAATGCCATTGATCACAACTTTTGATCAGAAAACAGCAAAGGTGACACGTATTTGCCGTTTTGGCTACGTAAAAGTGGAGTTGTGCGTTGTCTTTGCTGGCTTTCGCTGATGCGAGTTTTTGCTCAGTGATGATACTTATTCCATTGGAATCTGTGGGATCTCAGTTTTCAGATTATATCTTGTTTTTGAAGATCATCATCATCATCAGGTAGCTGAGTTTCTTCCCGTTAAGTGGGTATGGCACATTCATAGTTTGTTAAATGTTAAGAAGCCCTCAGGCGCTGTTTCTTGCAAGATTTATTAACCGGTTAAACCGGGAGCCACAGGTTAATAAATAGTTGAACTTAGAAGTTGTTTGTCTTTCCTGGAATTAAAGAACACAACAGGGGCAGAGCCGGGAAGCCCATAAGGAAGTGCCGCAAACTGCAGTTCATCTAGTGGCCGACAGGGGATAGATTCAGAAAGGAGCAATTTCCATAGACCCCCATGTTAAAATGCCCAACTTTACAGCCGAAATAAACATGTTTCTAGCCTGGATCCAATAAAATTATTCTGGATATAGTTAGATTCCACCTTCATGACAATGGAATGGGGAGTGAATTTTTTTATAACGCACCCCTTTTAGTTATATGAAGTCTTAAAGCTTTTGCATACATTAGGGCGTGGTCACCTTGAGTGACAGGTCTCTGCAGTGAGTGCTGCTTCTAGCTTTCTGTCTCTCTGCTTGTAGCTCCGTTAGCTCAGTAAGCTCCAGGATGCTACAGGGGCTCAACTGCTCGGCTGACCCGGGGAACACAACTTGAACTCGTTGATGTGTTTGTTGTGTTGGTGCCTGGTGGAGTGTTCTTCATTTAAATATCGGACTTATCTTATGGCTCTGCGGTTAAAACAGACCGTCCCTGAATGCAGTTTCTTCGGTAAATGAAATTCAAGCACTTTATTTCTTACTGGTCTTTTTATTCAGCTAACTAGCGAGAGGAAGCTACATCTGTGCTAACGATGCTATCCGTAGCATCCATGTTAAAACATAATAGAGAAGTGTAAAACATTAAGAAGGATTATACTTTAGAACAAAAGGCTTCTGTGTGAAGTTGGTACAATATGGTCATCCTCGTACATTAGTTAGTTAGTTTGCTAGTTAGGTAACTGTATGCATTGTTATTGTTCATTTAAATTCGCTATGCTCGACGATGCAGACAGCTAACGTTACAGTAGTGTTGAAGAAAATATGAATCTCACATTTCCAGATGGTTCCAGAAATAACGTTAACGTAGATATTGCAATATGGTTTGTTGAGCTGGAGTTGATTATTGAAGCTTACTGGTTAACGTTACCATCGTAATAAACGAACAAATATTATTACCAATACTTACTAAGCATTTTAGTATCATTACATTGGAGAAACCGACTTATTGTGGCAGCAGAACGTGAACATGTAACTAAATGCCTGCATTTAACCTGTTAAGGCTTTTTTTTCACGAAACTGTGTATCTCTCTGAGCCCTGAGCAAAAGAATGCTAATGCGCTTAATACAGAACTCACGGTAGAAATACTTATACTTATCGGATCTGCACAAACAAGATATTAGCTAGCAAGGTGAGATTCCACAGATTCTAGGGGTATAAGTATCATCACTGAGCGATCAGAACTCGCGACAGGGTAAGCAAACACAGACATCACACATGCTTTAGGTAGCAAAAAACAGTTATTCTGATCAAAAATTGTGTTCAATGGCATTAAAACGATAAAAACGCGGCTGAAGGTTAATCCATAGGTTAATCCAATGTGTCTGTGTCACTTTGAAAAAATTACTGATAATCCATAATTCCAAAAACTGAGTTTTCATATTAGCTGCTAATGATAGCTACTAGAGTGTATGACAGCTTCCTGTTTTGGGTATTCTGGCTACGCGTCACTCTCACTCCTTATTTGGTAACATGTGTGTGTATGTGGAACTTCCCCTCGATTATATTGGCTCTAACGGTTAAAAAGAGATGTCAATCATCAAAATCGACCAAGGGGGGCCAGAGATAGGTCAAATCCACCCAAATGACCCCAGAAGTGTTTTTGTTGTTGCTAAATCTCTCTAAAAAGGTCAAATGTCACTTGTTTTGCATCAATCTTGATACAGGGTACTTATTATATGTTATAGTTTGGATTCCTAAAGCTTTTAATCTACTATCCCATCATTCAAGGGTGGCTTTCACTATAAGTAATGTCATTTTTTTACTATGTTCAATCTGAATTTACTTTAAAATAAAAAAAATCTATATTGATTCTGACTCTTCTACATCGAACTCACAGGTTTATCATTGCTTTGAGATTTTTTTTAATTAATTTACCACTTTTAGAAGTGAAGTTATGGTAATTTGTTATGGGAATGTGATTTTCGAGCCTGAGACCTGGAAAACAGGCTCGGGGCTTAACAGGTTAAAACAAATCCAGAGTTACGTTTTTCTGTACTTCCTCTAAGAAAAAAGGAGAGTAAAAGAAAGCTCTGTGGCTTCAGGCTTGATCGCCATTCAAATTACAGCGTTGTTTTCCCCCAAAAGTGGGCGAGGCCGTAATTTTCAAGGCGAACAGAGATGAGAACTGTACTTAAGTACAGTACTTGAGTAAATGTACTTAGATACTTCCTGTGTCACATGCGGAGACGCGCTGTGGGCGTGTTTGTATTTACTAACAAGACTATCATGGCGGCGGCGGAGCTCAAGTAGAGTTTCTCCGACTGGAGATATTCTCACTATTTCACTTTTGTCAAGCACAAAGAAAAGAACGTTTTAGTTAAATGTAAGTTGTGTCTTGGCGGGTCAAAGATCCTATCTACTGCCCAAAACAGCAATTCAAATCTGTTGAAACATCTGAAGAAACAACATGCTGGGACGAAGCTAGTAGCTAAGACTTGATAGATTGTATTATTCTCCAATGCAATAACAGTACTGAAATGAAGGCTATAAGGGCATTAATGGGAGCCCTTTTTTTAAAGGGGACCTATCATGCTATATTTAAATAATATATAAGGTATATATATATATATAAGGTATATTAATACGTTTAATTTTCAAAATACGAAACAGATCATGCATTTTAGCCATGCCTCATTTTGCCTCACTCCAGCTTTGTCTTTGCAAGGTCTGATTCAGCTGACCACGCCCCCATGCGGAGCGTCATGTTATCATGCTTGCTGTGATTACGAGTGGAGAGTCAACATGGCCCAACCTCTCATTCCCCTGATTGGTGGAGAGTTGACCAATCAGGCAGAGTGCACCTACATTACGTCAAAAAGGTGCAAATAAAAATCCACCCATATCAAATCCGTTGCAGCCCCGTTTTTAGAGATTTGGGTATGGAGGAAAAGAGAGAGGGTTGTGTTTTCTGACACTTTGTGAGTTCCCTGGAACACCGGGGACACATGTGTATGTATAAAAGACATCACAAAGTGCATTTTGCATGATAGGTCCCCTTTAAGTAACTAAAAAGTTACTGTTCACAGTAACGCATTACTTTTTGGTGTAAGTAATCAGTAAAGTAACTGAGTTACTTTTGAAATGAAGTAATTAGTAATGGTAACTAGTTACTGGTTTTCAGTAACTAGCACAACACTGCGTAGATGTTACTCTCATCTATGGACATCGATCACCTACTGCTATATTTAACCATATATCGAGCCCGATCGTCGATTTCCAATGATTTAATGTAATTGTTTGCCTGTCTGGCCATTATAATCGGGCTCTTTGAAGATCCAAAAATCCACGGTTTTCTTACATTTCTTATCGATTGGCAAAAACTTCTGAATTTGTATTGACCGCCATTCAAATGACAGCTTTGTTTTCCCCCAAAAGTTGGCGGAGCCGTAATTTTTGCCCGGAAGTGACGCATGTGTTAATCTCATGTATTTGTTGTTGACCACAATTTGTGATAGTTGGATTATTCAGATTATTTGTTTTTGCAGGTTATATTAAATTGATCGTTTTAATTAAAGTAAGATTTTGTTCAAATCATTTTTGGATCTCAGCATATATTTGTGATAGGGCCCTCAGGGACTGTGTTTGTTCCTGAAGGCGTTACACCTATTAAAAAAAGGAGAACTACAGCACTTTAATCCCATAGTGTTTGACTGGAGGAAACCCAGTGAATCACAGAGGCTGGGGCAGCTGTGGATATACCCCCCCCCCCCCCTCCCTTTAGGACAACAGACTGCCAAACATGACCAGGCTTACACATTGTGGGGATGGGAATGTGTTTGCCAATCATTGCAGAACAAATATTAATTTTCTTTATGCAAATATGCACAAGAGTAAATTCATTTTAATTATCAAAATGAGACAGCTCTGTGAGCAACAGATTGTTCTGCTGGTGACTCGGCTTACACATCCTCTCTAATGATTAACAGCAAAATTGAACTTGTTCTGATGGAACAGAAGAGCACCGGGGAGAGCAGATTCCCGGAGGCTGGCACACAATGTGAGTCTTAAGGAGAATACACACTGTTTCACCTTCCGTATAAAATGGTCAGCCAATACGATTTCATTCTCAAATATGCCCGGCTTGTGCCGTGTGTATGATAACCAGTGTTGGGCAAGTTACTTCCAAAATGTAATATATTACATATTACTTATTACTTTCTTTTTAAAGTAATAAGTTACATTACAATATTACTGTCTCTGAAATGTAATGAGTTACGCTACTTTTTAGTTACTTTCACCAAAATAACCGCAAAAGAATGGCTAGGTATTTTAAATGCTAAAATGTAGTTTAGTGCAGCTCATTATACATCCAGTGAAGGGCAATGTGGTATAGCATAACAACTGTGTAGGCCATAAAGGCTACTAACAACTGTTATTACACGGCTTAGTTGAATACTCGATTCTGATTGTAAATTCTTAACATGTGACACGTTGTTAATACAGTACAGACCACTGTCAAGGACTATAATGAAGGTTGCTAAGGAGGATCAAGAAAGAGAAAGGAAAAGAGGTTAAAAGACGGAGCGCTGGACGTCAGATAAATCACCAGAAGAAGAAGCAGAGAGGAAGTAAACAATAACAGGAACACGGAATGGGCTCTGTATTTTGTTTAGTATATGGCCGTGTACTGTACAGGTCCGGTTCCAGAACAAAATGACTTGGGGTGCATCTGAGATTACAGGGGGTGCAGCACTGTAGGTTTACATGAGCAATAGCGGCCGGCAACAGCAATGAAAAATAGCATTGATGTTATGGTCCCCAATGAACAGATTATGGCATTTGTTATGTTTTGAAACCAAGCAAGTGAGAACATTTCAAGTGTGTTAAAAGTGCAATCCTGAAATATTTCATCCAGTCCAAAGTGGACTATGGCAAGGAAAAGCACAAAAGCTTCAAAACTGTACTGATAAAACAAAAGAGAACATATTGTAAATCAAGGCAAATATGATTTGAACCAGCTCATGGTTTGAAATGGCAAACATTGAAAAGCAAAAGTATTATTAAAACCATGTACTACATCATCACCTTGGTCCCATCATATACTCTGGGAAGAGAATATTTACTGTGCTTGAAAACTGGTATCACATCATCATGTGAGGTTGACTTTGTGACCTGGAGAACATTTCAGCTGCAACATTAGCTTGTTGATAAGCTTGGGATATGAGATCTTTTTGTAGTCATTCGTGGTGAAGGCACCTGTGCTATTGTATGCATTATTTTTTGACCCAACATTTCTACAGGCATGGCAGAATATGGCACTATTTTCACATGAATATTCTAGCCATTGTCTATTTTTATACCACGAGCTGCAAAATGACCGCCTTACCCTGTATAACCTGTTTCAATAACTATAACCTTGGCCCGACATATCTTAGGCGCCAATAGTCTGTGTAGAATGTATGCTTGTGAAACTGCTTATGAAACTAGGGCAATATTCTTATTATTACATTATTTGCTTACTGTGCTCATTGTATGTGCCGTGACTTAGGAATAAATGGACCCAATCACCCCCAAGTTTTGATGGGGGGGACAGGAACGTACGGAAAAGTTACATGAGAAAGTGTTTAGCTTGCAATATTGAAAGTAGCAAGGTCATGTGCAGAGACTGAGAGAATACAAAGAGGTAGTCAGAACAGCACATCGCACCGGCCTTGACTCTGTATGGGAGGCTCGCTCCCCTTTTTCACAGGTGCTACATTTCATGCAAAGATAAAGATTGTCATGTTCACCCAAAAGTAACCCCACATCAAGGACACGCTCTGTCTCGGAGTGGAAGACTCTGCTCCAGGAGTGAATCCACCTGGCTGACTCACTCTGATTCGCTGCCTAGGGCTCGCCCAGGAGCGGATCCACCAGTAGATAACACCTAGGGAGGAGCAACCACACAACTCCTCCCACACAACTCCTCCCCGCTTATGTGTATAAAATACTGTAACATTCTTACACTCGGGACCCTGTTCTGTCTGACTGTCCCGATACGTATATCGCACGGTAGTAGAACCGGGGCCCGAAGTACTTCGTTATATTGTACTGTTGCTTTTACCATTAAATCAGCTTATTGTTAACCTCATATCTCGGTGTCTGAGTCCTTCCTCTTATAGCAGACCACTCATCAACGAACGGCGCGGAGCAGGCTCGAACCTTCAACCACTCCAAAGGGTGGTGCTCCAACAGCAGGCGGGTACTTGTTTAGATATACCTGGGCAGGCTCTGTTTTGGCGTGGTATCCTGGCACCTGCGGGCCGCAGAGGGGCGGCGTAGTTTCGGGTGACAAAGACTGATGCTCCGGGGGCGAGGGCGGCGAGTCAGGCGGGAGTAAGCTAGTGTCCACAACAGAGGGTAACGTGATGTCCCCATCTGACCTGTTGCTATTGTCTGCAGTAGATGCAGTGTTGCTGGCGTTTAGTGATGGTTGCTTTAACCATTTTCGTATAAATGATTATCCACAGATGTGTGTCACTGCTGTGGAAGCACTTTGGAAATGATGCACGCGCAGCGGAGCAGGTCACGCGCACCTGACACAATTTGTTGTTTTTATTTTTCGCTCCGTTCTCTTTTTTGAATAGAGGGTGCATAACATTCAACTGGGGGTGCAATGCATGCATATGCACCCCCGAAGATCCCGACGCGAAGCCTGAAGGGTAAACACCAGGTTTACTAATCTACCCGCACAATTTCTCTCTGGTGTCGGAATGTCTCACTATGTTAGTACATTCTTAAAAAACAAAACACCATTTAATTTTGGGTTAAAATGTGTTGTAACTGCGTTACTGAGCATTGTAACGGGTAATATATTACCCAAATTTCATTAGTAATGCGTTACATTACTACGTTACAGCAAAAAGTAATATATTACTGTAACTCCGTTACTTTTGTAACGCGTTACACCCAACACTGATGATAACAACAAACAGTCAAGATAGTCAGATTAGCTTTGGTTGCTATGCTAACATCACCCATCTTATACCAGAGAAACTTTCATAACAGTGTTGTGATGCCAAACTGCATCAATTCAGACTGACACACAATCACTTATGGGAGGGGGGAAAATGTTTCAGCTGCTTGTGTGACAGTCAGACAGTGAATACTTTCAAGCGGCCGTGAGTTAACGGGAGACTAAACTTTGCTGTGAGTTAACGGTAGACTAAACTCCGGTGGACGATCAGCACTGCAGCGGTTGGTAAATTCCGCTGAACTGCATTAATAAACAATGAACCACGGCACTCTGGAGAAAAGTACAAGGGTTGAGAAGTAGTTATTTAATTTAATCTGGCTTTGTATGATTTAAAAGCAACACAATCATGGACCTGATGCAGTGCCCCATTGTTGTTGTTGTGAGTGGCGTTGGGGAGAAAATCAGCGACGTAAACGGTGATGTCATGACGCAGCACCAGTCGGGTTGTTGCTGAGAATGTGTTCCTATAGTTGTGTTCAAACACACATGGCAGGATTATAAGGTGCTGAAGTCTCTTGAAAGTTTACTTTAGAAAGTCACTTTCACTTCTGGAGTCAAACACTTTCCCAACAACTCCAGAAAAAATCCCTGTGCTAATGCATCCACATTGTCCCCTGTTGCTGTAGTTGTGCTTGTTAATTAGTTTGGATGTCTTTTGTGGGGCTATAACGGTCAAATAATTAACAATGACAAACAGCTTTCGTGTCCACCAGCGCTTATCCCACCTCCCCAGCTGTGGGGACCTCTTCTGCAACCTGGTTTATCAGGGCCAAAACAAAACTGCTAATGCATTCATTTATAACCTGACCTGGCATCAGGCCCAGGCAGCGAGAGGAAGATATAGAGAGAGTTTGGCAGTGTGAAAAACTGCAGTGTCACCACCAGTCCACTTTTAGCCCTTTGCATCAGGTTACTCTGTAAGCGCTGATACAGCCGCAGGAAACAGATGTCCTTGGGTGCCTGATTGTAATTATTAATGGGTAAGACTTGCTGCTTTGATCAAAGAGGGGCGCCACATGCAGGCTGGATGTCTCTGTGACAGACAGGAGGGCTGCACAGCAGCAGTCAGCCAATCACAGCATTTTAGGCTGGTCTCATGGGAGAACAGGTAGAGACAGGACATATTGGGTGGAAGAGGAAGAGACAAAGGATGATCTGATGAAGAAAGTAATTTAACGTCTCATCTAACTGAACCATGAGACGTATTTCAATATTAAAATAGCTACGACAACACATCTACCAGATAGTGAACCAACCATTTAGCTCAATCAAACTTGATATGGTGGCAGAGATATGCTTATAGTTGTCTACTTAATGTTGGCTTTATTGTATGTCCTATCCAGTAAATATTACGATATATTACATGTGAGCAATCTGGGCAATAGTACTACCCAACTCACTTCTAAGTGGTTACTCTCCATTCTGATCTGCTTATCTGTGCTGTCTGTTGACATGATGACGCGCAGAAGTGCAACACACTCTCTTGCCATCAGGACATCATTATTTTAATTGTTAAATTATTCCTTATTAGTCAGCTTGAGTTACATTAGAGTAAGGTAGTTTGGTTTCGACAATCCTATTTAAAATGTATATATTAAAATGTCTGTTTTTTTTCTTTTCAAATATACAGGTTATATGAATTTAGAATAGTTGTTAACACTCCAAATTAGTCCAGATGTCTGAAATCTTCCAGCTGCTATAATAAATATTACATTTTTTAGATTAAAGAATACGTCGGGGACTATTTCCTTCCATTAATGTTCACACATAATTATAAAAACAGGGAGCTCTATGGCACAAATTACACCAATCAAGCTTTGAGTCACACAAAACTCTACACTGAATAGATACACTTACTGTTGGTTTGAATCTTTTTCTCATCCATGCACTGGTCATATCATCATTTACTGATCCTTTGGAAAATATTTTGTTGCAATGATCATTGTTTAGGTGAATTGAAAAAAAGGTGTACAGAGTTAAGCTCATATCATGCACACTTACTTATAACCGTTACTTTAAAACTCCAAAAGAGCATCCTGCATTCATTACATTTAAAAAAACAAAAAAAAACATAGTGTATTACAATTTGTCTTTTTTTGGATGTTTGCTATTTGTTGTAGGCCAGCCAGCAGTCAGTAAGGAATCAATAGGAACCACAAAATGATGGGAAACATCAAGAATGAGTCTTCACTCAGCCTCAGGCCAGGGGCCATTTTATGGATGAAAGCTCATCAACATAAGTGTAACTTTAAAAAAAAATGAGGTTAAGGAGAGGCAAACATGCAATTCCTGCCTCTGGGTAAAAAGCTGCACATGTCATGTTTAAAGGTGAAATAAACACCTATGAAAACAACACCACTAAGCTCATAGAGTCTCATTGTGAACCTGGAAATGTTGAGTACCCAAAGTTTTATGTTAGAAATATATAGTAGGGGTCCCCAGCAGTGGTCGCGTTAACCGAATATTTTCCGTCTATGACGGATTTTTTTTAACAATGACGGAAAAATCTGAAAGCAGTCTGTCATTTTGACAGATTAGAACAAACTCGGAACAGCGAGGCGCCGGCGCTAACAGTTGAGAACCCCAGTCCCCGTCAGCGCTCATGACACGTGATTGACGAGTTGTGTACAGACCAGATAGGTAATAATGGGTTATGACGGAAATGTTACGATCCTGTCCGTCAAAATGACGGACAACGAAAAACGCCACCGCTGGTCCCCAGAACATAGACACTGCCGGATAATAACCTGCATATGTTCAAATCAAATCATGTTTTATTTATATAGCACGATTTTTGGTCGAGCCAAAGTGCTGTACATGCAATAAAAACACTTTACTGCAAACAGAAGACAATAATTTACAACAGAAAATATAAAAATCAAACACAGGGAAATGTCATGAGTCGTGCTCCGCTCTGACTAGAAGGCCAGAGAGAAGAAGTGAGTCTTTAGTGTAGATTTAAAAACCCCTAGGGTCTGGGCCGACCTCACATGGAGGGGCAGACTGTTCCAGAGCCTGGGGCCAGCTGCTGCGAAGGCTCGGTGCCCTCGGGTTTTGAGCCTGGTCTTGGGCACTATCAGCAGCAGCTGGTCAGCTGACCTTGAAGCTCTGGCTGGGTGTAGCGATGGAGGAGTTCTGCTATATAAGCCGGAGCCAGCCCTTTTAGGGCTTTAAAAACAAATAAAAGGAGTTTAAAATCAATTCGGAACCGAATTGGAAGCCAGTGCAATGAAGCCAGAATTGGGGTGATGTGGTCACGCTATTTATGGCCAGTGAGAAGACGCGCAGCTGCGTTCTGCACTAGCTGCAGGCGTCTAATTGACGCCTGGTCCATACCCACGTATAGAGCGTTGCAGTAATCCAGCCTCGTGGTTACAAAGGCATTAATAACCCTTTCTAGGTCTTTAAAAGATAAAAACGACTTGGTCTTGGCCAATAGTCGTATTTAAAAAAAGCAGGTCTTGACTACAGTGCTGACCTGCTTATCAAATTTAAAAGCGCTATTGAAGGTCACTCCAAGGTTCATGACAGAGGGGAGGATGTTTTTATTGAGGGGGCCCAGAATATCAACCGGAGAGGTTGGGGACATTTTGGCTCAGCCAGGATTTGATCTCTGTTAAGCAGTCCATCAATAGTTGTAATGAGTTGACATTTGAATTGAGAGGCAGATAGATCTGTACATCATCGGCGTAACAATGGAAGGGGATGTTGTGTTTTGTGAGAATTGAACCTAGGGGCAGTATGTACAGTAGAAAAAGGATGGGGCCCAGGATAGAGCCTTGGGGAACCCCACAGGTAAGAGGGGCTTTAGAAGAGGAGAAGGCACCTAGCTGCTGAGAAGCTACGGTCTGTCAGGTAGGACCTGAACCATGCAAGGGCAGAGCCTGTGATGCCTGCGGACTGTTCAAGCCGCGACAGCAGGATGCTATGGTCCACAGTGTCGAAGGCAGCCGTCAGGTCTAACAGCACCAGGACAGCTGGGCTACCTGAGTCGGCGGCTAGGAGCAGATCATTAAAAACTCTTAAAAGGGCTGTTTCAGTGCTGTGCATGGGTTTGAAGCCAGACTGAAACTTTTCGTGAATGCCATGTGTGGTTAAGAAAGACTGCAGCTGGGCATAGACTACTCGCTCCAGGACTTTAGAGAAAAAAAGTAGCGGTAGAGGTAAAGATTTTTCTTTTAAGTAGTGGCTGCACCACGGCATGTTTGAAGGCAGCTGGGACACATCCTGAGCTAAGAGAGGTGTTTATTAGTAATAATATACTTGCTCCAACTGATTCGAAAACATCTCTGAGAAGGCGAGAGGGAATGCTGTCTGAGGTGCAGTATGTCGGCCGCAGGTGCTTGACAACACCCGAGAGAAGAGAGGGATACAGGCTCAAAGTGGTCGAGGACAGCAGGGCACAGAGAGGGAGCAGGATCTGGGGTATCACTAGTGTGGGCTAGCCTAAGCGCAGATACTTTTTCGATAAAAAATGTAAGAAACTTATCACAGAGTAGTCGATGGCACAATAGAAGAAACATCACAGGGATTAATGATAGAGTTGAGGACATTAAAAAGAACCTGAGGTTTATGGCTGTTTTTGGAGATTAACAGAGAAATGTGCTCTGTTTTGGCTGCTTTGACTGCCGTCTGTTAGTCGGAAAGGCAAGCACGAAGGATTTCTAGGGAGACATGGAGTTTATCCTTTTTCCATTTTCTCTCTGCACGCCTGCAGGTGCGTCTGAGAGCACGAGTACAGTCATTGAGCCACGGCTCTGAGAGAACTTTGGTGCGTCTAAGCGTAAAAGGAGCAACAGAATCCAACATTAGGGTACATGTCGAGTCAAACATGGAGATAAGGTCATCTGCACTAAAAGCACAGTTCACCTCTAATTTACAGATCAGGGAAGCATTAAAAACATCAGAAAACTGTGAGGCAGTCAAGGGGTTAATCGAACGCAGACGACGCGCAGGGGCATGTGATTCGACTCCTGCGGAAGGGATCGAAGTTGTAAACAGAACCGGTAAATGGTCTGAGATACGCGTTGCTGCACAGATTTCATCCACAGAGACAGACAGTCCAAACGATAATACTAATCCAAAGTGTGTCCTTTTCCGTGTGTTGGGCCAGCCACGGACTGAACGAGACCAAAAGAATCAAGGAGATTTAAAAAGTCCCTAACCAGAGGTTTGGACTCGCAACACACATGGACATTGAAGGCTCCGGAAATCAAAACACGATCATATTTCACCATGATCCCGGACCGAAAGTCGGAAAAGTCATTTATGAAATCCTTATTGCACCTTGGTGGACGATACACGGCAGCACAGAGCACAGGGCGAGGCCGGGTTCAGTTCAAAAAGCTGCAACTCAAAGCTAGCTAGCTAGTTACAGGGTGAAGCAATCAACATTGGAGGCTAGCTCTAAACACTGAGGCTATGCCCCCACCATGGCTGGTGGTACGGGGGGAGCTGAAGAATGTACAGTCGGGAGGAAGAAGTTCAGAGAACGGTGTATACTCGCCAGCGTGGACCCAGGTCTCCGTCAGAAACATGAAATCTAGTTCTCGAGTGGTGAAGAAGTCATTTAACAGGAACGTTTTGTTTGCTATTGACCTAGCATTTAGCAGAGCCATGCAAAGTTTTCGCTCCGGGCTTGGCAGATTTGGACAATTCTGGAGTGGTTTGGAGGGTCATCAGGATGCTGAAAGCATTTCTGACTAAAAATGGCAGTTTTAACCCGAAAAATTCCATATTTGTTCTCTCTGTGGGCTGCTTTTGAATAGTTTTGGGTCGATTTTGAAGTTTTATGGGACTATAATTGTCCACAGTAGAGGTAATCATTTCCATCTTGTTCTCTCTATACCCAATGGTTGCAACACAACTCATGGCACTCAAAATCAGTACAAATATGGCCACATTCTGGTTAAACCTGCCATTTTTTATCCTGATGAAATGTCAGTAATGGATTCAGCAATAACCCCCAAAACCACTCCAGAGTTGTCCAAATCAAGCCATTTTTTTTACTTTTGTCCACATAGGCTATAATGCAATTTAATGCTAATGAAGCATCTTCTGCTAATTGTACAAATTGCCCATCTTATGCAAGTTAGCATCCGGCAGTTTCTATGTGCTGGGGACCCTACAATAAATTTCTAACATAAAACTTTGGGGTACTCAACATTTCTGGGTTCCAACTGCTGGCCTCAGCTCCCTCTCAACCCCCACATACTGACAGATAGTAAGTCAGACACTGATCACAGAGCTGTTTTGTATTTCATCACCCGGCCACAGTCAGCTGAGCTAACCTGAGATGGGATCATAATACACTCCTGCATGTTGCCGGCAGTCAGACGGTTGGAGATTTGAATACTCAGTATTTCATCATTTTAGTGCCATCCTGGCGCCAACACACAAAGTAATGCGTCCTCAAGTCAGGCAGTCTGAATGTGTCTGTGAAACAGATAACATAAATTGCAATAACGAGGGGTTACGTATGGTAACCCTTGTTATATAAGCACAGTCGGAGCCCTCTACTGGACTCTATGGATACTACCCCTTGATCATATCATGCAAGCATTCATCCATTGAGACTTCTATAGACGTAGCCAGCCCCAGGGCGGGCCTACCTTAATGCGCACGCATCCCACTGTATAAAATGAGCCCTCGCCTCCTGACTGTCATCCTACACTTCTCTTCAGCAAGCAGCATAGGACAGACAGGGCCCCAAGTAGAGGGCTCCGCCTGTGCTTATATAACAAGGGTTACCATACGTAACCCTTCGTTATATCTCACAGGCTCCGCCCTCTACTGCACTCTATGGGTACAGTGGGCGGAGCCCGATGTATACACGCGCTGTCGTCCAACAACACGTTCCACCTCACTGTCCCTGACCGGCTTTCTGGTTAGCAGCCGCTGCGCCTCACTCACCTCTCCCTCGGTTGTAACTGTGGAGAAGTCCGGGCTGCGGCTGACAGAGCACACTCTGACGCGCTTACCTCGCGAAAAGTGTGCTCAGAAAACAGTGCTGAGGGCTCCCCCCGTCCGCCCTTAGGCAGACAGAGAGTCCCCAGCCCTGTATGGGCTCACTATGCACCACCTCTCCCGAGTCCCCAAGGAGCACTGGGAGAGCGCAAGTGCCCCATGTCCCCCACACTCAGACACGCTTACCCCGTGAAGAGTGTGTATGGACTATAATGTGGAGGGCTCTCCCCTCCTGCCCTAAAGCAGGGGGAAAGAGTCCTCCAGCCCCGTACGGGCCCAGTGCGTGCCACAGGGCCCGGGAAAAAACGTAAGCGCATTACGCCCGGGGAGGGGGTCAGATGCCCACTGACCCACAGCCCCCCTCCCTCCTCACCAGTCCTGTGTTGCCCCAGCAAGCACAGACGATGAAAAGGAGCCAGACATGTCCAAGAGATAAAACTTTATGAAGGGCCTGGCGTTGACCAATACGCGGGCCGTGCATATGTCCTCCACACTCACGCCATTAATAAGGCTGTTGACACAACCACACCCCACTGTCAATGGGTGCTATTCCACCAGACGCCCGCGTTACGGCTCAGAAGCGTCTCGGCGCTGGGCTCCCTCAAAATAGGATGCATGTCTATTTTCGGCGCCGGGCAGGAAGTGGACCGGTCAGAGCATCCAGTCAATCCCCAAAATAAAATAATTTTACAGACCCTATCCCTCCGTAGTCTTTCAATTAGGAGGAAAATGCCAGCGTTCTCCTCCGGTTTACAGGCACTGTGTAAATTATATATATATAGAATAATTATGATGATGAATGCATTTTTTTACCACTAAAATACAGCAACACATCTTTGATTCATGTCGTTTATAACTAGAAAATTACAATTATTATTAACTTTGTCTGTACAAAGTAGCCTGTCCAGGAAATATGCCCAAATCAACAAAAACTGCGAGCCGGCACGCAAGACGCTCCCCTTCTGAAATGCTCCTGAAACGCCCGGTAGGGTATGACGCCGGAGGAGGCCGGACCAAAACCGCAGCGCAGCCGTGACGCGACGCAGAAGGACCCGGTGGAATCGAGGGGTTAGGCTCTTGGGCACAAAAGAGGGGTTCGGTCTGAGTGTCGCCCCGCTCCGGTGACCCCGGATCAACAAGCAACTTGGGTGCACCGATAGAGCGGTTAACTCGGACACTCTCTTTGCTGACGTTAAGGCAAGTAGCAATGCTGTCAAGTAGCAATGCTGTCAGTGCTTTCAGGGAGGAGAGCTCCAGAGGCTCAAATGGTTCTGTGACCAAAGCCTCGAGCACCAACGGCAGGTCCCACTGCGGGGCGGAGGCGTACACTACTGGGCGCAGCCTCCTGACCCCCTGTAAAAAACACGATATCAGTGGCTGAGAAAAGGCTGACCTGCCGTCAAACCCCTCATGGCAGGACGAGATGGCTGCTGCATACACTTTCACTGTGGAATGAGCAAGCCCTCTGTCCACCAGATAAAATAGAGCCCAACTCACAAGATAGGGTCTCTATTTTCCGCTCCTCACACCATCGCTGGAATCCCAGCCACTTTGGCCTGTAACAGGCTCTGGTGGATCCCGCTCTAGCTGCCTGGATAGACTGAATAACACTGTCAGACAATCCACCCTGTCTCAGCCTGTCCCTCTCAGGAGCCAAGCCTGGAGAGGTTGGCCCAGAGTGGGTAACGTCCCGATTGCACCTGCCTCTTGAGACATCGCCCCCCAGAACTGGGGAACTGCCAAGGGCTGGCCCACCTTCATCTGTGTCATCTCTGAGTACCACGGTGCCCCGACGCGATCCGGTGCTACTAGGATGACTGCCAGACGTTCTCGCCTCACTCTCCCCAGGAGAGGGAGAATGAGACGCAACGGTGGAAAGGCGTAGAGCAGTGTTACGCCCAGGTCTAGGGGAACCTAGGCGCAGCATAAAGTTGCACTCTCCCCACTTTTCCCACTCCCAAGAACATGGACACCGAGACAGAGAATGTCGTTTGGTAAATGTAATTACCAAAATTATACACACACAGGAGTAACAAAACCACAAAACAAACAAACCTTTTAACACAAAAATCTTACCTAACAAATGACAAAAAAATAAACGTACAGGCTTCTTTCCTACTCTAACATAAAAACCGGAGAAAACGAATTAACCAAAAGAAAAGGGTTTTGCACTCCTGAGAAAAAATAAAGCGTGTCTGCAAAGACAGGTAAAGTAGCTTTCTTTCTCAAGTCTCACCACAAGTATAAATGCACAACAGGACAGATATCTTTAACGCAATTGTTTGGGAGTAGGAGAAGTCGAGTCAGAGAGAGCGGCCGAGGAACTGCACGGCTGCAGCTTAATATGCTCCCGTCTCCTCAGGTGGACCAATCAGCCTGTCGAGGGCAGCCAATCAGCTACCGGGCACCACCTGTTTAATCACACGCAGCCACACGGACACAGGAGGAGGAAGAAATATCTGCGCACAATATACATAACCACCCAGGGTCGTAACAGCAGCTTTCTTGGCCATGGCTCGTGTGCGAACGCATCCACCCCCAAGGGCGGGTCGTCGCTCAGAGCCATGGAGAACCACAGGGCACAGTGGCTGTTGCGCCGGCTGGCGAACAGGTCCACCTCTGCTCTCCCGAACTGGGCCCAGACCTGCTTCACCACCTCCATCTCCTCCACTGGAGAACAGGGGGGCGCCCCTCGACATGAGGTCGGCCCCCCTGTTCTCCAGTCCCGGGATGTGGAGGGCTCCCAGAGACAACACCACCTCTGAAGCCCACAACCACAGTTTCTCCGCTGTGGTCAACAAGGCGGCGGAGTGGACTCCGCCCTGCCTGTTGATATATGCCACTGTGGTGCTGTTGTCGCTCCTGACCAGATGTCTCCCCTGAATTAGGGGCTTGAAATGCTGGAGGACCGACACTACTGCCCGCAGCTCTAGGAGGTTGCTGTGCCGAGTTTCTGTTAGAGACCAGCGCCCACCTATAGCTCTCTTCAGGCAGGTCCCTCCCCATCCTGTTCTCCGTGAACACTGTGATGTAGGAGGTCACCCGTCCCAGTGGAGACCCCCTCCGGAGGTGATCCGGGGACCCCCAGAACCGGAGGTTGCCCTCCACTGAGGGGGGGATGGTCACCAGACGTCGTTTTTGCCTCTTGGGATCTAAACGCAGGCTGGAGAACCACCTCTGCAGGCGGCGCATATGCAGTAACCCGAGAGGGACCACAACGTGAGCAGCCGTCATGAGACCCAGAGTCTGCATGATGGTCAAAGCTGTCACTGTTGCCCGCTGTCGCAGCCTTTGAACCGCCCGAAGCAGGGACACACGTCTGCTCTCTGACAGGGTGGCGCGCAGCGCGCCTGCATCGAGCACCGCTCCCAAATACAACGCCTGTTGGTGAGGTATGGGGGTGCTCTTTGTTGTGCTCTTTCTGTGTTTGTGATTGATGGATATAAAGGCAAAGCAAGGAAACATGATATGAACACCACCTGTCCTTCACAAGATCATTCAAAGTTCTTCAGACACTGAGATGAATGAACAAATCCAATCTAAGAGTCTTAGTGTGACCTTTAACATGGCAGAGAGTGACTGAGGCTGACACTAATGGACATTAAGCAGCTATAATGTCATGCATGTGCTTCTTAGCTATACAAACAAAATACAGTTGAAATAATTGTCATTGGTTTTGCAGGTAATAAGTCGGAAAATGTAAGTTATGTTATGAGTCTGACATGTGTGCAGAGCAGAGCAGTGCACTGATGGACTGACCCACACTTACATCTCTGGCATGGTTTAACATGTATCTGACTAAAATAAATACAAAAGGTATAAGTGAAAAATAATTAAATGTATAGGGAAGATATATGTGGATGCAAAGCCTTTTGTTATTCACTGAAGAAACTGAAACGTTGACTGTAATGAAATGTATTATGTCAACAAATTTCACATAACTGTATTAGGTTAGTTGAATATAAGTTAAACCTAATATTTTGTATTTAAATTAAAAGTCATTGCCTTCAACTAACCTTATACAGTTATGTGAAATCCATTGACATAATACATTTAATTAAAGTCAACGTTCCAGTTTGTTCAGTGCAGATTTAAGCATTACAAACATTTGTGATTTCAGGATTTAAATTGTCCAGAAGGGATGTTTCCACTCAAATCCCCGCTATCCATCCTTGTTGTTGCTCTGATGATGATGAATATCACAGATATTAGGGGACTTGGAGTGCACCTTCTTTGGGCTCACACACTGAGGCAGTTTAAGGTTGCATTCACACCTAATAGTCCGCTTCTCTGATGCGCACCAGACGACCAGTTGTTACATTGTTTCATTTTTCAGAAGGTTGACACTGTTCAACTTTTCATTCTGCTTCATTCTTTCGCTAAAGATTTTTGAAGACTTCCGCGTTCTTGTGACGCGTAAATACTACTTCCTGTGTTTTGGTGCGGACTGCGTTCACACCAGCGATGAACCACTCCAGAGTTCACTTGCAAGCGGTCCGAGACCACCTGTTTTAAGCGGATCAGAGTCCGGTTGTTTAGTTCACTGAAGAGGTCTCGGACTGCGTTCACACCGACCCAAACGAACCACACCAAGCGGTTCGATTCAACCGGACTAAAGAAGGCTGGTGTGAATGCGACCGAAATGATGGAGAGTTCTTTAGCACTATCAATGTTAATATGTGATATCACTATACACTAGCAGAGTCAATACAAAAGTTACCATAATGCAATCTTGACAGCAACATGTAATCTGTGAGAGGACAGGAGGCTCAGTGTCTCAGGTCAGTGAAGCTCTTCCATGTTACACAGAGACTGTGTTTATTTGTAATAGACTACAATGGTTATGCGTTTATTATTTTTCTACAAATAACAAACATACTCATTTTTTTTCTTTCGAAGGAGTTAGAAAACGTTAATGATTTTGTTGCTTTTGTGTTAACTTAAGAAGTGTTTCTGTCACATGTTAATGCAGATAAATGAGTTCACGTCTGTTAACTCATAAATGAGTCCACAGCATACAAGACCCTCTAGCTCAGCCAACCCCAATTAGCGGCCCGCGGGCCAGATCCGGCCCACGAGAGGCAAATACATGGCCCGCGCTGAACTACTGGCATTCACTTGTTATAACATATTAATGAAATGTCCGCGGTTTCGCTTTATTTTGACCTCCGTCGACACTCGTAAACCTGACCCTTGACCTTATCGCGTGCATATGCAAGACGTGCTTCGCGCGCTTGACTTACTCGTCACCACCTGGAAATAGCTGCAAACACATATAAACAATAGCTCGCCAGCTAGCCGCCTGTCATCCCAGCCCAGCGATTGACCAACATGACACTAACGGACCGTGGATAACTCAAACCCAGGATGGAATTCGCTAAGAAGAGGAAGGTAGACCAGGAGAACCGTCAGTTCAAAACTGACTGGACTGAGAAGTATTGTTTTTTTTTACCGGACCACGCCAATGCTAAACCGACTTGACTTGATTTGCATGCAGAATGTAGCTGTAATCAAATCAGACAACCTGAAGCGGCACTTCTCCTCTATTCATGCTGCCAGTTTTAATGCTAACTATCCAGAGAAATCCGACCAGCGCACACAAAAGATAGCAGGTTTGCTTGCATCATACAAGCACTCTGTTTCCACAGTGTTGAAAACAACATCGCACAAGAGAGCGCAACAGCTGCTCATTGCACGTCTCTTGGACGCTCGCTAGAGCCAAGAAGCCGTTTGCTGATGCCGAGTTAATTAAACGGTGTGCGATAGACGTGGCTCGTGAAGTTGCCTCAGGATTGCCACAACAGAATACAGGCCCAACATCAGACAGGTTGCCTCATCCCGCCGCTCTCACTTCTCTCACTGATTGGTGAGTGAACAACATCAATTTATTTTTGCAATTTGTCAATTCTATTGTGGTATAATAATTATTAAGACAAAAATAACCATTTTATAGTTATATTTATATATACATTAATTTCCTAAATAAAATACTACGCAGCGTAATTAAAAACAAATGAATAAAATGAGAGCAAAAACCTTGGATAATGCAGGGCTTTTAACAACAGCCCACAAACCGGTCAAATTGAATACAACATTAAAATAATATATTAAAAATAAAGTTAAAAAAACAATACTATTGTTATTTACAGCCTGATATTATTTGGTACACATATTTCAAAATGTTCAAACTAATAATGCGGTGTACTTTTGTCTGACATTATAAAAGTAACTAAGTGAAACTCTCTCTCTGTCTTCCTGTCTCTCTCAGTGTGTGTTACAGTGTTTGCTGAATTGGATGTCGACCTGTCTGACTATTTGATCAGAGTTCACTCTGTTGTTTTTTATTTTGTTGTATTGTTATGCCCCATCAGACCACGGCAAAATCATTTGTATTTGTTAAAGCATTTATTTATTATTATTGTTAATAAATGTTTGATTTCGGTCTAATTTTGTTTCAAGGATGCATTTTTCCTTTACTCTCAACACAGGGTTTGTTTAATTACTACTGCCACTACTACAACAATTATAATAGAGGTAACATCTGCACAAAGTGTCAAACAACTTTTAGTGACACATAACATTTTGGCCCTTAGCTTGTCATGCTTGACAAAAATTGGCCCTTTGGTAAATATAATTGGGGAACCCTGCTCTAGCTTCTCTAAAAATGACACCGGACTCAACCACACAGGATCATTAACCAAACCACAGCAGTGTGAGGTTCAGATGGAGTGATGGATTTTGAAAACACACAAATGCTGCTATACACTGCCTACATACGCTGAAAAAACTGAAACGTTGACTTTAGCTCAATGCATTATGTCAACAGAATTCACATAACTGTATTAGGTTAGTTGAAGGAAATGATTTTTTGTTTAATTAAAAAACATTAGGTTTAGGTCATAACATTTAAACTAACTATAACATGTAATGCATGTCCTTAATTAATTTGTGTTTAGACGAATTACACATAAATAGTGTGGACATTGCACAGAAAGAGAACAGACAGGATAATCTGTTCATGTGCAGTTTAAATCAAGCAAATGTCAAGGGATATTAATTTACCTTGATTAAATTGTCAATGTAGTGAATGCACTGGAAAAAAACTTAGAGGGAGTTCAGAAAAGTGTTTCTGAATCCTCTGTCTAGTTTCATTTTGAAACTGCCTGTTTATATGACATACTGTACAGCATTGCACATTTTTGCAGTGCATCATTTCAAAGAGAACATTTCTAGTGTTAAGAGAGGCTGGATCTCTCCTCCAACTCCCAGTCTCCAGGGAGAGCCTCTTAGCTTGTCTTTGATGATCTTAGCTGAGATGGTGCAACATAATGCCACACTCAAGTGGTGAGGAGATGATCTCAATTGTCTGTGTGTAAAAATATACAACCGTGGTAAATTTGAACCTTGCAATATCAAAGGGATTCATGTCATGATTTTGGTTTGGACTTGAACACACTGGCCACCCTGCTGGCCCATTTGTGTATTGCTCCTTGTTTCTGTTTTGGTTTTTTTTGATCGTGGGCTCCGTTATCTGTCATGTGTTGTCTCCGCCATTCTCCTTATTTGGTCTTTGCTTCCTGTCTCTGCTTGTTCCCTCCATTTTGTGTTCTCACCTGATCCGTTTTGTCTCAGAATCGCTTGTTCATATACAATTGTATTAAATTCTTACTTCTGGAATCAGCTGTGGGAGAAACTGTTGAAGTCTATACCAGTATTTCTGCATGAGTGTTTTTCTGTTTGAGTAAAGTCTGGATTGATTTAAGCCTTGTTTCACTGATCATACATTTGGGTCCTCCTTCCTAAAATCCTGACAATGAAATCCTAATTTCATATCCAAATACATTGAGAAGGATTAATTAATGCAGGTAAAAGATTAAGATAAAAATTATGTAACTGAACATGTGGTGAATGGCCTTACAGGTCATCGAAGCTTACATGCGAGCTACCCTTAACCAGTATGACCCTGCTCATCGAATCTTTCAAATAGACCATTACACAAATGGTGTAATTCTTGGAGGTTCAAGGGAGCAAATGAGTCGCCACCTGATGCGAAATGTAAGGCCACCGTAACACGCGTTGATTGATGCTTACTGCCAATTTGACCAACAAAAATAAATTCACTATAAAAACAATAACATATCAGACATAGTATGCCTCATGCTGTTGTGCTAATTTTTACACAGGTGAACCTGGATACCGTTGACGCTGCTGTGTCATTTGTGAATGTAAATAACAACCACTGGCGGTTCCTGGTGAGTAGGCTACAACAACAGAAAGATTTGCAAAGAACGTTAGCAGAGGATAATTGTGGATTTCGTAATGTGCTTCTGCTTTTTCCTTATGTTTTCCCAGTATCTTCATGTGCCTTCAAGGAGTTTATTTGTGATGGATCCTGCTGCTGCAGAACAACATCTTCACCTCTCCACAACTGCTGTTCAATGCTACAAGTAAGAAAATAATGCAAAATATAACTTACCTGTCCGACTACCAGTGAAGCATCATTTCAATTGTGGGTGGAAATAAATTAACCAAAATACAACCGCAAACTGAAATAGATGTGATGTGTCACAGTTCAACATACTGTGCGATTCAGAAATAAACCTTGTCAAATGGTTCTAGATCTGTAAAGTCGTCAGAAATGAGCACAAACTTGGACATCATGACTCATGTTTCAACAGTATCTGGATGACACTGTCATAATATCTGCATACATGCCAGAGTTCTGAGACTACAGAAAATTAGACATTGGTGCATTGCATTGTGTCTTCCAGCCGCTACTTTCGGATGCGGCAAAACCTTTACGGCAAACAGGTGTGGGGCAGCCTCAAGTGGAAAGCCGCAACAATTCCACACACAGTTCAGCAGGACACAACAAGCTGCGGGGTATTTGTGATGCAGGTATTACAAGAAGATTCAGAACACCCCTAAGCACGCTTGACAAGTACTTGACTACACTCCAGTAACGCATATTATTTTGACATGTCTATCAGATGGCTAAGGAGGCAATCCAGTCTTTCCCGGCGATTCCTTCATGCAATATGAAGAACTCGCCAAGGGATATGTGTCGTCTCCGGGAAGAGATGGCAGAGGAGCTACTGTCCACATCAGGTAAATACATACAATTATTAAGGTTATCATTAAGAGCTATTGCTTAATTCTGCTAAATAAATGTTTTTAACTGACTGCTATGTAACTCAGAAGCTGCTGCATGCTGGTACTTGGTTATTGAGGTTCTCCCCTTCAGTAATGCAGTGTGGGAGTCAATTTTAAAGCACTACATAAATTAATGTTGTTGTTGTTGTTCTTGTAGAGAAAGACTACTGTTCAATGTGCGGCCTGAAGGAAGTGCCAAGAGACAAAGACATTGAGGCAGTAGTAATTGACTGGGTAGGTGCCTGAAATCCAACAACACGAACATTTTAAATGCTGGAATGTGTATTGGAGATTAGAAAGAAATCAGAAAGCATTAGTCGTTGGAATAACCTGTTGTTAAATGAACACTTTGTTAAAGGAGCAGAAGTAGTTACATAAAAAGATAGGATACATATGCACCTTCACAAAATTACACTATGCTGATATTGTGCAAAATATATTATTGTTATTAAAACATATTCTGGACAAAAAATGACAAATCTGTGATTTTTTAAAAATGTTGTCATTTACATTATGCACAAAAAAATCATATCACCAATATGAAATGTTCAATTTGTTTATCTTTGTAGACCCAGTGTGACTCATGTGGAAGGTGGTTCCATGACATGTGCCTAACAGCAACCCAGATGGTCCATGTTCCAAAAGAACTGGCACAATGGCAATGTACCCTGTGCGATAACCAATAAATCTATTTGATTTCCTGTTCATATGTTAATATTTCACATCGTTGTAAGTTGTATTTATTTAATTACTTAGTGTGTGTAAAAAGTACACATAAATCAAGTATAGCCTGCCTACATTTTTTGTATGCTAACTTGTATAATATATAGTTCACAGGTATGTTTTGACATGGGTAGGTGAAAAGGTCAAGCCGCATAATAGATTTATAGCATTTTTTAACATTAAAGAAATAGTATAAAATCAAAAGGTGGGTTTTTTGACAAAAGAAGCTTTGTGTTATATAGGCAGGCCTTGAATTAACACATCGAAGTTGGTTTGACAAAAATTCGTCCATCGAAGCCAGTGGTAAATAGATTTTTCGAATGTGTCGAATATCCAACGTCCAATATAAAACCAAATTTACCACGGTAAATATACATACACCGGGATATATAAGTATACATTTAGAACAGAACAGATGTCCAGGTGTGGGAATGTGACACTGCAGATGAAGAAGACTCTCAACGGAAAAATTACAAACTAACGTTTTGAGGATATCTTTACTAAATATAATAAAGTAAAGATGGGTATGTATATTAGAGTCTCAAAAGACAGAATGACTTTGCAAAGTGTCTTTGAAGCAAAATACTTCCTTAATTTAGCCCTTTGCCCAATAGCCCCTCAAGAGGACTTCGGGGCAAGCATTGCTTTGTCCTCAGGGGAATCCATAGAGAGGACAGCAATCCTGCAGGAAATGCTGAAGATGGGGGGCGGCCCTAACAACCAAGCAGCTCTGGGTTGATGATGAGAAGGGTCAGTATAAGCTGGGCTCCTGTTGGCGGGCAGCGGGCCCATTTGGCATGACTTCCTAAAGCTTTTAGTCTACTATCCCATCATTCGAGGGTAGTTTTCACTATAAGTAATGGGTTTTTTTGGATGGAAACAATCATTTACATTTTTTTTACTATGTTCAATTTGAATTTACTTTAAAGGGGACCTATCATGCTATATTTAAATAATATATAAGGTATATATATATATGGTATATTAATACGTTTTAATTTTCAAAATACAAAACAGATCATGCATTTTAGCCATGCCTCATTTTGCCTCACTCCAGCTCTGTCTTTGCAAGGTCTGATTCAGCTGACCACGCCCCCAAGAGGGGGCGTGACACGGCCCGCACGAGCGTCACGTTATCATGCTTGCTGTGATTACGAGTGGAGAGTCAACATGTTTTTCTCAGAGCAATGCATGTGTTCAAGCATATTACCAATTTGATCCAGAATCTGACCCTGAAGAAGCGAGGTTTGGTGGAGGTGCAAACATCTCGGTTTGCAGCAGGACGTTTCTGAATGGTTAGTTACAAGCTGTTGTCCCTATTTATTTACGCTAACTCCTTTGTTACGATGCTTGCTACTTATTCCGTTTTGGCTAATTAGCAAGAATGTTATGTGTACAGTTTTGTAACAGAGTTTGTAACGCAAAAACAGCGGTACATATATATATATTTATATAGGGAGACATTCATCTTTTCAGCATATATACAATGGCCTCATTGCGTTTATTAATAGTTTACCTATTAACCTTTTCTTCCAACATCGTGCAACAACTGTTACCGTTGGAAAGTTCAATAACTTAGGGTCATAAAAAGTATAACTCCAGATGGTTAAACACCTCAGTTGTCATCAATGTGTGTAGTTTCATGTGTTTTTAAAAGCTCAGTTATTGACTTCTTTCTACAGGTGTACATGTGCAAATTGCGCTGCAATGCCGTCTGAACCAGAGAATGTGTGCTGCATGGAGATACCACAGGTAACATTTTTGATAGCTCACTAAGTTGTCTGTTTAGAATACATTTTTCACATGTCATTCAATATGTTTTCACACTAGGTGTCAAGACGGATGCAGGAACTTGAGACTCTGTGCGTTGTATGGTGGACCATCCTGGATTGGAGCCTGTCTGCCTAAATGTGTTCTCCCTGCAGAATGCATGTCATATATACAGAGCTGAATATGGAGGCTACAGATGAGGCAAATACAGCAGTGAGTGGTTTGTTGTTTTCTTTTTTTGTATTACTGAATTTGTAAAACGTATGCTAATATTGTTCATGAAAATAAATACTGGTGTATATGGTTTTATGCAATCTTTCATTTCATTCTGTCATTGTACAGGCGTTACTATTATGTTATATACTACACAGCAATGGCATAACACACCCATGTGTACGACAAAAAAGTCCACACACAACCTTATGCTTTTGAAATCAGCATATACTTTACCCATCCAAACATGAATAATCACGACACATTTGATATAAACTGTCGGAGCTTTATTCCAAATCAAAGGTTCTTTGAACCCATAAAAAAAGGTAAATGTACTTGTATTTACATAATGACATAATTATTACAGGCGTCACAGGTATCTAGCCTACAGAAGCTTTGTGAGCTGGTGCTGGGCTTCCTTGGACGCTCGATCCGAGTAGTAATTCCGGCCTGCGTTGCCGTCAGGATTCGCAGGGAGTTTCCTGATCCTCAAAACACGTATGTTGTGTTCAGACAGCTGTCAAATTGAACCGTGAGGCATACCGGCGATGACCTCCTCCCTGTCAGGTCGCTCATATTGGGTACACAGGTCCTCTGGGATGGGAATCTTCCAGAAGCTCCTGTGTGAATGGGGCAGGGTCCACAAAGACTTGCTCGAAGATGAGGTCCATCAAGTTGGCCACGTAGCTGTGCAATGTTAAAAAAAGCAAAAAAATTGGTTTAGATTGTATATGCATGTAAATATTCCATCCATCCATCCACCATCTTCTCCCGCTTATTTTTTTTATCCGTGGTCGGGTCGCGGGGTAGCAGTTCCAGCAGAGAGCCCCAAACTTTCTTTTCCCTGGCCACATCAACCAGCTCTGACTGGGGGATCCCAAGGCGCTCCCAGGCCAGCGAAGAGATATAATCCCTCCACCTGGTCCTAGGTCTACCCCTTGGTCTCCTCCCAGCTGGACGTGCCTGGAACACCTCCCTAGGGAGGCGCCCAGGTGGCATCCTTACTAGGTGCCCGAACCACCTCAACTGGCTCCTTTCGACGCGAAGGAGGAGCGGTTCAACTCCGAGTCCCTCCCGGATGACTGAACTTCTCACCTTATCCCTAAGGGAGACGCCAGCCACCCTGCGGAGAAAACCCATCTCGGCCGCTTGTATCCGCGATCTCGTTCTTTCGGTCATGACCCATCCTTCATGACCATAGGTGAGGGTAGGAACGAAAATGGCGCGGTAGACAGAGAGCTTTGCCTTCTGGCTCAGCTCTCTTTTCGTCACAACGGTGCGGTAAAGCGACTGCATACCGCTCCCGCTGCTCCGATTCTCCGGCCCATCTCACGCTCCATTGTTCCCTCACTCGAGAACAAGACCCCGAGATACTTGAACTCCTTCACTTGGGGTAAGGACTCATTCCCTACTTGGAGTGGACAGTCCATCGGTTTCCTGCTGAGAACCATGGCCTCAGATTTGGAGGTGCTGATCCTCATCCCAGCCGCTTCACACTCGGTTGCGAACCGATCCAGTGAGTGCTGCAGGTCGCAGACCGATGAAGCCATTAGAACCACATCATCTGCAAAAAGCAGTGGTGCAATCCTTAGTCCACCGAACTGCAGACCCCCCCCCCCACGACTACGCCTCGAAATCCTATCCATGTATATTACAAACAGGATCGGTGACAAAGCGCAGCCCTGGCGGAGGCCAACCCTCACCGGAAATGGGTCCGACTTACTGCCGCCGACCCGGACACAGCTCTCGCTTTGGGAGTACAGAGATTGGATGGCCCTGAGTAGAGACCCCCTCACCCCATACTCCTGCAGCACCTCCCACAGTAACTCCCTGGGAACTCGGTCATACGCCTTCTCCAAGTCTACAAAACACATGTAGACCGGATAAGCATACTCCCAGGCCCCCTCCAGGATCCTTGCGAGAGTAAAAAGCTGATCCGTCGTTCCACGACCAGGACGGAATCCGCATTGTTCCTCCTCAATCTGAGGTTCGACAATCGGCCTGACCCTCCTTTCAAGTACCTTAGAGTAAACTTTCCCGGGGAGGCTGAGTAGTGTGATGCCTCTGTAATTGGCACACACCCTCTGATCCCCCTTTTTGAAAAGGGGAACCACCACCCCGGTCTGCCACTCCTTCGGTACTGTTTCCGACTTCCACGCAACATTGATGAGACGTGTCAACCATGACAGTCCCTCAACACCCAGAGCCTTCAGCATTTCTGGGCGGATCTCATCCACCCCCGGGGCTTTGCCACTGTGGAGTCGTTTGACGACCTCAGTGACCTCCCCCCGGGAGATTGGTGTTGATCCCCCGTCATACTCCAGCTCTGCCTCTAACATAGAGGGCGGAGTTGTCGGGTTCAGGAGTTCCTCAAAGTGTTCCTTCCAACGCCCTAACACTCCATCAGTTGAGGTCAACAACGTCCCATCCTTACTGTACACAGCTTGGATGGTTCCCTGCTTCCCCCTCCTGAGGTGTCGGACAGTTTTCCAGAACAACTTTGGTGCCGCCCGAAAGTCCTTTTCCATGGCTTCTCCGAACTTCTCCCACACCCGCTGCTTTGCCTCGGCCACGGCTGAGGCTGCTGCCCTTCGGGCCCGTCGGTACCTTGCAACTGCCTCGGGAGTCCCCCGGGATAACAAATCCCTGAAGGCCTCCTTCTTCAGTCGGACGGCTTCCCTGACCACCGGTGTCCACCAGGAGGTTCGAGGGTTACCGCCCCTTGAGGCACCTAAGACCTTGAGACCACAGCTCCCCGCCGCGGCTTCGGCAATAGAGGCTTTGAACACCGCCCACTCTGGTTCAATGTCCCCAACCTCCACAGGAATGCCAGAAAAGCTCCGCCGGAGGTGTGCGTTGAAGGCCTCCTGAACTTGGGCCTCCTCCAGACGTTCCCAGTTCACCCGAACTACACGTTTGGGCTTACCAGGTCTGTCCAGAGGCTTCCCCCGCCACTCGACCCAACTCACCACCAGATGGTGATCAGTTGACAACTCCGCCCCTCTCTTTACCCGAGTGTCCAAAACATACGGCCTCAGGTCCGATGATACGATAACGAAATCGATCATGGACCTTCTGCCTAGGGTGCTCTGGTACCACGTACACTTATGAGCATCCTTATGTTTGAACATGGTGTTTGTTATGGCCAATCCATGACTAGCACAGAAGTCCAGTAACAAACCACCACTCCGGTTCAGATCAGGGGGGCCGTTCCTCCCAATCACGCCCCTCCAAGTGTCTCCATCATTGCCCACATGTGCGTTGAAGTCTCCCAGCAAGATTAAAGAGTCCCCTTCAGGAGCCCCATACAGGACTCTTTCCAGGGTCTCCAAGAAGGCCGTATACTCTGAACTGCTGTTTGGTGCATAAGCACACACAACAGTCAGAGTTTTCCCCCCCATAACCCGCAGGCGTAGGGAGGCGACCCTCTCGTCCACTGGGGTAAACTCCAACAACGAAGCACCCAACCGGGGGCTTGTGAGTATCCCCACACCCGCCCGGCGCCTCACACCTTGAGCAACTCCGGAGAAGAATAGAGTCCAACCCCTATCCAGAAGTAAGGTTCCAGAGCCGACGCTGTGCGTAGAGGTGAGCCCAACCAGATCCAACTGGTAACGCTCCACCTCCCGCACAAGCTCCGGCTCCTTCCCCCCCAGAGAGGTGACGTTCCACGTCCCCAAAGCCAGCTTCTGTCGCCCGGGTCTGGTCCGTCGAGACCCTCTGCTTTCACTGCCACCCTTCTGGCAGTGCACCCGACCCCATCGCTGTTTCCTGTAGGTGGTGGGCCCGCGGGACGGAGAAGCGGAGGTGTTGCCCATGTTGCCTTTTCGGGCTGTGCCCGGCCGGGCTCCATGGCAAGCCCGGCCACCAGACGCTCGCCGACGAGTCCTCCTTCTGGGCCTGGCTCCAGAAGGGGACCCCGGGCTTCCTCCGGGCCGGGTATCCTCACTTCCTGTGTCGTATTTCATGAAGTCTTTTGAACCAATCTTAGTCTGGCCCCTTGCCTGAGACCAATTTGCCATGGGAGACCCTACCAGGAACACAAGGTTCCAGAGTTTGGCCACGGCTTTCAAAATCCTCTTGTTTGAGAGAATTTTCTCCAGCTTGCAAAAGGCTGGCGTTCCTAAGAATTTGAAAATCAAAGTCATATTTGAAATTGTCATGCTTTATAGATTGTGTCTGGCAACATCCTGTATTTAATAGTTGTTCCATACAAATATTTATAGAGGAGTAATGTAATGTATGTATCATGGTTTATGAACAACATACCTGCTGCCATCCATTTCCTTTTATTTGTGGTTGTGCGCAGTGGATGAAGGCACTTAGGGAACAGGGGGTCTTCATGAGAGTGGACATCCAGCACGTGGTTCAGGATGGAAGTCCATTTGGCCACTCTCTCAGGCCCGGTGGTGGAGGTTGCTGCAGTCCAGTATATGTGGTTTCTTATACTCTTCATCCACTTTCGAAGTTTTTCGCAGTCCTGCATTTTTGCAATCTTATCCAGTTGCTTAGAAATCCCTAATAAATACATTTAACATGTAGTTAATATACATATAAGTTGACTGAAAATATTATTCTACTGAAGCCGGGTTTGTGTCTAAATACATTGGTTAATTTATTTACAATAGATTTATTTACATAGAAATTTATATAAATAAAAATACCTTTCTCTATGTGCCACACATCAAAGAATTGGGTGATGCTGCTTTCCCTTAGGAAGCCCTCAGTAGCCCTATGTCTGAACATGTTAGCAATTGCCTGGTAATTAAAATAAAAGCAAAGACTGCGGAGCGTACAAAATAAAATAAAATGTTACAATAACATATAAACACCTACTAACCGATTACTGTTTTGGGTTTGAGGCTACATTTATACGGCGACGCTACATGCTACATGCTACAAGCTAGAGATAGCTTTATCAGGAAAAACACCGCTAAATAAAAACGTACAGCTTCAACATTGGATGTGGCCTCACTGGCCTGGTCCCGGATGGTGGGTATTGATCCCGGTTTTAGCCTTAGTTTGGAGGCAAATCCTTTGTTGACTTGATCGAAGTTCGTAAACGAGTCAGTGGTAAAATGTGTCGAACACACACGCAGAAATCTGCTGGAGTCTTCTGGCACATTTCCCTGGAAAATGAACTCTAGCCACAGATTCTTTGCTTTTTCCAGAGGTGGCAGTGCATGCAGTATTTTGTCCTTGTCACGATTATTGCAGCAAACAACAGCGCAATATCTATCTCTATTAGACATCCTGGCAAGAGCAGGCAAAACCACAGATGTGACTGGGGAAATGTAGCCTGCCGACAGCCTATATGCGAATTACAGGTTGGGCAATGGCCGTGGCCCAACCTCTCATTCCCCTAATTGGTGGAGAGTTGACCAATCAGGCGGAGTGCACCTACATTACGTCAAAAAGGTGCAAATAAAAAATCCACCCATATCAAATCCGTTGCAGCCCCGTTTTTAGAGATTTGGGTATGGAGGAAAAGAGAGAGGGTTGTGTTTTCTGACACTTTGTGAGTTCCCTGGAACACCGGGGACACATATGTATGTATAAAAGACATCACAAAGTGCATTTTGCATGATAAAATAAAAACATCTATATTGATTCTGACTTTTCTACATCCAACTCACAGTTGTACCATTGCTTCGAGAAAAAAGATTATTAATTTACCCCTTTTGGAAGTGCCTGTGGAAAAACAGGCTCGGGGCTCAAATGGTTAACCTGTTAAGCCCTGAGCCTGTTTTTCAGGTTTCAGGCTAGAAAATGACAAGCCCAGAACAAATGACTATATCTTCACTTCTAAAAGGGGTAAATTAATAATCTTTTTTCTTAAAGCAATGATAAACCTGTGAGTTGGATGTAGAAAAGTCAGAATCAATATAGCATTTTTTTTAATTTTAAAGTAAATTCAGATTGAACATAGTAAAAAAATGTAAATTATAGTGTCCGTCCAAAAAACCCACATTACTTATAGTGAAAACCACCCTTGAATGATGGGATCGGAGACTAAAAGCTTTAGGAATCCAAACTATAACATATAATAAGTACCCTGTATCAAGATTGATGCAAAATAAGTGACATTTGACCTTTTATAGATAGATTTAGAAAAACCCCACTTCTGGGGTCATTTGGGTGCATTTTCAATATCTCTGGCCCCCCTCGGTCGATTTTGATGATTGACACCTCTTTTTAACTGTTAGAGCCAATAGAATCGAGGGGAAGTTCCTAAAATCCATCTAAACATTACCCATTGGTGAATGAGTGATGCATAGCCAGAATGCCCCGGAACCGGAGGCTGTCATACACTCTAGTAGCTATCGTAGCAGCTAATATGAAATCTCCGTTATTGACATAAAAATGGAATGATGGATTATCAGTAATCATTTGAAAGTGACACAGACACATTGGATAAACCTATGGATTAACCTTCAGCAGCGTTTTTTCTCGTTTTAATGCCATTGAACACATCTTTTGATCAGAAACAGCAAAAGGTAAGACAAATTGGCCGTGTTTGCTCCTCAAAGCTACGTGGTGTGATGTATGGTTTTGCCCATGTCGCGAGTTCTGGTCGCTCCGGGCTAATTCAGAGCCTTTGTTATTACCCTTTTGTTTCGTTTAGCTAAAAATGGTTAATATTGTCTGATAGCTGAATTTCTTCCCGTTAAGTGAGTATGACACATTCATAGTTTGTTAAATGTTAAGAAGCCCTCAGACGCTGTTTCTTGCAAGATGTTGCGTTTTGCCCATGCCCGCGGGGCCGTGGGGTTTAACTGGTTAAAAGGTAATGCGCTTATGTGTTAATAATAATGCTGGGGGCCACATGGCGTGGAGTGAATCAGGAGTGCTTTCAGCCTGTTTGCTACAGCCATGCCTCAGCTGACGCCAACAGGCAGGAACAGGGAGACAAAACACTGAGAGCAGCCCAAGGTCGCAGGCCTGTGCTCAGCGAGGGCAGTACAAACTGATAAACTGGGTCAAAGGTGTGGGCCCAGGAAAATATTTCCCCAACAGGAGGTGTCCATATATAACTGTTCCAAAAGTGCCACTCCCCACGCCCCTCTGAGAGATATTTGGTTAAAAAGAACACAATGGTGCTCTAGTACCTCATTCACACCAACGGTGTTTCAGGGCCGGTTCGGAGCTGGAGCTTGAAAAGCACCGGGTTTTTCTGTTCACACCGCAGCGGAGCAGCCTCTTAGCTCCGGAATCCGGTTCGTTTCAAGCACCAAAAAATTCTCCGGCTAGAGCAAAAGCACCGCATACGTCACGCTTACGTCGAGGAGGGGGCAGGGGCAGGGGCGGGATCAACTCCTGAACAACAACAAAAAGCCCGCGTTTTATCCAGTTTGTACACAACGATGGAGAAACTTAACAAGCAGCAGTGGTCCACTGAAGAGACCAGCTACCTACTGGGAATCTGGTCTTCAGAAGAGGTACAGAGGAAGCTGGAGGGGAGCACGCGGTCCAAAGCAATTCTCCAACAATTGCAGAAAGAGATGGCAACCGCTGATTTTTATCAAAACCAAAACGAGTAGCGCTTCAACACGATCGGCCATTGTTGTTGTTGTCGGTGTGAGCTGTGAGGGGTTTCCGCACGGTTTGGCTATATGAAGCAGGCACGCAAACGGTTACGTCATGACGCAAACGATGACGCAATGACGCAGCACCAGTCGGGTTCTGAGCGGTGTGAAAAGAGCCGGAGCTAAACCGAAGAACCGGTTCTGAACCTGAAAAGCTCTAGGGAGAACTCGGTCATACGCCTTCTCCAAGTCTACAAAACACATGTAGACCGGATAAGCGTACTCCCAGGCCCCCTCCAGGATCCTTGCGAGAGTAAAAAGCTGATCCGTCGTTCCACGACCAGGACGGAATCCGCATTGTTCCTCCTCAATCTGAGGTTCGACAATCGGCCTTACCCTCCTTTCGAGTACCTTAGAGAGTAAACTTTCCCGGGGAGGCTGAGTAGTGTGATGCCTCTGTAATTGGCACACACCCTCTGATCCCCCTTTTTGAAAAGGGGAACCACCACCCGGTCTGCCACTCCTTCGGTACCCGAACCCCGAAAAACAATTTTTTTACGCAAATCCATGTTTATTTTGAAATGAGCCGTTGCGACTTCAGACTGATTTCGATAGAGCTTGTCACATATTAAGAAAAAAAGATGCGAATTAAGTGCCAAAGATCTGAGAAGAATCCAACGTAAAGCTACCAGGAAGCCATTATCCTCCAGTGCTGTCATATTCCAGAACTGTGACCGACCTGACAGAGAATTGGCCAAGGTAAGGAAGGCTGAAACCACCACTGAACAAGACATGAGTGAAAACGTCAAGACTGGGCCAAGAAGGTTTTCTGGACTGATGAGATGAGGGTGACTCTTGACGGACCAGATGGATGGGCCCGTGGCTGGATCAGTACCGGGCACAGAGCTCCACTTCGACTCAGACGACAGCACAATCAACTCCCGAACCTACTGCCAGTTTTTAGAGGACACTTTCTTCCATCAGTGGTACAGGAAAAAGTCTGCACCCCCAAAAGCATAATATGTCCCCTTTACCAGCAGCAGAACATCAGCTCCATGTGTGGGCACCCTGTGGTTTAACGTGTGTTACTGTTCAGGCCTGTGCTACACCGGGATCCATCTGAGCCCATGCTCAGCTCTAGAAAACACAAAATAATATGATTTAGAATGGGTTAGTAGTACCCCAAACCCATTCCTCACAAAGGACATAACTTTACAGTACTACATTACAGTAAATAGATTAAGGACAAGCTAGGTCATTGCTAACTACTAAAGGAATCTGTATAACCTGTTAGGTATAATTATTAACCTTGGCCCAAACATACTTTAGGCGCCAATAGTCTGTGTAAAATGTATGCTTAGGAAACCAGGGCAAAAAGGTCTCCTGAGGGTATTATTTTGTTTGCTGTGCTCAATGGTGTGTGCATTGACTTAGGAATGTAGTGGATCCAGTACCCCCGTTTTATGGCCGGATAGGAGGGAGGGGGGCGCAGGAGAAAGGTAATAAAACTGATGCCATTGAGTCTATGCAGAGATTGTAACCTCACCCCCCGTTAACCCAGAATTGTTGTTGAGGGCTGCCATAAAAGATGGCCTGGGACTGACCGGCGGCGCAGGAGATCCAAACTCCCCACGGTTATGGCTGACTCACTCTGATTCGCCCAGGAGTGAGTCCACCAATGGATGAACACCTAGGGAGGAGCAACCGACACAACTCCTCCCAGAGAACTCTCTCATTTGTGTGCATAAATATTGTGAATTCTGTACCAGCGGGCGCCTCTGTTCGGTCTGACTGTCTGATACGTACAGCGCACGGTGGAAGAGCGGAGGCCCGGAGTACTTCGTTATATTAGTACTTCGTTACATTGTACTGTTGTTTTCTACCATTAAATCAGCTTATTGTTAATCTCATATCTCTGTGTCTGAGCCCTTCCTTTCATAGCAGACCACTCATCAAACGAACGGCGCGGAGCGGGCTTGAACCTTCAACCACTCAGAGGGGTGGTGCTCCAAAATCCAACAATTTGGTGACCAACCGACGTGATGAGTAGGGTCTCATAGAAGGAACACCGGCAGCCAGCGGACGAACGGTCCAGGGAAGACACCTCGAATACCTCTGACAACTAAACCAGGGCGCCCCACAACTGAAAGGTGAGCAGATACCTGTTATTATCAAAATCTGTGATTGGCTATACTACAACATTTTAGAGTTGTCAGCGGCATTTTTCAGTGTTTTAGTCTTACGGTAGAGAACAGTACTACAGAATAACACTTTCCAGTCTCAAAGAGGAGCTGCAGTTGTGTTATATGTGGGGTATTTCAAGAGGAGAAACGCAACTTTCAAAATCAATTTGAAATGACCGGATCTCGCAAACTCTTGCTGTGGGGTTAATCTAGAAGACTAAACGTGACGATAAAGAGATTCTGTAGACTGGGTTTCGACTCCTTGCCAAAAGCCACATCCTCGGAAGAGGGTGTCGAAGCGCTTTTGGAAGTCTCTCCATCTGTTGAAATATACATCGCACTATAAAAGTCAACTAGACTGTACGGGGAATATGATTAATTGTGTAACGAGATTGCAGTGGTTTTAGAATGAGTAAAGGAATCCCAGCTGCAATCGTCGTCCGAGATTTCAGTGGTTATAGAACGAGTAAAGGAAGTCCAGCTGAAATACTCTGAGAAATAAGGTGACACACACAGTAATTCTTAGACGAATTCTGGGGGGGGCTCACCGACTAACGTACACAGGCAATCCTTAGACGGATCTGGGGTTACGTTAGATATATTTATTTTGAGTGTGATGAAGTGTGGCTTGATATTGAGTAAGAAAAAGGTTGATAGGCGCTGTGAGAATGGGTCTGCAGAGAGAATTTCGCCTTGATGCCAACTGTCTGTTATCAGCCTGCAGCCAGGGAGGAGAAATCAGCAGAGCTGCCTGCATTGAGTTGTGTGTGTGTGTGTGTGTGTGTGAGGAAGTCCGTGGATTGGTCAATTTGGACCAATCAGCGGGGACTTAACGTAACGGCTAAGCGGTCCTACGACGCTGGTTATCAACTCGGTAAATCAAGCCAGGGTTTCTCTCTCCAGCTGAGAGCGCGTTCACGTGAAAGGGACAAGTGTACTAACAGCGCAGCGTCATACTTCATTAATGAAAAGTAAACTAATACTAGACAAATATGAACTTTAAACATCCATGACTTAAACATATAATCCAGGATACAAGCCACATAGTTGCACCTGCAAGGTGAATATAGAACAACTGGTTAAAAATAAATAAACTACGAGTGTTTGAAAGCGTACAACAGTGTTATGTTATCACTGCTGCCCATCTAAGACACGAGTGGATATGACTTTAATTAGCCTACATTTGAGTTGAGTGTTTCGTCAACCTAATGTGTTGCTTAAAATAATACTCCTGCATACAGTAGGCTATGTGACAATGTAAGTGTTGCACGGTCAGATACGGCTCGAGAAGCTGACTCAGACAAGGAAATATATGATATATTATGATCAATGATGTGATATGAATGATAAGTGCGACACGTCGGCGTCTTCTCTTCATACGGCAGTTTAAAGTAAAATTTCCTTTATCCTGTAATATGATTGATAGATTTAAACTCCGCACACTGAGCTCTGAGCAGGCGGTGTTTTCACTGAGTTGATCTCTTTTCTATAGACGCCGGAGGCAGGCAGCGTCAGGTAAAACAAGTTATTTAGCCTTCCCAAACCTGAGCTTTACGCGCCGCCTATGGAGCAAAGGTTATTGTAGACTGGGTTTCGACTCCATGCCTTGGGCCGCATCCTCGTAAGAGGCTGCAGAAGCGCTCTTGAGAGTCTCCGTAACTGGTTGAAATACCCTCGCACCGAAAATTATCAGACTGTATACCGGTGGGAATAAAACTACAATAATTAGTAAATTATAGTATGCAGAAATATCTGGTATTTTTTATAAGAAACTAAAACCTTTAGGAGAAGCAGATACGAACGAAGTCAAAATGGAAGGAGAATTTGAATGTGAAGAGAGAGAATAGAAATGGAAGGAGAATTTGAATGTGAAGAGAGAGAATAGAAAGGGAAGAGACGGAAAGATTGGAGAGAGAGAATAGAAAGGGAACAGTGGGGACAAGCAGAGAGATTGATACTTAGCGGACTTAACCCGGAGATCATAAAAAGGCGAGCAGGGATCTCCGTTTCTTACACGATCAGATGATCGCAGAGAATAGAGTAGAGGGTGACGAGGCAATAAGTCTCCTAGCCACAGCACTCAATACATACGAGCGACAGTTGGTTCAGAAATTAGAAACTCTCAACAAGCAGAAGGCAGGTTTTATCAGGGCTTCTATTAACAAAGAAAAGGAGCTAGTTGACAAGCTAAGGAGAATAGGCCATAACGCAGCCTTAGTTATGAATGGGTGGCAGTAGCCGGCCCTCTGAGCAAAACTCCCGCCAAAAATCTGCCCGCCATAGCAGCCCCTCCCACAGAAGTGATAGAGCCAGTCAGGAAGGAGAAGCCATATGGTGGGCCCCTCCCAGACATCCCAGAGGGCGGTCCCCTCCTCTATCCAGATTTATACAACCCCTTTAAGACCCGACCCCTCCCTATACGCTTCCCTCCACCTCTAACCCCCCTCACCCAGTTCCCCTCATGACATTAAAAGAACACCTGTATCAACACATACCCTACAGATGAAGAAATACTTGACTTTGTTGCAAAACGCGTCAAATTTTTTAGGACTATGAGAAGATGAAACCTCTGCCTCTGACAGAGAAGACACGGCAAGTCAAGACGGCACAGGGGACTCCACCTTCCTCTGAAACAGGTTGATATAGCCGGTGTCGGACTTTGTTTATGAACACATTAACTGAGGGACAGGTTTCTCCCCATTTGAGCTGACCCACGGCCATCAGTTTCCGGGTCCTGGAGCATTAGCAGTAGGGAAAGAAGTAGAAGAGATGGATAGCAAACCATACTACCAGCAACTTAAGGGCTTGGTATGAGATTTCTCCACCCAGGTTGCTGACGCCAAAGGGGGACCGGAGAAGCACGAGGCTAACACCGCAGAATTCATCTGGCTGAAGGTCATCCGTCCGAAGTGGCTCAACCCAAGGTTCACCGGCCCGCACAGAGTGACTCAGAGGACATCACATGCAGTTCGCCTCGAAGGAAAGGGGGAAACGTGGTATCATTGGAGCCAGTGCGCCGTTGGAAAACCTCCAGCAAGGACGTTAGACGACATCAGAACTGACATCGCTGCAGCAGGACGAGAGAACGACACATCTGACGACGACAGCCCAGCAGAAGCAACGACCCACACAACAGATGACAAGGACAAAGACACAGAGGTAACAACAGGCGATCTTGGAAAGGGATTACGGCCGGCGAGGAGGCGGACACGAGTCTACGGGACCCCGACCCCTGAAACACACGACTCCATATAGGACCCGACTTTTTTACTCCCACCTTTAGGGGCACTTTCCAATAAGTAGCAGCATTTGTATGCCCACCTATAGGGCCTCTTTCTAATAAGAGCAGTAGGTTATATATAACGAGAGGTTAGCCTATAATTAAAGGCAGTGAAAGTCTCCCCACTCACCAGACCTTCTATTTAACAGGTTTTACTGAACCTATATTTACACCCGTTTTAAAGAATCTCCTTAGGAGATTTTAGCATTGTGTTCAGAGAACCTAATTACAATAACACGGACCACTGATTTAAGGTACTGTTATGCACATGTTTTTGAGTGGCAAGTGACAATAAAGAGGAGATATGGGTGAATTGAAGTGGTGTCTTAGTAGTGTGCAGGGAAGATAAAAGAAGCAAACAGGATGTTGTGCCAGATAATAGCATGTTGAGTGTTATTAAAAGGTATACATAGGAAGAGGCACAGGAATAGTTTGACATATTGCTTAGTTCAACGGTTGCATCTGGTTTGTTTAATCTGTACTGTGATGGGAACTTCTGAAGCAAAGTCTGTTGCAACACAACACAATAATGAAAGAATGTGGATTACACTTCCTTATTGTTTGTTGGTGTACTCTGCTAGTGGGAATCGTGGTTTACTTGGGACACTGTTTGTATCTTAAAGAGCAACTTGCAGGTTAGAGACACCAGTGAATAAATGTGTAGGAAAATGATGAATACACTAGATTTTCAAAAAAATATACAGAAATATACACTACAGTGACATCTGGCGTCGTTTTAGTAAGACATTTTCACTTCCGCATAAAAAAGCCTCCGCACGTGACCTCCCGCGTGTGACGTAACATGGGGGAGAGCGGCCGGTCTCACGTATGAATAAACATGGTTCACAATGCTAGTTTTGACACAGAAGAGGTTGAAAATATATATTCGAATGCATATGATTATAATTATGAGCCTGCTATGCGTCCAAGAGACCAGGAGCAGCCAAGGATTAGAAAAAATAACGGCCATCGGAGAGAAATGGAGCTTTGGTGTGTGGAGAACCAGTGGAGAACAGAGCAGCTGTCTTGGTGAGTGACCGGCGTTAGCTACATTTAATGTTAGCTAACGTCAGTCACATCACAACATTGTAAAGTTAGCAATCATATATCAGGCTATAACTAAAGTAGTATTGATAATATAGTAACGTTACTGGCAGGACTGTTGATACTGATCCATAACAGAAACTAATGCGCAAGTATCAGCCGTATCTCACGTATCTCACGTTACCGAATGCAACTCCACACTACTCTTACGGTGCTGTGTACCGGAGGGGAGCCGCGAGATACGGCTGATACTTGACGATCTGGCGGAGAAAGGTTGTGGAGCCTCCGTTGATATGCCATTGTAAATGGCTTGATGGAAAGCAGGTGTGTAGTCGGGGAGGGTGCACAGCTGATTGCAGCAGGTGAGTGGAGGGAGCCAGGAGTGACAGCCACCACGCCCACACAAACAACACAGACAGGGGGAAACAAACACAAAGTAGACGGCTGGAGCAGTACAGCCACCACAGCGTTACCTAATGCAACTCCACACTACGTCTTACCGTGCTGTGTACCGGGGAGAGAGAGAGAGAGAGAGAGAGAGCAGCGAAGGGGGGGAGAGAGATGTAATACGGTTTTCTGCTAAAGCTGTGGAGAGTATGTGCTGCAGGGAGGTGGATGCACAACGCACCCAGAACGAAAGCTCTGTGGACTCGATGTCCTGACAGGCTGGAGTTTGTGCAACCTGCACGAACTCCAGCTCACCATGATTACAAATGGTGAAATGCAATGTAAAATTACCGAAAAAATACCAGCTCACTAAATCACAAACGCTCAAACCAACTACAAACTACTACCGCGGATTGGACAGAGAACGAGTCCGAGAAAGTTGCTCCCCCATGTGACGTAATATGACGCGTTTGACGTATGACGTTAAAAAAAGCAGTTTTTAGTAGCAGAGCTCAAAATGGCTCCTTTTCCTCTGAATTCCTGCCCTTATGTCTTGTAAAACATATCAAATCCTGCATTAACATTTGTAATTGTTATTTTCAGGCAAGGTTGAGCATAAATGTAGTAAAAAAAAAAACCTGCAAGTTGCTCTTTAAACACCATTCTTAGTTATATGGCCCATTAGCGAATAGCCTTATTATTTGATTGGGTGTTAATTCCTTGTGTCCTAGTAAATCTCCTATTATTAATAACAGAAATAATGTGTGTTCACCCTTGCCTTTATTTTTGTTTTAATGATTCCATTGACCACCCAGACTCCATTCCCCCGCCAGAGGAGTCCGTAACTAGGGTAAAACGGGCCAAACATGAGGCAGTTGTTACCAAAATGTCTCCTAAACAAACCTTCACTTTCCAAGCAGGTAGTGATGGAATAACGTAGACAGGATCAACTATGTACATTACAATGTGCTCCGTTTAGCTAATCTCACTAGGGACGCTGTAGAAGGACTCGCTGAACAGCTGGGGCCGACTTCCCTTATGGCAGTTCAGAATAGAATGGCCCTTGACATGCTGTTAGCTGAGAAAGGAGGTGTGTGTTCAATGTTTGGTGATATGTGTTGTACTTTCATTCCAAACAATACGGCTCCGGACGGTTCCGTCACAAAGGCTTTAGAAGGCCTTCACACACTATCCATAACTATGCATGAACAATCAGGGATACACAACCCCTTGGAGGAATGGTTTACAAACATGTTTGGTCAATGGAAAGGTTTAATAATGTCTCTTTTGATTTCTATAGCTACTTGTATTGCCATTTTAGTAACATGTGGTTGTTGTTGTGTGCCTTGTATCCGCTCATTGTGGGACAGACGCAGTAGAATGATCTCTTGAGGTGAGATCAAAAGGGGGATTAAAGGAACCTGTATAACCTGTTAGATATAATTATAACCTTGGCCCCACATATAGTCTGTGTAAAAGGTATGCTTATGAAACTAGGGCAAAAAGAAGAGCGGAGGCCCGAAGTACTTCGTTATATTAGTACTTTGTTATATTAGTACTTCGTTATGTTGTACTGTTGTTTCTACCATTAAATCAGCTTATTGTTAATCTCATATCTCTGTGTCTGAGCTCTTCCTTTCATAGCAGACCACTCATCAAACGAATGGCGCGGAGCGGGCTCGAACCTTCAACCACTCAGAAGGGTGGTGCCCCAAAATCCAACACTGCGCAGAAGACAACGCCTCCACCCAACGACCAGGCTATCTGTCTGTCCCCTGGCAGTGTGAGGAGCACACTGTTATGGATTAACCCCCGAAAAGCTTCTGGGCCTGACAACATTCCTGGTCTTGTGCTAAAGGACTGCGCTGCTGAGCTCACAGATGTCCTCACAGACATCTTCAAATTCCTGGGTTTCACATCACCGAGGACCTTTCCTGGAGCAACAACACCACGTAAATCACCAAGAAAGCCCAGCAGCGCCTCTACTTCGTCCGCAAACTGAAGAGAGCAGGAGATTCCCCCCATCATGCTCTCCTTCTACCGAGGCGCCATCGAGAGCATCCTCAGCAGCTACATCACGGTGTGGTTCGGAAGCTGCAAGCATCAAACCGCAAGACCCTGCAGCGCATTGTGAACACAGCTGAGAGGATCATTGGTGCCTCACTCCCATCACTTCTGGACCTATACAACACCCGCCTCACCCGCAGAGCACTCAGCATTGCTGGTGACCCACCCATCCCTCCACCTGCCTCTTCACCCTCCTGCTTTCAGGGAGGAGGTTCCGCAGCCTGAGGTCGAGCACTACCCGACTAAAGAACAGTTTTTTCCACCAGGCTGTCAGGAGGCTGAATCTCTCTCCTCCCTGTCCCCACTGGACTATAACACCCCACACACACAGACACTCAAATCCAGCTCCAGACACTTTTCTTTTTTACGCTGCTATGGACAGTCTTGCACTAATGTACATTCTCAAAGATATTGAAGTGACTGTTATTTTGTATATATAGATTGTTGTGCTTTTATTTAGGTCTTAATATGTATAAACGTATCTTTTGATTGTGTATATATAGGTATATACATATTTTTATACATATTTTATATATATATTTGTATTTTTTGTATTCGGGATTGTGGGAACCGGTATTTCGATCTCTCTGTCTGCACACACAAACTGAAAGATTGACAATAAAGTTGACTTTTACTTTTGACTGATCTTGGGAACACTGGTTGTGTGCTGTGTTTAGTGGAGAGTCGGAGGTGGCTGACGACGTTTTAGGGGGAAACAGGCAGGGGGGGGGCCTTGGAGGTCCCTCTGCCCCTGCCAGTGGTTCTGGTGGAGGATTTCCCTCTGGAGCAGTCAAGGGACGAGACCCTTCAGAGCTGAATTCCAACAGCTCTTATCAGGGCTGCCACTGAGGGACTTCCGGGTCATTTCCCTCCGTTAGGAACATTACTAAGCAAAATATACAATTCGACCACAACCCATACTTTGTTATCATTAATTCTCATGTCGGATTTGCTTGTGTCAGCTTGGTAATAAATGTCTCTGTGGCACCCTGTAAAAGCATCCACATATGAACAGCACGCCACTGTGACTGTCCCCGCAGCACTCTAATGGTGCATTTCCATTGCAGGGCCTCGCTCGGCTTAGTACGGTATAGTTAGGCCTTGTTAGGACTGGCTCACTTTATGCTGCGTTTCCATTACAGTTTAGTAGCTGGGGCAGTAACTATAGTAACGCAGTGTAGGCGGAGCCGTGACGTCATCTTCAATGAGAACCACAGAAAAACAACATCAGCCGTTAGCTGTTAGCACTCAGAGCTCACAGCTCCTCATATCTGTTCAGAAACTAGACAAAGTTAAACAAGTACAAACCACAGACTGTCTGTGTCATGGCGAATACAGTCGCTGGTTTATTATGTCTGTAGGCCGTTGTTGTGAGTGTGGACGGTCGGAGCATATACTGCGTTAGCTTAGCCGATCTCCATTTAGAAAACACGCATTTTAAAAGGTTTTTCGCCTGCCGTCTGTCTGCAGACTTGTCAAAGCATTAATTCATGGTTTTTACTAACCGGTATCAGTATGTTGTTACTTCGGCATCATTTTCAAACGTGTATCACAATTAAATCACGGTCAAATATGTTCATCTTGTTGTAGTTGTAACCCCCTTGCCAGCGATTCTCTCTCTAGTTTAGCATACTCAGCCCGACTCAGCCTGGTTGTTGGCCCGCTAAGAACCTCGATTTTATGGGGCCAGAAAAACTGTGAAATAGTACCCGCTAGCCGGTACTACGCCAAGTGGAAACGCAACCAAAAACGTGCACGGCACGGCACGCTTAAACCGCGCTGTAGTGGAAATGCGCCATAAGGGATTCACTGACCTTTGGCATCAAGCTGATAAAAGTCGACTCTCTCGCAATTCTTTACACTTTTGATAGATTACCAACCGACAGCTAATAGCACAGTGAGCGCCTTTTAATAACAATGTCACATCTTGCTTTGTCACAATACATTATTAATGAGGGTAAAAACCCTTTGGTCTGACCAGCCCCCTGCATTACATCTTCCACCACACATGCCCTGCAGACTGAGAAACATGACGACAGTATAAATTAAGAAGGCTGGCACTGGCTGTTAATTTCACTAAATTATTATCCTGCCACTGCAGCAGTATTTATCTCGCAGCATCAGTTTATGAACACACTCACAGGGAACCCAAACCAATGAAGCAATACAACTTTAGACTTACTTTCATTCACTTTTTCTGCACAGGCTGTTTGCTTTACTGCGCAGCGAGGAATATGAGGACTACCTAATAGTGAAAATGGTTTTATGGGATCAATTTCTTCTTTGATGGTGTGCGTACCAGGAACATTTTTCATTGATTTTTGGCTAAAACTCCTACTGCAACTACTTAAAGCTTAATTACAGGGGGCTGCAGTGCGAGAAAGCAAGGTAATAGAATACAGCCACAGGTCATCACATTTAATAGGATGACTCATCATTAACACTTGGCAACAGTGGATCGATAGGAAATAAGTGAAAAGAATACTTGACAACAAGGCTGGCTGGAGACTAAGTGCTCCATCAGATAAAAGGGAGCCGTAACTCACAGATGTTTTTCTCAGTGTGAGGAAGGCTCACATTACAGACCATCAGCGTCTCTCTACAGGCTGAATAACAGGATCCCCTCTCTATCTGCTGATCCTTCACTGAGCCAGAATTTAAGCCACACAAATAATTTTCCTTACACTTTCTGAACATTTTATCTCCCTTCATAAATGAAATGGAAACTTCTGGAGCAAGAAGTCGGAACACAATTAGAACAGAGGAGAGCTCGATGGCAAACACTGAAGATTTATCTGACGTTACGGCTGGAGAATTGCCAGAGACATTTGCTGCAGCCACAAATTGGCTCCTGCCTTACCAATTCTGAAGATATCTCCCAAACCCAAGTATTTATCTAATACTAGACAAAACTATTCTCAAGGGAAGAGAGAAGTGGCAACCGAGGTGGCATGCCTGAACACTGACGACGGGAGACAGTAGCACCCAGAGGTGGCGTTCCTGAACGCTGACGATAGGAGTAGAGTGAAAAACTGGTTAAAAGGCAGAGCCTAGGAAAATATTTTCCTCAACAATAAAGATTGAAATGCTGTTCTCTCGCATCTCCCCACTGCCAGGTCCCAATGTAGATATAGTGGATACATGAAGTCATATGTGAAGACATTAAGTTTAAAGGTTTCAGAAACAGTAGTCAAAGCCAACCATCAGGTCTAAGAACAGGACTTTATAGAGATACGGGTAGCACTTTACAATAAGGCTACCCTTATAAAGGATTCATAAAGGGTTTATACTTATGTTATTAATTAGGTTGTAAACACTTTATTAATCATTGAGAACCATTTATAAACCAGTTCTAACATAGTTTTCATCATCAACACATGCTCACTATTTAGCAAGATGACTAAGCCTTATATTGGCTACTTGGCTTACTTCTTCTTCATCAGCCAGCATCCTTGGTATCTGTTGTTCACTGAGTTGATTCCCCCCCCTTCCATCTTGATGTTTCTTGGCATCTCTTTATGACCATTTATTTATGAGTTACTAACATTTATAACTGCCAAAAGGGAGCCTTATTGTAAAGTGTGATCACCATTTATTAACCTGTTAACCCCTGAGCCTGTTTTCAGGTCTCAGGCTCGAAAATGACCTGCCCAGAACAAATGACTATATCTTCACTTCTGAAAGGGGTAAATTAATAATCTTTTTTCTCAAAGCAATGATACACCTGTGAGTTGGATGTAGAAAAGTCAGAATCAATATAGATTTTTTTATTATTTATTATTTAAAAAAATGTAAATTATAGTTTCCATCCATTACTTATAGTGAAAACCACCCTTGAATGATGGGATAGTAGACAAAAACCTTTAGGAATCCAAACTATAACATATAATAAGTACTCTGTATCAAGATTGATGCAAAACAAGTGACATTTGACCTTTTTAGAGAGGTTTAGAAAAAAAAACCCACCTCTGGGGTAATTTGGGTGTATTTGCCGTATCTCTGGAACCCATTGGTCGATTTTGGTGATTGACACCTCTTTGTAACCGTTAGAGCCAATAGAATCGAGGGGAAGTTCCTAAATCCGTCTAAACATTACCAATGATGAGTTAGAATGATGCGCAGGCAGTTTGCCCAAATCCGGAAGCTCCGTTACACTCTATATGAAAAATACGTTTATTGACATAAATGTTATGATGGATTATCAGTAATCATTTCAAAGTGACACAGAGACATTGGATTAACCTTCAGCAGCGTTTATATGCGTTTTAATGCCATTGAACACAACTTTTGATCAGAAAACAGCAAAGGTAAAACGTATTTGCCGTTTTGGCTCAGTAAAGCTAAGTTGTGTGTTGTCTTTCCTGGCTTTCGCTGCCATGAGTTTTGGTTGCACAGTGATGAAACTTATACCAATGGAATCTGTGGAATCTCAGCTTTCATATGATATCCATATAGTTTGTGCAGATAGCATGAAGTATAAAATATCGCTACCGTGAGTTATGTGCTAAGTGCGTTAGCATTTTTTCGCTTAGTGCTCATTTAGACGCTTGGTGTTAGACTTGTGTTTCGTTTAGCTAAAAATTGTTAATATTGTCAGATAGCTGAGTTTCTTCCCGTTAATTAAGTGGGTATGACACATTAATAGGTTGTTAAATGTTAAGAAGCCCTGAGACACAGTTTCGTGCAATATTGTTGTGTCTGCCCCCGACGGCAGGGGCAATCGGGCTTAAGAGGTTAAAATGTAATGTCTTGTAGTTTCTTTTGTTGTTATTATTATTTTTTATTTTATTTCAATGTTGTTTTTTGTGGTTAAGGTCTGTTTGTTTTGTGTTTTTTGGTATTGTTGAGCCTGATAGAATGGTCTCTTTTACTCCCTTTATTGTACATGTGAGGGTCTATGTATGTATGCTCCCTGTGTTTGTAAAAAAAATGCACAAAGAAATCATATATGAAAAATAAATCTGAAAGAATTAAAGCAGTTAAGGTATCTTTAATATCAACTATGACATCTTAACCAGGGTATGTGTTCAAGTCTATTTTTCAGAGCTAATTTAATTTCAGCTATAGCAATCTGCAACCACCTCTGGTCATGCTCAGCATTAAGCCTCCTGCTGTCCACACATTGGGCTCAGGGGCCTCATTTATAAACGGTGCGTACGCAAGAAAGATGGCGTACGCCAGTTTCTACGCACTGTTTGCGATTTATAAAAAACTAACTTGACGGGAAAATGTGCGGTCCTCCACGCAAACTCTGACCCATGCGTACGCACTAAGCACAAAAACGGGAGAGACGAGAAACTGCAACACCGTTGGCAGAAGGAAGAATGGAGAGAAATATGTGGAAATAATACCATCAATAAAATGTTACCTCTCATTTATCATATATGAAGAATTCATTTTCACAAATTGATTAAAGCCAATCTTAAAATGATTTAACAATCGCCTGTTTGAGACTCCTCAGTGCACACAAAAACTTAACTTGGAGAAATAATAAATATGGAAATGTTATTGATCACCCCTCGATTATGTTCTCTTGTTAAGAAATGTATTCTCATAAATGATGCGGTAAACAGAAGGACAGAATACTTTAAACTGAGGCCGTTTTGCTTTTCTCTAGGTTGTATAGATACGAGCATGGTTTTATATACTATCACGTTTAATCATGTTTTATGCCGTTCGCCAATAGCCTATTTGATAAGTCGCTCGTAAAACACAGGAGGTATGGAAACTAAGAACACCATACAGTATGTGGTAAATTGTACAGCTAATATAACACAACACATTAGTTGTATTTCCTACCTGTCAGACCCCGAGCCTGTTTTCCAGATCTCAGGCTCGAAAATGACATTCCCAGAACAAATGACCATAACTACACTTCTAAAAGGGGAACATTAATAATCTTTTTTCTCAAAGCAATGATAAACCTGTGAGTTGGATGTAGAAGAGTCAGAATCAATATGTTTTTATTTTTATTTTAAAGTAAATTCAGATTGAACATAGTAAAAAACTGTAAATTATAGTGTCCGTTCAAAAATTTTTTTACTTATAGTGAAAACTACCCTTGGATGATGGTAAGGTAGACTAAAAGCTTTAGGAATCCAAAGTACAACATATAATAAGTGCCCTGTATCAAGATTGATGCAAAACAAGTGACATTTTACCTTTTTAGAGAGGTTTAGCAAAAAAAACTCCACTTCTGAGGTGATCTGGGTGGAAAACTCCTTTTTTACCATTTCTCTGGAACCCATTGGTCGATTTTGGTGATTGACATCTCTTTCTGACCGTTAGAGCCAATAGAATCGAAGGGGAGCTTTCACATACACACTAACGTTAAAACAAAAAGTTGGGGGTTTCGCGCATGCAATTTTGCATCAGAGTGAAGCTGTCTCACGCTCTGACATCTGAAAACGGAAAAGCAGGGTTTATTCCTTATGGATTATCAAAAATCATTTCAAAGGGACACAGACATTGGATTAACCTATGGATTAACCTTCAGCAGCGTTTTTATCGTTTTAATGCCATTGAAGACCACTTAAGTTACCTAGCGCCGCACGTTTTGATGTATGTTCTTGTTAATATAATATCTGCTGTTCTGTTTAGTGTGTGAGTTTTTGAATATATGGTGCAAGGAAGACAGCTGACCTAATCAAATGTTATCTTGAGAGACTGTTTCACTCAGAACAGGAGGTGCTCTTAGTTCATACTTGCACACACACACTGTAAAGAGAGAGGATGGACCAGATGAAATCAACACCAGCTGACTCACTGTTTGGAGGTCGTCCAGGATGTATAAACACTGTAACATTTGAATACTGGAGCACTCTCTTCTGACTGACTGTCCGGATAACTTGTATCCCACGGTGGTAGAATTGAGTCCAGAGTACTCTGTGAGAATTGGACTGTCTGTTTTGCTAATAAACTAGTTGATTTAACATAGCCTTTTATTTTGTAGTTTTCTTTTGTGCTGCTTTCAACGATCTCTTCTTCTCATCAACAAACGCGCTGAAGTAGGGCCGGCCCTCTTGACGGCTGCCTGAGGGTGCCACTACAACAGGGTTCACTTTGATTAAACAATTGTACAAATACTAAGTGCTTTACTTGGGGTAATTTTTGTAGGGTTAACTTAAAACCTCTGTAACAAGGGTTTAGTCTGACATTTGTCTGTAAAAAGTGCATTTCAATAGCCCTGAAGGCTATGCTGATTGTGTGAAGGCAAGGCAAGGCAATTTTATTTATATAGCACCTTTCAGCACGCGACAATTCAAAGTGCTTTACAAAATAAAAACAAAAGACATTTAAGAATAAATACAGCATAAACACATTATTAAATGGCATTTAAAAACAGGCATAAAAAAGCAAAGATAATGAAATAAATAAATAAACACAGCAAGTACAGAATACATGAATAAAAGGCATACTGCAGTGTGAGTATGAACAGCTCAATTAAAACAGTGGCAAAGAGATATGTTTTTAGTCTGGATTTGAAAATAGGAAGTGTTTCAGCGGACGTGCATGATTCGGGAAGTTTGTTCCAGATTGTCGGGGCATAATAGCTAAACGCTGCTTTTCCATGTTTAGTTCTTATTCTTGGAACAGAGAGCTGACCCGACCCAGAGGACCTGAGACTCCTGGACGGTTCATAGTTATGCAGGAGATTGTTTATATACCTCGGTCCTAAGCCATTTAGTGATTTAAAAACTAGCAGTAGTATTTTAAAATCAATTCTTTGGTCGACTGGAAGCCAGTGTAAAGACTTCAGAACCGGACTGATGTGATCCACTCTTTTAGTGTCAGTGAGGACTCGAGCAGCAGCGTTCTGAATCAGCTGCAGCTTTCTGATGGATTTGTTTGTGAGCCCTGTGAATACACTATTGCAGTAGTCGAGTCTACTGAAGATGAAAGCATGGACAAGCTTTTCTAAATCCTGTTGTGACATTAGTTTTTCAATCCTAGATATGTTCTTCAGGTGATAGTATGCAGACCTAATAACTGTTGTAATGTGACTGTTAAAATTCAGGTCTGAGTCCATCACTACACCAGATTTCTAGCTTTATGAGTTACTTTGTAGTCTGCCGACTGAAGCTCTGTGATTACTTTTAATCGGTCCTTCTTTGCTCCAAAAACAATGATCTCAGTTTTTTGTTTGTTCAATTGGAGAAAGTTCTGAGTCATCCAGTCAGTGATGTGCTCAATGCACTTGCTCAGTTCTAATCGGAGAGTAGTCTCCCGGTGTAATTTTAAAATAAATCTGGGTGTCGTCTGCATAGATGTGATAGCTTAGATCACTGTTTTTAATAATTTGAGCCAGTGGTAGCATATAGATATTAAAAAGCAAAGGTCCTAAGATGGAGCCTTGAGGAACCCCGCATGACATATTTGTCATGGTTGATTTGTAATCGCCTATTGAGACAAAGTTTTGTCTGTCCTTTAAGTAGAAACTAAACCAATTTAGAGCTGTTCTGAAACTCCCACCCAGTTTTCTAGACGGTCTAGCAATATGTTGTGGTCAACAGTATCAAAGGCAGCGCTGAGATCTAATAGTACGAACACTGATATTCTGCCACTGTCTGTGTTTAAATGGATGTCATTTAAGACCTTAACAAGAGCAGTCTCAGTGCTGTGGTTTGGTCGAAAGCCCGACTGAAACACATCAAAACCGTCAGTTAAAAACATGAAATTACTCAACTGTTGAAAAACAACTTTTTCAATCAATTTGCTTAAAAAGGGAAGGTTTGATATTGGCCTGTAATTATTCATTACGGTTGCGTCTAGGTTATGCTTTTTGAGGAGCGGTTTAATTACTGCAGTTTTCAGGGCCTGTGGAAATACACCCGAGTGGAGAGACTTGTTTACTATGTGTAGTATATCTGAGGCCAGGCAATGAAAAACAGTTTTGAAAAATCCTGTCGGGATAATATTGAGGCTACAGGAGGAGGATTTCAGATGTTGAATAATGTCTTCCAGATCTTTAGCATTTATCAGACGGAATTGTGTCATGATTGAATGAATTGATGAATTGACTTTAGGTGGACACAGGGACAGAACATTTGCTGTACCTGGTACAGAAGCACTGACTGCTTGTCTAATTTTCATGATTTCCAGAACTCAGGATAGAGGATCCAGGACACAGGACCACAGCAACAGGATCAGCCTCGACTCAGGATCCCGGCGTAGATATAGACACAAAAAAAGACATTTGGGGGAAGCTGAGTTAATCGGAACATGAGAGTACACAGGTACAGACAGACAGAAGGAAGAAGTAAGGTGTCCCCCGACAGTCCAAGCCTATAGCAGCTAAACTAACGTGTCTACGTACATGCACTCCCTTAGGATAGGTTGAGAAGAAGTAAGGAACAGAGGTGGAGAGGCACAACGTATCTACGTACATGCACTCCTTTAGGATAGGTTGAGGGAAAAGGGTAGCAAGTAAGAAGTAAGAAACAGAGGTGGAGAGGCACACGCAGGGAGAAAGGTCCCCACTGAACCTTAATTGGAATTGGTGAGAGTAAGGAGGTACGCTGTGAATACGGTCTAAACACTCCCGGCCGGAATAGGCCTCTCTGCAACCTATTACCCTCTAATAGAACCTCGAGAGGTCAGAGAGGGGAAAGGTTTGGATAAAGAGAAAATAGAATAAATAGATTACAGAAGTAGAGAGTATGAGAAGTAGAGAGAGAATAGATTTAGAAGAATGAGAAGTAGTAATAACCTTAGTTTTAAATATAAGATCTAAGTTTTTAGGATTTAAGTGAAAGAGTAAGAACTAAAAATGTATAGGTGAAGAGGCACAACGTGTCTACGTCAATGCACTCTTATTAGATTATTTATCAACTATAAGCTTTATCAAAAAGGAAGGTCTTAAGCGTACTCTTAAAAACGGATAGGCTGTCTGCCGCCCGAACACAAACTGGAAGCTGATTCCACAAAAGTGGAGCTTGATAAGAAAAGGCTCTGGCTCCCATTGTACTTTTAGAGACTCTAGGAACAACCAACAACCCTGCATTCTTGGAACGCAATGCCCTAGTAGGACAGTAGGGTATAATGAGTTCTTTAAGGTAAGATGGCGCCTGCCCATTAAGGGCTTTGTAGGCGAGAAGAAGAATTTTAAATTCTATCCTATGTTCTATAGGGAGCCAGTGTAAGGCAGCCAGAACAGGAGTAATGTGGTCCCTTTTCCTAACTCTGGTTAGTACACGTGCTGCAGCATTTTGAATCAGCTGAAGCGACTTAACTGACTTCTTGGTACACCCTGATAATAGAGAGTTACAATAATCTAGCCTTGAAGTAACAAATGCATGGACTAGTTTCTCTGCATCGTTTTGAGGCAAGATATGCCTGATTTTTGCAATGTTACGTAGATGGAAGTAGGCGGTCCTTGAAATAGATTTTATGTGGGCGTTAAAGGATAAATCCTGATCAAATATAACACCAAGATTCCTTACAGTCTCACTGGAGGCCAAATTAATGCCATCCATAGTTAGTATATCTTTAGATAATTTGTTTCGTAGATTCTTTGGGCCGAGTACAATAACTTCAGTTTTGGCCGTGTTTAACATCAAAAAGTTTAAAGTCATCCACGTTTTTAAGTCCTTAAGGCAGTCTTGAATTTTATTTAGATGATTAATTTCATCAGGCTTGATGGATAAATATAGTTGAGTATCATCCGCATAACAATGAAACTGTACAGAATGATTCCTTATAATATTGCCTAACGGAAGCATATATAATGTGAACAAAATAGGTCCAAGCACTGAGCCCTGTGGCACTCCATGGCTAACTTTGGTTTGCATGGAAGATTTATCGTTGACACATACAAACTGAGAGCGTTCAGATAGATAGGACCTAAACCAGCCTAAAGCAGTTCCCTTTATGCCAACTAAGTGCTCTAGTCTTTGCAATAGGATATCATGGTCGATAGTATCAAATGCAGCACTGAGATCGAGTAAGACAAGAATAGAGACAAGTCCTTTGTCTGAGGCTATTAGAAGGTCATTTGTGACTTTAACCAGAGCTGTCTCTGTGCTATGATGTGTTCTAAAGCCAGACTGAAAATCTTCAAATAAATCATTGTTTTTTAAGTAATCACACAACTGTTTTGCAAGAGGAACGGAAGATTAGAAATAGGTCTATAGTTGGCTAAAACCTCTGGATCGAGGTTGTGCTTTTTAAGAAGAGGTTTTATCACTGCTACTTTAAATGATTGTGGAACATAGCCCGATAATAAAGACATATTCATAATATTTAATAAAGAAGTGCTAATTAATGGAAAAACTTCCTTTAACAGCTTAGTTGGAATCGGGTCTAAGATACACGTTGATGGTTTAGAAGAAAGAATCATTGAATTCAATTGTTCAAGGTTTATGGCTGAAAAGCATTCTAATTTACTATCTAGTGTAATATTAGAACTTACGTTTCCGGGAGCTGTTGATAACACTATACTGGTCGAAGGCAAGAGGTCATTAATTTTGTTTCTAAGAGTAACAATTTTATCGTTAAAAAAGCACATAAAATCATTGCTACTGAGTGCTATGGGAATAGAAGGCTCAGTAGAGCTGTGGCTCTCTGTCAGCCTGGCTACAGTGCTGAAAAGAAATCTTGCATTATTCTTATTCTCATCTATTAATGAAGAGTAGTAAGCTGCTCTCGCTTTATGTAGTGCTTTCTTATATTCATTGAGAGTAATATGCCAAATTAAACGAGATTCTTCAAGTTTAGTGGAACGCCATATCCTTTCAAGTTGTCTCGACTTTTGCTTTATTTTGCGAGTTTCGGCATCATGCCATGGAGCTAGTCTATGTTGTTTTATTTTCTTCTTTTTCAAAGGAGCAACAGAGTCTAATTTTATTCGCAGGGCATCTGTAGCACTATCAACAACATGATCAATTTGGGGTGGTGTACATTTTGTATAAGTTTCCTCCCTTACATGCAGACATGCTATCGAGTTAAGTATTGGTGGAATCTCTTCCTTAAATGTGTCTAAGCACTAACAGATAGGTTTCTGCTGCAGGAGCTTTTGACTAATGGTTTGTAGTCTAGTAACAGAACTTCAAAAGTTACCAAAAAATGGTCGGATAAAGCAGGATTATGCGGTTCGACTAATAGTTGCTCAATTTCAATACCATAAGTCAGAACAAGGTCGAGAGTGTGATTATAACCAGGGGTGCACATAACTGGTACGCAGGTACGCATGCGCGGCCTAAATGTGGAATGCGTAACGTCCCGTGAGTCATTGCGAGCCTTTGCGTACCAGGTCAAATCAAAACATTTTGGTGTACACGTGTTTCATGTAAAAATTCAATGGAGTAGACATGTCGAAAAAACAAAAAACACTGAGCAACTACTTTGGTGTTTCGCCACCTGCAAAGAAACAACAAACCGAGCCAGAGCCGAAGAAACGATTATTTTCTGTTAAGTGGCTCCAAGACGTGCCGTGGCTGGATGCCGATGATGATCGCACTGAAATGTGGTGCAAAATATGCCGCTCGCATCCACATCTAGCGGACAAAACGGGTACGTTTTATACAGGCTCGAAAAATTTCAACCACCCTTTGTTTGAAAAACATGAAAAGAGCAAGGAGCATGTTAATGTGGCACAAGTTATTGCTAATAAACAAGCTACTACAGAAGAACTATCCAACCACCCACTTGCTAGATGGCAAGGCAAGCTGAATGAAGAGCAACGGCAAGCCCTGTGTAATATTTTTCTCCTCGCCTTTCATAAAGCTAAACATGCACGTCCTATGTCTTCCTATGCTGAGGATATTCCTTTACTGAAGCGGCTCAGAGTAAATATCGGAGGCGCATATCACTCACGTGAAGGGGGGACACGAATAATGCAGACCATTGCGCAAACTATCAGTGGGGAGTTGAGACTAAAGTTGAAGTCTGCTGAATTTTGGGGGCTACTTTTTGATGGATCTGAGGACATCACAAAAACCGAGCAGGAGATCGTTTACATCGTGTCCGTGTCCAGCAACGGAGAGTTTACTTCGGACTCTCTTGGACTAATTGAACTGGGTGCTGACCGAACCGCGCAGGCCATAACAGACGGACTGGTGAAGCTTTTCCAGGAGGCAGGCTTGGATGACTGGAAGAAAAAGTTGGTCGCTGTGTGCACAGACGGAGCTGCTGTTAACGTTGGTGTGTACAACGGAGTTGTGCCAAAACTACGCCGACTGGCTGCGGTGGGAGACTCGCTTGTGCACACCCTGGGCACCGCGCACACACTGGAGAACTGCGCCAAATCAGCTGATCGCAACGTTCCTTACTGTGAGACTTTTAATCGATCTGTGGTCAAGCTGCTCCAGTTTTATTTACAGAAAGGTGGAGCAAAACACACTGCTGTGCTAAAGAGATTGTGTCATGAAAATGGATCCCCTTTGTGAAACTGGGTAAGTTTCACAATATCAGATGGTCTGCGTGGAGGCATGAAACACTGTTAAAAATATCAAGACTATTGCCAGTCATTAAAATGCAACTGGCTACAAGTGATAACAATGACTTAAAGCATATATGCTCTGAGCGTTTTCACTGTTTTCTGGCCAACATGCTTGACATTGGCAACATTTTGAAGATCACATCCATTAGGTTTCAGAAGGAAAAACTGACCATTGGGGAATGTAAGGATGAACTCATGGTGGCCATTGGACAGTTCACACTTCTGCTTGATGCTGAAGGCCACTACAGGAGGACACACACTGTATCTAATGATGATGCTGACAGGGACAAGACAAACGTACTCAGGGGGTTAATTAAGAGTTTGAAATCAGATATGACTCCCTCAAGTCATCTGATCACTTCTTAGTGTTTGATCCTTCAACTTCGCCTCAGGAAATGCAAGGAATTCACAGTTTTGGCAACACAACAGTTTGCAACATTCTTCAGAAATATGAGGCCACCTTGCAACTTGACAGAGACACTATTCTGAGAGAATGGATGCGTTTAAAGCAAGCAGGAAAACGCTTGGCTGCCTCCTCTGTGTATGACTTGCTCCAAATAATAAATTGTAATCCAGATGCTTACTCCAGCATCAACACATTAGTTAAACTGTCTCTTACACTGCCTTTGAGCAGTGCAGCTTGTGAGAGGGGATTCTCACATCTGAACATAATAAAAACCAAGTACAGATCTCGTCTGTCACATGCTCGTCTGTCAGCCCTGATGCACATTCACCTGTCAAAGAAGACCACAGAGACATTTGACCCAAAGCCAGCTGTTGACCTGTGGATGGAGACAGCAAGTCGGAGGTTTAAACAGGGAGGTGCATCTGCAGCATCATCCTCTACCATTCAAGAAGTGGAAATAGAGGACAGTGAGGAAGACAGTGAGGAAGACACTGAGGAGGACAGTGAGGAGGAATAGACTTATTGAAACCACGGTTCCTGTGGGGTGAGTACCAAACCCTGTCTCCTGGTACTCATCTGAGTAAGTCCCTGAAAAAGTTATGTGCACCCCTGATTATAACAGTGGGTTGGTTTATTTACACTCTGACGGAAACCAATAGAATCTAATATAGAGTTAAATGCAACAGTAAGGCTATTTTTATCATCGTCAACATGAATATTAAAGTCACCTACGATAATTACTTTATCTGTTTTAAGAACCAAAGTTGATAAAAAACTCAGAGAATTCTGATAAGAATTCTGAATAAGGACCTGGTGCACGGTACACTGTAACAAATAAGATTGGCTGCACAGTTTTCCAGGTCGGATGCGTAAGACTAAAAACAAGGCTTTCAAAGGAGGTATAATTTAATTTTGGTTTAGTATTGATAAGTAAACTTGAGTCCAAGATTGCTGCAACTCCACCTCCTCGGCCTGTGCCTCGAGCAATATGAGTATTGATATGGCTGGGTGGAGTGGCTTCATTTATGCTGACATATTCTTCATGTCTCAACCAAGTTTCAGTGAGACAGCATATATCAATATTATAATCTGATATTAAATCATTTACCAATATTGCTTTAGATGCTAGAGATCTTATGTTTAAGAGACCACATTTAATCTTCCTGTTTTGTTGCACTGTAGTAGTTGTTAAATTTACTTTTATTAAGTTATTATGTATGACACCTCTATTAGGTTTTACTTTAAATTGTCCTTGGGCAGACACACACACCGTTAATATTGGGTATTTTATTGGAGAGTGCGCAGAGAAGCGTGTAAAACTGCTACTCCTCCTCCTGGTCTTAACTCCAGTTTGTCATGGATTACGTCCACAAAGCCCTGAAATGTTTGTCGAAATGAGATCTGCACCTTCCAGAGTAGGATGAATGCCGTCTCTCTTAATCAGACCAGGTTTTCCCCAGAAGGCTGTCCAATTATTTACGAAGCCCACATCGTTTGCTGGGCACCACCAAGACAACCAGCGCTGAAATGATGACATGCGGCTATACATGTCGTCATTGATCAGATTGGGGAGGGGACCAGAGAAAATTACGGTGTCCGACATTGTTTTAGCATATCTACACACCGAAGCCACATTAACTTTAGTGCATTCTGATTGGTGTAAACGAACATCATTACCACCGACGTGAATAACAATCCTACTGTATTTACGTTTATTCTTAGCCAGCAGTTTAAGATGCGCCTCAACGTCGCCCGCTCTGGCCCCCGGAATGCATGTGACTGTGGAGGCTTTGGTCTCTAAATTCACGTGTCTGATAATAGAGCTACCAATAACCAGATATGGCTTCTCAGCGGGTGTCTCGCTGAGTTGAGGATATCTGTTAGATAAGTGAACGGGTTGGTGGGGACCTGTGGGTCTCGCGTTATGCCCCTTCTGAACAGTCACCCAGTCTCCCGGCTGCTCGGGAGTTGCCGGGGGACGGCTAGTACGAGCTATCTCTTGCCGGTCTACACCGACTAACATGGGTTTTAATGTAGCTGAGTTACTTTCTAAAATGCGGAGCCGGGCTTCTATGGCTATGATTCCCGCCTCCAACCTAGCAACTGTACTACAGTTAACACACGTAGGCCTATCGGTACCAGTAAAGGAGGTAGGGAAGTAACCAAACATAAGACAGATAGAGCAGGATATAGCACCCGAGGGTGGGGAAGGAGCCATGGTTAGCTATCAAGCTAAAGTAGCTACCGTTAGCAAACCCGAAGAAGTGTGAGCAACTGTGGAGTTACAGTTGCTAAGAGAAGAAGAGTTGTGAGTGCTTAAGCTGTAGTAACGTGTGATCACAACGTCAGGTAGCTGCCGTGATCAAGAATTGTAAAAACGATCGATTTAGTTTAAGATAATATAAGCTATCAGCAGCAGAACAGGCACACAGGATAGCCCGGAGGTGAAAACAACAACCGGAAGTGACAACACGCTTACCGCAATAGTCATTGCTCTTCTTCGATCTCTCAGGCAATGTGAGACAGCGACCCTTTAGCGGCTGGATTTCCAGGGAAATAATCGAGAACGAGAAGAGGTATGGTTGCAAACCATCGTGACTTCATTTAGCAAACACCACAAGAGAACAGCCAGCCAGCATGTAGGTGTTCACCACTCCCTGTACATGTTCACCCTCCCCCTGTGACTGAAGACTGGCTCATTTTATAGAGGTTCTTCAGAGGATTTGATTGAGAAACCATTCAAAGGTACACTTAATAAATACACGTGTCATCATAATGAATATAAAGAATATCCATAATATTATTTACATAGCATTATTAATTGTTGATAGCCATCTGTTAATTGAACCCAAAACAAACATGATAACTGACCAGAATAAATATAAATGCATTCCCAACTAAAACAGAAACCCCTACGCCCATCTCGCCACTTGGTTCGTCCCGGAACCTTCTTTGGTCAGTGTTTGTTTCCCCCCAGGACCTTTTGGCCAAACACACTGGAGCGGACACAGGACGAGACAGCATGGGTAAGCGATGGACGTAGACTTTACACAGTGTTCACTTCTACAATGAATGCAACTTAACGTCATGATATATACACGCTAATACATATTATTTGCACACAATGATTAATCTCAACCGCTGTCAATCTTACACAATCATAAACACTTTCGGCGCTCTCGCTAACTCCCCTCTCTTTTCAGGTGGAGCCGAGGACCCGACCAGCATCTGCCAGACGACACTCCAATTAATACAGTTTAATCATTTAATAAATACTACATCAATAACTAGTATAAATTATATAAAAAAGTGCAAATATGCAATGCCAAACTGTACTGTGTAAATCACGCTAATAAAGTGCAAACTGTTCACTACTAAAGTGCTGAGTGACATTATTACTGTGCAAAAGGAAGTTGTTATATGAAGTGAAAACCCGCATGTGCAATATTATAAGGCCCCAAAGCCGTCAGTCCATAGTAAAGAAGTTACCTTCGTTACAGGCAAAAAGCACTTTCTTTCAAGATAAGATCCATTCTTCCTATTCCAATCCCAAAAAACTATTTTCTATCTTCTCCACCCTCCTCGAACCCCCCAAAGCCCCTTCCCCCTCCTCCCTTCTGCCAAGCGACTTTGTTAACTACTTTGAAAAAAAGGTTGATGATATTCGCTCTAATTTTTCCGACTCACCATTACACACCACTGGGTCACCTGACCCACCGTTCACCCACACACTAACCTCCTTTTCCCCTCTCTCTCCAAGTGAGGTTCTTACCCTCATTACCTCTGCCCGTCCTACCACCTGTCCTCTGGACCCTATCCCCTCAAACCTCCTTCAGACTATCGCTCCTGATATTCTACCGTTTCTCTCCCATTTCATCAACACTTCTCTAACTTCTGGTCACTTTCCAAACAGTCTCAAGGAGGCAAGAGTAAACCCTCTCCTAAAGAAACCCACTCTCAACCCGTCTGATGTTATAAACTACAGGCCTGTCTCTCTCCTCCCATTCCTGTCTAAAACACTTGAACGCGCTGTCTTTAAACAACTCTCCTGTTATCTCCATCAGAACAACCTTCTTGATCCGCACCAGTCTGGTTTCAAGGCAGGTCACTCAACAGAAACTGCCCTCCTCGCTGTCTCTGAGGAACTGCACACTGCTAAAGCCTCCCTCTCCTCTGTCATCATCCTTTTGGACCTGTCTGCTGCATTCGACACGGTGAATCATCAGGTCCTCCTTCACACTTCCAAGAACTTGGAGTTTCAGGCTCTGCACTTTCCCTCCTCACCTCATACCTCAAAGAACGCACCTACAGGGTAACTTGGATAGGGTCCGAGTCCGACCCTTGTCAATTAACTACAGGGGTCCCTCAGGGCTCTGTCCTTAGTCCCCTCCTCTTCTCTCTGTACACAAACTTGCTCGGATCGGTCATTAGCCTGCATGGTTTTTCATACCACTGCTACGCTGACGACACCCAATTAAATCTGTCTTTTCCCCGCTCAGAGACCCAGGTCGTCGCACGCATCTCTGCTTGTCTAGCAGACATCTCTCAGTGGAGGTCTGCTCACCACCTCAAGCTCAACCTTGACAAGACTGAACTGCTTTTTCTTCCTGGAAAAGATTGTCCCACTCTTGACCTAACAATCAACATCGGCCCCTCTGTTGTTTCCCCGACTCAGACTGCAAGGAATCTGGGTGTGACCCTAGATAACAACCTGTCCTTCACTGCAAACATCGCTGCTACAACCCGCTGCTGCAGATAAACTCTTTACAACATCAGGAGGATACGTCCCCTCCTGACCCAGAAAGCGACGCAACTTCTGGTCCAGGCTCTCGTCATCTCACGCATAGACTACTGCAACTCCCTCCTGGCTGGTCTACCTGCATGTGCCATCCGACCTCTGCAGCTCGTCCAGAATGCAGCGGTTCGTCTGGTCTTCAACCTTCCAACATGTTCCCAAACCACGCCGCTCCTCCGCTCTCTTCACTGGCTTCCAGTAACTGCTAGAATCCACTTCAAGACAATGGTACTTGCGTGCCATGCTGTGAATGGATCTGGCCCTTCCTACATCCAAGACATGGTTAAACCATACACCCCAGCACGTGCACTCCGCTCTGCATCAACCAAACGGCTCGCTGCAACCGCACTGCGAGGGGGACCCAAGTTCCCATCAGCAAAAACACGGTTTGCTATCCTGGCTCCAAAATGGTGGAATGAGCTCTCCATTGACATCAGGACAGCAGAAAGCTTACACATCTTCCGGCACAGACTGAAAACTCATCTCTTTCGACTCCACTTCGAGCAATATAATGACTAACAAAGCACTTATATACTAATAAAGGACTGGCTTATCTAAAGCCAGTTGAGTAGCACTTGAAATGTTTTGGCTCTATGAAACCTGATGTACTTATATGATTCTGTTTTCTTCAAGTTTGTATCTTCTTGGTCGAATGCACTTATTGTAAGTCGCTTTGGATAAAAGCGTCAGCTAAATGCAATGTAATGTAATGAATAGCTCCGAAGTGTGAGGGGGTTTCCTCCAGCTGACGCAACACAGGGAACGCAGCGGTCAGGTGGTTGGGTTTTTTCTCCACTAATTGACTCATGAAAAATCTAATTTTTTAGTGGACTAATGATTAGTCGACTATTAGGGAACAGCCCTAGACATAATACATTTACTTAGAGTCAACACCAACAATGAAGCACATGAGCACATACTACATATTGAAAAAGCTAATAATTAGCATAGAATGCTCCGTTTTATTATATCTTTCCAATCACTTATAATCTTTGTATTCAATGCAACTTATTGCAATGTTTCACAGCAAAGAAATGGGAATTTATCAACCTCAGATGTATTAGTGTTGCTCCAGCTGAAAAGTATATCCAATTAATAGAACCACAAAGTGGTTCTCAGACTTATTCAGAAATGTACACAAAGTGTCATCACAAACACTGCAGCATTTTCTGCTTCTATTTCATTGTATGCTTCAGAATAGTATTATATATTGATATATAGTGCTTGTGAAAGACACATATATAAATATATATATATATATAAAAACAAGAGGGACATAATATCACAAAACAATTAATGATGATGATTATTTCAGTATATTGTATAGCAGCCATATGTATAATAGTGTTAATATCTATGAGATTTAAAGTAATAATAATAATAATTCTCTGCAAAAGCACTAATAATAATAAAATAATGGCAAAAATTGCAATTCGATATATAGTACAAATCAATCATTGTCATGTGAAGCAAGGAGTGGTTGGACCCAAATGCAGAGACTGGAGACAGCAGAAACATTTCCAAAAAATTATATTTAACAGGCAGAACAGGAACTCAAGTAACAACAATCAACACGGAAAAAACAGAACTTCATGATATAGACAAACAAGGAACCGACAAGAACAGGACAGAAAACCAGGACTAATATACAAACAGCACCCTAACGCTAAACCCTAACAGTACCATTCTCCACAGCATAAACACTTGAATATTCTGCACCTACTCTTACTTGTATTTTTCTGTCCAGTAAAAAATTCATAACCCAATTATATGCCTTTTCAATATCAAAGAAGACTGCAATCACTACTTCCTTGTTGGTGTGTGCTTTCCTGATATCTGATTCTAAGCACAATATAGAATCCATTGTATTCCTACCCCTCTGGAACCCACTTTGATATGGTTCTAAGATATACGTTAACCTTTCTGTAACCATTCTTTCCATGATTTTGCATAAATGAGATGTCAGGGCAACAGGTCTGTAGCTGGATGGATCTGAAGGGTCTTTCCCTGGCTTTAGGATGGGCCCTATTATTGCTTGTTTCCACACTGATGGAAGTTGACCAGTATCCCACACCCTGTTAAACAATCTTAACACAATGACTAGAGAGTTATCTGTCATGTGTTCCAACATTTTATAACAAACACCATCTTTCCCAGGAGTGGTTTGGCGAGCACTAATAATTGCTCTTCTCAACTCAAACATACTAAAATGCAGGTCCAATTGATCCCCTAACACTTCTACTCTATCCAATATTCTCGGGTTTTCCATTAGTGTATTGTTTGCACTGCCTGGCTTCCACTGTAAGGTTATCTGAACTGTTTGAGCTAGGAGTTCAGCCTTTCCGAAGTTTGTGACCGCACAATTATGTTGTTTTTCCGGTTTAGTAGACAACGAAAAAAGTAAACAATGAATTATATTTAGGAACAGTGCTTTGTAATAACTCTCAGTACCAGATTAATTACATTATTATTATTATTATTTAATACCCATGGTTTAACCTGCAGTGCAGGCCTGTGTCTACCTATCTGCCAGTAAGAGTAATTACAAAAACACTGTCGATGTGTTTTTTGTCTTTTTACAACAAGGTTTAAAAAGCTGTCAACGCTAAGCAAAGTATTCACACTTCCTTTCTAAAACGGAACAAAGAACACAAAGTTATGCAATGTGCAAGTGCACTGAAAAGAAACAAATTCGAATACAATTTTAATTTACAAATTAATACATCTGAGGCTGATAAATTCCCATTTCTTTGCTGTGAAACATCAATGCAGGCGACAGGCTACCACCTTAAAAAACTTGAGAACAGACAGCTGTTGCCAAGCAGTGGGAACAATTAAGGTGAAGCAGATCTTGCAATACGTTGCATTAATACAAAGATTGTAAGTGAATGAAAAGAGATAATACAAAAAAACGTTTCCTTTCCGAGACTCGAACCCGGCCCTCCCGGATATTACACCCTTAGACCGTATTTTACGTATTTAATCATACCTTTTCGAATATAATCGAAATATGATTCAGATAACCGCATAAATATGTGGTCACATTTTCAATGTATATTGTCTTGTATAAATTAAGTTATACTCTCCAAGGCATGTTTATGTTAAATATGGTATATCATTACAAACAGCAGAGGGCAGTATAGGACACGGAAAGGCCTCAGTGGGCATGCCGTAAAAGGGAATGTGTTGCTGAGCGCATGACGTAAAGTAAGTGTTGTTATTATCAGGGGTGCACATAACTTTTTTGCCCTGGTTCTCAAAGGAGCACCTGGAGATGTTGCTTGGTGCGCATCCTTAAAATGAAATAAACCGTACCTTTTGAGGGGTACTTGACTTTATGAACGGGGGGGGGAGGTGCGCTAGTGAGCATGCTCATGAACTGTTCGCCGGATCGCAGTGGGGTTACTGTGCACATAAAGCAGACCCTTCACACGATAGCGAGGGGTAGAGCGAGGGATCGCAGATGCCGTCGTGCTCGCGGACGGATACAAAAAATTAAACCTAAATGGCTCGCGAATTATACTTTGTAAAGTCTGTGGGAAACCCTGCTATCTTACCAGTTCTTATGCATCTCTCTCTCTCTCTCTCTCTCTGTTGGTGCGCAAATGAACTAAAGACTTTGGAAAACCAAATCTGAAACACCAAAAAAAATGGATGACATGAGTAAATCTGTGTTTTCACAAGAGTTTTGAAGTCTTCCAAAAATCGGATTTCTAAGCTAAGTATCTCATAAGACAGTGCTCTAAGGTGAGTGAATTTGCATTTCTAGCAAGACCAGAGACTGTACTGAACATTTTGATATGTAACACCATGCCATGTTATAAGAAGTACATATAAAAGTTGATTTAAGGAGACGTCTAAAAATTGAGAAAATACCCTTCACTTCACACTCCAGAGGGTTAAGGAAAAGGGTAAGGGGATTTTATTTTAAAAGACAATGAAGGCAGGTTATATTGATATATTGATTGATATATTTATTATATTCAAAGGCAAATTAATACTTAGTCCCCTGAATCTGGAATAATGTACAATTCACAGCATAGCCTCACAATGTCAGGAACTTTTCATCTACAGATTGCTTTGGTCTGGCTTTACTCTTCACTGATTGGTTGAAGAAACTTTGAATTTATTGTCTATGGAAATCAGAAGGAGGGGCTCATTATCATACAAAAAAGCATGCGAATATTCACATGTATATTGGCGCGTATATTGGTGCTTATGTTCACCCGTATTTTCGCGGAGGTCCGTATATTCGCACGTATATACGGCCGTTTAAAAAAAAAAACGGGCGAAATATACGCGCGTATTATGGCACTTTTGGGGTCCACACTCAGACACGCTCACCACGTGAAGAGCATGTATGGACTATGACGTGGAGGACTCCCCCTCCTGCCCTAAAGCAGGGGGAAAGAGTCCTCCAGCCCCTATGGGCCCAGTGCGCGTCACGTCCCCGGGGGCCCGGGGAAACGTAAGCGCATTACGCCTGGGGAGGGGGTCAGATGCCCACTGACCCACAGCCCCCCTCCCTCCTCACCAGTCCTGCGTTGCCCAAGCAAGCACAGACGATGAAAAGGAGCTAGACATGTCCAAGAGATAAAACTTTATGAAGGGGCCTGGCGTTGATCAAGACGCCACCGTGCATATGTCCTCCACACTCACGCCGTTAAATAAGGCTGTTGACACAGCCATAGCTCGTGTAGAGTGTGCACGGACCCCCGTGGGGAAGGCTCTCCCCGCCTGTCTGTAGGCATGTGCAATGCACTCGCAGAGCCAGCCTGCCAGGCGTTTCTTGGACAGGGCTTTCCCGGTCACCCGCCCCCGAAACACACAAACAGCTGTTTATTGCGTCTAAGGGCAGCCGTGCGCTCCACATAACACGCTAGCGCACGCACCGGGCAGAGGAGGTGCAATTTAGCGTCCCTCGCCCCACTATGGGGTGGAAGATTAAAGCCCCCCAACTGAATAGCCCTCGACCTGAATGCACTACTTAGGCTCTTGGGCACAAAGGAGGGGTTCGGTCTGAGTGTCCCCCGCTCTCACCCCGGATCACCAAGCAACTCGGGTGCACCGATAGAGCGGTTAACTCGGACACTCTCTTGGCTGACGTTAAGGCAAGTAGCAATGCTGTCTTCCACGGCAGTGCTTTCAGGGAGGAGAACTCCAGAGGCTCAAATGGTTCTGAGACCAGAGCCTCGAGCACCAGCGGCAGGTCCCACTGCGGGGCGGAGGCGTGCACTACTGGGCGCAGCCTCCTGACCCCCCGTAAAAACCGCAACATCAGTGGTTGAGAAAAAGCTGACCTGCCGTCAAATCCCTCATGGCAGGACGAGATGGCTGCTGCATACACTTTCACTGTGGAATGAGCAAGCCCTCTGTCCACCATTAACTGTAAGTACGACAAAATAGATCCCAATTCACAAGATAGGGGCTCTATTTTCCGCTCCTCACACCATCGCTGGAATCCAAGCAACTTCGGCCTGTAACAGGCTCTGGTGGATCCCGCTCTAGCTGCCTGGATAGACTGAATAACACTGTCAGACAATCCACCCTGTCTCAGCCTGTCCCTCTCAGGAGCCAAGCCTGGAGAGGTTGGCCCAGAGTGGGTAACGCCCCGATTGCACCTGCCTCTTGAGACATCGCCCCCCAGAACTGGGGAAGCGCCCAGGGCTGGCCCACCTTCATCTGTGTCATCTCTGAGTACCACGGAGCCCTGACGCGATCCGGCGATACTAGGATGATTGACAGACGTTCTCGCCTCACTCTCCCCAGGAGAGGGAGAATGAGACGCAGCGGTGGAAAGGCGTAGAGCAGCTTCCTTGGCCATGGCTCGTGTGCAAACGCGTCCACCCCCAAGGGTGGGTCGTCGCTCAGAGCCATGGAGAACCACAGGGGACAGTGGCTGTTGGCCGGCTGGCGAACAGATCCACCTCTGCTGTCCCGAACCGGGCCCAGATCCGCTTCACCACCTCCGGGTAAAGCGCCCACTCGCCTGGCAGGGGTCCGCCCCTCGACATGAGGTCGGCCCCCCTGTTCTCCAGACCCGGAATGTGGAGGGCTCTCAGAGACAACACCACCTCTGAAGCCCATAACCACAGTTTCTCCGCTGTGGTCAACAAAGCGGCGGAGCAGACTCCGCCCTCCCTGTTGATATATGCCACTGTGGTGCTATTGTCGCTCCTGACCATTACATGTCTCCCCCGAATTAAGGGTTTGAAATGCTGGAGGACCAACACTACTGCCCGCAGCTCTAGGAGGTTGCTGTGTTGTGTTTCTGTTAGAGACCAGCGCCCACCTATAGCTCTCCCCAGGCAGGTCCCTCCCCATCCTGTTCTGGATGCGTCCGTAAACACTGTGATGTAGGAGGTCACCCGTCCCAGTGGGGACCCCTCCGGAGGTGATCCGGGGACCCCCAGAACAGGAGGTTGCCCTCCACTGGGGGGGATGGTCACCAGACGCCGTTTGTGCCTCTTGAGATCCAAACTCAGGCTGGAGAACCACCTCTGCAGGCGGCGCATGTGCAGTAACCCGAGTGGGACCACAACGTGAGCAGCCGCCATGAGACCCAGAGTCTGCATGATAGTCAAAGCTGTCACTGTTACCCCCTGTCGCAGTCTGCAAACTCCCCGAAGCAAGGATGCCTGTCTGCTCTCTGACAGGGTTGCGCGTAGCCTGCCTGCATCGAGCACCACTCCTAATTACAACGCCTGTTGGTGAGGTATGGGGGTGCTCTTCTTCCAATTGATCGCAAAACCCAACTTGGTTAGGGGTAGGATCAATTGGGCTTTGTAAAACATTGCCCATTCCCTGGACCTGGCCATGACTATGAGGTCGTCCAGATAAAAGAAAACTCTCATGCCACGGGCTTGCAGCGGTTGGAGCGCTGTGGCCACACATTTGCTGAACGTGTGTGGGGACAGAAAGTAGCCGAACGGCAGTCTGTTGTACTCATAGGCTACACCCTGGAAGGCAAAACGCAAATACTTTCTGTGTTTCGGAGCAATCTCGACATGAAAGTAAGCGTCTTTCAGGTCGATGGTTGTGAACCAATCGCCTCGCTGCACTAGCCCCAGTAACTGTTTTATAGTTAACATCTGGAATTTTCTGCGTGCAATGTGGAGATTCAGGCCGTGAAGATCCAGAATGGGCCTGAATTCGCCTGTCTTCTTGGAAACCTGGAAGTACAGGCAATAGTGCCCCTCCTCTCTGTCTTGAGTGTGCACAGCAGACACTGCCTGTTTTTGCACCAGGGCCTGAACCTCTGCCCTCGGGACGATAGCTTTGCCTCTCTTATGCCTGTAAACGGAGGAGGGATGCTGCAAAACTGGAGTGAATAACCCAGTCTCAGCGTCCTGTCCATCCACTCCGTTAACACACAGCTGCGATTCCGGTCCCCATAACACTGCGTTAGGGGATGTGCTATCAGCTGTGGGGCCCTAGCGATAAAGCTGTGGTACTCTCTGGTGACCCGAGGAGGTTAAAGGGAGTGTGACCATGGAGCTGATGGGGGATACTTACCCCGGGATTCCACCGGGTCCGTCTGCGCCACGTTGCTAGAACCGCATTACAGCTCAGAAGCGTCCCAGAAGCGTCTCGGCGCTGGGCTCCGCTAAAAATGGGCGGCTGGTCTATTTTTGAAACGAGACGCAAGGCTTTGCATAGGGCCGAGCAGGAAGTGGAATGTTCAGAGCATCCAGTCAATCCCCAAAATAAACTAATTTTGCAGACCCTATCCCTCCGTAGTCTTTCAAGTAGGAGGAGAAAGGCCAGCGTTCTCCTCCGGTTTACAGGCACTGTGTAAATTATATAATAGAATAATTATGATGATGAATGCATTTTTTTACCACTAAAATACAGCAACACATCTTTGATTCATGTCATTTATAACTGGAATATTACAATTATTATTAACTTTGTCTTTACAAAGTAGCCTGTCCAGGAAATATGCCCAAATCAACAAAAACTGCGAGCCGGCACGCAAGACGCTCCGCTTCTGAAACGCGCCCGGTGCGGTTTGACGTAACAAAATCGCGGCGCAGATGGACCCGGTGGAATCCCGGGGTCAGGTTTGTCTAAGGCGAGACACGGCAGGCAAAAACATCGTTTTTCATGCACTGGTCAATTTAGAGATTTTGTGCAATTTTGATTCCATAACATGTTTTCTTTTAGGCTTTTGGAAGGAAAACGTACAAAATACACATTTAGGTGTTTATTTTACTATAGTTTGTTTTACTATATTTGCGTCCGTAGATTTCTCCTAAATTCACCAAAAGTTAGCATTCTAACGTAAAATAAAGTACCGCGACCGCTGTTTGCTCCATGTCAACAGAGATATCGTTGGAAAGCTCCGTCTCTCCTGCACAATCTCATCGGATCCAAATATGGTCATTTCCTTTGTATCAGCAACCAATCGTGAAAGTACAAAGGGGTCTTAAACCAAGAAACGAAATCTCATTGGCTGGTGTCAATTTCTGACAACGTGATTCGTTCGGATGCGTCACGTGGTGTGCTAAAACACTTCCTGGTTAGCTTTCCGCTGGAAATTTAAATCTCTAAATGGCAAAAGAACAGCGAAAAAATGTTTCACAGAGAAGACGACAACAATTGTCACTTGCACGAAGCAAGGTTATACAAAAAACAAATGATCCCGAACATGAAATACCTTCACGGAGTGCGTCGATGCGCAAGCTGTCATCCAAAGAACAGCAGGGTTTAGGTAGCGCCACACAGCGATCTTTAAAGTTTGTTTTCTCAAAATGAGTTTTTTCTCCTATTCTGAGTGAGATATTTCCACTTCAGTAGCACGTAGATACACCAAACCTTCCAGGTATATTCCTATCAATATTCTGAAGGCTTTTACAGAATGGTTTGTTCATATATCATTCATAGCCTGAATTATATTACATTTTATACCTAAAATCATGGCGAAATTGATATTTTAGGGCTGTTGACAGTATTTTCTGATTTATGGAGTGATAAAAGAGATATCCAAAATCCCTTCAGTAAAAGCCTTAGATACTAATATGACTACAAAATGAAACAAGAATTTTGAAACTGGCTTTATCCAATGTTCAGATTTGTGTTCCTGAAATGTGTTAAAATATGCGCATATTTAATGAGATTATGGCTCATTTGCATATTTAAACATGCTATTTCAGAAAACTTGTAATACATAAAACAATTGTCTTAATGTAAGTAATTAACTGGAGAAATTTCTAGCTGATATCTTTAAGTAACAAAAGTTACCCTATTCACCTGTAGTGTCTCGCCTTAACTCATCATTGGTGTGAAATAATGAACAAAGAAAATCATTTCCATCCTGATGAGACAAGGAAACTGCCATAATGACACACCAACATTGTTCTCTGTTTAAGGTTCAGAGAACACTAGGCGTCACTTTGATCATGGGAGTAATTTCCACCAGGGACCGGGGGGACATGTCCCCCCCACTTTTCAAAATCCTGTTTGTGTCCCCCCCACTTTTCAAATGTGTTTAATTTGTATTTGTGTTACGCATGCGGTCATCGTCATGGAGGAGCACAGCCTGTGTGTGTGTGTGTGTGTGTGTGTGTGTGTGTGTGTGTGTGTGTGTGTGTGTGTGTGTGTGTGTGTGTGTGTGTGTGTGTGTGTGTGTGGCAAGAGCACATTTTGAGTGAGCAAGAGCGAGAAAGAGAGCACACCAGTTACAGGGATTTTTTTGTTAGCATCTGGTGCTAGCTCAGAGCTAACGGACATTAGAAGCTGTTTCTACAACAAGGAGAGGGAGAGTCCTCTCCTGTCAGACTGAGAGGCTGATAACTACAGCTCAGTGAGGTAAAGGACTCTCTGTGGGTTTAGATAGGTAACTTTAGTCTAAGTTATCTCAATGGATCTCAAATGGTTTGTTCACCATTTATGTAAACACATATTTACAATGCACACCTTTATTTAATATCGTTGTAAACAATAAGGTAATAAATAATTCCAATGTGTACTATAGGACGGTAAAAAAATACAGTTTAAAGGGGAGTGATTAGTCAAACATGCATAAATAAAAGCAAGAATGCTAACTAGGTAACATAAGATACAGATAGGGGAGAGGAGGGACTGAGGTGTTTATAAAATAAACAAGTTTAAATGATTTGTTATTGTTTGTGATCATATTCTAAGGATTTTTTGATTATTTAAATATATACATTTATGTTTCATGAGTGTTGAGAGCTGTATCCATAAATCCCTTTATTTCCCCACAAAGTGCCCCAGATTTATGCATTTAACTTCAACATGTAAAACAAATCTTTCCCAGGGGAGCATGCCCCCGGACCCCGGATGTGAGGTCCACCCACAAATAAAACAGGTTGACATGGATTGGATACTAGATCAATTTGCACACACTACACATTTTGCTTGGATTTTTCAACACCATATGTTGCAAGGCAGGAAATGGGATTCAAATCGAGAACGTTTTTCATTGCAAAGAACCCAAAGACAATTTGTGTGTCCCCCACTTCTCAAACCAAAGTTAAACCCTTGACTTTGATACATACATATGCTTACAATACTTTTCTGACAAATAGTGCAGTAACTAGCTACGCTGCTGCAAAGCTATTCTCTATTCAATTATTACTAATTAAATGTAATTGCAGAAATTCACCCAAGAAGTGTGCATTTTTAACAAAAGATCCTAATGCAAAGTGATGTGGACCAAATGGTCCTTTCTAAAAGTGTCCCCAGTATAAATGATGACGCTGGGGACCACCGGGACACTGTGGAGGTGTTGGATCTCCTGCCCTTCTCAGGCGAACCTCCAATGCCAACTCTCAGACTAAACAGAAAGGCTGTTTACCTGGTTGGCATCCTCCTCCCGACACTACCACTCCAGCAGGACGCGCGCGAGGCAGAGGCGGGAAGCAGGGGGGTGTCGGGGGTCCAATTTCGGATGTTCCGCTCAGAATGCAGCGCGCGCTCTCAGACAGCCAGGTGCGCAAAGAGCACGCGGAAAGAAGAATGTGTCCTCTCGCGACGAGGTTTTACGTTTACTTTGGATTCACAAAAACAGGAAGCCTTCCTTAAGTCCTCTGCCTCCTCCAGCTCCCCGCGGATCAGTGTGCGGTGCGGCGGAGCTCCGTGACTGCTGATGCTGCTGCGGGGGGGGGGGGGGGCGCATGGGCGTTTTCTTGACGGAGGAGGAGGAGGAGGAGGAGGAGGAGGAGGAGGAGGAGGAGGAGGAGGAGGAGGAGGAGGAGGAGGAGGAGGAGGAGGAGGAGGAGGAGAAGAAGGGAAGAAGAGAGAAAGAAGAAGAAGAAGAAGAAGAAGAAGAAGAGAAGAAGAAGAAGAAGAAGAAGAAGAATTGAACCACATTTTTTAATTAACAAAAGGCAACACATTGGAATTTGTTTTACTGTAGTTAACTACATTTAAGATCACCGGGACAAATCTTGATGGATTATCACAGCCTGGTCATAGTTTAAGAAGGACTCTGTTTTAAAACCATTAAAATAACTAAATAATGGCAGCACATAATGCCCCCTGATGCTATACATCTAATTGAAACCACACAATTCAATGAAAGTAGTGGTGTTATTTATTTTCTTGCAAAGAACGCTGTGAAACCATCGTTGTTGCAACGAGAGAAAATAACCTCCTTTCACAACAGAAATATTAAAAAATGGCTCAAATTTGACCGGAAGACCGCAGCAAGGTTAAAGTGGATCATTCATAACAGAGCCATATTCTCTTTATGGGATGCATTCCAGAGTGTAGGATGATCTCCAAACAACAGGTTTTACATTATGAATTAAGATTTAAAAAAACATTTTAAAATCTGTTCCTATCAGTGAGTCTTAGTTAAAAGCCTGCTTTAAGATGACTGAAGGCTGAGTTATAAAGCAAACAGGGACAAATGAAGGAGTGCATATTTTTCTCAGCATCCTGGAATCAGAGTCAGTCAACTTTATTGTCAATCTTTCAGTTTGTGTGTACAGACAGAGAGATATAAATACTGTTTCCCACAATCCCGAGGAATACAAAATATGTATATATATATATATATATATATATATATACACATAGGCCTACTGTACACAATCAGCAGACACATTTATACATACACTGTAAAAACAGTTCCGATGGTGAAGTCAACAAAACTCAATTTTTAATGTAATTTTTTCCCTAAATTAAAAAAGATTCAATGTGCGTTTAAATAAGTAACACTTAAGCAACAATGAGAACATGTTTTAAGAACTCATTAATTTGTAAATTAATATCACATTTTCTGAACTTTCTTATAAATACGTTTTGGAAAACTTCATAAAAATGCTCTTGTCAACGCCACGGTCATGACACGCCCTCAAACGAGAATACCGCGGTGTGAGACTTGCGGTTCCTATTTCCAGCGATTCTTCAGCATTTCTACACGTGTTTGCGTTGGATCCTCTTCAAATCATCGTAAAACAAGTAAGCATACCACCTGAGTTATTAATTACTGCTTTTTAACTAGCAAGTGTTATTTCTTGTATTCACTGTTGCGAACGAAAATCGACATTTTAATGCATGCCAGCCAGGGGCGGATCTAGAAAAATATTCATGGGGTGGCAGTAGATTTTGAGGGGTGGCCTCCCCTGGCAGAAGTATATGCTCATTTAATCCCAGTCATATCAATCAATGTTAACTTGGAAAGCCACAATATTGATATTTTAACTCAATAACATTAGGTGACATTATTGTGGCACAACAGTAAAGCCTTTGTTATTGTTTGTGATCTTATTCTAAGGATTTTTTGATTATTTAAATATATACATTTATGTTTCATGAGTGTTGAGAGCTGTATCCATAAATCCCTTTATTTCCCCACAAAGTGCCCCAGATTTATGCATTTAACTTCAACATGTAAAACAAATCTTTCCCAGGGGAGCATGCCCCGGACCCCCGGATGTGAGGTCCACCCACAAATAAAACAGGTTGACATGGATTGGATACTAGATCAATTTGCACACTACACATTTTGCTTGGATTTTTCAACACCATATGTTGCAAGGCAGGAAATGGGATTCAAATCGAGAACGTTTTTCATTGCAAAGAACCCAAAGACAATTTTGTGTGTCCCCCACTTCTCAAACCAAAGTTAAACCCTTGACTTTGATACATATATATGCTTACAATACTTTTCTGACAAATAGTGCAGTAACTAGCTACGCTGCTGCAAAGCTATTCTCTATTCAATTATTACTAATTAAATGTAACGCACTTTGCAGAAATTCACCCAAGAAGTGTGCATTTTTAACAAAAGATCCTAATGCAAAGTGATGTGGACCAAATGGTCCTTTCTAAAAGTGTCCCCAGAATAAATGATGACGCTGGGGACCACCGGGACACTGTGGAGGTGTTGGATCTCCTGCCCTTCTCAGGCAAACCTCCAATGCCAACTCTCAGACTAAACAAACAGAAAAATATTCATGGAGTGGCAAGAGGGTGGCAGAAGATTTTGAGGGGTGGCATCCCCTGGCAGAAGTATATGCTCATTTAATCCCAGTCATATCAATCAATGTTAACTTGGAAAGCCACAATATTGATATTTGAACTCAATAACATCAGGATACATTATTGTGGCACATCAGTAAAGCCTTACATATAAATATATAAGGTGGCAGACATCATTTAATGAATTTTAACTGAATGAGTTTGTTTCACTCTTAGACCAGCAGGGGTACCAAATCTATGCAGACTGCTGCAATAAGATTAATTAACTGTCTCATCGATGTTTGTCTGAATGAATATGATACTATTAACAATCATATTATTCCTATCAGCTGTCAATCACTGTTATGATTCACATATTCATTTATTATTGAATATATATATTTTATTTTTTTGGAGGAGTTAATGACGAATGTTCCTCAAGATTCTTGCTCACCCTCCTTCAAATTTGAAAGACAAGAAATTACTATCTTTTGAATTTTTTTATCAAAATTCAAAGATTCAAAAGAACAGTTCAGCGCCCCACGACTTTATTGCAAACAGTTACAACCTTGACTTTACATCAGTTAGGGTTAAAAAAACGTGTATTCAGATCAAACATATACATCGCTGCAGTTATTATCCAGTGGAAAGCCCTTACCTACTGGCCTAGTTAAATCAAAGTGGTTACTTTCTGTTGGCTGGGCAGTGTAGTTTTACACACCGTCTTATTTGACTTTCTCAGGACTTAAAACAGTTTTTGGGGCAGACCTCCACAAAGAAAAAAAAAATATACACATACAAGGTCATCATCTTAACAGTTGTTTATGATCATCCGTGAGCAGAGCATCAAGTTGGCATGCCTACTGTATAACAGCTGAATGCGGCGATTACCATGTTGTTCAGCAACACGCCTCACAAACTGATTAAGATCAACAGCTTTAGTGCGTTTTGATTCAATGCTGAGTGCAGCCAAACTTCACAGTCTCTTCTCTGTCATTGTAGACCGCAAATACCTCATTCCTTGTTCGAATGCTTCTCATGTTGCGCCGTCCTGTTCAAATGAAATCGCCGCCAATCATATTTCCAGGCTCGCGCCAGGGCCGGGGGAGGGGTTACAAGACTCGCGTCTTGTGCTGCATTCCCTTGCACTCGGACATTAGAGATTTTCTCTCATAAATGTCCGATGAGCCACAACTTTTCTTTCAAAACAAAGCAGCCAACTGGGGTGGCAAGGCTATTTTTTAGGGTGGCAGTTGCCACCCCATGCCACCCCGGTAGATCCGCCCCTGATGCCAGCGCAATTACTGCTGTTAAAGTTAGACTCAGCCCTGTCGTGCTCATGTGTGTAGTCTATTTATTCGCGCAAATGGTGTTGGTCAAAGTTTGCATCAAGTGCTTACCAACACAATTCTATTAAAAGTGGTTAAGTTAAGACTACAGTACGTACTAAGAATCAACTCCGCAAACTGTTCCCCTGTGCCGCTGTAAGCGTTGGCCGGGCTCCGTCATGCGGCCAGGGGAACAGAGGCTCTGCTGCCGAGCATGTTGTGCAGTAAAATACCTCCGCTAAAACTATTCCCTACTACTTTATAACCCAGCGGTTATGTAAGAGTGAGTCACTAATGCGCCTATTTGATATTAATTCCTCTGTATGTATTTCACCGTTTGTTTTACTGTGAGCAATGAATTATATTTCTACAATCTAGATGTGTACCCAATTTAAACTCATGGTCTGCAGTTACAGCATCAAGTTGTTATTACACAATATGAAGTGCAAACTATATTTTTCATGCTTATGCAACGCTATAGATGCAAATCCATGTTTGAATCTGCAGGAGAGTTTACTTTAGCTCTCAGTAGCCAGTGACGGAAGTGCCATTGACTTCAGTTAAGGTGCATTCAGGCGCAATTCAGTAAAAGTGTGATTGGGCGAAGATGCATTTATAACGTCAGCAGGATGTGTTCAAGGTAGTCCAGTAAAATGCAGTCTTTAGCGAGAAATATCAATAAATACAGTTTTATTAAGGAGATGTTTCACTACAACATAAAGTAGATATTAGACAGTATGCAAACGAGATAAAGAAGTGTATATTGTAGTAATTAGGATCCGCTGCGTAGAGAATCATGGAATTGTACTGGTATCTACCAATACCATCCTTAATAAATGCCATCCTTATAAATGTATATATAAATACAATACCGTTTTAAATGATACTTGTTTTTAATTATGTTTGATTCCATTAATTGAATTAAAGATGTTTTAATGAATTATATTGAAATGATTGTTACATTGTCATCATGTAACTATTTTGTTCTTTTATTTGCCTCACCAGAAAACAGTCCCACCTCCTCTTGAAGACATTTTGCCTCCTGTTATCAACTTCAGGTTCACATCAGGTAAGCCCTTGAGTGTGTCAGACTAAAGTGTTTGTTTCCGAGGTTAATTCAAGACGTGTTATGTTTACATTCTAATATAATGAGCATCAGGTAAACGAACCCATTTCTATTTTTGAATCACAGATGGGATGGAGATGTAAACTATGCAGCACTAGTGACACCACTCAAAGTGATATTTTAAAACATTATCGACTCCATCATGGACCCTTTGGACAGAAACGTGCCTTGCCCTGCATTCATGTAGACTGGCCTGCGCTCTCACATATCATGACTATGTGGTCCATTTTCTTGCAAACCAGCCTTTTTTTTATGGCTTAAACCCCTTGTAATGCATGTGAATAGCACCTGTTACCGTCTGTTAACAGCTAATGTAAACTGGCTCGTTATGATTCAAGACGGATTTGATTTGTTGTTGAGGAAAACACATGGTGTGTCCTGATTTGTACTCAATTCAGTGTTTCGTTTGTATATACAGGGAACAGCAGAGGTCTAAGTGCAACAGGCTCGTGATGCACAGCATGAAGTTATACGCTGCCCACGAGCCAGATGCAGTTGGAATAACCATCAAGTATTACACGGACGCTGTTTCTACACGGACCCTCACTGTTGCGGTAAGCGTGTTGTAACTTCCGGTTGTCACCTCTGGGTATCCTGTGTGCCTGTTCTGCTGCTGATAGCTTATATTATCTTAACTTAAATCGATCGTTTTAAAACTCTTGATCACGGCAACTGCCTGACGTTATAATCACACGTTACTACAGCTTAAGCACCCACAACTCTCCTTCTCTTAGCGACTGTAACTCCACAGTTGCCTACACTCTTTTCGGGTTTGCTAACGGTAGCTACATTAGCTTGATAGCTAGCCATGGCTCCTTCCCCACCCTCGGGTGCTATTTCCTGCTCTACCTGTCTCATGTTTGGTTACTTCCCTACCTCCTTTACTGGTACCGATACATGTGTTAAATGTAGTATAGTTGTTAGGTTGGAGGCGGGAATCATAGCCATAGAAGCCCGGCTCCGCATTTTAGAAAGTAACTCAGCTACAGTAAAGCCCATGTTAGTCGGTGCGGACCGGCAAGAGGTAGCTCCTACTAGCCGTCCCCCGACAACTCCCGAGCAGCAGGGAGACTGGGTGACTGTTCAGAAGAGGCATTACAGGAGACCCACAGGTCCCCACCAACCCGTTCACGTATCTAACAAATTTTCCCCACTCAGCGAGGCACCCGCTGAGGAGTCAACTCTGGTTATTGGTAGCTCTATTATGAGATACGTGAATTTAGAGACCAAAGCCTCCACAGTCACATGCATTCCGGGGGCCAGAGCGGGCGACGTTGAGGCGCATCTTAAACTGCTGGCTAAAAATAAACGTAAATACAGTAGGATTGTTATTCACGTCGGTGGTAATGATGTTCGTTTACGCCAATCAGAATGCACTAAAGTTAATGTGGCTTCGGTGTGTAGATATGCTAAAACAATGTCGGACACCGTAATTTTCTCTGGTCCCCTCCCCAATCTGATCAATGACGACATGTATAGCCGCATGTCATCATTTCAGCGCTGGTTGTCTTGGTGGTGCCCAGCAAACGATGTGGGCTTCGTAAATAATTGGACAGCCTTCTGGGGAAAACCTGGTCTGATTAAGAGAGACGGCATTCATCCTACTTTGGAAGGTGCACATCTCATTTCGGCAAACATTTCAGGGATTTGTGGACTTAATCCATGACAAACTGGAGTTGAGACCAGGAGGCGGAGTCGCAGTCTTACACGCTTCTCTGCGCTCTCTCCTGGGCAGTCATCCATAGGAATCCCGAACCCAATAAAATACCCAATATTAACGGTGTGTGTGTCTGCCCAAGGACAATTCAAGATGAAGCCTAATAGAGGTGTCATACATAATAACCTAATAAAAGTAAATGTAACAACTACTACAGTGCAACAAAACAGGAAGATTAAATGTGGTCTCTTAAATATAAGATCTCTAGCATCTAAAGCAATATTGGTAAATGATTTAATATCAGATTATAATATTGATATTTGCTGTCTCACTGAAACTTGGTTGAGACATGAAGAATATGTCAGCATAAATGAAGCCACTCCACCCAGCCATATCAATACTCATATTGCTCGAGGCACAGGCCGAGGAGGTGGAGTTGCAGCCATCTTTGACTCAAGTTTACTTATCAATACTAAACCAAAATAAATTATACCTCCTTTGAAAGTCTTGTTTTTAGTCTTACGCATCCGACCTGGAAAACTTTGCATCCAATCTTATTTGTTACAGTGTACCGTGCACCAGGTCCTTATTCAGAATTCTTATCAGAACTCGCTGAGTTTTTATCAACTTTGGTTCTTAAAACAGATAAAGTAATTATCGTAGGTGACTTTAATATTCATGTTGACGATGATAAAAATAGCCTTACTGTTGCATTTAACTCTATATTAGACTCTATTGGTTTCCGTCAGAGTGTAAATAAACCAACCCACTGCTATAATCACACTCTCGACCTTGTTCTGATTTATGGTATTGAAATTGAGCAACTATTAGTCGAACCGCATAATCCTGCTTTATCCGACCATTTCTTAGTAACTTTTGAAGTACTGTTACTAGACTACAAACCATTAGTCAAAAGTCCTGCAGCAGAAACCTATCTGTTAGTGCTATAGCCACATTTAAGGAAGAGATTCCACCAACACTTAACTTGATAGCAGGTCTGCATGTAAGGGAGGAAACTTATACAAAATGTACACCACCCAAATTGATCATGTTGTTGATAGTGCTACAGATGCCCTGCGAATAAAATTAGACTCTGTTGCTCCTTTGAAAAAGAAGAAAATAAAACAACATAGACTAGCTCCATGGCATAATGCCGAAACTCGCAAAATAAAGCAAAAGTCGAGACAACTTGAAAGGATATGGCGTTCCACTAAACTCGAAGAATCTCGTTTAATTTGGCATATTACTCTCAATGAATATAAGAAAGCATTACGTAAAGCGAGAGCAGCTTACTACTCTTCATTAATAGATGAGAATAAGAATAATGCAAGATTTCTTTTCAGCACTGTAGCCAGGCTGACAGAGAGCCACAGCTCTACTGAGCCTTCTATTCCCATAGCACTCAGTAGCAATGATTTTATGTGCTTTTTTAACGATAAAATTGTTACTCTTAGAAACAAAATTAATGACCTCTTGCCTTCGACCAGTATAGTGTTATCAACAGCTCCCGGAAACGTAAGTTCTAATATTACACTAGATAGTAAATTAGAATGCTTTTCAGCCATAAACCTTGAACAATTGAATTCAATGATTCTTTCTTCAAAACCATCAACGTGTATCTTAGACCCGATTCCAACTAAGCTGTTAAAGGAAGTTTTTCCATTAATTAGCACTTCTTTATTAAATATTATGAATATGTCTTTATTATCGGGCTATGTTCCACAATCATTTAAAGTAGCAGTGATAAAACCGCTTCTTAAAAAGCACAACCTCGATCCAGAGGTTTTAGCCAACTATAGACCTATTTCTAATCTTCCGTTCCTCTCAAAAATTCTTGAGAAAGCGGTCGCAAAACAGTTGTGTGATTACTTAAAAAACAATGATTTATTTGAAGATTTTCAGTCTGGCTTTAGAACACATCATAGCACAGAGACAGCTCTGGTTAAAGTCACAAATGACCTTCTAATAGCCTCAGACAAAGGACTTGTCTCTATTCTTGTCTTACTCGATCTCAGTGCTGCATTTGATACTATCGACCATGATATCCTATTGCAAAGACTAGAGCACTTAGTTGGCATAAAGGGAACTGCTTTAGGCTGGTTTAGGTCCTATCTATCTGAACGCTCTCAGTTTGTATGTGTCAACGATAAATCTTCCATGCAAACCAAAGTTAGCCATGGAGTGCCACAGGGCTCAGTGCTTGGACCTATTTTGTTCACATTATATATGCTTCCGTTAGGCAATATTATAAGGAATCATTCTGTACAGTTTCATTGTTATGCGGATGATACTCAACTATATTTATCCATCAAGCCTGATGAAATTAATCATCTAAATAAAATTCAAGACTGCCTTAAGGACTTAAAAACGTGGATGACTTTAAACTTTTTGATGTTAAACACGGCCAAAAAAGTTATTGTACTCGGCCCAAAGAATCTACGAAACAAATTATCTAAAGATATACTAACTATGGATGGCATTAATTTGGCCTCCAGTGAGACTGTAAGGAATCTTGGTGTTATATTTGATCAGGATTTATCCTTTAACGCCCACATAAAATCTATTTCAAGGACCGCCTACTTCCATCTACGTAACATTGCAAAAATCAGGCATATCTTGCCTCAAAACGATGCAGAGAAACTAGTCCATGCATTTGTTACTTCAAGGCTAGATTATTGTAACTCTCTATTATCAGGGTGTACCAAGAAGTCAGTTAAGTCGCTTCAGCTGATTCAAAATGCTGCAGCACGTGTACTAACCAGAGTTAGGAAAAGGGACCACATTACTCCTGTTCTGGCTGCCTTACACTGGCTCCCTATAGAACATAGGATAGAATTTAAAATTCTTCTTCTCGCCTACAAAGCCCTTAATGGGCAGGCGCCATCTTACCTTAAAGAACTCATTATACCCTACTGTCCTACTAGGGCATTGCGTTCCAAGAATGCAGGGTTGTTGGTTGTTCCTAGAGTCTCTAAAAGTACAATGGGAGCCAGAGCCTTTTCTTATCAAGCTCCACATTTGTGGAATCAGCTTCCAGTTTGTGTTCGGGCGGCAGACACCCTATCCGTTTTTAAGAGTGCGCTTAAGACCTTCCTTTTTGATAAAGCTTATAGTTAGGGCTGATTAGATTCAGCCCCTAGTTTAGCTGCTATAGGCTTAGTTTGTCGGGGGACACTTTACTTTACTTCTTCCTTCTCTCTGTCTGTACCTGTGTACTCTCATGTTCCGAATAACCCAGCTTCCCCAAATTTCTTTTTGGTGTCTATCTACGCCGGGACCCTGAGTCGTGGCTGATCCTGTTGCTGTGGTCCTGAGTCCTGGATCGCGAGCCCTGGATCTTGAGTCGTGGCTGTGCCTGTTGCTGTGGTCCTGGATCATAAGTCCTGGATGGATATCCTCGTGGATTCATCTTCTTATTATAGACACATGCATTTCCAAACATTTGGACTACCTATGTTGTAAATGTATTATCTTCTCATTTACATCATCTAATTTACACACGGCATCTATTGCACGTCTGTCCGTCCTGGGAGAGGGATCCCTCCTCTGTTGCTCTCCCTGAGGTTTCTCCCATTTTTTTCCCCCTTAAACTGTGGGGTTTTTCCTTTTTCTGGAAGTTTTTCCTTGTACGATGTGAGGGTCTAAGGACAGAGGGTGTCGTATTGTCTACTGATATTCTGTACAAACTGTGAAGTCCACTGAGACAAATGTAACATTTGTGATATTGGGCTATATAAATAAACATTGATTGATTGATTGATTGAAGTAATAACCATGTGTCTCCATGTATGTTCATGTGTTGTGCTTAACTTGTTACTGTTTTATGAAAACGTTTGAAATAATCCCATTTTAATAAAATGTATTAACATGTCCATAACGTTCCCTTTTTTAAATCTATTTGTTTAATCTGCAATGTTTCAATGCTACCAAATATTTAAAGGGTTGGATTGAAATCAGGAAGAGTTTGTCGTATATAGGTTCCGGCAACTCAATTGTGTTTTATAATTTACTTTATTTTCTTATCTTATGTGGTTCTCAGCAGATTGTTATTTGCATTGGTTACACTTAATATCTTGGCTTTTAATTGTAGGCTCAACTCATCTTTTCACATGCAGAAGAAATCACATTAGTGAGTTTACCCAATACCTAAAATTGCTTGGAAACTGTTTACACATTGTTTTTAAGTTTTACCAAAGCAACAGTTTTTACAGTGTATGCACACATTAAAAGACATACATAAAAGCACAACAGTCAAAAATACAAAATAACAATCACTTCAAAATCTGTGAAAAAGTTACAATAGTGCAAGACTGTCCACAGCAGTGTAGAAAGTGTAAGGTGCTGGATTTGTGTCTGTGTGGGTGTGGGGTGTTAAAGTCCAGGTCCAGAGGGGGCAGGGGGAGGGAGGGGAGAGAGTTCAGCCTCCTGACAGCCTGGTGGAAAAACTTTTTTTCAGTCGGAATAAGAATAAGATGAGACTCATCATAGCTAAATGAAAGAAACAACAACAAATGTATAAGAATGTATATTGGACTTCCAATTTTGGATGCCTGGAGAATTACATGAATGCTGTATTCTCACAAGGAAATTAACAAGCAAAGATTGGAAAGGAAATAAAGCAAAGTGTAAGAAATAACTGCAGTTCTTAAAATGTTACCAGCCTGGTACAAAAAACTGTTTTGGTCTCTAGTTAATTTCGCCTGCCATGACAACTGTGAGGGAAGAGGTGAATTGTACATTAAACTTACATTTTAGGACTTAAAAATATGCATAACTAAGGCCATGGATGCTTTTAAATTATGTTACAGGTCTGGCCTGTCCCCTTAAGGATGGAAGCCGCAAGGCATTGTGAGACAGAGAGTTGTGTACATGATGTGATGACCACAGCGAATTATTTATAGTTGATGTCTTCGCACAAAATAAATCTAAAAAAGAAGGAAAGAAAGAAGGCGGTAAGCAGTTTTGTGATGTGGAGATTATCTAAAGGCTGAACAATACTGTGTGTGTGTGTGTGTGTGTGTGTGTGTGTGTGTGTGTGTGTGTGTGTGTGTGTGTGTGTGTGTGTGTGTGTGTGTGTGTGTGCCTTCAGTGTGATGCAGCACATTTCAGTTTTTCAGTTTCAGCTCACTCCGCCTGTCCTCCTGCTTCAACCCAAACCCACTTTACAAAACGCTATCTGAGGAAGACTGGTGTCTCGCGCCTGCTTTGGGCTGCCAGATGGTACTGTGTCAGAACTTTGAATTATTCAGCTGTCCCTTAGCAGATTGAAGCCGTTGTGCGTAAGACAACTTGGCTGGCCTCTTACTGTGCGGGAACCCGCAGAGGAACATGTTCAGCTACTGCACACATCAAGTTATGCAACTCCACATTCAAAAGTCACTAATTCAAAATGTAGGCCTGACTCTCACTTTACTGCAGCGACGGAATATTATTTTTTCCTTTTCCAGATCAGACTGAGGGTGTAATGCTCTCACAGGGAGAGATGAGGATCATAAATTATTCACCTGATCCGACTTTTATGTGTGAATGCTGAGCTTACAGCGCGCTGGCACATCAAGAAACAAGCAGTTAAGCTTTTAAATATATACACAGTATCTGTTTGTGCCGTTCTAATGCATCACATTAGGCAGAGTGTGTCAAATACAATTATGGAAATGACTAAAGTTGGATGAGAATGTGTGAAAAGCAATAAACCAAAACATTGTCATACCTTTTCTGAAAGACATCATGTGGGTCCTTTAATGTGCTACAATTACCATACTGGCCATTAGTGATATTAGAGTGAGGCTTTACTGATGCCAGGGATCATGATTAGAGCCATAACTTTGCCGGATAACTCCTGTCACTTAAACAGAGCCATTGACACTATGAATACACGCCATTACAAAATACTACTGTATAATATAGCACCACATTAGGGATGATATATGTTCCATATTTCACTTCCTCAGACCTCTCTCGTTTGGCTCAGAATAAAACCAGCCACACTTTGTCAAGGTTGAGATGATCTCAATGAAAGCGGCCCCGTCCCTATTTATGTTTGCTGTCAAAGTGTTGTTGGGGGGGGGCTAATCCTTTCACAACAAGATGAAGAAATCCACTTCACATGGAGGGTGCTGTGTGTACAGCTGAGTATGTTCTGTAATCACCATAAGAGCGAGGGGGGGTTGGCGCTGTGATCTCGGCTGAGTGGCTCCACAGCGACGCTCTGGAGATTACCTCCTCCACTAAGAATCACTCAGAATTAGAAAGGAGCCTTCTCATGTGAAATGGTTTAATAGCACGTCTTCAGTCAAGAGGCCTGTCCTACACACTGCTCAGACCTGAGGCTCTTTTCCAAAAAGTGGTCCAATTTCAGATGAGGGCCTGAGAAAAATTAGACAATCTGATATCCCTATACGGTAATTACTAGGGGTGCACCGATACATCGGCCAGACATCGGCATCGGCCGATGTTCGCCCTATTTTCTGCCATCGGCACATCGGCAAATGAGGTGACATTCGCCGATGCTTTTCTTATTTTTTTCCGCGTTCCGTCATAACATCTGCGGCACCCGTAGTTTGTTTATATAAAACAAAATATTAACTAATGAAAACAAAAAAACAACATGTATTGGGGGACTATTTCACTGTTTCACCCAGAGATCCGCGGTTTGCAAAAAGTGTTCCGTTGACACGGCCCGGGTATAATAAACGGGGCACTCTCTTTTCCTCTCTCCCTCTCTCCCTCTCTCCCTCTCCTGACAGCCGGTCCGTATCCGTCTCATGCAGCTCGCTGATCCAGTAATGAGTGATCCGACGGTAAAGAATACATATATTTATAACTAGAGTAGGTAGATTCAGAGGTCCGCTCACCGGTCCCTCACAGCGGGCAGAGCTGCAGGTGATCCACTGCGTACTTTCTAAACAGCGTACTATGATGTTATAATAACGACCTTGCTCAGCCTTTGAAACTGAAACCATTTTGTGAGAATTTTGTTTTGTTTTTCCTGGCAGAAAGTGGAATAACAACAGTGGAAAGAAATTACATTAAAATATCGGTATCGGCATCGGCCAAATTGTTATTCTTAACATCGGCATCGGCCAAGAAATGTAGCATCGGTGTGTCCCTAGTAATTACACAAGGTCATTACTGCAAGTATCTGCTAATTGCATCTAACTAATGTATATATGCACATTTTCCACCGAGTGACTCTGCTTCTTTGAAAACACTGTTGAATTAAAGGTCAGCTATTGTGCAAAATGCACTTTTTGATGTCTTCTATACATAAATATGTGTCCCCGTTGTGTCAGTAGACTCACTAATGGCGCGTTTCCACTACAGCGCGTTTCCCGGCCTCGCTCGGCCTCGTTAGGCCTTGTTAGGACCAGCTCACTTGATGGCGCGTTTCCATTACAGTTTAGGAACTGGGGCAGTAACTATAGTAACGCAGTGTAGGCGGAGCGATCGGCTTTTTGGTGGGCGGAGTCACGCTGCTTAAAACTGCCGTGACGCCATCTTCAATGCGAACATAAATGTAAGGATAAAATAGACTTATTTGTTAGAAGTGAGCTTTAGAACAGATAGGGACACAACGCTTTCAAGCAAATAACAGAGCGTTAGAAAAAACGTACCATGCAGAGACTCCAGTAACGCCGTTGCAGAGTCCAGGCCTCCATCCCTCCCAACGCTAGCCGGTCTTTGGCCGTAAATGGTGTCCATTAGCTCAAACCACTTCCAGTTTTTCCTACTGGCACCACTCGTGTTGTTATTATCTTTGACCAAGCGATATTCACTCTTCATCTTTTTGAGTTTTTCCCTACACTGCACGACAGTCCTCGAGTAGCCGCTTGTGGACATCTGTGTAGACCTCCTGAAATACTTTAATATTGCGAGTTGTCCCGTCGAGCTCTCGCTGGATCTTATCATCTGCAATGTAATGTAGGAACGTCGTCACTTCCTCGACCAACCACGGCGTGCTTTTCTTTGCCATTTTAGCTCCTCTGTGGACAAAAATGCTGTTTATAAAAATGCTGCAAGCTTCGCTATATATATATGCGACGCCAGGGATTATCTCGCGCGCCGATTGTGACGATTCTCTCTGACCAATCAGCAGTCGAGAGTGTTGACGTCACAACTCAGTCTGGTTGTTCCTGGCCCTAGAACCACGATTTTATGAGGCCAGAAAAACTGTGAATTAGGACCCGCCGGCCGGTACTAGGCCAAGTGGAAACCAAACCAAAGTCGGGCCGCTGACGTCACAGCCCTCTTAAACCGTGCTCCGCGCTGTAGTGGAAACGCGCCATAAGTGTCAGAAAATAAAACCCTCTCTCTTTTCCTCCGTACCCAAATCTCTAAAAACGGGGGAACAACGGAGCTGATCCAGATTTGCTGCATCATGACTGTTAAGGGAAATGTTTACATATGGGTGGTTGACGTGACGCCTTGTTTTTCTGTTCATGGTGACAAATATATATAATAACTGGTGATATTTTATTAAAATCTCAATTTTTATTAACATCTTGATCTTCAATAACCAATCCATCTGTAATTCATGAGCTCTATACTTCTAATATTTAAATATTTGGTTTGAAACATGAACATTGTCCACTGGTGTGACTGTCCGGGGTCACATTGCCAATCTTCAAACTACTGTAATAAACAAAATAATACAATAAAATACTTTAAATAGCTTTTATACACATAATAGCAATGTTTACTTTATGAAACTATAGGTTTTAAGTATTCATGTACCAAATCCAAATGCTTATGACGCATTTCCACCTAGTGTGACACCATTTTGTGAATATAGAACAGGCATTCATTTGGGGACCCATCATTGAGAGAGGGCCTTATTTATCCAGGAAGTACAGAAGACATCCCTGGACCACATGCAATGAACAGAGGGTGAGTTTTGGCTCAGATATTTATCATAATATTTCTATTTTTTATCAGAAATGGGACCAATTACGCTGTCCTTTGGTGTGACTTACTGAAATTGTTGATATGAACATTTTAATACATTTATATTATTTTACATTTAAATATGATGTAAACCTTACACTGTAAGTTTGGATTGAAGGCTCTCTAGCATACAGCTAGGCTGCAAACTGACAATGTAACTGAAAATGTCCACTGGTGTGACAGCATTGTCCTATAGTGTGACGTAAAGTCAGCGTCACACTAGTGGAAATGGCTGTCACACCAGTGGACGTAGGTTATAAATAAGGCCTAGATAGATGCATTTTAAAATGTATTTAGACTACTTATATAATAAGTTTTCTAACCTTTTGAGTACACCGAAAGTAAAACATTTCTACTGTTTTCTATTTGTTTAGTTTGAGGTCCAGGCGGAAGGTATGAGAGACAGGCAGACGATGACTAGTACGGATAGGACAAGAAAGTACAGGGAGAGGTTGAATGAAGATCCAAGGAGGAGAGAGGATCTCTTGAGAGAGAGACGCAGAAAGTAAATTTAACATGCCACCAAGAATGATTAAACGACTAAAATGTTTCATTACATGGGCAGAAATGCTTAAAGGGGACCTATCATGCAAAATGCACTTTGTGATGTCTTTTATACATACATATGTGTCCCCGGTGTTCCAGGGAACTCACAAAGTGTCAGAAAACACAACCCTCTCTCTTTTCCTCCATACCCAAATCTCTAAAAACGGGGCTGCAACGGATTTGATACGGGTGGATTTTTTATTTGCACCTTTTTGACGTAATGTAGGTGCACTCCGCCTGATTGGTCAACTCTCCACCAATCAGGGGAATGAGAGGTTGGGCCATGTTGACTCTCCACTCGTAATCACAGCAAGCATGATAACATGACGCTCGTGCCGGGGCCGTCACCCCCCCCCCCCTCTTCCGCATGGGGGCGTGGTCAGCTGAATCAGACCTTGCAAAGAAAGAGCTGGAGTGAGGCAAAATGAGGCATGGCTAAAATGCATGATCTGTTTCGTATTTTGAAAATTAAAACGTATTAATATAACTTATATATATATACCTTATATATTATTTAAATATAGCATGATAGGTCCCCTTTAAAGGGCCCATGTCATGGCCATTTCCACTGATCATAATTCCATTGTTGAGGTATACTAAAATAGATTTATACTGTGCATTTTTCCAAACTCACATTGGTTTCGCATAAAGCATCTCTGTAAAGTATGTGTATTCAGCAGTATTCACTCTCTCCACTAAACGGCTCGTTGCAGCTCTTGCCCCCCCCTCCCTGTGAGCACAGTGTGCTCTGATTGGTGGGGACGTTGTGAATCGCGCTGAGCTCCGTGGAGGTGTGGTTTCCTTGTTTAGTGATACACAGCGAAACACAGCCAAACTCATCCTGAGCACACACAAACTCACAGCCGAAGTAAAACAATAAGTGTGGCTTGATATTGAGTCAGAAAAAGGTTGATAAACGCTGTGAGAATGGGTCTGCAGAGAGAATTTCGCCGCGATCCCAACTGTCTGTTATCAGCCTGCAGCCAGGGATGAGAAATCAGCAGAGCTGCCTGCACTGAGTGTGTGTGTGAGGAAGTCCGTGGATTGGTTAATTTGGACCAATCAGCAGAGGCTTAACGTAACGGCTCCGCGGACGTAACGTAACGGCTCCACGGATTGGTCCATTTGGTTCCGGGTACGAGCTGCAAACGGACCCATCCGTGGAGCAAAGAAAGAAACTGAGAAATCTCCAACAAGGCGTTTTGGGGAGGAATTTTTTATGTTAGAGTTTTACTCGCTACAGGGTGTACTTTGAGGGTTTGTGACTTTGCAGACCGTTTACATGCATAAAAACCTACATAACACACAAGGTGACGGGTAATAACCGGAAAAGCATGACATGGGACCTTTAAGGTTTTGTCCTTTTTTCTGCAGATATCAGGAGAAAAGAGTGAATGGAGAAATTGTTAGCCTCAGTGTGAAGTCTGTGTCAGCAGCAACAAAAAAGCCGCTTCAAGAAAAATGGGAGAACTCAAAAAGGAGATGTAGGGCAAGGGACAGGGCCAATATGCAGGGGTGCACACAACTTTTTTGCCCTGGTTCTCAAAGGAGCACCTGGAGATGTTGCTTGGTGCGCATCCTTAAAATGAAATAAACCGGACCTTTTGAGGGGTACTTGACTTATGAACGGGGAGGGGGGGAGGTGCGCTAGTGAGCACGCAGCAGGGTTACTGTGCGGAGCGCATAAAGCAGACCCTTCACGCGATAGCGAGGGGTAGAGCGAGGGATTGCAGATGCCGTGGTGCTCGCGGACGGATTAAAGCAATTAAACCTAAATAGCTCGCGAATTATACTTTGGCGGCCCGCCCAAGTAAAGTCTATGTGTGGGAAACCCTGCTATCTTACCAGTTCTTATGCAACTCGCAAATATATCTTCTCTCTCTTCTCTCTTTTCTATCTTTTCTATCTCTCTCTTCTCCTTTTCTCCTTTTCTCTCTCCTCTCTCTCTCTCTCTCTCTCTCTCTCTCTCTCTCTCTCTCTCTATGTTGGTGCACAAATGCGCATTTTTTCAAATGATCCGGTGCTCTTTTTTGGCGGGGGGTGTGCATGCTCACCTGCGCACCAGTTATGTGCAGCCCTGCCAATAAGGCTATACTTGAACTAACTCCACAGTCACCTCAGGCTGATGATTAACCGTCTGACCATGAAGAGGTCAATGAAGTCCTAGTACCTCTTTTATGCAGCACACCAACACATTCCCCCAAGAGGGCTCCAATCAAACCCAAGGGATTAAAAAGAAAATCCGCTGTCAAAAAGCAGCTGAAGAAGCTATTGATTCAAAATAAGAAATTACTTAAACAAGTTAAAGCAGAAAAACGAAAAGCTGAGAGGTTTAGAAGGCAGAATCAACGCCTCATACAGACACGGAACGTTTGTGGGAAAAGTCCCTCAAGAACAAAACAGTCCAAACAAGGATACATTGCTGGACAAAGAAAAGAAAAGTCCTTCTTGACTAGAGATGAGAACAGCAGACTTCTCCCTGGGAAAAAATACATTATTGGTAGGAAAGAAAAAATGCAGAGAGTACTAGCAAAATCTTTAGTTGATTTGCGAGTACAACCAGACATGTGAAGCACATCATGCAATATCATATAGACAGTTTGTACGATATAAGCCATTCTTTGTCACAGAAGCCCGATCAAATGATCGTAATACATGTGCCTGCTACCAGCATGAAAACATGCGGCTCCGAATTGACAGCTTGTCACAGAGGGGTATACTCTCCTCAAAAAGCCTATCATATCTCCTCTCAAGTATTACTTGTAATACTGAAGACTTACATTTTATGAATCGAACATGCACAAAGTGCTGCTATGATGAAATCAAGCTTGCGGCTTATAAACCAGACGAGCGAGCCAGATGGGAACACTGGACGAAGGAAGACGTGGTGGTTGGGAACAAAACATATAAAAACTGGGTAAAGAAAACAGAAAATGGTACAGTGTCAAAACTTGTTGAGGAATTCAACAGAGAGTTGGACGCCATTGCCATCCATCATTTCAACTGGCTTCACCAGGCCAGAAATTCAGGCAACTGAAAGACAACCTGAGAGAGAACGAAATAGTTCTAAGTATTGACTTCTCTGAAAATGATGCCTCTAAATTGAACACAGAGATTCAGATATTAAGAAGCTGCCATCCTAAACCAACAGGTTATGGGCCGAGGAATCATACGGGCAGAAACCACCATCACTGCGCTACGGAACGCAGGTGAAACGTTAGGCGACGGCCTACTGATAGCCATGGTCTTAAAAGAAAAACACAGAGAAATTAAGCACAACAGAGTCGAGTGATAACGTGATGAAGACTCAAGCGAGACCCTGACGGCGGCCCGCCAAGCAAGGTGCATATGACAGGAACAGTGACAATGCAGATATTGTATGTTTTAAGTGCGGCACAAAAGGCCACCGAGCGAGAGTGTGTCGGCAGAAGACATGGTGTAGTCAATGCAAAAGTGACACACACAAAGATGCCACGTACAGGCGTAAAGATAGACAAGATGGCGTGGAGAAAAGTCTCAGAAGAAGATGGCAGTGGCGGCGACGACGCAGATTATGTCTTCAGGATCAAAGACAGAGAAACCAGGGTCCAGCAGCAGCAGCACGGCATCCAGGAGAAGGGCCTCATCACGGACATCACCAAGTTCAAAAACTTCGATGACATGTTCAAGCCAGAGACACACTGCGTGGAGCTGGCAGACGGTACCCGGTGCAACAGCGTTGCTCAACGCAAGGGAGAAGCAGAGGTTTGCCTGGTCGACAGCGGAGGACGGCGACATACCACTACACTGAGAAAGGCGTTGTTTATACCGTCATATCCCCAGGACATCTTCTCAGTGAAGGCAGCGACCGCCAGCGGAGCCACGGTCGTTTTCAAGCAGGGAAAAGACGCTTTGATACACAAAGACGGTACAAGGTTTGACATTCATATGTACAACAGGTTGTATTATTTGCACACTGAAGGTGAGAATAGTGACAAGTGCAATGCTTGCCATGAGGTACAGACGTGGCATGAAATACTAGGCCACTGTAATTATGACGATGTGCTAAAAATGCAAAATGTGGTTGAAGGTATGCAGATCAACGGCAAAACAGATAGACCCGACCAAGAATGTGAGGTGTGTATTCAGGGGAAATTTGCACAAACCAGAAATAGAAATCCTGATAGTAGAGCAAAGGCTCCATTACAAATGGTACACACGGACTTAGCCGGTCCGGTAGCTACAGAGTCAAGAGATGGTTACAAATATGTAGTCATTCACTGATGACTACTCAGGTGCAATATTTGTATATTTTCTAAAAACTAAAAGTGACACGGTAAAGGCAACAGAAAAATTCCTAGCAGATACAGCCCCATACGGGAAAGTGAAGTGTATAAGGTCAGACAACGGCACAGAGTTCACATGCAGGGATTTCCAAACATTGTTAAGGAAAAACAGGATTAGACATGAGACGTCGGCCCCGTACTCACCCAACCAGAACGGTACAGCGGAGAGAAGCTGGCGTACTCTTTTTGAGATGGGTAGGTGTATGCTAACTGAAAGTCAGCTACCAAAACAGTTATGGAACTACGCAGTCCAAACAGCAGCCATAGTACGTAACAGATGTTTTAACAGGCGTACAGGACAAACCCCTTACCAGATGCTGACAGATAAAAAGCCTAACGTCTCTACAATGCAGAAGTTTGGGTCTGTATGTTACACATACAAACAGGACAAGGGAAAACTTGATTCCAGGTGTGATCAGGGGCATTTTGTGGGTTATGACAAGAACTGCCCCGCGTATTTGCTCTATCACCCAGATACTGAGAAAGTACAAAAGCACAGGCTAGTCAAGTTTGTAAACAAGGTAACTGTGGAGAAACAGACACAGGCCGTATCTCATTTCCGAGATTCCCCTCCTCGACTCCTATCCTGTGTCTTAGTCCCGCCCACAGGAGATGCGAGCGGAGGAGCCGAGGAGGGGAGCCGAGGAGAGAGGAGTGGAAGCAGCAGGCGGTTAGAGAAATTAGAACTCCTTTCCTCTGAGCGGTCATATTAAAGAGACGTGCATTAATGATGACAGGAGGCACAGCAGCTCCCTGTCTGATGGACAGATGTGTTCATGACGACTTATATATTTACTTTTAATTAATTCACAGTGCGGTATAATGAGACAATAACAGGCTACAGATGGGGACATATATATACACACATATATTTATATACAATTTCAGAATCAAACAAGTATGAAAGCACTCTCATAATAACGTAACACTATCAGAGACTGGATATATATCCCCCCCCCCCCTCTGGTCGCTACAATGAGGAAAAAGAATTACGGGCCAAAAGTTGTATTTACAAGTATTAAAAGTAAAAGGAGGACACCAAACCAACTGAGACCTGTCTGTCCGCTGCATCTACAGTACGCACACACTGTCCCACACACACCTACACCACACACACCTACACACTGTACAACACACACCTACAGCTCCTAAAGCATAATCAGGCTACAGCCGTTGTGTATTTTATTATGTGAAGCACTAAATGGTTTTAGAAAAATATCGACTCTTTGTTTGTAGATATCTACTAAACTAAAGCAAATAAAGACAGTAGGCCTGTTATACTGAGTGATAAGGGAGGCGTGTGGCGCAGTGGGTTGAGCGTTGGTGTTTGGATCAGGGGGGTCACAGGTTCAAACCCCACTGCAGTCAGCATGTCGTTGTGTCCCTGGGCAAGACACTTCACCCCAAATTGCTCCTGTGGGGATTGCCTACAGTATTGAGTATTAAGTCGCTTTGGATAAAAGCGTCTAACAAGTAACATGTAATGTAATGATATATTATACACACTGCTCTGCTTTCTGCACAAACCTCACAGCTGTTCTCTCTGTAAACATCGCGTCGCGATGAAAGCAGTTAATAAAATAATATCCAGGGGATGCATGCAGAGCTGTCATTGGCTGAGATAAGAAAGGCCATGCGTCACGACTCTTTGAAACATCTCTGTAGCCGGAAATGCATCCACGGAGGAACCATGGTGGACCGTGGAGGACCCATCAGTGTATCCTCGATTATAGCTCCTCCAGAGAGCCTCCTCGACGCTCGATCCTCGGTCCTCGATGTGCATTTAGAGAAATGAGATGTCATTCAACATGGCTCGCTGAAATTCATTTCCGGGTCACTACCGGAGGACCAAGGATTCGAGGAGGGGAAATATTTGAAATTAGATACGGCCACAGACATTTGGGTCAGACCCAAATGATGACAAAGACAGTGTGAGGCAGCCTAGGGCTAGCAGGGTCACACAGGAGATAAATGAGAGTACAGAGAATACTAAAGAGACTAGTGCACAAAGTGACAGTCCAGTAACTATGTCGGATGACAGTAGCCAAACACAACCAAGTCGGACAGATGATGAATCTGAGGGTGGGAGGTACCCGACTAGAGACCGAAGGAAACCAAGTCACTTAAAGGACTTTGTAACTGAAGACAGTGATAGTGATGCGATTCCAACTACCGTAGACTACTGCTACAGAGCAGTATGTGGCATTCAACAGACATTTAAGGAGGATATGACGTCAACTGACTCAAAAGAGTGGGTCAAAGCCATGGATGACGAAATCCAATCATTAAACGACAACAACACATTTAGCCTGACAAATCTGCCAAAAGGCAAAAAGACAGTGGGGGGCAAATGGGTTTACTCTATCAAAAGTGATATTGAGGGGAATGGACAAGTACAAAGCAAGGTTTGTGGCCAAGGGCTATAGCCAGAGGATGGGGATAGACTATGGAGAGACTTTTTCCCCCACGGCCAGCTTGACGAGTGTAAGAGTGTTGTTACAGAAAGCAGCACAGGAGGACTTGCTACTGCATCAGATGGATGTAAAAACAGCGTACTTACACGCTCCTATAGATTATGAAATCTATATCGAACAACCAGAGGGTTATGAAGAAAGAGGTGAAGGTCTAGTGCAGGGGTCGGCAACCCCTGGCACGCGTGTGGCACGCGGCACCGTAACCAGTGGCACACTAGGAATAAGTGTGCAAAATATTTTAAAATTTTATTTTTCGGATCCTGAACGAGACCGCTGCCAGGGCGCGTCTCCCCGTTACCTGCAGAAGGAAGCCATGCACGCAACGCAGCCCCGCTCTCTTTAACTCCAGGCGACTTTCTGCGACTTTCCTCCGTGGTGCAGTGCTGATCGTTTCACCGCAGAGGAAAGTACTTCACAAATTGCAGTACCCTTAAGGAGCTGTACAAATGCCGCAGTTTTTGCGTGGCTGTGTCTTTAGTTGAAAGCCCAGTGGCGATCATCTCTCATCGAAATAATATGCTACAAAGTGGCGGACTGGCCATCTGTGTGTTGAACTTTCCTGTCGGCTCCCAGACCGTAGTCGAGGAAACAGGGGGATGACTCTCTGTCGGCTCCCAGGGCAGAAGCAACAAGCTTCAGGTTCAATAACCCACTTTAGCTTAAATGACTGGAGAGAGGCGAGCTCTTCTTGGGAGGCCGTTGCATTTATTGAGTTGTTCTTCTGTTTCACAAAATACATCACAGACCTCTGTTTTTCTGCTGCCTCGTTTCACTTCCAGAAACATACACACGCTCGCTCACTCTCGCTCTACCATCCACACACACACACATGCACACGCCACACCCCTCTCTCTCTCTCTTAAAGGGACAGCGATCTCATCTCACTCTGCATGACCCTAATATCATAACATGTGTGTTCTGGAGAATCACAGAACGGACGATCGTCCTTATTATTATTATGCCGTTCAAACCAATTATTTAAATTTGTTTGTTGAATTCGGCATCATGTAAGTTGCGCTGACAGGTCCACACACTGCTTCCCCGCAGCGAGGCTAGTGTCGAGCTCCCCCCCCCCCCGTTGATAATTCACGATCGTCGGCACGCTGATAACAATTTTTTTTTGTAATGGCACTTCATATCAAAAAGGTTGCCGACCCCTGGTCTAGTGTGTAAGCTAGAAAAATCTCTTTATGGTCTAAAACAATCCAGTAGAAATTGGAACAGGATTTTGCACGATTGTTTAACTGAAGACGATTTTGCACAGAACCCAGCAGACCACTGTGTCTATGCCAAAGAGACTGAAGGTGGAAAGGTGATAATAATCATCTGGGTCGATGATCTGATAATTGCAGCTAGCAATGACAAAATACTGAAGGAAGTGAAAGAGATGCTCTCTGCCAAATTTAAGATGAAAGATTTAGGCAGGCTAAAACATTTTATGGGTATCGATTTCAAACAGTCGGATGGATGTGTAAAGATGTCACAGGAAAAGTATGTTACAAGATACTGGAGAGGTTTAACATGCAAAACTGTAAACCCAGAGAAACACCCTGTGATCAAAAACTTGACTATACAGAAAATGCAGTAAAAATGGATGATGTCAGGATGTACAGTACAGAGAGGCGGTAGGCAGCCTTATATACCTGACCAAGGCCAGACTTAAGTTTTGTTGTGAGCAAACTATCACAATATTTTGCTGAGCCTACAGAGGAGCAGTGGGTAACTGTGAAACACGTGTTAAGATACATTAGAGGCACTATAGAGAAAGAGTTGTGTTTCAGAAGAAACGATAGTGAGAAGCTACCTACAGTGATGCCGACTGGGCAGCTGATGCCGACTGGGCAGCTGATGCCACCGACAGGCGCAGTACCACAGGATACTGTGTAAGCCTCAGTAAGAACAGCTCTTTAGTCTCATGGAAGAGTAAGAAGCAGCCTACAGTGGCGCTTTCCACCTGTGAGGCGGAATACATGGCTCTGGCTTCAACTATACAAGAGTGTATATATCTAGACCAGTTACTGGAGGGTATCGATGATTACAAATATACACAAACAGTAGAGTAGTGTATGAGGACAACCAGGGAACAATTGCCCTAGCCAAAAACCCTGTAAGCAGACAGAGGTGTAAGCACGTGGACATAAAGTACCACTTCATAAGATCAACTGTAAAGGATGGGAAAGTAACTCTGGTGTACTGCCCTACTGAAGAGATGGTGGCAGACATAATGACAAAACCTGTAATTAGGCTGAAACTGAAGAAGTTTGCAGGAATCGTTTTTGGAGTTTAAAATGTGTGAGGAGGTCCACATTTTCTTTTTGTTATTTTGTTTACATGTTTGGAGTACAGCAACCTGAGTACAAGTGTGGGTGTTCAGGGAAATGTTTACATATGTCCTCAGTTATTATATGTATAGAGAGATTATGTCTATTCTGTACTGTAGGGATGTAATATTGTTATTGTACCACTGTGAGGCACTGTAGTGTTACGTGCTACGTAAGGACGCAGGCTTGCGTGATGTAAATGAGGGTGTGTTCACCTGATGCACATGTACACTGTCTATGTGTGGTCATTCTGAGTTAGCTCGGCTGAGCGAAAGGAATCACCTGAGAAGCAGAGGAAAATAAATCATGCTCAAGGGCTAAACAGTTCATCATCTCCGTCTCCACTATTTCTCTCCGAGTGCAACGTATTAAGAAGCTGCCATCCTAAACCTCAACAATGACGACATTACTAACATGTGGGCTGGCTTTACGCCCACAGCCCTATCAGAAATGTTGCTATCAGAAACACTGCGCGACGTGTTTTGGAAGTAATATGGTCTGTGTTTACATTAGCATTGCTAGCACTCAGAGCTAACGCTGTACTGGAGAGAATATGTGTAAAGAAGCCGGATATAAAAGGTACTGTCCTTGTGGTAAACCCACGAGAGAAAAAGCATTTGAGCTCCATACTGTTTCAGAAATAATCCATGATGTGATTTGGAACACAATATGGCATTTAATCACTTATTTTCTTTCATCTGTCAGTTGAGGCTTTTTAACAAAAGCTAAATAGCTGTGCGTTAAAAGAGGTACCATTTTGGATCTTGTTATTTCATTCTGTTCGAAAAATACATCCCATCTCTAATGTGAGGGAGGGGAGCTGAGACTGCTCGGCACTGCAGACTCAGGTCACAGACCTTCTATTCTTTTCCCCAAAAATGCACCTTTTCATAATGTTTATCAGATAAGGAACATGACAAATTGGAGAGGAAAATGCTGTAGGGTTATAATGATCATTATGTTTTCGTTTTTTGGCTTTTATGGTTTTGTTCATCGTCACATATGGAAAATATGTGAATGTCAATACATAAGCAGTCCATTGTTTAAACCTACTGGTTATAAACAAATATTTGGACTGAAAAGGTTGCATGTATCCCCTCACAGAGGAGGGGGGGGGCACAGACTCAGGAAGGCGAGGCTGTAAATATTAATGGCTACGCTAACAGTGTGGATCAGATCATTGGAAGGGATGTTGTTCAGCTCCTACTTTTTTTAGTTGCTGCAAACGACTTGTACATATTTTACAAGCACAACATGTTACTTAAACTGTAACATCAGGAATGGAGGACTAAATGCATATACACACACACACACACACACACACACACACATACACATACACACACACACACACACACACACACACACACACACACACACACACAGGTAAGCAGGTCAGGGACAGGCAGCTGGAACAGGTGGCTGGAAGCAAAATCTATGAGCTCATTTACATTAGAACAATGACAATCAGGCGGCGATGTGGAGAAGTGGAGATGGGTCAGAACGCATCAGGTGATGGTGGGTGGAGGAAGAATGGTGGGAATTGGGATGGGCAGTGGGGAGAAAAAAAAGTGTATGACTAAAGAAAAAAAGAGCATACTGTAGGAAAATCCATTTGTTCAAATGTCTTGAATCTTTATGAAGGTGGACGTTTCCTTTAAGGGAGCCGACAGTATTACTAACTAGGCTGGCAAAGCCTTTGAGAAAAACGGATTGATTTACCACATCAAAGTCTGTTTACAGATGATGGGAAGGTTTTACTGAAACTAAGATGTTTTGTTTCAAGTAAGTTGTTGAGTCTGAAAGTAGAGTGAGAAGGAATTGGTCTTAAGGACTTCTTCAGCCCCCTGCTCCTCTCTGCAGCAGGATACATTAGCTTCTACTAGTATCCAGTGTTACAGTAATCAGATTACATTTGCCTGTAACAGTAGTGTGTAACAGTAATGCGTTACTGTTGGTTCAGCAGTAATTACTTTAAAGTTACTAAGCAAAATCATCTAATGACCTGCGTTACTTTAAGGACTTAGATATCTGCATAACGGGAGGATATAAAAATAAATAAAATGTCTCTTTTCTCTTGCTCTACATGTTCATGGATGAGGAGAAAGAAATGGCAGAGTGTCATAGCAGAGATAAACAGGATGTTGCAGCGTACATCGTGGAGGTCATGATGCCCGTTACCACGGTAGAATCATGATCTTTCCCAAACATATTGAAGATAAAGGTAACTGGGGGCGGCCGCCATCAGACAGGAACACTTTGGGGGCGACCTGGACCGGAGTTCTGATGAAACTGAGCTACAGAAAAACATGATGTTCAGACAGAGAGCAGAATCAGAGGTCTGTGTTCAGGACTGTCCTGTTCAGATGAAGGGTTTGTGCTGACCCGGCATAAATGAGGTTAACTTTATATTGTTATTTCTCAACCGATTCATGGTGCATCTTGATGTTACAGATTAATCCAAAAGTAATGTAACTAGTAACTTTCAGCAGTGAGTAACTAAGTAAAGTAAGGCATTACTTTTTTAAAGTAACTAATTATGTATAGGTCATTACTTTTTGAGTAACTACCCCAACACTGCGAGCATCACACACCGCAATCTCAGACCAACACAGTCTCACTCCCTGAACGTCCAGGAGCGACGCTTGGTCAGGGTCCTATGGCGTGCAGTTGTGACGCGCCGAGTCTCCTTCAGCTTCATAAACGGACGCAAAGAGCTTTCAACTGATTGCAATGTATTCCCATCGGCGGCGGTATTTGACGCTCAGGAAGCACCGCTTCGGTCCATGTCGGCGGTACTTAAAGGCAATGTGAGCGTCCATTCCCATTGGATAACGGAGGATTTTACACCCGGAAGTAAGTATTCTCTTTACTGTCGATTGATTTTAACAGTGATATCTGCACTACTCATCAACTCAGAAACACCAGATTATCCTTGTTAATTACACAACATTGATTGGTTTAAATTGTGTACAATGCTTTTGTATTTTTCCCCTTCGATTCGGAGAAACAAATATTTTTTCGGGGGTTTAGGATGGCAGAAGACACTACACTACCCAGAATCCTCAGCTTTCGTTTGGGACTACAACATGTGCTTTGCTTCACAAACCCCGTGATTAGTCCTCAAGCTCTGTGATTGGTTGACCTCCAACTGCATTCCATATGAAAAAAAACGTTTCGTAAAAGATGAAATCATACTTTATTCAGCAGTGCTTGCTTTACTCTTTGAAAGTCATCACATGAATGCATTGTAATAAATGGTTCGGCTGCATTAAATATTACACATCTGTTGTAGTTCTTTATTTATCTACAGAGATCGGGCCTCAGAATAGACCGGAAACTATTCTTTTACCGTTCTGTTTAAATTTCACAATAAAGTTAGCAGTAATATTTTGTTTTGATATTATTGTTTTTTATTAACTATAGACCGCTGGGTCATGTTAAGACCATCTTTTCTGTGTTGCTGTGGGTTTTTTCCATCGCTTTTGTTACAAATATCAAAACAATAAAAAAATATATCCGTCGTAAACTAAACCGGAAACAGCAGTATATTTTATTTTGTTGCCGCCGATGGGAATACATTGCAATCAGTTGAAAGCTCTTTGCGTCCGTTTATGAAGCTGAAGGAGACTCGGCGCGTCACAACTGCACGCCATAGGACCCTGACCAAGCGTCACTCCTGGACGTTCAGGGAGTGAGACTGTGTTGCTCAGACTGATGTCGATAGAGTTGCATTGTGGGTAATGTGGGCTACTGGTTTAACAAGAAAGAAATGTGCGGCGATCAGAGTGGGTGCAGGAATGAGTCCTAAAACCAACAAATGAGTTACCAATTCAGCTTCCTTTAAGGTTAAAGCTTTTTTAAGTGTTTTGATTAGAGGCCTGTGGTTAACACAAGCTTAAGAGATTTTAACGTTTTGTTCTACGACATTATATCAGTCAATTGATACTCCAACTGTAATTTTGCGACGTGTTTTTGTGTAATAAAAAGAGGCGGTTGCTAACACGTGATTAAATGAGAATAGTAAAACATTAGCCACCTTTAGCTTAGCCGTGGTGATGGACAGCCATGTGTTGTAGTTATAGTTGGACATTATCATGTGACAGAAGTTTAATGATACATCAGTGCAAAAACTCCTTTAAAGGAAAGACTATAGTATGCAACACGGGTTTCGCTTTTATTTTCGCGTTTTGTGTTAGACCTACTTTAAGAAGTGTTACAGTGTAATAACCGATTATTTGAAAACAGCACCTAACTGGTGACAAATCATAGTTTTCCTTTCAATGGCATGAAGATGTCCTGCAGTGCTTTGATAGTCTAGTTCCGTTGGTCAATTCAGACTTGTTCCCCACAATAACATAACTCTGCCTTTATGTATTACTTCCCTTACTTCCCTGATATCACTACAGTACAACCTGAGGCGATAAAGATATTTTGTATCATGTCTAATTCCAGTTTTCACGCATCATATTATCTGTTCAATCTTGTACTGTAAGAAAAGAGACAAACATGTTGTTCCTGAGGGGAAAACCGGAGAATCTGATCAAGATGAAATCAAAACCAGTCCAGGGGTTCACTGTCTCTGTCTCCAGACCCCAGAGGTTCCTCTGAAGTGATTCACTTTGCATAGAGTGCTTGCTGGTTTATACTTAAATAATACACAGCTTAGACAGTAATATCTATTCTGTATGTCACTACATATGAGTGCTTGTGATTATTGACTTTCTGAACAGGTAATTACTCATACACACTGTTGACCAGGCCTATATCATTGCTGTCATAACAAATTCACTTCTAATGTGTTTTCAGTAGAACAATCAATACATTGATATGAGGGAATCTGTATTTACTGTTGCCAAAGATATTAAGACTCACACATTGCTGTACTTTTTAGCATTCAGAGCAGAGCCTGAGACACTCTGAACATCCTCCGGCCCCCCATCCGGTCCAAACAGAGACACAGAGGAGACATCAGAGACAGGCTGGGCATCGATCAGCTTTCATGAGGCTTTCAAAAAATCTCCTTTTCTTTATGAAACAAATGGTAAAGCATGATTTCCCACATGGTGTTGTTATTTGAGAGAAGAAGACAACTTAGTGTTATACTATGCAATAACTCCATTATTAATCTATCCTGCACTTTCCAGCTGTAGTCTTCAGTACAGGCTACCTACAGATCTAACTCAAAGCCTCACTGACTCAATGACTGACTGACTGTATTATTTCTTTGGGGGGTTTGAAATATACCCCACGCTGGATTGTGAGGATTCAGAGGTTTTGGACAGAGGGTGCTGCATGTTTGCAGTACTGTGTGTTCCTGCATTATGCAGGCATGAAAACGGGTCAGGGGTGAAAAAGGTGAGAAGGATATTATCCCTCTAGGGGGGTCGGGGGCATGCTCCCCCGGAAGAAAATGTTGAATATTCCATATTTTAAAGCATCAATCTGATGCATTTTGAGATGCATTTTTTTGCCAACCTGGGGAGAGCTGGAGAAACTTAACTTCAGCCATGAGTCAAAAATATTATGGCCTCCTTACTAAGTATTATGCAAGACATTTCATGCCAGCCTGTCACTGGGTCTAACATTTACAGTATATGAGGCACAATGTGGTAAGGGCTTAATGCAAATGGCTTAATGCATATGCAGATGGTGGACATGCTGTAACTTAACTTGTCTACTCTTCCATCATGACTGACAGCCAATACAATGTTATGTAATTCAGATTTTAATACATTTTATTGGCAAAGATAGCCTAAAACACACAATACAGTGGTTTCCAGGAGCCTTAGAAAACGGGATGGAATGCTCCGCCAAGGTTCCAAGGACCATTGCCTAGAACACAAATTATGTAATTAATTAAAGCTAGTGTATTCCATGTTTAGGTGATGATGCTGCCAGTGACCGCAGCTGATTGTGAATAATAATAATAATAATAAATGATTATTATTATTGTTATAATAAAAATAACAATCTCAAAGTGCTAGTGTACTCTGTCTATGCTGCCTGTGCTGACTAACAGGCCTACACCACCTACCTCTGCATTTGCTATGCGGTTTATAACTGGTACGGGGATCTTTCCCTGGCACTGCTGCCTGATTGTTTCTGACCCCTGGTTGGCTTGACTCTGGCTTGCTGGATTCACCCTAGCTGATGCTGGAAGGAAGCTGCTGGCAACACTATGAGTGGAAGCTATCATCTGCACCTTCTTCTTGTGAACTTCCGTCTGGCAGTGAGCCTGCAGAGCATGGCTGCCTTTGTTAGCATAATTGATCTCTTTGTGGCAGAGAATGCATCTGGCGAATCCCTGCCTGTTGATTTTGATGAATACATCTCCTAGATGAAAGGACACCTTGCTCTTTTACTGAGACCTTGCCTTCCAGTTTTAGCCACGACCAGTTCCAGCTGCATTTCAATCCAGCATCCAGCTGTTTAACAATGGCTGAATCCTTCTCCCTAACACACTCATTCTGCAAAAATAATGTTTGTATTAGTGTTAGCACTAACTTCTAGTTTAGCCTTATTGATAGAACGGTGGACCACTTTACCCTCAGCCTTGTCAGTCCCCTCACCTCAAAATCATCAACACGTCCTGGAAAAACGAGTTGTAGAGATTTTAGAAAGTAGCACTAACATTAACCAGTTTTTCTTTTTTGTGATTTACCGTAAGCTATACAAGCTAGCATCTAACTTTAGTAACGATATCTAGCTAATGTTAGGCTAACGTTAACGGTAGCGTTAGCTAATCATTTTCCACCGGAGCTTTAGTGCTAGCTGTCTAACGTTGCGTTCTCTCCTGCTGTGTTCACATTACACATTCGTCACTACCTCCCCGAGTCGGGAGATTCATGCTGTGCGGAATCGCCGAGGCCAGGCGTGCTTTCAGCTTCTGATGGTGGTCTGGATCCCGCTCTGGTCAGCACGAGCGAAGCGAACTGCTTGTAAACCAATGATCAGGTCCCTTTTGGCACGCGCACCTGTTCGCAGTTCACTGAATCTCTGGGGCTGGTTCAGAGGCCGTAACGGTACGCACCGTGGAAGACGAGACCCAATCACTGCCGCTGAGAGACTCTCTCAGCGGCAGTGATTGGGTCTCGTCTTCCACTCGTCACCCAACGGTGTACCATTACAGCCTCTGAACCTACCCCCCCCCCTTAAATATTTTCTCATCGAATCTACACGATTCACGTAGGTCACCTATTTTGGTTTCAAAACGGCGAATTTCGCCGAAAGGTGAGTGATTTTCATGCCTGATTATGACAAGCAGATTACATGTACTGTTAGCCCTGTAGTCATACCATACACACATTCTGAATAGTTTGTTCACTCTTGTTCAATGTGGGACATAACGTAGCTGTCAGTAATTCCTGAAAAATAAATACTGCAATTTTTTCCTAATCCTTCATGTATACCTATAGTTTAAGGTTCAAGGCTTTTATTTGTCATACGTACATAGCTACAGTGTAGCTATGTCGATGAAAATCTTAGGTCACAGACTCCACCAAAAGTGCAACACAATAAAACAGAAACAACTGAAAAAATAGTGCAATACAAAAAAAAATAGTAATATAGGGAAATAGTGCAATAAGAGTCTAAAGTGATTGGAATATGATATATTAGATACATAATTTGTAAGTTGCAGCCAGATGAATGTTATGGATGTTCTTTCAAAAGTGCAGGTGTTTAACAGTCTTATGGCCTGTGGGATGAAATTGTCCCTGAGTCTGGTGGTTTTAGTCCTGATGCTGCGGTAACGCCTGCCAGACGGCAGCAGACGGAACAGTTTGTGGCTGGGGTGGTGGGAGTCTTTGATAATCCTGAGGGCTTTCTTCCTGAGCCGCTGGGAGTAAAGATCCTCCATGAATGGTAGCTCCGTCCTGGTGATGTGCTGTGCAGTTTTCACCACCCTCTGTAAAGCCTTATGATTGAGGGCGGTGCAGCTGCCGTACCAGGCCGTGATGCAGCCAGTCAGGATCCTCTCTATGGTGCACCTGTAGAAGTTGCAGAGTATCCTGGAGTCCATGTTGAACCTCCTCAGCCTGCGGCGGAAGAAGAGCCACTGTCGAGCTATTTTGGTGATGGTGTTAGTGTGATGAGTCCATGTCAGGTCCTCAGTGATGTGGACCCTGAGGAACCTGAAGCTGCTGACTCTTAAAGGAACCTGTATAACCTGTTAGGTATAATTATAACCTTGGCCCCACATATCGTCTGTGTAAAATGTATGCTTATGAAACTAGACCAAATGTCCTCTGATGGTATTATTTTCCTTTGTTTGCTGTGCTCAATTGTGTGTGCGTTGACTTAGGAATGTAGTGGATCCAGTCGCCCCCCCGGGTTTTTAATGGGCCGGATAGGGGGGGGGGTTGCAGGAGAAAGGTAATAAAACTGACACCATTGAGTCTATGCAGAGGAGAGAAAGATTGGGATACGGAGTGGTACGGCCAGGTGCTGAGGATAAACGAAGATAAGGATTGGTACCTCACCCCCGTTCAACCCAGAATTGTTTATTTATGGCTGCCATAAAAGATGGCCTGGGACTGATCGGCGGCGCAGGAGATCCAAACTTCCCACGGCTATGGCTGACTCACTCTGATTCGCCCAGGAGTGAGTCCACCAATGGATGAACACCTAGGGAGGAGCAACCGACACAACTCCTCCCACAGAACTCCTCTCCATTTGTGTGCATAAATATTGTGAATTCTGTACCCTCGGGCGCCTCTGTTCGGTCTGACTGTCTGATACGTACAGCGCACGGTGGAAGAGCGGAGGCCCGAAGTACTTCGTTATATTAGTACTTCGTTATATTGTACTGTTGTTTTCTACCATTAAATCAGCTTATTGTTAATCTCATATCTCTGTGTCTGAGCCCTTCCTTTCATAGCAGACCACTCATCAAACGAACGGCGCGGAGCGGGCTTGAACCTTCAACCACTCAGAGGGTGGTGCTCCAAAATCCAACAATTTGGTGACCAACCGACGTGATGAGTAGGGTCTCATAGAAGGAACACCGGCAGCCAGCGGACGAACGGTCCAGGGAAGACACCTCGAATACCTCTGACAACTAAACCAGGGCGCCCCACAACTGAAAGGTGAGCAGATACCTGTTATTATCAAAATCTGTGATTGGCTATACTACAAAATTTTAGAGTTGTCAGCGGCATTTTTCAGTGTTTTAGTCTTACGGTAGAAAGAACAGTACTACAGAATAACACTTTCCAGTCTCAAAGAGGAGCTGCAGTTGTGTTATATGTGGGGTATTTCAAGAGGAGAAACGCAACTTTCAAAATCAATTTGAAATGACCGGATCTCGCAAACTCTTGCTGTGGGGTTAATCTAGAAGACTAAACGTGACGATAAAGAGATTCTGTAGACTGGGTTTCGACTCCTTGCCAAAAGCCACATCCTCGTAAGAGGGTGTCGAAGCGCTTTTGGAAGTCTCTCCATCTGTTGAAATATACATCGCACTATAAAAGTCAACTAGACTGTACGGGGAATATGATTAATTGTGTAACGAGATTTCAGTGGTTTTAAATTGGTAAAGGAATCCCAGCTGCAATCATCGTCCGAGATTTCAGTGGTTATAAATTTGGTAAAGGAAGTCCAGCTGAAATACTCTGAGAAATAAGGTGACACACACAGTAATTCTTAGACGAATTCTGGGGCTGGGGCGCACCGACTAACGTACACAGGCAATCCTTAGACGGATCTGGGGTTACGTTAGATTATTTATTTTGAGTGTGATTAATTGTGTAACGAGATTTCAGTGGTTTTAAATTGGTAAAGGAATCCCAGCTGCAATCGTCGTCCGAGATTTCAGTGGTTTAAATTTGGTAAAGGAAGTCCAGCTGAAATACTCTGAGAAATAAGGTGACACACACAGTAATTCTTAGACGAATTCTGGGGTTGGGGCTCACCGACTAACTACACAGGCAACCCTTAGACGGATCTGGGGCTAGGTTAGATATATTTATTTTGAGTGTGATAAGTGTGGCTTGATATTGAGTAAGAAAAAGGTTGATAGGCGCTGTGAGAATGGGTCTGCAGAGAGAATTTCGCCTTGATGCCAACTGTCTGTTATCAGCCTGCAGCCAGGGAGGAGAAATCAGCAGAGCTGCCTGCACTGAGTGTGTGTGTGTGTGTGTGTGAGGAAGTCCGTGGATTGGTCAATTTGGACCAATCAGCGGGGACTTAACGTAACGGCTAAGCGGTCCTACGACGCTGGTTATCAACTCGGTAAATCAAGCCAGGGTTTCTCTCTCCAGCTGAGAGCGCGTTCACGTGAAAGGGACAAGTGTACTAACAGCGCAGCGTCATACTTCATTAATGAAAAGTAAACTAATATTAGACAAATATGAACTTTAAACATCCATGACTTAAACATATAATCCAGGATACAAGCCACATAGTTGCACCTGCAAGGTGAATATAGAACAACTGGTTAAAAAATAAATAAACTACCGAGTGTTTGAAAGCGTACAACAGTTTTATATCACTGCTGCCCATCTAAGACACGAGTGGATCTGACTTTAATTACATTTGAGTTGAGTGTTTCGTCAACCTAATGTGTTGCTTAAAATAATACTTCTGCATACAGTATGTGACAATGTAAGTGTTGCACGGTCAGATACGGCTCGAGAAGCTGACTCAGACAAGGAAATATATGATATATTATGATATTATATGATCAATGATGTGATATGAATGATAAGTGCGACACGTCGGCGTCTTCTCTTCATACGGCAGTTTAAAGTAAAATTTCCTTTATCCTGTAATATGACTTGATAGATTTAAACTCCGCACACTGAGCTCTGAGCAGGCGGTGTTTTCACTGAGTTGATCTCTTTTCTATAGACGCCGGAGGCAGGCAGCGTCAGGTAAAACAAGTTATTTAGCCTTCCCAAACCTGAGCTTTACGCGCCGCCTATGGAGCAAAGGTTATTGTAGACTGGGTTTCGACTCCATGCCTTGGGCCGCATCCTCGTAAGAGGGTGTCGAAGCGCTCTTGGAGTCTCCGTAACTGGTTGAAATACACCTCGCACCGAAAACTATCAGACTGTATACCGGTGGGAATAAAACTACAATAATTAGTAAATTATAGTATGCAGAATATCTGGTATTTTTATAAAAAACTAAAACCTTTAGGAGAAGCAGATACGAACGAAGTCAAAATGGAAGGAGAATTTGAACGTGAAGAGAGAGAATTAGGAGTCCCTGTTCCGGGTAGTTTAAGGGAACAGTGGGGACAAGCAGAGAGATTGATACTTAGCGGACTTAACCCGGAGATCATAAAAAGGCGAGCAGGGATCTCCGTTTCTTACACGATCAGATGATCGCAGAGAATAGAGTAGAGGGTGACGAGGCAATAAGTCTCCTAGCCACAGCACTCAATACATACGAGCGACAGTTGGTTCAGAAATGAGAAACTCTCAACAAGCAGAAGGCAGGTTTTATCAGGGCTTCTATCAATCAATCAATCAATCAATGTTTATTTATATAGCCCAATATCACAAATGTTACATTTATCTCAGTGGACTTCACAGTTTGTACAGAATATCAGTAGACAATACGACACCCTCTGTCCTTAGACCCTCACATCGTACAAGGAAAAACTTCCAGAAAAAGGAAAAACCCCACAGTTTAAGGGGGAAAAAAAATGGGAGAAACCTCAGGGAGAGCAACAGAGGAGGGATCCCTCTCCCAGGACGGACAGACGTGCAATAGATGCCGTGTGTAAATTGAGAAGATAATACATTTACAACATAGGTAGTCCAAATGTTTGGAAATGCATGTGTCTATAATAAGAAGATGAATCCACGAGGATATCCATCCAGGACTTATGATCCAGGACCACAGCAACAGGCACAGCCACGACTCAAGATCCAGGGCTCGCGATCCAGGACTCAGGACCACAGCAACAGGATCAGCCACGACTCAGGGTCCCGGCGTAGATAGACACCAAAAAGAAATTTGGGAAAGCTGGGTTATTCGGAACATGAGAGTACACAGGTACAGACAGAGAGAAGGAAGAAGTAAAGTAAAGTGTCCCCCGACAAACTAAGCCTATAGCAGCTAAACTAGGGGCTGAATCTAATCAGCCCCTATGATGTATGCGCCACATCTATACCATGAGCGCATTGCTCCTAAAAAGTTTTTTGGCACTGACACCAATCAACTATTAACAAAGAAAGGGAGCTAGTTGACAAGCTAAGGAGAATAGGCCATAACGCAGCCTTAGTTATGAATGGAGTGGCAGTAGCCTGCCCTCTGAGCAAAACTCCCGCCAAAAATCTGCCCGCCATAGCAGCCCCACCCAGTCCTGCACCAGCCCCTCCCACAGAAGTGATAGAGCCAGTCAGGAAGGAGAAGCCATATGGTGGGCCCCTCCCAGACATCCCAGAGGGCGGTCCCCTCCTCTATCCAGATTTATGCAACCCCTTTAAGACCCGACCCCCTCCCTATACGCTTCCCTCCACCACTAACCCCCCCTCACCCAGTTCCCCTCATGACATTAAAAGAACACCTGTATCAACACATACCCCTACAGATGAGGAAATACTTGACTTTGTTGCAAAACGCGTCAAATTTTTTAGGACTATAAAAAGATGAAACCTCTGCCTCTGACAGAGAAGACACGGCAAGTCAAGACGGCACAGGGGACTCCACCTTCCTCTGAAACAGGTTGATATAGCCGGTGTCGGACTTTGTTTATGAACACATTAACTGAGGGACAGGTTCCTCCCCATTTGAGCTGACCCACGGCCATCAGTTTCCGGGTCCTGGAGCATTAGCAGTAGGGAAAGAAGTAGAAGAGATGGATAGCAAACCATACTACCAGCAACTTAAGGGCTTGGTATGAGATTTCTCCACCCAGGTTGCTGACGCCAAAGGGGGACCGGAGAAGCACGAGGCTAACACCGCAGAATTCATCTGGCTGAAGGTCATCCGTCCGAAGTGGCTCAACCCAAGGTTCACCGGCCCGCACAGAGTGACTCAGAGGACATCACATGCAGTTCGCCTCAAAGGAAAGGGGGAAACGTGGTATCATCGGAGCCAGTGCGCCGTTGGAAAACCTCCAGCAAGGACGTTAGACGACATCAGAACTGACATCGCTGCAGCAGGACGAGAGAACGACACATCTGACGACGACAGCCCAGCAGAAGCAACGACCCACACAACAGATGACAAGGACAAAGACACAGAGGTAACAACAGGCGATCTTGGAAAGGAGATTACGGCCGGCGAGGAGGCGGACACGAGTCTACGGGACCCCGACCCCTGAAACACACGACTCCATATAGGACCCGACTTTTTACTCCCACCTTTAGGGGCACTTCCAATAAGTAGCAGCATTTGTATGCCCACCTATAGGGCCTCTTTCTAATAAGAGTAGTAGGTTATATATAAGGAGAGGTTAGCCCTATAATTAAAGGGCGGTGAAAGTCTCCCCAATCAACAGACCTTCTATTTAACAGGTTTTACTGAACCTTATATTTAACAGGTTCTGGGAGCACAGTATTTACCATTACAGGGTACTATTTTACACCCTAGTTTTAAAGAATCTCCTTAGGAGATTTTAGCATTGTGTTCAGAGGAACCTAATTACAATAACACGGAGCACTGATTAAAGGTACTCAATAATGACAGACTGTGGATTACACTTCCTTATTGTTTGTTGGTGTACTCTGCTAGTGGGAATCGTGGTTTACTTGGGACACTGTTTGTATCTTAAACACCATTCTTAGTTAAATGGCCCATTAGCGAATAGCCTTATTATTTGATTGGGTGTTAATTCCTTGTGTCCTAGTAAATCTCCTATTATTAATAACAGAAATAATGTGTGTTCACCCTTGCCTTTATTTTTGTTTTAATGATTCCATTGACCACCCAGACTCCATTCCCCCGCCAGAGGAGTCCGTAACTAGGGTAAAACGGGCCAAACATGAGGTAGTTGTTACCAAAATGTCTCCTAAACAAACCTTCACTTTCCAAGCAGGTAGTGATGGAATAATGTAGACAGGATCAACTATGTACATTACAATGTGCTCCGTTTAGCTAATCTCACTAGGGACGCTGTAGAAGGACTCGCTGAACAGCTGGGGCCGACTTCCCTTATGGCAGTTCAGAATAGAATGGCCCTTGACATGCTGTTAGCTGAGAAAGGAGGTGTGTGTTCAATGTTTGGTGATATGTGTTGTACTTTCATTCCAAACAATACGGCTCCGGACGGTTCCGTCACAAAGGCTTTAGAAGGCCTTCGCACACTATCCATAACTATGCATGAACAATCAGGGATACACAACCCCTTGGAGGAATGGTTTACAAACATGTTTGGTCAATGGAAAGGTTTAATAATGTCTCTTTGATTTCTATAGCTACTTGTATTGCCATTTTAGTAACATGTGGTTGTTGTTGTGTGCCTTGTATCCGCTCATTGTGGGACAGACGCAGTAGAAAAGAATGACAGTGGTTATGTTTCGAATGCTTTGTGTGAATTGATCTCTTGAGGTGAGATCAAAAGGGGGATTAAAGGAACCTGTATAACCTGTTAGGTATAATTATAACCTTGGCCCCACATATCGTCTGTGTAAAATGTATGCTTATGAAACTAGACCAAATGTCCTCATGATGGTATTATTTTCCTTTGTTTGCTGTGCTCTATTGTGTGTGCGTTGTTGGATTTTGGAGCACCACCCCTCTGAGTGGTTGAAGGTTCAAGCCCGCTCCGCGCCGTTCGTTTGATGAGTGGTCTGCTATGAAAGGAAGGGCTCAGACACAGAGATATGAGATTAACAATAAGCTGATTTAATGGTAGAAAACAACAGTACAATATAACGAAGTACTAATATAACGAAGTACTTCGGGCCTCCGCTCTTCCACCGTGCGCTGTACGTATCAGACAGTCAGACCGAACAGAGGCGCCCGCTGGTATAGAATTCACAATATTTATGCACACAAATGAAGAGGAGTTCTGTGGGAGGAGTTGTGTCGGTTGCTCCTCCCTAGGTGTTCATCCATTGGTGGACTCACTCCTGGGCGAATCAGAGTCAGCCATAACCGTGGGGAGTTTGGATCTCCTGCGCCGCCGGTCAGTCCCAGGCCATCTTTTATGGCAGCCATAAATAAACAATTCTGGGTTGAACGGGGGTGAGGTACCAATCCTTATCTTCGTTTCTCTCAGTACAATCTCTGCATAGACTCAATGGTGTCAGTTTTATTACCTTTCTCCTGCGACCCCCCCCCTCCTATCCGGCCATAAAAACCCGGGGGGCGACTGGATCCACTACATTCCTAAGTCACGCACACACAATTGAGCACAGCAAACAAAGGAAAATAAGAACATCAGGAGAACATTTGGTCTAGTTTCATAAGCATACATTTTACACAGATGATATGTGGGGCCAAAGTTATAATTATACCTAACAGGTTATACAGATTCCTTTAGCGTTGACTTAGGAATGTAGTGGATCCAGTCGCCCCCCCCGGGTTTTTAATGGGCCGGATAGGAGCGTGGGGGGGTTGCAGGAGAAAGGTAATAAAACTGACAACATTGAGTCTAGGCAGAGAGGAGGATTGGGATACGGAGTGGTACGGCCAGGTGCTGAGGATAAACGAAGATAAGGATTGGTACCTCACCCCCGTTCAACCCAGAATTGTTTATTTTATGGTTGCCATAAAAGATGGCCTGGGACTGATCGGCGGCGCAGGAGATCCAAACTTCCCACGGCTATGGCTGACTCACTCTGATTCGCCCAGGAGTGAGTCCACCAATGGATGAACACCTAGGGAGGAGCAACCGACACAACTCCTCCCACAGAACTCCTCTCCATTTGTGTGCATAAATATTATGAATTCTGTACCCTCGGGCGCCTCTGTTCTGTCTGACTGTCTGATACGTACAGCGCACGGTGGAAGAGCGGAGGCCCGAAGTACTTCGTTATATTAGTACTTCGTTATGTTGTACTGTTGTTTTTTACCATTAAATCAGCTTATTGTTAAACCTCATATCTCTGTGTCTGAGCTCTTCCTTTCATAGCAGACCACTCATCAAACGAACGGCGCGGAGCGGGCTCGAACCTTCAACCACTCAGAAGGGTGGTGCCCCAAAATCCAACACTCTCTCCACTGTAGTTCCATTGATGGCGATGGGGGTGTGTCCCTCTCTCTGCTGCTTCCTGTAATCCACAATCAGCTCCTTGGTTTTGCTGACGTTGAGATGGAGGTTGTTATCCTGGCACCAAGATGTCAGGGTTTCGACCTCCTCTCTGTACGCCGTCTCGTCGCTGTCGGCGATTTGGCCGATGGCGGTCGTGTCGTCAGCAAACTTCACGATGGTGTTGGAGCTGTGTGTGGCCACGCAGTCGTGTGTGAACAGGGAGTAGAGGAGAGGGCTGAGCACGCAGCCTTGAGGGGCTCCGGTGTTGAGGATCAGGGTGGAGGATGTGATGTTTCCCACCCGCACTGCCTGGGGTCTGCCCGTCAGGAAGTTCAGGATCCAATCACAGAGGGCGCTGTTGAAACCCAGGTCTCTGAGCTTGATGACCAGCTTGGAGGGCGCAATGGTGTTGAAAGCTGAACTGTAATCAATGAACAGCATTCTCACATATGTGTTCCTCTGGTCCAGGTGTGAGAGAGCAGTGTGGATGGTGTGGGCTATGGCGTCGTCTGTGGACCTGTTTGCTCTCTAGGCGAATTGCAGGGGGTCCAGAGAGTCAGGGAGGGAGGAGGTGATGAATGTTTTTACTAACCGCTCAAAGCACTTCATGATGATGGAGGTGAGTGCTACTGGGCGGTAGTCATTGAGGCTGGTGATTTTTGACTTTTTGGGGACAGGAACGATGGAGTGTTTGAAGCATGTGGGGACTACAGACTGCAGCAGGGACCTGTTAAAGATGTCTGTGAACACCTCTGCCAGCTGAACTGCACACACCCTGAGAACACGGCCAGGGATGCCATCAGGTCCAGGAGCCTTGTGTGGGTTAACCCTTTTAACCTGTTCACGAAACTGTGTCTCAGGGCTTCTTAACATTTAAAAACCTATTAATGTGTCATACCAACTTAACGGGATGAAACTCAGCTAACTGACGATACGAACCATTTTTACCGAAACAAAACCCAATCTCACAAGAAGCGTCTAAATGAGCCCTGAGCGAAAAAATGCTAACACACGCACAGAACTCTAGGTATAAATACCCTTATTACATATCGGATTTGCACAAACAAGATATCAATTAGCAAGCTGAGATTCCACAGATTCTAGGGGTATAAGTATCATCACTGAGCGATCTGAACTCGACAGGGGAAGCAAACACAGACATCACACACGGAGCTTTACGGAGCAAACACGGGACATTGTCTTACCTTAGCTGTTGTTCTGATCAAAAGTCGTGTTCAATGGCATTAAACGATAAAAACGCTGCTGAAGGTTAATCCATAGGTTAATCCAATGTGTCCGTGTCACTTTGAAATTATTACTGATAATCCGTCGTCATATTTATGGCAAAAACTGAGTTTTCATATATAGCTATTATGATAGCTACTAGAGTGTATGACAGCTTCCGGTTCCGGGGCATTCTAGCTACGCATCACTCATTCACCAATGGGTAATGTTTAGATGGTTTTTAGGAACTTCCCCTCGATTCTATTGGCTCTAAGGGTTAAAAAGAGATGTCAATCATCAAAATCGACCGATGGGTTCCAGAGATATTGAAAATGCACCCAAATGACCCCAGAAGAGGGGTTTCTTTTCTAAATCTCTCTAAAAAGGTCAAATTTCACTTGTTATTATTATATGTTATAGTTTGGATTCCTAAAGCTTTTAGTCTACTATCCCATCATTCAAGGGTGGTTTTCACTATAAGTAATGGTTTTCTTTTGGACGGACACTATAATTTACATTTTTCGAGTTCATTCTGAATTTACTTTCAAATAAAAAATTCTATATTGATTCTGACTTTTCTACATCCAAATCACAGGTTTATCATTGCTTTGAGAAAAACCCCCTTTTAGAAGTGAAGATATAGTCATTTGTTCTGGGAATGTCATTTTCGAGCCTGAGACCTGAAAAACAGGCTCAGGGCTTAACAGATTAAAGCAGTGACCAACTGGCGGCCCGCGGGCCACATCTGGCCCGCCAGACATTCTCATCGGGGGTGACTGTGGCGTTGGCGGAGTGGTTAGTGCGTTCGCCCCCCACTCTTTTTTTTTTTACAACGTCTCGTGAGTAATGTGCAGTACCGGAGTCCAACAGAGAGGCAGCAGCTGCGGGACAGTAGACTGCGTACTGCGTAGCCTTCCCTGCCTTGAAGAAGAAGTGATCCTTCATTAGCGTGAAGACTGCTAAGCTTTATGCGCTCCGCAGTACCTGAGCGTGCTCCACTAGCCCTCCCCCGCCCCCGGTCAACAACTTCAACATTCTGGGCTATCTATATAAAAATCGCTGGCCAGCGAAAGTGTCTATTGGATAAATGTTGGCCCTTGGACAAATGTAGTTGGTGATCCCTGGGTTAAAGGATTTGCACACATCTGCCCTGTGTAAAACAAAAGATCCTTCTGTGCCTCCACAGCCTGGCTGCTGTCGAATCGAGCAAACAAACTATTCAGTAGGGGTGGGCGGATCGATCCCAAAATATCAATACTTCCGATATTACGTTACGTTTCTAAATATCGATACTAGAGCCAATAGGATCGATACTTTTATACTTTTTTTCCCCTCTCCTCTACTCGTCAATTTCATCAAAAACGATGAACACAAGTATATGCGCTCTTTTCCTTCTCCACTGCTGTCCTCCTCTCCTCGAGGCTCGCGCAGCGCACACCCTGCCTGAACGCCGATTATCAAGCTGACTGACAGCATCCAGCAGGGCAGGACAGCAGCAGCCAGCGACTCACGAGTGAGACACACATATACATGATGGCTGAGAGAAAGAGGAGCGTTGTGTGGAGCTATTTCACAACTGTCAATGAAAACTTAGTGAACTGTGATGTGTGCAAGAAGGCAGTTTGTTTGTTATTTTTCATGTTTGCACTTTAAATTTGCAAAAGTAAAACGTTTATTTGTCTATAAAAAACTGTCCTGTCTTTAATCATAAAAGATTCAGATTTAGTCTATTTATGATGCATTCAGCTCAAAAATCATGTCATGCTGCTCTCCCCTACATGAAAGTACATAAGACGCTTTTCATTTTAAAAAGTATCGGTATCGGCGATACTGGCCCTGAAATACTTGGTATCGGATCGAATCCAGATGTTGTGGTATCGCCCATCCCTAATATTCAGCTCATCTGGAGAGATGCGCATGCAGACAGTCCCGCAGCACCCCCGCTGCTCCTTTGTAATCTGTCATTGTTCTTAGTCCTGCCCACATGTTCCGGGTGTTACAGCCTTTGAAGTCAGACTCCACTTTGTCTCTATATTGTCTCTTTGCACTGCTAATAGCTCTCCAGAGTTCATACCTAGATTTCTTGTACACCTGAATCTCCACCTCTGTGCGCGATAGTGCGCACTTTCAGCTTGGTACGCACCTCGCTGTTTATCCAGGGCTTTTGATAGTCTTAACAATGTGGTGGATTAAATGAATTTGGCATAGAAACAATATCCAATTTGCATTGCATTACAGCGAAGGGTGTAAACTGCACTGATCATTGTATGAAGAAGAAACGTATAATTGCAGTTGTTGGTGTTTTTGTCATCAGGATGGGGATTAGGTCTAAATCAGGGGTCTCCAACCTTTCTTCATCTGAAAGCTACTTTGAAAAAATGAAAGTGGCCAAGAGCTACTTGCATCACATCGCTTACATTTATTCACATAGCCCTCATCAGTTGAATTAAGCTACTTTTGTACACGTGTGAAATGGCAATACCCAAAGCTTATTAAAAATCTTAACTTTACATCAAGGTCCAAGAAAACGACTATTTCTCACATATTATTATGGCCCACAGAGTAAGTAAATCACTGAAAATTCACATAAATGTCCAAGAAAAAAAGACAATTTTTTCACTTCTTATTATGGCCCACATAGTAAATACATCACCTTAATCACCACCTTACAAGCATCTTATGGCACATGTGTAAAATAAGTGGCATTCACTCTTTTTCACAGTTAGTGAGATGAATGGCGTATTCACGGAGGTGTATGCTGGAGTGTACCCACTTAGGTTCACTCTAATAGATTCATTTAAATGTTCATCAGTCAGTCTTGTTCTGTATTTAGATTTCATGACATTCATGTCAGAAAAAGCTGCTTCACAAAGTTATGTGAAGAGCCAAATAAAGCAGACATTTTCAGTGCTGCTTGGTGATGTTCTTATAGTTTTCTGGGTATACAAGGCTCCAGAAATGTTGTGAGTTTTGCTGAGACTTAAAGAGCCTGTGACACGGGTTTCCCCCATCATCCAAACCCATAATTTTAGTAAATATTGTCCCCTTGAAACCGTTACTGAACTGATTTGGGATATTTGTACTTTGATAACCATTAATCTGCCCTTCAATGTTGACCATATTCTGGATCTTCTCGGGGATTCTTAAAATCCCGCCAAATTATGTGTGACGTAATTGCGGGCCAAGAGCTCCAGCTGCACCGTTCCGGATCCCAGCATCTGCATGCAAACGCACACAGCAGCAAGCTCATACAGCGATGACAGTTTAATTTTGAACGTGTCTGAGAGCTCATATGAGGCTGAAGGATCGGAAAGTGATAGTCATGACAACGTAGACGATATTGGCTGTATGCCCTACAGCAGGGCTATTCAATTGGCGGCCCGCGGCCAAATCCGGCCCCCGGGTGATATTTACTGGCCCTTTGAGTATAATGTTAAAAAGTTTAATTTAAAAAAAAGTTTAATTTTTTTTAAATTCTTTTTAAATTTTTCTTTTTTTGGGCCAGAGTGCCTTTATTCCAGAGAGGGTGTTAAATTGAGAGATAGAGGGGAAGACATTGCCTGAAAACTTTGGCGGGCTCGGGTTTCAAACCCACCTACTAGCTACTGTAGTGACAACTCCTGTCATTTATTGCGTCTCTGCGCGCGTCCTCGCGGCTCGCGCTGCCCTTCACTACAAGCTCGCGCACCTTCGACGGTTTCGCGCCAATGGTACGATTCATCAAACCTGGTCAGCATAGTTGGATATCAAAATGTCTCTTTCTACGTTAAAAAAACGAAAGGTTGACACCGAAAACCGGCAATTCAACAGCGAGTGGAAAGAGAAGTACTTGTTTGTAAATGTCAGTGGGAGGCCCGTGTGTTTAATCTGCAATGAGTGTTTATCGGTGTGTAAAGAGTACAACTTGAGAAGGCATTTTAAGACAGCTCACGCCAACTTTGACGTCACTTTTCCAGCGGGCTCTGATGCTCGCCGCCAGAAGATTTTGGGGCTAACTTCGTGCTATGACCAAAGACGTAGCTCCCTGTTTCGGGCTTGCACTGACCAAGAGAGAGCTACCGCAGCATCCCTACGAGTGGCCTGGATATTAGGCAAAAATAAGGCCTTTTACGGACGCAGAGACAGTCAAAGAGTGTATGCTTGCATCAATTGAGGAAGTGGTTGCAGATGAGAAAATCCGAAAAAGCGTTATTGACTCAATTAAGAACATTCCGATTTCTGACACGTCAACATCATGCCCTTGCACGTTTTTGAGATTCTCTTGGACAAACTGAGAAAGGCGGAGGTTATGTCGCTAGCTATTGATGAATCCACTGACAGCAGCGATGTTGCACAGCTGTGCCTCTATGTTAGATTTTTTGATGGTGAGTGCTTTCGGGAGGATCTACTTGGATTAATTCCTTTGGATGGACACACGACCGGTGAGGTGATGTTCCACAAAGTGGTTTCGTTTTTCAAGGAGCACAAGTTGGGATTGGATCGTATTAACATGCTTGTAACGGATGGGGCACCTGCGATGTCGGGCCGAACACAGGGACTGTCCGCTAGGCTGGCAGATGTGGCTCCACAGCTGAGATCGCTTCATTGCCTCATCCACCAAAGCCTCCTGTGCGCAAAACTAAGTGGTGAGTTAAAAAACACAATGGACTCTGTCATGGCGATTATTAACTTTATTCGTTGTAACTCCAGTTTACAGCACCGCCTTTTCCGCCAGATGTTGTCAGACATGTCAGCTCAATATAATGATTTGCTCATGCACAGTGACATTAGATGGCTAAGCAAAGGAAACGTCTTGAAACGATTTTGTGAACTTAAGGAGGAGATCATGGCGTTTCTCCGCAATTCAAAACATAAAAAAGCCAACGCCTTTCTGTGTCTGATAGAGAATGATGAGTTTTACGCTGCCGTTTGCTTTTTGAGCGACATTTTCCAACATCTGAACCAACTCAATTTGGAGCTGCAGGGCAGAGATAAAATGGTCACACAACTTGTGGAGAGACTCCATGCGTTTCAAAAAAAGCTTACACTTTTTTCTACGGATTTATGTCCAGGCAAAATGCTCCATTTTCCAACACTGCGCACTGCAGGTTTACAAATCACCGAGGTGATGACTGGATTTATGGACGCATTGAAAACCAACTTTGCCGCGAGCTTTGAACATTTCAGTCTCCCGACTGAAGTGATGAGATTTGTGAAGGACCCTTTCTCTGTGAATGTAGAGGGGGAGTTTGCACTGAAATCAAAGGAGCTGATTGTGACATTAAATGAGGTGTCTTTACAAGTAGCCAGTGGCGGACTGGGACTAAAAATCAGCCCGGGACTCTCGACCTGCCCACTTCGGTACCGCTAGTAAATTGTCAACGGGGGGAGTGGGGGATGTGCTAGTGACTTATCCGACCGGCCCACTTCGGTACCGGCCCCCGATGGCCAGTCCGCCACTGCACCCAGCCCAGCCCACGTAAACTGTTAACGGGGGGAGCCTCGCTGCGGGGAAACGCTGGACCTATTGGCCCGATCGGAGTGGGAATAATAATAATAATCATGATCATAAATCATAATCCTTGCATTCTCGAAATTCTAGGGCAGAAAGTGGGCGCTGCATATGTAGGTCGCTCGGGGTTCTTCACAGACCATTCGGCCCTTGTGTTCTGCACGTTTTTCTCCCATGTGAGCTGACGCTTGACATCTGTGGGAAAGCTATGGATGCTGATGTTTAGTTCGTCATTTGCTGTATTGGAACACCCAGACACAATGCATCGTCGAACCATTTCTACGCATGACAACACACTTTGTCCGTGTTTGGCTCTCTCGCCGCACAGTGAAGCATTCCCGCATTGACGTCACTTCCGGCTTCCCCCAAAACTTCAAAATGAGTCGAAGGAATTTCCCCGCGATGTTCGAAATTATTGATATTTATCGGAACGGTATCGCACCTTCTTTTTTAAGCTGACGGTTCGAGATTACTAGTAGCCCAATATTTCATTGCACAACAGTTGTTGGGATGCTGTCACAGGCTCTTTAAGCTGAACATGATTTTGGAGATTCATAACCTCCATCTCCACAGGATTGACACTGAACAGTTCAGCCATCTTCTTCTTCTTCGTCTTGACATGAAATTATAAACCATAATAAATCAATTGTATAGGTCTAGCCTCCCTATATCTGTGTGTGAAATTGTTCCATCCTCAAAAACAAAAAACTAATACTTCTGCAGTCTAGCTGCAGCTTCTAGCAACGGACATTCCAGCCCCAACCACCATCCTCTGCAGGGACGTACGGAGGCTGGTGGTACTGCTCCCCGTGGAGGAGCAGTAGAGGCCAGGGACCTGTCCGGAAAGTTAATCAGGGCTGTGAACGGTTGCAGTGGCCGACCGGTTCCAGCTCCGGTTGTATGGAGACGGGAGGACCCGTCTCGCTTGGCTGGGAGGGCAGGACGTCCCTCCTTGGCTTGAAAAAACCAATAAGTCCCAGACACCCCACTACAAGAGACTCTGGTTTTGGGTGTCCAGGGTGAATTTTGTGTGGTGTCCCTGGTGGATCACCACAAAAGTTAATTTTGGTTGTTTATTCATTTATTTTCTATTTATTTATTTCAATCATGAAGCATTAAGATACTTGTTTAGTTGGGCAGGTTGTCATGGAAAATAGGTCTCAGTTGGGAGGGAACCTTGGTTCCAGTATTTTGTTTCCCTTGGGACTCATTTGATGAGGGACCGTCAGCCATCTTGAAAAGGCCAGTGAAATGTTTGTCACTCATGTTTTGATCAGCCACAGGGCACACGGGCAGCCGGTGAGTGTTTGGATTACATATGTGTTTATGGTGACAGACTTTTGTGGTGTATGCTTTATGTAATTTGTGTATTATGTGTTTTCTCTTAGGTTGATAACCTAACTTTGTATGGAGGAAGTTCACTTTGAATCTAACTTAAAATGGATTTGTAAGAAGAAAAGCTAACTTGTGATACCATGTGCTCCTTTGAATGGAGAAGAGCACATTAAAATAAACATAAATCCTAAACTAAAGCTGAGTGGTCACGCCCCGTGTGTCCAACCCTTTCGGTGGGAGTAAAACCGAACAGTGTGTGTGGTGATGTAGGAACATCGCAGCAGGAAGGATGAGTTTTATTAGTTTTTTGCAAAAACAGAGGAACAAGATAATGGGGCTGTGATGAACACACACTACTGTTACTGTTGGTCCCGGTCTGCACATGGGATTTGTAGGCATGAAGAAATTAAGAGTTTGGTTCCAAAACGCGATAAATGCCACATTTGAAAAAGATCGGAAACCCGGTTTTTGGGTGCACTTAGAAAAAAAAACGGCTGTCTGCAAACATGGAGGTGATGTATCCGCTCACAGTGCACCCTGGGTCGGATAGATTTGATGCCTCAAGACCCCCCAGCCTGGTTCTCATAAAAGTTGACTGACAAATTTGCCTCTAGAGGAATGTAAGGGGAGTTGACATGGGACTCTGCCCGCTCACCATGCACCTTAAACGGACTAATGTCTATGCCTCGAGACCCCCCACCCTGGTTCTAATAGAAGTAATTTTGCCAAATATGAACCAATGAATGAATGTAAAGGGACTGTATGTACCCCTGGAGGATAGGACCGAGAGATGACAGGGGTCTCTGGCGGCCTCACAAGACACTATTTTCGGGCACTTTTTTAGATTTTGATGCCTTTTTCGATGGTTCTTTTTAGAATCTTTTTTTTTTAATTTTGAGGCGTTTGACCCGGTTCTGACTACCGGGGACCCTGGAGGATAGGACCGAGAGATGACAGGGGTCTCTGGTGGCCTCACAAGACACTATTTTCGGGCACTTTTTTCTTTTATTTTGATGCCTTTTTGGATGGTTCTTTTTAGAATCTTATTTTCGAATTCTTATGCGTTCCACCCTGTTCTGACTACCGGGGACCCTGGAGGATAGGACCGAGAGATGACAGGGTTCTCTGGCCGCCTCACAAGTCACTATTGTCGGACACTTTCTTCGCTTTCCCGGTTCTATTACTCTTTCCTCCTTTGACCATCCAACCGGGTTCCTGCTGGGGTGCTGCCTGGTTCCGGATCACCCCAAGACCTCTGTTGGTCGGGGCACTATGAATTTATACATCGGACCCAGTGTTGCCATCACCGGTCCCGCGTTGGTGCAACACTGGGTTGCACCACTGTGTATATATATACACATTCTATCACTCTTTCCTCCTTTGACCATCCAACCCGGTTCCTGCTGAGGTGCTACCTGGTTCCGGGACACCCCAAGCCCTCTGTTGGTCGGGGCACTATGAATTTATACATCGGACCCAGTGTTGCCATCACCGGTCCCGCGGAGGTGGGGCCCCCCACCTCCAGTGATATATATATATATATATATATATATATATATACACATTCTATCACTCTTTCCTCCTTTGACCATCCAACCCGGTTCCTGCTGAGGTACTGCCTGGTTCCGGGGCACCCCAAGCCCTCTGTTGGTCGGGGCACTATGAATTGACACATCGGACCCTGTGCTGCCATCACGGGTCCCGCGTTGGTGTGGAGGTGGAGCCCCCCACCTCTGGTATACATATACATACAATGCATTAACAAGGATAATTTGAATGATGTTTAATCAAATTCAATGTGTCTGTTTTAGTAACGATGCCATCCGAATGCCCGCTGTGCAGACTCCGCTACAAGGCTCTGAACAAGCACCTCAAGCACAAGCATGCAGTGCGCAACAAACATGAGAGGAGCATCCTCCTAAAAATGGCTAATGGCAGGATAAACATTCGGACCAAACCCTGTCCCACCCAAGGGTGTTCCTATAATGGGACGAGACTGGACCGTCATCTTAATAATGACCACCCTGAGCTCTCCCAAATTGAGTCAATGAGGCCCTGGCAAGGCTGAAGCAAACCGTGGCACTGCGGATGCTCCATGACCTCCGTGTGAGTAACCACATAATTGGAATGGTTACATCATTGGATGTAGACGATGAGGAGGAATTCTTTGGGCACCCTCCACCCTTCTCCCCACAGACCGAGTGTGACAATGAGGACTGCAGGCAGGTGAGGCTGGAAGGAGTTGCATTGAAGGCTCAGAGGGATGCCCTCAATGATGAAGTGAAGACCCTGCGCTCCAGGCTGAAAAAGGAGCTAAAACCCAGGAAGCAGAGGGCCACTGCTGCTGTGGTTGAGGCTGAGGAAGAATCTGTACGCATACAGGGCTCAGCAATCCCAAGTTCCTCCGGCAGAAACACCCAGCCGCCTCCATCACCCAACCCGCCAGCCCAGTAGCCTCCGGCAGCAAGACCCCTGCCCGGACTGTGATGCATTCCCCAGTAGCCTCCGGCAGCAATACCCCGCTCAAGACCCCTGCCCGGACTGTAATGCAGTCCCCAGTAGCAAGACCCCTGTCAAGACCCCTGCCCGGACTGTAATGCAGTCCCCAGTAGCCTCCGGCAGCAATACCTCTGTCCGGACCGAAATGTATGCCCCGGTAGCCTCCTGTAGCAAGACCCCTGTCAAGACCCCTGCCCGGACTGTAAGGCAGTCCCCAGTAGCCTCTGGCAGCAAGACCCCTGTATGCCGCAAGACCCGTGCGTCTCGCTCCATTAAGCTGAAAGCTAACCCGGCTAAGCAATCCCCCTCTCCCCCAAATCACTGGTCCACTGGGAGGGGACGGGCGAATACCATGCGTAAAATAACGTTCCCTAACATCATGGAGGCGTACCTTAAGGCATACAGGGAGCATAATGAGGGCGTCGATCTGAGAGTAAAACAGTTCGACAATGCTATGTCGAAGGTCAGCCGGGTCAAGCACTTCCGCATGTACATGGCCCATGGTGTTAACCGGCTGTCGGACTGGCTGTTCCTGAAAGATATGAAGAGGATCCGTGGCTGGACCAAGTACATATCAAAGTCGGGCCCATTTTGATCAGGTACATGGCGGAGTCAAAGCTCCGGGGGAGCAGGCTCACCCAGTCTGACATGAAGTGACTGTCCACCAGTTTCATGTGAAGAGGGACAAACTTGAACGTCTTCCGAGCCAGGCGGAACTAATCTCCGCCATGGCTGCCGCTGAGAAGTGCATCCCTGAGCTCCTCGACCTGAGCGACCCCCGCCACCCGGTACCTGTTATATGGCTATATCACCCTCCATTGGAGCCTCCTGTATGGCCACCGTCCGGGCGTGTATGCCAACATGATCAACACTGAGGTCAGAGAGGCGGATAAAAGGGGAACTGCTGCAGGCTACCTCACCCACGTGCAGGAGCACAAGACGGCCAGGAAATTTGTAGAAGCGTAGCTGCCGCTTACAGTAGAGGAGTTTGGCTGGGTGCAGAGGTGGATGGAGATAAAAGGGGCATTGCTGGGTCCTCAGAACCGGTATTTCCTGTTCACAACGGGGAAGCATGCCTCCAATAACCTGAGCAGCTACTTGAAGATGGCATGGGCTGATGCTGGGCATACAGGGGACGTCACCTAGACCGTCCTGCGCACTGCCCTCGCTGACAATGTGAGTTGAATACACACTATTGTCTGTTGTGGGGGGGTTGCATGTGAACATTTACCTGTAACTAATTGGGCTTGTTCTTTACAGATCAAGCAGTACATCCGATCCAGCAAGCCGTGCAATTCTCGCCAGGTTTATGTGCCATGACACATCCACGGCTGATAGATTCTACACAAATATGCCAGGAATACAGGAGGCATTGTGCATCCGCACCATGTTCAGGGACTCAGTGGTTGCGGCGCATGAGGTGCAAATAAAAGAACCAGCAACAGCAGCAGAACCCACAGGTTTACCATCTACAGATGGGGATACCTTCAAAGAGGGCTCAGGGGCTGAGAGCAGCATCAGCAGCAGCCTTGCACCCATCCCCTACGACTCCAACGATCCCTTGTCTACGGGAGATGAGGATGAGTTACCTGCTGGGTCGTTGGAGCGGAAACGGAAGGCACAGATGGCATCGGTACCGGTTGACGACTCTGACTCAGAGGGGACTGAAGACAGTGAGCCAGACAGTGACAGTTCTGAGGAGGGTGCAGTAGCCATGGACCTGTTTGGCCAAGTGCACAGTCAAAATGAGTCCCCTAAATAAGCCCCTGGGCCCCCGCTGAACTTGGGACTATGTATACTGTGTATACTGTATTTATTTGGATTAAATAAATATATTGTTATAATTAAATACTTGGTCCTTCTTGTAAAAAAAAACACCAACACTTGCACACACATTACATTTCAGTTGGTACCGGATGATGAGAGTGGAGACTCTGGAAAAAAACTCTGTTTCCCCCCCCTTTAAGGTTCCCAGGGGCAGCTAAAGTACCACTTTCCATCAGCACCGGGGAGGCGCTCTCCTTGGTGCTGAACCCTGCGAGGAGCGCTCAAGTGTTGGCGGAGGAGGTGTAAGGCAGAGGAGGGTGAAAAAAAGTTAACGTGTTTGAACCTCCAGCCCAGAAGGGGTGGTGGTGCCAATAAGAAGGCCGAATTTGGATGCTGAGGGGCGGACAGTAAAGCACCACAAAATCCACCCCCTTTTAGGATTACCAGGGGCATGAGGTTCTGGCGGGTGTGAATATCTGGGTTTAGTCAGTGGGGTATGCTTAAGTGCGGGTCCCCGGGCACTCACGGTGTGCAAGGTTATGGAAGTGCACATGTTAGGGAGACATGCTGGAGGTCCTTAGTCCGTCCTTTGATGCACTATTCCCCGCATTTTAAACACTTTTCCTCCCTTGTCAAGTGATTTATTGTAGCCTGCTTCATGTCCAATTGATGGACTTTAATTTGTATGGTATATGTCTCTGTATTGTACACTGTTGTACAATACAGAGACACATACCATACAAATTAAAGTCCATTAATTGGACATGAAGCAGGCTACAATAAATCACTTTCCCCAACATTTGAAACACTATTTCTTCCTTATAAATTTATATAATGCGCCCTGATCGTCTGGTTACACTCTTTACCTATTTAATACACTTATTCCGACATTTGAAACACTGTTCCTGCCTTGTCAAGTGCTGTGATGCGCCCTGGAAGTATCAGACTATTTAATACACTTATTCCGACATTTGAAACACTGTTCCTCCCTTGTCAAAGAAACAATGTTTTTTCACAGTTTTTCCCCCAAAAAATTTACAGTTTTTTATTGTATTTCATAATTACAGGAAATCATATTAAAATTACAAGAATAAACGGTTTATTGAAATGTGATGTATTTTAACAAAAAAAACTGTAGAAATGGAATACATTATTTATCTGTTTTTTAGAAGTTTTTAAATGCGAATTTAACAAAACTAACCGTAAAAATAAATGATTTTCTGTTGGCAAAATTAGATGCATTTTCTGTAATTTTACTAAAAAATACATTTGTTATGGCTATATATCACTGTCAAATACATAAAAAATACTGTTAATACTCATTTAAAAAATTTATAATTGCAAGAAAAGATATGAGTAAAGAAAGAAATATTTTTGTAATTTTGCTTAAAAGGTGGGGTATGTAATTTTGGAGAAACCAGCTCGAGTACACTAGAATTTGAAACTACACAGCCGAAAAAAATCGGCCTCTTCCTTCAGACTTCCTTACAGAGCCCCTCCTCCAACACACACTAATGCGCACATGACCAATGAGGGCACGAGATAAGTTTGTGCACGAGATGGAAGGCTGACAGGCAGGTAGGCCATCCAGTTATTTTAGCCGAGCCGGCTAAAATAACTGATTGGTCGTGCTTTTTACAGCGCTACTGCTTCCACAAATGAATTTTTTTAATGTATTTATGTCAAAGCATTTAATATATTCATTGCTATCGGGATGTTAAGAGCATTCCATGGAATATAACAAAAACTGTTTCTGAAATAAATTACCTCCCTTCTTTAATTTAACCACTACTTTATATTGATAAACTGAAAAAACACAGGTATTGACTATCCTATTATAGTAAAAAACTACATTTTAACACATTTTGTTCTATTACTTTGAGGATTGAATTGTTAAATATGTGAATTTCAGGTTATAAAAACTGTAAAATCATAGAGTTAAATACAACAACAAAAAGTTGACTGTTATTAACATGTTGGGTGCGAATTCCTACCAGAGCACAATACAGATATAAAATGATGCTATAACCCACAAGTAACAGCCATAGACTGCGGGTTATATAGGAGACATTTGTCTATGCCATCATAAATCTATAAACAAGCTCATAGCTGTCATTCACTTCAGGCAAACCTAATGTGACCATTCACTTATGATTTCTAAGTAGTAGAAGAAGAAGAAGATATACTTTATTTATCCCTCAGAGGATTTATCTACTTCTGTAGATCCCCCATCTGACTTTATTGTGAGCTTGTGTTTTCAAAAAGTAAATTGAGCATGTTTTATGAGACTGAACAGTCTCATAGGGTATTGGACTCTCTTAAAACCCACGTAGGTGCAGAATAGGTTTCTCAGGAAGGCAGTACTATGCATGAATAACAATGATAGTAAACTATATGTACACGTTGATTAATACCTACTTAACTTGTACTTGGGACAGGACTGCAAAGTACAGATGGGATATTCCTGATCATAATCAAACTTATATAAATTAGTTATCAGTTCTCTATTCTCTATTTAAAAGAATAAACTGACAATAAAGAAGTCTTTTAACATATTTTGCTTGTGTCTTTGGAAGGCCTTCAGTGTTTATTTTATTATTTATCAACTAGTTACATTGTAATTTTGTAAATTAAGAAAATAAAATCCAAAGAATTAAACAATTATAATTGCAATGTAAATAGTTTGCACCCTATTTTTTTTACTTTTAAATGAATCTTTATGGTGTGGTGTTACCAATTCTTAAAATAATACAAGGATTGGATGTTCATCAAAGGATTTTCCGGGCAATCGATTTGCAGCCAATCAGAGACGAGACTTCTGCTGCACACACCCAAGGCACACATAGATCATGCGCTGAGGCAGACAGAGCGCATGTGCAAAGGCACTAGAGATGGCAAATCCGGATCCTTTTACGGACTCGGAGTCTTCTGAGTCAGTCATTGAAGAGATCCGGATCATATGAGTCCTTTGAGTCATATGACTCCGAGAGACATCTGACACAGATTCAGACCTCTGTTGACTAACTGAGATGCACACATTCTTGTAACAGTCCCCGGAAGATCTGTGCAGGGATTGGAGAGTCGGGCCCGACCTGCTCCAATCCAGATCTTCGGTCATGCCTACCGTGGGAGGGACAGAAATCTGGCATCCAATGCCGTCTGGGCAACGGCACAGCTCATATACATATAACACACACAGCTGCAAACACTCACAGACAGGTTAATGAGCAGATAGAAGGCGGAGGCTGTAACAGAGCGCATGTGCAAGGGCACTAGAGATGGCAAAAATTCGGATCCTTTTACGGAGTCTGAGTCTTCTGAGTCAGTCATTGAAGAGATCCGGATCATATGAGTTTTGAGTCATATGAGTCAGCATCACCAAGAGCGTAGAAATCCTACCGGTGAAACCGAAAAGTTGTTGCATTTCACGAGCATATTAAACTAACGTTACATTAACCTCCGATACACAGTGTCTTTTGCTTTAATAAAAAATGTTGATCACAAAAAAAAAGGGTTAATTTGCGATTTGGCGAATCTGAGTCTGCTGTTGACTCGTGCATGACGACGAGTCTGCTGGATCTCTGGATCTGCTGCTATACGGTTACGGCTCTGAGTCCGCACGAGTCTGCTATGTTTTGCACAGTGAGTCAGGATTCGCGAATCTCTGAGTCTGCTGTTGACTCGTGCACAATAGCCGCGGGAAGTAGGGGTGCTGGAGGCGGGGCTGCGAATGGTGTACATTTGAAAAACTTCATGTTACTGTTGTTGAAATCTCTCCCCACTTTTGTCCCCACCCCCTAAGTAAAATGACTTCCCAGGCTATGCTCGTGCATGACGAGTCTGGATCTCTGGATCTGCTATACGGTTACGGCTCTGAGTCCCCGAGTCTGCAGGAAGTGAAGGAAGTTCCCTTGATTCAGTGAGTCAGGATTTGCGAATCTGAGTCTGCTGTTGACTCGTGCATGATGAGTCTGCCTGGATCTCTGGATCTCTGGATCTGCTACGGTTACGGCTCTGAGTCCGCACGAGTCTGCAGGAAGTTTCACTGATCCGCGTCCCCTGAGCCAAACGATAACTTCTGGCAGCTATCCTACTTGCTAAAGGCTAGGCAGATGGACTGGGGTACATTGTAATGTGATTTTACATGTTATAAGGAGAGTAGCGAGTGACGCAATTTATAGTTTTAATTTGTGTCACCAGGTGTAGGACTCAAAGGACTCGGGTTAATCGAGAGGGGAGACTCGTCACGACCAGCTCATTACTAGGATCCGGGTTAATGATCCGATGAATCAGGACTCACCCATCTCTAAAAGGCACAGAGACCACAGAGACCACGCAGTTAGCACGCAGGAGGTGAAGAGCACGGCATGCGGCGCGCCCAGAGGAGAGGAAGCAGCACTTTGAGAGGTAACGGTAAAAACTATTATCAACGGATTCAAAACACTCAAGACTTAAAACATTGCAAACGTCAAAGTCTAGCTATGGTATACATTTTGTTTAACGACCGGAAAACAAAGTAATGTTAGCTAACGTTATCGTAGCTAGGTAGCAGCTAGCTAGCTATCTTGCTTGAAAGTGAGCTGTTCTATGCCACATTACGTGCAGGGTGTATTTTTTAATGGTGCGCAAGATGCGTGCTCGAGTGGCTGAGCGTGATGCGCAGTGAAGGTTTCAGAGTTACTTTTTCGCAATATTATTAATAAATAGTTTAGCTAGCAACTAGCATACATTGTCACTAACTCCTAATGTTAGCTCAATCCTTAGTTTTATAATCGATTTGTGGGCATAATGTTACACACAATGCATACTATCCATATCTTTTAGATCTAGTTAAGGCTATAATCAGAGGTGGGAGAAGTACTCAGATCTTATACTTGAAGTGGTATTACTGTACTTAAAGCTGGTGCTGTGTTATTTAAAGTGGACCTATCATGCTATATTTGAATAATATATGTAGGGCCATACCTATATAAAACATGTCTGCAACGTTTTTTTTTCAAAATACCAAACAGATCATGCATTTGAGCCACGCCTCATTTCGCTCTATTTGCTCTTTTTTAGCCTTGTTTTTGCAAGGGCGATTCTGTGAGAAGTCTTCTTCGCTGCTTTTGTGGCAGACTACAGCGCCACTTACAGGCCTGGCATAGTACTACACCGTCTCCAGCGCTTTCGAGCGGCAATGGCCGTCTCCTACTGATAGGTGGAGAGTTGCCCATATAGGCGGGGCTACCCGTTTCTGACGTCAGAACAATTTCAAATCTGTATCAGTCTGTATCAGTCTGGATCAGCTCCGTTGCAGCCCGTTTTTAGAGATTTGGGTACGGAGGAAAAGAGAGAGGTTGTGTTTTCTGACACTTGGTGAGTTCCCTGACACACCGGGGACAAATATTCATGTATAAAAGAGTACAAAAGTGCATTTTACATGATAGGTCCCCTTTAAGTTATTTTTGCTCAAGCATGTGCAAACTTGTGTCTCTTTTTTTCCTTCAGCTGTTAGCTGCAGTACAGCAACCTACCAAGAATAAACAGCAGCCAGAGAACCTCAAGTAAGATTTCTTGTCATATTACAAGTTTCATCAATTCTCTCACATGTCCTATGTGGTATTGCTATGCAAACAGTGAAAGGATATGGAAATCATCAAGAGGTGGCTAAAATATGTTTTCCTGCTGACCCAGTACATTGCTTTGCTTCCAGTATGTTGCTCCTGTCTGCATCTCCAGCGGGGCATACCGGCCATCAGTGGCGGACTGGCCATCGGGACGTTCGGGCGACGAATCCGATGGGCCGGTTGGGCCACTCGGCCCACTCCGATCACTCGGCCCACCGGTACTGGCAGGGGCGGACTGGCCATCCGTAGAATAACCGAACGGCCGAGTCGGTTCGCTGTTTTTAACGGCATCATTGAAGTTGCGCTGACAGGCGACAGAGGTCCACAGTTTCCCAGTCCGCCCCTGCCGGCCATCATCTACTCTAGCTAATACACTGACTATGTTGGAGCACACCCTTTGGAGTGGTTGAAGGTTCGAGCCTGCTCCGCGCCGTCGTTGATGAGTGGTCTGCTATAAGAGGAAGGACTCAGACACGAGATATGAGGTTAACAATAAGCTGATTAATGGTAAAAGCAACAGTACAATATAACGAAGTACTTCGGGCCCCGGTTCTACTACCGTGCGATATACGTATCGGGACAGTCAGACAGAATAGGGGCCCCGAGTATAAGGAAGTTACAATATTTATACACACAAACGGGGAGGAGTTGTGTGGGAGGAGTTGTGTCGGTTGCTCCTCCCTAGGTGTTATCTACTGGTGGATTCACTCCTGGCGAGTCCTAGGCAGCGAATCAGAGTGAGTCAGCCATTGCTGCCCTGGAGACCGTCTTCCACTCCTGGACAGAGCGCGGGAGATTTGGATCTACTGCGCCCGCTGATAAATCCAAGGCCGTCTTCATGGCAGCCATGGGGTGAACAATTCATGGGGTCAACATGGGGTGAACATAACAATCTTATCTTTGCACCTGGCGGTACTCCCTCTTCCTAGGGGTCAACATTGGGTGAACATAACAATCTTTATCTTTGCAAAAGCCGGTTGCGATGTGCTGTTCTGACTACCTCTTTGTATTCTCTCAGTCTTGCACATGACCTTGCTACTTTCAATGTTGCAAGTTAAACACTTTCCCATGCAACCCCTCCCCACGCTCCTGTACACCCATCAAAACCGGGGGCGGCGACTGGGTCCATCCCCCAAGTCACGGCAACACAATGAGCACAGCAAGCAAATAATGCAACAATAAGAATATTGCCCTAGTTTCATAAGCAGTTTCACAAGCATACATTTTACACAGACTATTGGGGCCTAAGATATGTAGGCCAAGGTTATAGTTATTGAAACAGGTTATACAGGTTACTTTACTATGGATAAGTACCTTATACAACCCCACTTTAAACACCCAAACTATCCCTTTATGATGTGACATTTTCTACACTGTTAACATTAGGAAGCACTTAGAAGAAAAGAAAGCTGCAGGAGCTGATCATTCCTAAAATACAATTGGCCATCTGATCACCAGTAAAAAAAAAATATAAAACAATCTGCACCAACTATTTTTGGGATTTATAAATTTTTTGTGACTTTTTCCTTTGTGTGTACCTTAAGGGAGTTCCCCTGACAGCTGGACACTACATGATAGCAGAGGACCAGACCATCGTCAGTGGCAGTGTCCGAATGTTGTCGACGCCCTGATGCGGATGTTTGCACCATATTACTGCGTCAACATCAGTTATCGCTCAGAACTGGGAGCTACCCTGGAGTTCTTGCAGAGGTAGGACTTGAATTGTAATTATGAACTCATTCCATCTTAAACCAGAGTAGAGGGTTGTGCACATTTCTGACACACGATAAGTGCTCCTGACAATACAAGATAATCGAGATACAAAGATTATTGTGCTGCATTCTGTTTCGCATTATGCTCTCGTTTTGTCTTGGGTTGTAATTCAGCGTACCCTTCGAGTGACCGCTTGCTCCTGTTTGCAGACCTGCTGCGATACTGTCCAGTAGGCCTGTCACGATAATTAATTTTGTTGGACGATACATTTTCCTGGAAATCATTGCGATAAACGATAATATTGTCGGAACCGTTGTAAGACCAGTTTAGACCACTGACATAATGATAATATATAATAATAATTCAAGTACATCCTTTCAAACAGAACTTTTTATTGAACATTCAACATTGCAAATGAAATGTGAAATAATATTCAAGTATATAAATTATATATAATAAATAAAAAAATTAAATTATAAAAAGATAATTAAATCACACAACCAAAACAATTTAAATAGACTCAGGCTGGAAAACAGAGCTCGCTCGCTCTCGCTCTCTCTCTCTCTCTCTCTCTCTATATATATATATATATAGAAAATAAATATGAGCACACATTGTCTCACAAGCAAAAAAAACCTCCTTAAAACAACAGTCAAGTGTACAGTCCACTGTCCATACAAAGACCCAGATGCCTCAACAGGCCATATCCAAATCTGTATTTCAAAGTTTTCGAGCAAGGAACACCAACATGTTTGCATTGTCGGGCAAATGCATTTTTGATTGTAGACTGTCGGGAAGGTGGGGGCTCTCCATCTCCAGCTGCCGTGTTTGCTCCCAGCTGGGAAAACGGAATGGGGTGGTGTGTTTTAGGTGTAGTTTAAGATTTGTGGTGCCTGCCTTTTGTCGCTACCTTTTTAAAAAAAATGCGACATAAAGGCTCATTCAAGTCCGTAGGTTCGCCTCGTTGATTTGGCTTGAATCCAAAATACTGCCACGCCGGAGATGTGTAGTTAGGTTTTGTAACCAATTCCATTTCACTTTAAATTCCCCTCGAGTAAGTCACACGTTGTCTCCGCTTGTCGCTATATTATTAATTTGGCTGCTACACTGCTGCACGTGCACGCGGAGTGTCTGACTCCTGACCTGGCTGTGTGTCAGCCCCGCCCCTCACAGCGCGCGCGGTCGGCAGCCACAGCACGCCTGGCTAAAATGCTGGTCACATCCTTATGTAAACGGCAATTTATCGAGCTCAGAAAAGTTATCGAGTCCATTTTATTTATCGTACGATAACTCAATTTATCGATTATCGCGACAGGCCTACTGTCCAGTGTGATAGTGATGCCAAGTGATGACTTTATATAACAAAACTCTATTCAAACCAATGCTTTAAATGTACAGATATGATCATAACTGTTAATGAAAAGTACATTTAAGAGTAGCATTGCCCTTTGACTTCAAGCTATATAACTGTAAAGACAATTAATGGCTGTATCATCCACAGAATTTGTAAAACACTAAATGTAAGTGTACTTCTGTCTTAACAGGTGCCTGTTCAAGATCAATCCGGACGAGGGGACTAAGGTGGAGAGGAAGGAATACAAACAAAAGCAGCACTCGATAAAGGTGCATTTATTAATTACAAACATCGCTGACTTTGAATGGAGAGGGTAGAAACACACACACATAGTCATGTACACATGCACACACATAACTGGTAGATTTCTTTAGTGTTTATAATTGTTATATTTTGAACAAAATGTTGGAAAAATGTGGCTATTGTTAAATGTTGAAATGTTTCATTGCCGGTCTATTCTGCTTTATTATTACTTAAAATATATTTTCTTTATTGTTTTTTTTTTGTGATGTATATATTATTTTCAATAATATATTGTATATAAATATGTATGTGTGATTTTTTCCAAAAAACATCTGACAGTTAATGTAAACTTGGGCTTTTGAAAAGTAAAATGACATGTTTCTTTGTGTTTTACATGTAAATGGTCTTAGATTTCGTGAAGTTTGCTGACGACACGACCGTCATCGGCCAGATCACCGACGGCGACGAGACGGCGTACAGAGAGGAGGTCGAAAACCTGACATCTTGGTGCCAGGATAACAACCTCCATCTCAACGTCAGCAAAACCAAGGAGCTGATTGTGGATTACAGGAAGCAGCAGAGAGAGGGACACGCCCCCATCGCCATCAATGGGACTACGGTGGAGAGAGTCAGCAGCTTCAGGTTCCTTGGGGTCCACATCACTGAGGACCTGACATGGACTTTCACTGAGGACCTGACATGGACTCATCACTGAGGACCTGACATGGACTCATCACTGAGGACCTGACATGGACTCTCACTGAGGACCTGACATGGACTCATCACTGAGGACCTGACATGGACTCATCACTGAGGACCTGACATGGACTCTTCACTGAGGACCTGACATGGACTCATCACTGAGGACCTGACATGGACTCTTCACTGAGGACCTGACACGGACTCATCACTGAGGACCTGACACGGACTCATCACTGAGGATGACACGGACTCATCACTGAGGACCTGACACGGACTCATCACTGAGGACCTGACACGGACTCATCACTGAGGACCTGACACGGACTCATCACTGAGGACCTGACACGGACTCATCACTGAGGACCTGACACGGACACTCACTGAGGACCTGACGGACTCATCACTGAGGACCTGACACGGACTCATCACTGAGGACCTGACATGGACTCATCACTGAGGACCTGACATGGACTCATCACTGAGGACCTGACATGGACTCATCACTGAGGACCTGACATGGACTCTTCACTGAGGACCTGACACGGACTCATCACTGAGGACCTGACATGGACTCATCACTGAGGACCTGACATGGACTCATCACTGAGGACCTGACATGGACTCATCACTGAGGACCTGACATGGACTCTTCACTGAGGACCTGACATGGACTCATCACTGAGGACCTGACATGGACTCTTCACTGAGGACCTGACATGGACTCTTCACTGAGGACCTGACATGGACTCTTCACTGAGGACCTGACATGGACTCTTCACTGAGGACCTGACATGGACTCATCACTGAGGACCTGACATGGACTCATCACTGAGGACCTGACATGGACTCATCACTGAGGACCTGACATGGACTCATCACTGAGGACCTGACATGGACTCATCACACCACCACCATCACCAAAACAGCTAGACAGCGGCTCTTTTAAAAAAAATTGTATTAGTCAATTTATTGAACATGTTAGAAACAAAACAAACAATAATAATAATTCAAGGTTCAAGGTATAAAAAAAATGTATTCTCAAAGTTTCTATCATGTTCAAAGGGGCAAGAAGAAGCTTAAAAACGTGTCTGGTCCTACCCCCCCCCCCCCCCTAGCGTACATTGTTCATGAAAATACAAGTTTAGGTCCTCGTCATCAGCATCCGTGATATTGGATTCATTCTTTTAAACAAATCATTATTTTGTACAAAACAACCAAAAATAAATAACATTCACATCGACAAGAAATAGCAAGCATCACTTCACAGGTCCTGCTCAGAACATTCAGGATCTGGTTTCTAAAGAAGAGTTTTAGTTTAGATAAAGTTGCACAGTATTTTAGCTCATTATTACAGTTATTCCACAGATGAACACCTTCTGTTGTGATGCAATGACGTTTGGAATTTGTTCGTATGGGTGGTTTTAAAGAAATGCAGTTTCCTCTCAACATGTGTATGTTTTCTCTCCGTGTGAAAAGTCCCTGGACATTATGAGGTAATTGTTCCGCAGGCTGAGGAGGTTCAACATGGACTCCAGGATACTCTGCATCTTCTACAGGTGCACCATAGAGAGCATCCTGACCTTCTACAGGTGCACCATAGAGAGCATCCTGACTGGCTGCATCACGGCCTGGTACGGCAGTGCTATCATATTCCATTCACTTGCATATAGACTCTTCTTGCACTATTTCTATTCTATTTTATTTGTATTTACTTGCATATTTTATTTGTTCTATGTTCTATATACATGTTGCACTGTTTGAGGAGCGTGTGACTTCAGTTTTTCATTGACATATCTACACTGAAGCTAATGTACAAATGACAATAAAGCCTTGAATCTTGAATTTACGGTATTTTTTAAAATAACAACAGTAATCTTCTGTCTTTAAGCTTTTTTTTATCATTTAAAAAAATATTTATACTGTTTTATTAGAGGTGTATGACTCTATTCTAACAATTAATATATGTTAAAGAAAAAGATTTAATGGAATTATAAAAACATTTCTTGTAAAATTACAGATTTGTTGGCAAAAAATTGTGATAGTTAATGTAAACTAAGGCTTTTGCAAAGTAAAATGACGTTCTTTTCTTTGTGTTTTACTTGTAAATGGTCTTAGATATACGGTACTTTCTTGTAATAATAAAAGTAATTTTCTGTAATTTAGCTTTTCTTTATAATTTTTTAAAGATAATTATTCTGTTTTCTAGAGGTGTATGACTCTATTCTAACAAATAATATATGTTAAAAGAAAAATATTTCATGTAAAATTACAGTAATAGAGGCTACTTGTGGTAAGGTAAGTTACTGTTTTTTTTACATGTTATCTCCATATTTTATTTTACAGTTTTCTTCCTTTTTTTAAAAACATTTTTTTTACAGTGTGGCTTGTAAAATGCTGTGATGCGCCTGGAAGTATCAGACTATTTAAACAACTTTTACCCATGATTCAAACACTATGCCTGCCTTGTGTCAAGTGCTGTGATGCGCCCTGGAAGTATCACACTATTTAATACACTTTCTCTGACATTTGAAACACTTTCCTGCCTATTTAAACCACATTTTAGACTGTCAATTTAATGGACTTTTTTTTGTATTGAAAATGTCCCTGAATTGTACAAATGATGTCCAATATGCGGAGAATTGACTGTATATAGTGAATTCCATCAATTGGACACTATGCCGCCATCTGGTGAATTACGCAAAACATCCCAAAACTTTAATATTTTCTATCTCTGAGGGGAAAGCTCGTCTGACCCCCATTTTTTTCCCATGTGGAAGCCCCCGGCGGTGCCTATGCGTGGAGCAGGCTTATTTTTAGTGCACTCTGGGGCAAAGATAAGGGTACATTTTGGTGTGTACAATTGGGCAACCGCTCCTCCAATGTAAAAGTCCACAGAATGTACATGTTTCGTTTTTGCTTCCCTAATGTGAGTTAAGGACCCCAGCTTGGCTGAAGAAGAGAAACGCAGTGAGTCTGCATCCTACATCCTACACAGGAGACGAGCACGGGTGTTCTATGATTTACTGGGGCAGGTAGATCATGATGCAGTGACCCTTTGCTTTGACATGATGCAGAATGTGATACTCCCTAAAACCGCCATAGGTCAGGCATACTATTCCAGACAGCTCTACATGTATCTCTTTGGTGTCGTTATTCACCATGGGACGGGAAGTAAGCAAGCAGTGGAAGATGTTCATCTGTACACATGGATGGAGCATGAAAACAGAAAAGGTAGCATATGACTCTGGACCACTGTTTAGGTCAACAGTTGAGTGGTGCTCTTCGCCGCGCTCAGAGGCTGCGATTGTTCAGCGATTCTTGTTTTGGTCAGAACAAAAATATGAACCTGCTGTCCATGCTGTTTTCCTTTATGAAGGAGGCCTTTCCAAGAATCAGTGCTGAGTATGTGTTTCCTATAAGGGGGCACAGTTTTCTGCCCGTGGATCGTGTGTTTGGGAGGATTGAGCAACAGGTTCGAAAGAAGGATACCATTCTTATGCCAGAGGAATACTATCAGATTTTGCGCAGTCATGGAAATGTACACGTCTATGGGCAAGACTTAGAGGCTTATGATTTCAAGACAGAAACACAGGCTTTTGTAAAGTCATAGAAGTCATTTAAGCTAAGTGAAGCAAGAATGCTGGAATTCAGGAAGGAGAAACTGGGATTCAAGGCTGTGTATAGCGGTGAATACTGCTACCACTCAGTGCTGAAGAGAGGAAAGAAGTGGGAAACTTCAAGCCAAGTCAGGTTCCCAAAGAAAGCACAGTGAAAGAAGCAAAAAGGAAGGATGTCCTGAACTTGCTCTCTGAAATTGGTGTGAGTGACAATGTGCGTGCCTTCTATGATGATGCACTCTCTCAGTCACAGATGAATGATGTTGACTGTGACAGTCATGAAGAGTAGCTGCCCATTGTGCCAGCCTTTTGAGAGTGACTATTCCACTCTTAATGAACGATTGTTGAATGTTTTTACACAAAAATATTGTTTTATTAATGCAATGGATTTATAATATGCACAAGACTTGTGCAAATCAGTTTTCAATCTTCTTTACAGTTCTTTACACAGAAATATAGTTATATCAATGAAATCGATTTATAGTATGCACAAGACAATCTTACAACGTACAGCACTATTCAACTATATGAAAGTAACATGGCAAAGATGAATGTAAGAGGAATGTGATATTGTTGTTCATGTTCTTGTTCATGATGACATTTTACTCACATGTAATGTTTTATTGTTGAAATGAATGTGTAGCATTAACAAGATGACCCGTTAAATACATTTTGGGAGCATTGGGATATATATTTTTTAAATCCTCTGGAGCAGAGAGAGGAGCTGTGGATTATTGTTTATTGATTAATGCATCAGTGTTTCTTAGGGTCAAAAACACTAAACTCACAACTTAAAATGAAAGCGTTTGGTTTATTTAATAAAAGAGCACATGTTCAATGTGAAAAGTGACAGTAGATATAGATTAGTTGCAATTTGGTGTTATATATAAAAAAAATTAAAATAAAAACACCTTTAAACAAGGTTTAAGGTGTTTTTATTTTAAACACCTTGAATTTCAGGGGGGGCGCGGGCTCCGTTGGCGGGGCGCAGCGCCCCTCCAAGACAATGGTAGTGGAAACACTGCCTCATGTTCACATCCTGCTCCTCTTTCTTCCTCTGCAAAGCCTCCATACAGCCTGTAGTAGCACTGCCTCAGTCTCTGTTTCCTTTACATCTGCTTTTAGGCCTACATGTGATAATGTGAGATCACTTATGTCGCTTTTCCACTGCAGGGCCTCGCTCGGCTTAGTACGGTATGGCTAGGCCTCGTTAGGCCTTGTTAGGCCAGGCTCACTTTATGCTGCGTTTCCATTACAGTTTAGGAACTGGGTAGTAACTATAGTAACGCAGTGTAGGCGGAGCCGTGACGTCATCTTCAATGCGAAACACAAAACCAACATCAGCCGTTAGCTGTTAGCCCTCAGAGCTCACAGCTCCTCATATCTGTTCAGAAACTAGACAAAATTTAAACAAGTACAAACCACAGACTGTCTGTGTCATGGAGAATACAGTCGCTGGTTTATTTATGTCTGTATAGACCGTTGTTGTGAGTGTGGACGGTTGGAGCATATACAACGTTAGCTTAGCCGAACTCCATTTAGAAAACACGCATTTTAAAAGGTTTTTAAAATGTCTGTCTGCAGACTTGTCAAAGCATTAATTCATGGTTTTTACTAACCGGTATCAGTATGTTGTTACTTCGGCATCATTTTGAAACGTGTATTACAATTAAATCACGGTAAAATATGTTCATTTTGTTGTAGTTGCCAGCGATTCTCTCACTAGTTTAGCATACTCAGCCTGGTTGTTGGCCCGGAAAGAACCTCGATTTTGGAGAGCCAGAAAAATTGTGAAAAAGTACCCGCTGGCCGGGTTATTATTGTTATTGATTAATGCATCAGTGTTTCTTAGGGTCAAAAACACTAAACTCACAACTTAAAATGAAAGCGTTTGGTTAAATCTGGCTCTCCGACCAAAAACGGGCCGGGCACTGCACAGCACGCTTAAACCGCGTTGTAGTGGAAATGCGCCACTAGAGGCTATTCATCCATCCTCTGTCTCAACAATCCTAATAATATCCTGTAGTGTGCCTTTTTGTGTCACCTTGTAGTGTTTGCATGTTTGAGATTAGAGAGCATAAGTGAATGTTCTGTTGATGTGCATGATGAACCGATTTCACATTGGTAAGGAATTTTAAAACCCTGCAGTCTGCTCCCAGATTTAGCTTCATTTGTAAAATCGGAGTGGCCCTTTAGTTTGATCCTATGTTTCTCCCCCTTATGTTTTCCGTTACAGAAGTCAAACCCCACGGAATAAAGCCCATTAAAGTTTATCTTATTACATTTTGTCATTGTGTAAATATGGAATGAATAGAAACAACAGAAACTGTGAAGCACTTAAATCACTTTTGTCCCTTAATGAAATAATGTTGACATGGAGAAGCTCAGCATGACAGAAAGGATATTTGCTTAGATCTCATATAAGGGCTTTAGCAGGGTGTCATTTTGATTTATGGATGTTAAATAGATGTTAATAAGTTACGGAGTTGCCAAGATCCCATCTTTCATATCTTGTGTCTGTCAACGGGGGATTTCAGCTCAATGGCTTTAATAACATGCATGAATAGATAAGCTTTGGTTTTTTTAGAAATACATTTGTTGCAGCGATTCTTTTCTTCCCCTCCTCTTTTGGCTATTAGCAAGCAATCCATGGACGATTCCCTTTTTAATGCCATCTCCAGGATCCTGTTGAAAGTCAGACACACTTCAAGGTATCCGTCTCGACTTCCTCCACAGCTGCCCCTTCATTTCTGCTCAGAAGATGGTACAAATAATGAAGATAATGTTCGCTGAGTAATGATTTCGCATTTTCTCCTTACTTGCACCCCGTTATTAGTTAGAGCAGTATGGCAGTGAAAATACATTTTCTTTTCACTTAGAGGGGACATTAACATGATTAGTATCAGCATGGAGTGGAGGAAACTGGAAGATTGCTGCAATATGAGGAGTGAAATCTATTTACCTGATGTGAGAAGTGCCGGGGAATGTGGGGCATAAACAAGTATGAAATGAGCCTCTCCGTCTTATCCTGAAATAGAAACAGAGCATCATTTGGCAAGGGCCTTTTGTGCTGGAAATGTGACCCTCTTGGCCTTCATTGGGATGAAAGGAACTGCAAAAATGAAATTCTCTCTATCTATGGGCTATTATTTTTAATATCATACACACCCATATGTGGCTGGCAACTGGAAATCAATTTATAGGCAACTGGAAAATCAATTTATAGGCAGAGAAAAAAAGGAATTAATCAAACATGTGAGGACAAATAGTGAATATGGAGGGCCCAGTTGCCCCTTTGGTATTTCTGCCTTGTACACAGTGGCGGATATTGATATGGGCGACATGGGCGGTTGCTCAGGGCGGTTTACTGGGGGCGGCACAAGCGCAATGAAAAGAATGTGCACGAAATTTCTTATAGTGTATTGTTGTTGTGGTTGTGGGTCGAAGGGGGCGCGGTCTCCCTTATGACAGCAGGCATCTGGGATGGAAGGTCTCACACTCAAAGAAGGGCGTGGGTGATCTCAGGTCGCCTCACTATGGGGGAGAGGAGGGGGGCGGCGGGTAAACTATCTCTGTCAAATAAACACTTTCGATGTTTATAAAGTAGTACTGCAATTAGTCAAATTAATCACGCCTCGAAGATGCCACCAAATTCATTCATACAATATAAATAGTTTTGCAGATATATGTTTTTCCTGGCCTGGGTTGTATGAAACAATAAATAATTATTAAAAAACTGACTACGGCAAATTGGTACAGTCTTGACCTGTAGTTGACAGTGTTGGGGGAGGGGTACGCTATGCATTGATTCTAAAATGAGTCGAAAAATAATACCTACGGTGATGGAGAAAAAAAGGCACAGGGAATCAGGTGCCCAGTTTAGAAAGAAAAGGAAAGAAGAAGATAAATGCTCAAAAGATAAAGGTATGTATTCACCTGTTACATCTCATTTATTTAGTTGGGCTATATTAAGCATGTCATTAAATGATGCCGGTAACCTTAACTCCATTGCTGCTTGTTAGCTGCCTGTGTTTCGTCGTCAGTTCAGCAACTAACATTGGAATAATTCAAACCGTCTTACTTCAGAACGATAATGTGTAGCCCTGCAATAAAAACGTTATAAACAACCATTATAATCGTTATTGATTTAGTCACCTTCATTTAGCAAACACCTCAAAGGTAATTGTACTGACAAGTCCTTTGTGTCATTTTCAATACTGGAGGCTTAATTAAAAGACCTACAGTACTGATATGTTGTAGCCCATCTTTCTGACATTTAGATATGTTATGCCAAGAAGGAGTGTAGGAAGTTGTGTTATTGTTCTAACAGTTCCTATTCTGAAAAAGTAATAGGCCTACATTGTGCATACTGAAATTAAAGCTTTATTTAACTGCATCAAAGAAGGCAAGGAAGGTCAGACTTTAGAAGGCAGTTTGGGAGTTTAACTTTAACTATAGAGATGCCTAATTCTGTAAATAAGTTATTGAACGTGTGTTCTGTTCGGTTTGTGTGTTGAAAGATGTGTGCAATTAAGTATTTTCATTCTACCAGAGATGGAGTACTCGAGTGCCGATTTTCGGGATTCGTGACTCGACTCAGACTCGCGCACTGATTGACGCGGACTGGGACTCGTGAATTCTCGCACACGATGACTCGGACTCGTGAATCTTTCGCCCACGATGACTCGGACTCATGATTTTTTTCGCCCCTGATGACTCGGACTCGACTTGTACATTGACGCTCCGACTTGGACTCAGATTCGAGCAAGTTTTGTCTCGAGTCAGATGTACTCTGTCCTGGTGTGTGCACCTGCGAGGCGAGTTTACGTACTGGGCGCGCCCCCGCTATTCCAGTCTGAAGATGTCCAGAGACACACCCCGCATCCTGCTGTATGCTTTCACAGATTTTGCTTCGACATTGGGAAAGATCAGCGCAAAATGCTCGTTATGTGGAAAAAAGATTGAAGAGAAGGCTCCGTAACACTATCAAAAATAAGAGTCCCGATCTTATTACTATCAAAATAAAAGTGCAAAACGAAAACTTTACCATATTGGCATACAAATATAATCACTTGTCTAAAAGGTAACACATTTAAATATAGTTAGAAATATTAAAGGTCATTTACAATAATAATTAAAACTGCGGTCACAGAAGTGCGCGCAGTGATGAGCGGGCCCTCACGTCCGTGCGCCTGTCGGGGAGTGCGGCCGTCCTGGTGTCAAGCAGACGCGCGCGAGTCCTCCGAAATGAGCCGTTTGTCATTTCTATAATTTTCGCGTCCCAGACTCCCAGGACCTCCGGCAGCGACCCGGAAACGGATGTCAGCGCGCCGTCTCGAAGGAAAACAAATTTCTCTAAAGGCTCGTCGAGGATCGATTATCGAGGAGGCTGTCTGGAGGAGCCGTAACCGAGGATACACTGATTTAGAGGAGAGAGGAGTCTCTCTGGAGGAGCTATAACCGAGGGTATACTGATTTAGAGGAGAGAGGAGAGAGGAGAGAGGAGAGAGGGAGAGGAGAGAGGAGAGAGGAGAGAGGAGAGAGGAGAGAGGAGAGAGGAGTCTCTCTGGAGGAGCTATAACCAAGGGTACACTGATGTATTCTCCGGAGTCGATTTCAGCCAACAGTGATGTTTAAAAGAGGCGTGACGCATGGCTGGACTTATGTCAACGAAGCAGCTCTGCAAACTGTTCCTGTTGTGATTATAAGTTATTTAAGAGGATCAAATGTGCATCAGACTTTCTGCCCTTTACCGTTTGTTTACTCACTAATCACATCTCGCCTGGATGTTAGGCTATTTCTTTTTTTAATACAACTGCTTTCATTGTGACGCGATGTTTACAGTGAGAACAGCTGCTGAGGTCAGTGCAGAAAGCAGAACAGTGTGTATAATATATATCGCTCAATAATATATGTAACAGGCCTACATTACACACTTTATTTGTATGCTTTAGGACAGGGGTATTCAACTAAAATTCAACGAGGTCCAGTTAGAGAAAATGTCCCCATGCAAAGGTCCGGAACATCAAAATGTCTAAGTTGCTTTATGAATTAGTGTGATATATATTGAAGTAGCTGCAGCTTTATCAACGTCTGCATGTCAACAACTGACTGCCAATCAAATAAAGAAAGTACAATTCATTAACAACAATATTTATTGTCAATTAACATTGAACTATACAGATATACAGTAAATACTGTGGATATGTGTAATGTTCCTCTCGGGCTGCATTTAAAATAAAATAGGAGAAAATAAATAAAATAGCTTTTGAAAATTTGTGCATCTTAAAAGTGCTTAATTTTAGATAAATAAAATAAAGTGTAGCAGCAGCTTGAGTTTCCCTTTTTCTTTGTTAACCGTTTCACATCATGACTTAACAGTTTCAGCCGATTATAGAACAATATCAGTGTTTACACATCATAACAATTGAACAGTTTTAAAGTTTCTCTTTCTTTCCCTCATATTGCAGTCCTCACTCACTTTGTTTTGTTCAGTGCGAGAATTGAGCTTGAGCTTGTCCTGCCAGGAGTTTAAATCTGGGCTGAAATGGGTCAGGGCCATTCTCACACACACATGCAGGTGCTCATTGGTTAGCCTCGGTTAGCCTGCCCTGGAACGATATTTAGTTTTCATTTTGATCCTGGTGGACTGATCATATTGGGCTCTGAGACTGCTTATTTTTTGTGACCTCAGTTCTGACTTGAGAGGGAATGTTTGGTCAAACACTTTGTGTTTTGTCTCATAGTGGCGTTTTTGGAATGAGACAACTGGCTCTGTGCTCCCAGTGGGCAGGATGAACATGAATGAGTCCACTCAGGGTTAAAAGCTCTGTTCTCACTTTCCAACTCTTCTCTTCACTCACTTTCCTCTCCGCTTCTGTCTGCCGCTCTCTCGTCTTTTCTTCTGTGTTTCTCTCCCTGTATCGCTCACTCGTCTCTTTCGTCCCCTGTCGGCAGCAGTTAAAATAGAATCGCCCCGTCAAAATTGAAATCCCCTATTAATGTATTGATTATAGGTCCGGGTCCGTATAGGTCGGCGTCTGGGTCCGGATCCGGACCGCGGTCCGCCTGTTGCCGACCCCTGATCTACATCATGGGTTGGCAACAGGCGGCCCGCGGGCCACTGGTTGCCCACCAGCAATATATTTGGCCCGGAAAATTATTTTGAGAATGAAAATAAAATATTATTTTGAGATTTTTTTATTTTTTTTTTTTTACAATATCGGACCGACAGTCGCACATATAGGCTATAATGTCCGAATAGAGAATCTACCTACACCTGAAGAATGCTTATTGTACTTTTATCCATGTTGAGAGTGAATGACACAAAGCACAGGCACAATCTGGCAGCGGGTGCACTGACGCTGCTAGTGGATCAATAAGTAGGTGGACAGCGCGTGGTGCCAACATGCGGTTTGTGGTTTGAAAAAAATAACACCAGCTCACTAAATAATTCAAACGTAATGTTTACTTATATGCAGTGTTCGAAATGGGGGTGAGCCAGGGGGAGCTTGGCTCCCCTAAAGAGGGGGGGAGCTCCCCTGAAGGCCGATTTTGAGATAAATACGGGGAGCCCAAAAAAATCTTGCATATTTGTGTCACACAGATTAGAAATGTTGAGTTTCTGTAAATAAAAGTTCTTGAAATAAATAATAGTCATTGTTCATTACAGTTTCGGAATATTTGTTTTATATTTGTGAATATTTCTGGGTGTTGCCATCTGTACGTGGCGGCGCTGGATTCTTTACGCTACTTACGTTGCTATGGTTACGGTGGCGATGCCGGCGTGGTATTTGAAATTTTCATATTGATATTTTTTTAACTCTGGCTTTGTAATAAAAAATATGGCAAAACGAAAACAGCCAAGCCTCGCAGCTTTTGGATTCACAAGCATAGAAGCGAAGGAGTCTAAAAATGACAACGTGAACGGAACAACTTTTAGTTGGCCGGCTGTAAGCGGCGTTAGGGTCGAGTTTGACAGCTCCACACCGAGGGAGAGGCCTGCCGATGCGGAGCCTGAAGAGGCTTCAACAACGGCCACAGCCGCCGGCGCCACCTGCACGAGTGAACCTGACGATGCACATGACCTGCCTTTACACAGAAAAGATGGAGTGAGTGGAATGAAAGGTATCCATGGCTTTTCATACTAAATAAAAAATGTGGATGTGAGATTTGCAAAGAGGCAAAAAGTATATTGATCTCCCTGCCGCTCGCAGAAAAATTCACCGGCGTGCACCAAAAAAAATAGGGCTCCCCCGATAGCAAATGGGTTATTCATACACTGCTTATATGTGAACAGTAACAAAGTTCAGTCAAAACATTGACAACAAAATCGGAGAAGCCGCTTGATCATGGAGGGCGAGGGGTGGTGGTGCATATGCTGCCACCCCAGTTGGCAGCTTTGTTTTGAAAGCAAAGTTTTGGCTCATCGAACATTTATGAGAGAAAATCCCTAATGTCCGAGTGCAAGTGAATGCAGCACAAGACGCGAACCTTGTAACCCCTCCCCCGCAAAACGAGAAGCATTCGGTCTACAATGACAGAGAAGAGTTTGGCTGTACTCAGCATTGATTCAAAACGCACTAAAGCTTTGGATCTTAATAAGTTTGTGAGCAGGGGCGGACTGGCCATCTGTAGAATCTGGAGAATCACAGAATGGCACCGCAGCGAGGCTCCCCCCCCCCCCCGTTGACAGTTCACTAGCACCCCCCCCCCCCCCTCCCGAAGCATTCGAATGTGTCACATGTTTTAACAATCAATTACTTAAATAAGCCTCTGATTATGTTCCGGCCCAGAAAAAAAAAAAAATTGGCCCAAGGCCAAACTTACTTGCCGACCCCTGATGTAGAGTAACCAAAGTCTTTAGTTACCTAGGAGGTTTTAGGGAAGTTCAGGGGGATTTTCAGGGTGTCTTGCTTATTGAATATATGGTATAATTATCCTACTGTTGTTGGTATTACTTTATTTTCCTTTTTATTTCTCTATTTTGATAAAAAGAGCAGTAGCTAATAGAGATATCCCGGTGGTGTTACACTATACAATTCACTCCACACTAAATGGCAGGTAAAACAGACATAAAGATCACATCCTGGAATGTGAGAGGATTGAATAAGCTTTTTAAGCTAAAACAGGTATTAGGCAGAATTAGACTTCTAAAATCACAAATCGTTTTTATTCAAGAGTCCCATTTAACTGATATTACTAAAGTTAAAAAAAGATGGCCTGGACAAGTCTTTGCAGCCCCATTTAACTCCCAGGCCAGAGGGGTTATGATTTTTGATCCACAAATCAATCCCGTTCAGACCGGTTCCGCGCGAGTGGCAGCCCGTTACAACAGCTCCTACTCACACTGAGTAGTTTTCCTTATATTTACTTATTTTTTACCTATCTTATCTTTTTATTTTTATTGTATATACTTTTGTTTAACTTACTTGCACTATGGACGTCAGGCCCGTACTTTTTGCACTCTTTTTAGTATTATTTATGTTCACTAACGTGTCCGGGGTTTCTCCGGCCAGTGAACGTCCCATTGTTTACACTCGCGACCAGCTGTTAGCCTCCCGTAGCATGGCAATGCTAACCGGCGATAGACCCGCTGTTCCCCGCGAGCTGAGGAGAAAGAGACGGGGAGGCCGTGCCGGGGCAAAGCTGCGAGCCAGGAGGAGACGATACAGACGTGGCTAACGGAGCTAACCCCGGACACTAACGCTACACTGGATGGTTTTCATCTGCTGAGGGCGGACAGGACGAGAGAGAGCGGTAAGAGGAAAGGAGGTGGGCTGGCTGTGTTTGTGAACGATAGATGGTGTAACCAGGGCACACCACTATTAAAGAACGAATCTGCAACAGGGACATAGAGCTGTTAGCCGTTAGCATGAGGTCCCACTATTTACCTCAGGAATTCACGCATGTTATCGCGATAGCTGTATATATTCACCCCTCTGCAAACGTTGAAGAGGCATGTAACGTCATCAGCTCTAGTGTAAGCAGACTGCAAACACAGCACCCAAATGCTCTTCTCCTGATCTCTGGAGATTTCAATCAGGCCTGTCTCTCAAAAACTCTGCCCACTTTCAAACAATATGTTACCTGCACCACCAGAGGTAATAAAACACTGGACTTATTGTATGCCAACACCAGTGACGGCTGGTGATAAAAATGTTGGGGGGGGCGCAAAAAAAAACATTGAAACGTGATTCATGGACAATAGCACTACTTGAATATGAATTTTGCCCTCCTTTCCTTCTGGCCTGCAAATGTCTCAATGACTTTCTGATTAAAGTCAGTCATCTCTGTCACCAGACTCTTTTCCATTGACAGCATGGCCAATGCATTCAACCTCTCCTGGGTCATCATACACATCTTGTATCTTCCTCTGAACACCTGCAGTGGCACCCCTCATCACGCTGGCTCCATCATACGCCTGGCAGATGAGCTTGCTTTTCTGATCCTCAGGAAGGATGGCAGAAAGACGCTCTTGTAATGCTGTAGCAATGGACTCAGCTGTAGCTGACTGCAAAGGGATGAACTCAAAAAATCTTTCCTGCACGTTGTGTTTATCATCAATGTAGCGCAGCACAAGAACAAGTTGGCACTGTGTGGCAATATCCATTGTCTCATCTGCCTGGATTGATAAAAAATCACTGCTCTGGGCTTCTTTGATGATGTGTTCCCTAACAACAGACAACATACAGTCCAGTAGCTCGTTCTGCACGGTTTTTGAAGTTCCCTTAAATACAGTCGCGTTCTCAAGGTGCTCTTTCAACACTCCATCAAGGGAGGCAACAAAATCCACCAAGCCACGGAATATCCCGGGATTATCGGAGCCTTCACTCTCATCATGGCCACGCAAAGCCAACTCAAATGATCCACAACATTTCACACAGTCTATTATTCGGGACAGGATGTGTCGGTTTTTTCTCACCTCTTGGTTGTGCTTCCTAACGCCGATCCTGTAGCCTTCATCTAGCTGTTCAGCAATGCTAAACCTGCCCAAAAAGTTTAGCCTCATACTGTCTAGATGACCGCGGCTACTTTAAAGCAATAGAAGGCATTGCTAACGGCACATCCAGCTAACCAGCTCCGTTTATCGTAGCAAGAGCGGGTAAAGCCCCGGTTGTAAGCTCGTCCTCGATCACTTGCCTGCTGATTAATTTTTAAATCGGGTCGGTCCGGTCCAAGCTCCTTTATTCTCTTTTTTTCTTCCAGTGGACGCCTTGTGAAAGGGTGTTTTTGTAAAGAAAAAACTGAATTTTCTGCGGCCGCACTGGAAGTCGCCATGACAACAATATCATCCAGAAAACTAATGAGGGGTGTGAACATAAAAGACAGCGTCATGGTCCAATCACATCAGGTCAAAGATCATGAAAACAATACCGATTCGCTGCCAATAAAAAGTGGGAGGGTCCGGGGCGCAGAGAGCTGCGTCCCGTGGGAGAATCTGAAGCCGCCAATCAGCGAGCAGCTTTTGGTCACCTGCTTACCAAAAGTTTAACGACTTCCATTCACTCTCATTTGGCCGGCGTCCCTCAACCAGGAAGTATGTATTCACACAAAAATACCCGAAATGCGCAACCATTTTTGACGGAATGCAGACTACCATGCTGGCGCATCCTACAAGGAAACACGTTTATTTAATAATATTTAAAATATAATAATTTGTGTTTATCATGTTTAAGTATACTTCTCGAGATATTATGAGAGGGGCGGCGCCCCAGCGCCCTGCATTGACCAGCCGCTACTGGCCAACACCAAGGATGCATACAACTCATCCCCCTTCCTCCCCTGGGCCATTCTGATCACAACCTGGTTCACCTCCAGCCTGTGTACCAACCCCTGGTCCACAGACAGCCGGTGCCCACACGCACCGTGAAGAAGTGGTCTGAGGAGTCTGAGGAGGCCCTAAAAGACTGTTTTGACACTACTGCGTGGGATGTGTTCACTGACTCTCACGGGGAGGACATCAACGGCCTTACAGACTGCATCACGGACTATATTAACTTCTGTGAGGAAAACGTCGTACCCACCAGGACTGTACGGTGTTTTCCCAACAACAAACCCTGGATTACCCCTGGAATAAAGGCTCTCCTGAAGGACAAAAAGAGGGCCTTCAGATCTGGCAACAGAGAGGAGCTGAAGACTGTACAGAAGGAGCTGAGGTGGAAAATCAGAGAGGGGAAAAACAGCTACAGGAAGAGGATGGAGGAACAGCTGCTGCAGAGGAACGTCAGCCTGAAAACCATCTCTGGCTACAAAGAGCCAGACTCCCAGGTCCGGGGGGACCGCCAGTGGGCAAACGACTTGAATAACTTCTTCAACAGATTTGATCAGTCATGCGGCCTCATCTCCAACGATGACGACAGGGAGTACAGGGAGCTGACGCAGGACTTCACCTTCTGGTGCCAGAGGAACCACCTCCAGCTCAACGCAGAGAAGACCAAGGAACTGGTGGTGGATTTCAGACTGCGCCATCACTCCCCCCCGACACCAGTGAACATCCAGGGAGCGGACATTGAGATTGTGAAATCTTACAAATACCTGGGTGTTCATCTGAACAATAAACTGGACTGGACTGATAATTCTGCTGCTCTGTACAAGAAGGGACAGAGCAGACTCTTTCTGCTGAGGAGACTGAGGTCTTTCGGGGTGCAGGGGGCACTCCTTCAGACTTTTTACGACTCTGTTGTGGCATCAGCCATTTTCTATGGTGTGGCCTGCTGGGACAGCAAGAGACTGAACAGACTGGTAAGGAAGGCCAGCTCTGTCCTGGGGAGTCCTCTGGACACTGTGGAGGTGGTGGGAGACAGGAGAATGGCAGCCAAGCTGTCCTCCCTGCTGGACAATATGTCACACCCCCTCCAGGACACCCTGTCCTCACTGTGCAGCTCCTTCAGTGACAGGCTGCTGCACCCCAGCTGTCACACGGAGAGATACCGCAGGTCCTTCCTTCCTGCAGCGGTCAGACTATACAACCAACACAGCCCCTAGTAGACCCCCCCCCCCCACGCACACCACAACACAGACTATATCACCCCTTGCTGCTAAATACCAATCAACTATGTGCAATATGTGCTATATGTGCAATATATATATGCCGTTAATAACTGTGTAATTTATACCTGGCTGCTAAATCCTTAGAACCGTTACAAGGTGTGTTTGTTGCATTTTGTATTTTGTAAATTGAGTAACTTGCTGTAACAATGCAAATTTCCCCTCTGTGGGACTAATAAAGGTATTCTGATTCTGATTCTTAGCCATGAAATAATTGACCCGGCAGGAAGATACATTATTTTGCAAGGAAAAATATTAGAGACTCAAATTACACTGGTCAATGTTTACGGACCTAACGAAGATAGTCATGCCTTTTTTAGGAATGTATTTCTTACTGTGTCCTCTATTCCTGGACAATATATAATAGGCGGGGCCTATAACTGTGTGCTGGACCCAGAGAAGGACCGCTCCTCAGGCATTGATGTTTCTCATCTGCAAGCTAGAAAGGTGCTGCTTCAATCTATAAACAATCTTAATTTAATTGAAGTCTGGAGAAAGCTACATCCTACAAAAAAACATTTCTCATGTTATTCAGGTACTTATAAGATGTTATCATGTATTGATTACTTTATGATCTCCATTGATTACTTTATGATCTCCATGGCCTTATTATCACATGTGAATGAATGCAGTTATGACAGCATAGTATTGTCCGATCATGCACCCATCTCATTAACCCTCCATATACCGAGGCTTGTTTGGTGTCCTTCTAGGTAGGGGTGCAACAACTAATCGACTTAATCGATTAAAATCGATGATCAAATTAGTTGCCAACTAATTCAGTCGTCGATTCGTTGGTGACGTCATCACGTGTGTTCACAGGCAGTTCAGCTCCAACGTTATCGGTCTTTTTATCGGTACAGGAGACATTTAAAACATATATGTCATATGTATTATTGCTACATAAACATTATATCGCAGTCTTAGTGTCGCCAACTCCGTTTCTAATATGCAATAAGACTACAAAATGCGTCTATGATGTATTTTCGATCTTTCCAATCCAGACGCGAGATCTCTCTCTCCCCCGTCTGTGTGCGAGGGTGCGGGGCAGTTTACACACACGCAGCTGCTACATGCATGCAACACACACACACGGAGGAGATGTCGGAGAGAAGCGCTCCAAGGTGTGGTTAAACTTTACCGGTCTCGATGTGGACAATGCTCGTTACCAAAAGTGCAATAAGAGTTTAGTATCTAAGGGCGGTAACACGAGCAATTTGTCAAAACATTTAGCAAAAGTGCACCACATCAGACGGAGAAATGCACCGGGTTCGACTGTCTTTCTAGTAGCGCTGTAGCCCCATCCACGAGTAACGTTTCCACGTCAGGTGTTATGTATGCTAGCAGCAACACACAGAGTTAACTCAATGATTCAAACATGGGTTAATGATTAGAGGTAACTGAGTTATTTAATTTGTTAAAGTTTCAGCTATTCTGTTTACAGTTCTGTCATCAGATTATTTAATACGATTTGTTAAAACACTGTTGTTTCTTTTGATGTGAAATATTATTTATTTAATTTAAATAAAAAGCAATGTTAATTTTGTTCACAATTTGTTTAGTTCATTTACCTTATTTATTTTCAAAAGAACCGATAAGACTATCGTTAAAGTACCGGATCGATAAGCGGTATCGATAAAAGTAGTAGTACAGTTAAAACCTTAACGATCCGAATAATCGATTAATCGTTTCATTAATCGATAGATTAATCGATTATCAAATTAGTCGTTTGTTGCAGCCCTACTTCTAGGTGGCGCCTCCAAACCAAATGGTTACAAGACCCAACATTTGTAGAATTTCTTGGTAATAATATTGATAATTATTTTTGTATGAACACAGATCAGACTAATGCAGGCATAAGTTGGGAAGCATTTAAAGCCTACATTAGGGGTGTGATGATTAGCTATACAAGCTTTAAATCAAAAGCTCACTATAAAGAGTTAACCAACCTTGAGGCTCAAATTAAAACTCTGGAACTTGACCTATACCAAAATGATATACCATAGAAACATAAAGAGCTCCTTCTGTTGAGAGCTAAGTATAAAGAGCTATCTGCTAGTAAAATTGCAGCAAACCTCCTTTGGTTAAAGCAATCTTACTATGACCAAGGTGACAAAGCTGGCAAGCTTCTTGCATGGAGAATAAAGAAAACGCAATCGGATAGAGCTATAAACTCAATCAAATTAGATAACGGAAACAATACAGTAGATCCAGCTGAAATAAACTCCTCCTTTAGAATATTCTACGAATCCCTTTATAGTTCAGAATACCCAGATAATACTCAGTTACAATCTGAATTCCTAGATCAGTTAGAAATCCCAACTATGACAGAGCAAGATAAGACTGAATTGGATACATATTTAACTGTTAAGGAAATGTCGGAAGCCTTGCGGAATATGAGAAGCGAAAAGACACCAGGACCAGATGGGAACCCTATAGAGATTTATAAATTGTTTCCAGACAAATTACTCCCCCCTCTATTAGATATGTTTGAAGAGGCATACGAGTTAGGTACTCTACCACCATCTTTACGGTCTGCAATTATCACCTTGGTCCCAAAGCCTGGTAAACCACCAACAGAAAGGGGGTCCTATCGTCCCATATCCTTAATGTGTTGTGACACAAAGATTCTGTGTAAAACTTTGGCAAGAAGGCTAGAATCATATGTACCGTCCTTAATCTCCAATGACCAGAATGGCTTCGTTCAAGGGCGTCAAGCTTTTCATAATATTCGCAGAGTGCTTAATATACTTCATGAAAGGAGTGATGCTAAAGACACCGCAATCCTGTCGTTGGATGCTGAAAAAGCCTTTGACAGGATTGAATGGAAATACCTGATGGAAGTCTTTAGGAGATTTGGGATGGGTGGAAAATATCTCAAATGGTTGAGACTTCTGTATTCAGATCCAACAGCTGAGGTATTAACAAATAACATGATATCCAAACTGTTTAGTCTACACAGGGGCACAAGACAAGGATGCCCCCTATCCCCTCTTTTATTTCTGTTTGCTATTGAACCACTAGCTTTGGCTATCCGGCAACATCAGAGAATTTCGGGTGTGAGGATAGGTGAATCTGAGCATATGATTTCCTTATTTGCGGATGATATTATTATTTTTCTGTTCGAGTTGAGAACATCTATCCCAACACTTGTTAGCCTAATCAATTCATTTGGGGAATTCTCTGGATATAAGGTCAATAATTCTAAATCCACCATATTATTTTTAAATAAAAATGAGAGACAAAACCCAGGGATACCCACCCCCTTTTCAGCTACTTTTATATACCTTTATATACCTAGGGTTTTATATACCTAGGAATAAAAATTGTCCCGGAAATTGAGAATATTGTCCCCTCCAATTATGACCCCATAATACAATCAGTAACAGAATCTCTGAATAGATGGATGCCAATGCCCATCTCCATGTTAGGCCGTATTAATATTCTTAAAATGTCTATTCTGCCAACATTTCTTTACCTGTTTCAGTCTATTCTCTCTTTTTTTACATCTGCACTGTAAAAAAGGATTTTGGAGGGTAGTATATATTATCCAAGCAAATCATTTAAATTTTACTCAAGGTATATAAGTGAGCATTGTTAGTATATATATGAATGGGTAAATTCTACCTACACTACCTAATTTCTGACAGTACCAACTGAAACACAAATAATCTGGGTAAAATCTACTTGAAGACATTAGGCCAGTGGCGGACTGGCCATCGGGACGTTCGGGACGAATCCCGATGGGCCGGTACTGAAGTGGGCGGGTCGGATAAGTCACTAGCACCCCCCCTCCCGACAATTTACTAGCGGTATTTACTTGCGGTACGAGGTGGTCCGGCGGTACCGAAGTGGGCCAGTCGAGAGTCCCGGGCTGATTTTTAGTCCCAGTCCGCCACTGCATTAGGCCCACACTGCCCCTTCACGCATGCGTCTGCGGTGATTCTTGGCTGCAGGCCAGAGGAACGGTTCTCGCACACCTCGCTTGGTGTGTGGAAATGTTGGAAGTAGTGATGGGAATTCCGGCTCTTCTTGGTGAGCCGGATCATTTGGCTCGGCTCACCAAGAAGACCCGGCTCTTTCGGCTCCCAAACGGCTCTTCAGTTTACCACATATTATACCTTTTATAATTAAATCAAATGTAGCCCTGTTTTGACTAATGATTTATATGTGTACACATATATCACTTAAAGGGGACCTATCATGCAAAATGCACTTTGTGATGTCTTTTATACATACATATGTGTCCCCGGTGTTCCAAGGAACTCACAAAGTGTCAGAAAACACAACCCTCTCTCTTTTCCTCCATACCCAAATCTCTAAAAACGGGGCTGCAACGGATTTGATACGGGTGGATTTTTTATTTGCACCTTTTTTACGTGATGTAGGTGCACTCCGCCTGATTGGTCAACTCTCCACCAATCAGGGGAATGAGAGGTTGGGCCATGTTGACTCTCCACTCGTAATCACAGCAAGCATGATAACATGACGCTCGTGCCGGGGCCGTGTCATGCCCCCTCTTCCGCATTGGGGGCGTGGTCAGCTGAATCAGACCTTGCAAAGACAGAGTGTCACGATTTGGGTTTTGTGTGTTAGGTTTTGGGGTTTGTTTTGATTGTTCTGTTCTCCCTGTCTCTTGTCTGGTCCTTCTCCCTGTGTTTTCCTCCCTGTCTCTTGTCTGGTCCTTCTCCCTGTGTTTTCCTCCCTGTCTCTTGTCTGGTCCTTCTCCCTGTGTTTTCCTCCCTGTCGTTAGTTTCCCTGGTGTGTCTGATTGTCTGATTGTGTTCACCTGTTGCCTTGTGTTTCTCCTCCCTGCCTAGCTGTTTCTCGTCTCGTGATTACCCCTTCCTGTATTTAGTCTTGTCTTTCCCTGTGTTCCCCTGTCGGTTCATTGTTTGTCTTTCCTGTCTCCCTCCATGCTACCTTGTGTTACCTGTGAGTTTCATGACATGTTTTGTTCTCCAGCTTTTGTAATAAAGCTCGCTTTTGTTTATAGACCTTTTACATTTTTTGGTATTCTGCATTTGGGTCCTACCTTTTCCGTAACCCTAACAGAATGAACCGACCAAATTTGGACTCAGCAGATTCCGATCGTTTTGCTCTACAGGCGGAATATCTTGGGTACTCTCTGGAGTACATTTTTTATACCTGGTATGACGCCTCATCTAGACGGGGTAGAGAGGCTGCGTTGAAGGAGGCACGCCAGGAGGTTGCTTGCAAGCCCTGGCTCAGGAGCTGGTTGCCTGAGTGGCTACAACTCTTTACGAGTAGTCCTGAAAACTTGTCTCAAGCCTCTAACTCTTTCCTGGGGTATGACCTGGTCTTGGGAGGTCCGCGGATCCTCCGGAAGGTTTCTGGAAGATGCAAGGCCAAGATTCCAGCCCGTACTCCAGTTCCGGCCCCATTTCCTGATCCTGTCCAGGAGCCGTTCGCGGGTACTCGTCTGGCTTTTGGAGGTCCACGTAGCCTCCAAAAAGCTCCTAAAAGAAGGAGTCGCAAGTCCATGCTAGCAGCCCGAGCCCCAGAAGCCATGCTTTGGGCTCCAGTTCTGGCCCCGGCAGCCATGGTTCCGGCCCCAGTTTCGGCCCCAGCGGCCATGGTTCCGGCTCCAGAACCGGCCCACCCAGCCATGGTTCCAGCCTCAGTCCTGGCCCCAGCAGCCATGGTTCCGGCCCCAGTTCCGGCCCCACCAGCCATGGTCCCGACTCCGGCTCCTCGTCACCTGTTGGCTCTCCGGCCGGCGCCGGCTCCCCGTGTCCTGTCGGCATGTCGGCCGACTCCAGCACCTCGTCTCCTGCCGGCGTACCGGCCGACTCCAGCTCCTCGTCTCCTGTTGGCTCTCCGGCCGACGCCAACCCCTCGTGTCCTGTCGGCATACCGGCCGACTCAAGTCCCTTCTCAAGTCCCCTCTCAAGCCCTCTCTCAAATCCCTTCTCGAGTCCCCTCTCGAGTCCCTCTCAAGTCCCATCTCAAGTCCCTTCTCCAGTCCCTACTCAAGTCCCTTCTCCAGTCCCTACTCAAGTCCCCTCTCCAGTCCCTACTCAAGTCCCCTCTCCAGTCCCAACTCCAGTCCCTACTCAAGTTCCCTCTCTAGTCCCCTTTCAAGTCATCTCTCGAGTCCCTCTCAAGTCCCTTCTCAAGTCCCCTCTCAAGTCCCTTTCCAAGTCCCCTCTCGAGTTCCCTCTCGAGTCTTCTCTCGAGTTCCCTCTGAAGTTCCCTCTCGAGTCCCCTTTCAAATCCCCTTCAAGTCACTTCTCGAGTTCCCTCTCAAGTCCCCTCTCGAGTTTCCTCTCAAGTCCCCTCTCGAGTCCCCTCTCGAGTTTCCTCTCAAGTCCCCTCTCGAGTCCCCTCTCGAGTCCCTTTCCAAGTCCCTTCTCAAGTCCCCTCTCGAGTCTCTTCTCGAGTCCCCTCTCAAGTTCCCTCTCAAGTCTCCTCTCGAGTCCCCTCTCAAGTCCACTCTCGAGTCTCCTCTCGAGTCCCCTGTCGAGTCTCCTCTCGAGTTCATTCTCCAGTCCCCTCTCGAGTCTCCTCGAGTTCCTCAAGTCACTTCTCAAGTCTCCTCTCGAGTTCCCTCTCGAGTTTCCTCTCGAGTTCCGTCTCAAGTCCCCTCTCGAGTCCCCTCTCGAGTCCCTTTCCAAGTCCCTTCTCAAGTCCCCTCTCGAGTCTCTTCTCGAGTCCCCTCTCAAGTTCCGTCTCAAGTCTCCTCTCGAGTCCCCTCTCAAGTCCCCTTCCAAGTCCCCTCTCGAGTTCCCTCTCGAGTCTCCTCTCGAGTTTCCTCTCGAGTTCCGTCTCAAGTCCCCTTTCAAGTCACCTCTCGAGTCCCCTCTCAAGTCCCTACCAATGTCCTGGTCCGTTGGAGGTTCCGCTGGGGGTCCTGCCAACTCCATGTCCTGTCCCCTTGGGGGTCCCGCCGACTACTCTTCTGCCGGGGGTCCTGCCAACCCTATGTCCTGTGCCGTTGGAGGTCCCGCCGACTACTCTTCTGCCGGGGGTCCTGCCAACCCTATGTCCTGTGCCGTTGGAGGTCCCGCCGACTACTCTTCTGCCGGGGGTCCTGCCAACCCTATGTCCTGTGCCGTTGGGGGTCCTGCCGACTCCACGTCCAGTATCGTTGGGGGTCCTGCCAACTCGATGTCCTGTGCCGTGGGAGTCCAGCCGACACCTGTTTCGTCGGAGGTCCTGCCAACTCCATGTCCTGTTCTGTTGGGGGTCCCGCCGACTACTGTTCTGCCGGGGGTCCTGCCAACTCCATGTCCTGTGGCGTCGGGGTTCCGCTGAGGGTCCTGCCGGCTCCACGTCCAGTATCGTTGGGGGTCCTGCCAACTCCATGTCCTGTCCCGTTGGGGGTCCCGCCGACTACTCTTCTGCCGGGGGTCCTGCCAACCCTATGTCCTGTGCCGTTGGAGGTCCCGTCGACTACTGCTCTGCCGGGGGTCCTGCCAACTCCATGTCCTGTGGCGTCGGGGGTTCCGCTGAGGGTCCTGCCGACTCCACGTCCAGTATCGTTGGGGGTCCTGCCAACTCCATGTCCTGTGTCGTTGGGGGTTCCGCTGAGGGTCCTGCCAACTCCATGTCCTGTGTCGTTGGGGGTTCCGCTGAGGGTCCTGCCAACTCCATGTCCTGTTTCGTTGGGGGTTCCACCGGATTTCCTGCCAACACCTGATCCTGTCCTGTTGGGGGTCCCGCCGACACCTGCTCCGCCGGCTTTCCTGCCAACACCATGTCCTGTCATGTTGGAGGTCCCGTCGACACCAGCTCTTGCTCCGTCCGGGGTCCCACTGACACCAGCCCATGTCCCGTCCAGGGGTCCTGCCCGGACAACGCTGGTTCCTATTCCACCAGTGGCCCTGTCGGCCACGAACCCGGTCCTTCCTTGTGCCCGGCTCCCTGACTATGCCCGCCGCGGCCTTAGCCGCTTCTCTGTCTCTGCCTTGCCACCGGGCCGTCCGCCCGAGACTCTTTCCTGGTCCTCTGCCTTGCCCCCGGGCCGTCCGCCCGAGACCACCTCCTGTTCCTCTGCCTTGCCCCCGGGCCGTCTGCCCGAGACCACCTCCTGGTCCTCTGCCTTGCCCCCGGGCCGTCCGCCTGAGACCACCTCCTGTTCCTCTGCCTTGCCCCCGGGCCGTCCGCCTGAGACCACCTCCTGTTCCTCTGCCTTGCCCCCGGGTCGTCCGCCCGAGACCCCTTCCTGGTCCTCTGCCGTGCCTCCGGGCTGTCAGCCCAAACCCGTCCTCCGGGACCCCTCCACCCACCCTTTTGGAAATATTGGACTTTTTGTAGGGACGTCTGGAATCCGTCCCTTGAGGGGGGGGGTTATGTCACGATTTGGGTTTTGTGTGTTAGGTTTTGGGGTTTGTTTTGATTGTTCTGTTCTCCCTGTCTCTTGTCTGGTCCTTCTCCCTGTGTGTTCCTCCCTGTCTCTTGTCTGGTCCTTCTCCCTGTGTTTTCCTCCCTGTCTCTTGTCTGGTCCTTCTCCCTGTGTTTTCCTCCCTGTCTCTTGTCTGGTCCTTCTCCCTGTGTTTTCCTCCCTGTCTCTTGTCTGGTCCTTCTCCCTGTGTTTTCCTCCCTGTCGTTAGTTTCCCTGTGTGTGTCTGATTGTCTGATTGTGTTCACCTGTTGCCCTTGTGTTTCTCCTCCCCTGCCCAGCTGTTTCTCGTCTCGTGATTACCCCTCCCTGTATTTAGTCTTGTCTTTCCCTGTGTTCCCCTGTCGGTTCATTGTTTGTCTTTCCTGTCTCCTCCATGCTACCTTGAGTTACCTTTGAGTTTCATGCCATCTTTTGTAATAAAGCTCGTTTTGTTTATAGACCTTTTACGTTTTTTGGTATTCTGCATTTGGGTCCTACCTTTTCCGTAACCCTAACACAGAGCTGGAGTGAGGCAAAATGAGGCATGGCTAAAATGCATGATCTGTTTCGTATTTTGAAAATTAAAACATATTAATATACCTTATATAATATATATTATATTATTATAATATATATATTATATTTATATTTATATATATATAATATAATATATATATATATATAATATATATATATAGCTATATATATATAGCTATATATATATCTATATATAGCTATATATATATATATATATATATAGCTATATATATATATAGCTATATATAGCTATATATTATATATATATATATATATAGCTATATATATATATATATATATATAGCTATATATATATATAGCTATATATAGCTATATATATATATATATATATATAGCTAGCTATATATATATAGCTATATATATATATATAGCTATATATATATATAGCTATATATATAGCTATATATATATAGCTATATATATATATATATATATAGCTATATATATATAGCTATATATATATATATAGCTATATATATAGCTATATATATATAGCTATATATATATAGCTATATATATATATAGCTATATATAGCTATAATATATAGCTAATATATATAGCTATATATATATATATATAGCTATATATATATAGCTATATATATATATATATATATATAGCTAGCTATATATATATATATATATATAGCTATATATATATATATAGCTATATATATATATATATATATATAGCTAGCTATATATATATATATATATATATAGCTATATATATAGCTATATATATTATAGCTATATATAGCTATATATATATACTATAATATATATATAGCTATATATATATAGCTATATATATATATATATATATATAGCTAGCTATATATATATATAGCTATATATATATAGCTATATATATATATATATATATAGCTAGCTATATATATATAATATATATATAGCTATATATATATATATATAGCTATATATATATATATATATATATATAGCTAGCTATATATATATATATATATATATAGCTATATATATATAGCTATATATATATAGCTATATATAGCTATATATATATAGCTATATATATATAGATATATATATATATATAGCTATATATATATAGCTATATATATATATATATATATAGCTAGCTATATATATATATATATATATAGCTAGCTATATATATATATATATATATATAGCTATATATATATATATATATATATATATAGCTATATATATATAGCTATATATATATATAGCTATATATAGCTATATATATAGCTATATATATATAGCTATATATATATATATATATAGCTATATATATATAGATATAATATATATATATATATATAGCTATATATATATATATATATATATAGCATGATAGGTCCCCTTTAAATGATTCAATACATCCTTTGTACTGAAGTATTCAAAAGTAAAAATGACATGTTTAATATCAATGATTTGCTGTGGCCAATTGTTTTCATTGCATTTACAGACCCTTGTAACTCTCTGATACCACCTCATGAATCCACTGACTTGCTTGTAGAACCACGCTACACAAGGCAGATAGCAACACCTATAAAAACTTAAGCATAGACATTTAAAAAAAGGGGCTACTGTATCGACATTTTAAAATTATATTTAAAGAAAAGGCCCTGAGAAAACAGCAGGGCTCTATTTCAGTATTAACTATAGAAAAAAAGACAGCAACAGCTGACATCAAATCTTTGCTGAGCCTAAGGATAATCATAAATAAATAACATAGTGAAAATAAATATATTGCAATGCTCAGTACAGCAGCATCCAACCGTCTCTAATCATAAAAAACATAATAGAAATAAATGTATTGCAATGCTCAAAACAGCATTACAGTCTCTAATCCTTGGATATTACATGTCACTGCATGCATGCATGGAGCAGCTGTAGCGCGGAGATCATCATATCATTCTGTCTTGTATTACTTAAAAAAAAAACAAACTGGCTCGTTGGTGGGCGAGAGCCGGCTCCCGTCGTTCACTTAAAAGAAAAAGTCGTTCGCGACCGACACATCACTAGTTGGAAGGTAAGATATTACTGTCTATCATGTCCTACATATAAATGTTCACGTTTTTTGAGGTTCATCACAAGACTTGTTGTCTGCTTGCTTCACTGTTAGACAAGGAATTTAAGTTTGTTCTCATCTGTTACTCACTGGAAGTCGGTCACTGATTTGTATGCTAGATAGCTGTAGCTAACATAGGAGCTAAGAGTAAAGCACAATGATGTTTAGCTCCATATTGTTAATAATTCTTATTAACAGCAATAATGTGCATGTTGACTGCATGCCGTCTGAAATGAGTTAAGTGTCACGGCGACAGTTGTATGTTAATGTAGCTAACCAGCCAAGTTGTGTTTCACGTTAGCATTGTGCATGCTAAGCACAGAAGGCTATTGTTTGCTAGCTAAGTACCGACAAGAACAGCGCGCGGAAGGCGGCATTCGTTTAAATCAACCTTTGAAGTTGGTCGTCCTCTATATACGGTGTGTTTGTCCAATGTTATTTTCCACACAGTATCCAATGGACATGCATACGTAATGCACACTACAAAATGAGTAGCCGTTTATTAATTAGCATGTCAGTTCAAATAATATGACGAACTCTGACCCGGTTGAGTAGTAGTACAGTAACGGTTTGCGGGGGACACATTCAAATGATGCACAAGGCTAACTAAGTTGAAGCTAGCTTGTAGCATCTCTCTTCGTCTATCTAACGTCAGTTTCCTCGTGGGTCTGTCCGGGTAAAATATACTATATATATTGTTGTGTTCGGTCGCTATGTGCTTAACAATGGTGAGTGAAATACAGTTTGTCCCGTTTGATGAATGGGACACGGTGTTGTTAAACTCCAGCCCTGTCGCGCGTGAACAAGGAGCGTTCATATGCGCGTGCATGAAACGATAAATACTGAGACAACTATCTCGTGACTATCTCTTAGTGAAAAATAACCATCGTATATACAAGCCACAGTAATAATGATTTATGATTAATTTGTCTTTTTTTAAGTATAGCTGCAGCAATAGTCTATAGACTTATGTTTACATTATCGCCAAAGGTTACTGTATATTATTGTGAGGACTGGATAGATTACCACGTAGCAGGGCCAAAGCTCATTGTTATATATTTTAGGATTTTTCTACATATACATTTTTAATTGTGTTATTTTTTTGGTAATGTTCAGTCTGAGAAATGTGAATATAAGTGTAACATCCTCAGAGACAGCACCTAAGTCCTTAATACATTTTAAATCCTGCAGACAATTCGTAGAGTGGAGGTGGTGATCCTCAGCCCACGTGTCAGTGTCTTCAAGGAGAGATGGCCTGGTTTATTCAATGAGGCTCAGGTGAGAACGTTACGTTTATTTTTTTCATTTCATTTCACTGTTGTCAATGTCAGAATTGTGAGTAATGAGTGTTGTCCCCTATGCTTTTTATTAGATCAAGGAGGAGTTCTGACACATAACAACTCTTTCACTTGAAGAGACATGCTGAAACTGGATGGGTGCACACCACGTCGCTCCAGCTTATGCGTGCCAAAGGAGGAGATGCTGGCTCTAGGATGCGCCCTCTTCTGAGCACAATTGATGAGGTACATTTATTTAAATGTTTCATTCAAGAATATGAAAATGCAGAAATAAGTCTTCTCACTAAAATGCATTTCCTCACAGCCCCAGAGTATTGGAAAAAAAGAGATGCAGTGGCCAGGTGCCTGATTGAATACCTTGGGGAACGCCAAGAAGACCTTTTTCAAGACAGCCAGGTATGTCATTAAAGACTGATCAATTCAAGATCTTGACGGAGTTATTTCGGGGGTTGCTCTGATACCATTGTTTAATTTACTGTGATTAACCACTCTTACACCTAACAAATAAATATGCAATTTATTGCTGTAAATCTGTAAACATCTTATTGTTTTTATAAATGGTTTAGCATTCACAAGAAAATTATTTAGGGATAATTTACTGATGTGCCTAGCTACTTAAAGGTGGGGTAGGTCATTTTGGAGAAACCAGCTCGAGTGAGCTAGAATTTGAAAATACACAGCCGGAACAAATCTGCCACTTCCTTACAGAGCCCCTCCTCCAACACACACGAACGCGCACAGGACCAATGAGGGCACGAGATAAGTTTGTGCACAGATGGAAGGCTGACAGGCAGGTAGGCCATCCAGTTATTTTAGCCGGGCCGGCTAAAATGATTGGTCGTGCTTTTTACAGTACTATGTCTTCCACAAATGAAAAATGTTTTATGGATTTTTTGTCAAAGCACTTATATAGAATATATAGATATTCATTGCTATCGGGATGTTAAGAGCATTCCATGGAATATAACAAAAAGTGTATCTCGAGCCGGTTTCTCAAACATACCTACCCCACCTTTAACATATAAAACTAACTTAAAAACTAAAACCTTCTTTTGGTGTTAAAGTGAAATAAGATTAATAAAATCATGCACTGAAAATGTATATGGGAAAGTGTCAATTTAATTTAATTGATTAGATCGATGGGCAATTTGACTTGGCCTGACATTTTTTTAATAAGTTAGAAATCTTTTTTTGTTTTTAATCGGTGCCACACATTTTTTAAAATCATTTTTAAAAAGTCAAAACCTGGTTTTATTGATTAGGCTTAATGCTAGACCACAAAGCCTATATTGTATAATAGCTTCTTGTTAATATGCCTAATTTAAAGTGAATATGCTTTTCTTTCCTTCTTTTCAACATGGAGGACGAGCATGACGACGTCATGGACCAAACTATGAAGGTGCTTGTGATCCATGATGCCAGGGACAGGGGACCAGCAGATGTGTCCATTGTCATAGAGGGAGATGGGAGTTTTGAATTTGTGCGGAAACCAAACAAAGGCATGTGCATTGTTTATGGGATTCATCTACGCCCTCAACCTGGAATACCCCAAAAAGCTCAAATACACATTTGAGGTATTCTAAAAACTGTTTTTGGAGTTGATGGAGCCTTGATGGAGCCAAGATGGAGCCAAGATGGAGCCAAGCTTCTCAAAAAGGTCCAGAGCCTCAAATGCAGGCTCATGGAATAAACAATTTGTTCTGAAGTGGATGTGGATGTTGACTTGTTTTAGGTGCAGAGTGACACAAACACAAAATAATGTGATGTGGAATGTAATGGATGTGGAGAAACCTTTTTCTGTTAAAAGTGGACTGTGGAAGGTTTTAATAGTTGAGTAAATTGCACTTGGAAGATTATGTTCAAAATGTTTACAATTTCCATGCACTTTACTGTTAAAACAATGTGATTGTATAAATATTTTTGAAGATTCTGCTCAAAGTGTTAACAATTGAAATGCACTTAACTGTTTAAATAATCTCAATGTATGACCATATTGCACAAAAAATGGATCATTTGGTCAATAAAAAAAAACAGGATCAATAAAATCTTGTGTGGCAATATATCGTTTACTCGTAACCTTAATGAAGTAATACTCATTTGTAATATGGATCAATTATTACTTAAAATTATTAAGTAAATTAGCAATTTCCTGACGGCAGCTGCTACGATAAAGAGTAAATATTACTCATTTATAAGTAATACGTTTTATTAAGTAATTGAGTTAGATTTTACTTAATTTCTTAAAGTGATTCTTATATGTTAAATATTAGTAATCTTTACCTAAAAACATTTTGTGAAATCTACTCAAAAGAAGTGTGTGCAAATTGTTACCTCACTTTTATTGAGTAGATCTTATAGGTTGATTTTTACAGTGTGCCTTATGATAGAGGGGGACTTTAAGTACCTAATCTACAATTATATTATTGGGCAGCGCAGCTGCGCACAGCCATGTTTTACTTCTCCTCCTCTGACCCTCCAGCATGGCTAGCCATTGAACGCAATACAGCACCGGGCCTATCCCTCCAGTCATATATCTACTCTGCTCATGCTAAAAAAAAAAAAACACAAAAAACCCATTTGTTAAAAATACTGTTTCTGTTTGGCATGAAGCACATGTCTATATAGGAGATGCTCCCAAACTATCCCAGTTCTCCCCAATATGGGGTAATGACAACTTTGTATAATGTGAAATATTTCGCTTAATATTTGGATTACAAAAACAATCCTGATATCATTAGAAAGCTAGGAATCTCCTCTTTCCAACAGTGTATACAACTCAAAATGTGTCTTCGGGTCAATGCGACTGATTTCGATGGAGCAGGTCACATATGTTATAAGCTTATGGTATCATATAGCAGCTAGGAATAAGCTCCTCAGTCTAGAGCAGTGGTTCTCAACTGGTGGGTCGCGACCCAAAAGTGGGTCGCAGACCCATTTAGAGTGGGAGTGCGAGTGAAAAAAAGTCAAACTTTTATTTTGAAAGACTGATTTTCTAACGCTGCGCATGCAGTAGGCATTGGATTGGAAATGCCGGAGAACATAAACGGTTTTGAAAACGTAGTGATCATCTTCTCAATAAAACATCTTTGCTGATTTTTTTCGAGTTTTCTGGCCAATCAGAATCAAGATAACGGCAGAATAACTTGGCGGTAGAACTATTCTTTATACATCCATGGGTACATATTCAAGGTTTCAAGGTTTCAAGGTTCTTTATTGTCAGACTAACATAGCTACAGAGTAATTATGTTGTCTTAGGTCACAGGCTTCTCCAACAATGCAACACAATAATACAGATAAGCAGACAATATTAAAGCAATATTAAAGTATATTATATTAAAAGTAATACAAAAAGAAAAATAGTTCTAAAATAAAGTGAGAAAAAAAAAGTGGAATAGTGCAATACGAGTCTATATACAGGTTATTGGAATGATATATTAGATAATAGATAGATAATTACTAAGTAGCAGATGAATGTTATGAAATTGTTTCAGCAGTTCAGTTGTTTAACAGTCTTATTGCCTGCGGGATGAAGCTGTCTCTGAATCTGGTTGTTCTTGTCAGGAAGCTGCGATAACGCCTGCCCGACGGCAGCAGACTGAACAGTTTGTGGCTGGGGATGGGGGTCTTTTATAATCCTGAGGGATTCCTTCCTGAGCCGCTGGGAGTAAAGGTCCTCCATGGATGGCAGCTCCGTCCTGGGGATGTTCTGTGCAGTTTTCACCACCCTCTGTAAAGCCTTACGATTTAGGGCGGTGCAGTTGCCGTACCAGGCCGTGATGCAGCCAGTCAGGATACTCTCTATGGTGCACCTGTAGAAGGTCAGGATCCTCTCTATGGTGCACCTGTAGAAGTTGCAGAGTATCCTGGAATCCATTTTGAACCTCCTCAGCCTGCGGAGGAAGAAGAGCCGCTGTCGATCTTTCTTGGTGATGGTGGTGGTGTGAAGAGTCTATGTCAGGTACTCAGTGATGTGGACCCCAAGGAACCTGAAGCTGCTGATTCTCTCCACCGTAGTCCCATTGATGGCGATGGGGGCGTGTCCCTCTCCCTGCTGCTTCCTGTAATCCACAATCAGCTCCTTTGTTTTGCTGACGTTGAGATGGAGGTTGTTATCCTGGCACCAAGATGTCAGTTTTCCGACCTCCTCTCTGTACGCCGTCTCGTCATCGTCTGTGATCTGACCGATGACGGTCGTGTCGTCAGCAAACTTCACGATGGTGTTGGAGCTGTGTGTGGCCACGCAGTCGTGAGTGAACAGGGAGTAGAGGAGAGGGCTGAGCACGCAGCCTTGAGGGGCACCGGTGTTGAGGATCAGGGTGGAGGATGTGATGTTTCCCACCCGCACTGCCTGGGATCTGCCCGTCAGGAAGTTCAGGATCCAGTCACCGAGCGCGCTGTTGAGCCTGAGGTCTCTGAGCTTGATGGCCAGCTTGGAGGGCACAATGGTATTGAATGCTGAACTGTAATCAATGAACAGCATTCTCACATATGTGTTCCTCTGGTCCAGGTGTGAGAGGGCAGTGTGGATGGTGAGGGCTATGGCGTCGTCTGTGGACCTGTTTGCTCTGTAGGCAAACTGCAGGGGGTCCAGAGAGTCAGGGAGGGAGGAGGTGATGAAGGTTTTGACTAACCGCTCAAAGCACTTCATAATGATGGAGGTGAGTGCTACTGGGCGGTAGTCATTGAGGCTGGTGATTATTCTTTTTTTGGGGACAGGAACGATGGTGGAGTGTTTGAAGCATGTGGGGACTACAGACTGCAGCAGGGACTTGTTAAAGATGTCTGTGAACACCTCTGCCAGCTGAACTGCACACACCCTGAGAACACGGCCAGGGATGCCATCAGGTCCAGGAGCCTTGTGTGGGTTAACCCTTTTAAAGGATTTGCACACATCTGCCCTGTTTAAAACAAAAGGGCAGGGCTCCTGGCCCTTCTGTGCCTCCACAGCCCGGCTGCTCTCAAAACGTGCAAAAAAGCTATTCAGCTCATCTGGGAGAGATGCGCACGCAGACACTCCCGCAGCACCCCCCGCTGCTCCTTCGTAGTCTGTCATTGTTCTTAGTCCCGCCCACATGTTCCGGGTGTTACAGCCTCTGAAGTCAGACTCTACTTTCTCTTTGTACTGTCTCTTTGCATTGCTGATTGTTCTCCGGAGATCATATTTGGATTTCCTGTACTCCTCCAGATCTCCAGCTCTGTGCGCGCTTTCAGCTTGGTACGAACCTCGCCGTTTATCCAGGGCTTTTGATTCGGGAATGTTCGTACAGAAACCTTCGGTACCACGTCATCGATGCATTTCCCAATGTAGCAGATGACCGTGTCCGTGTGTGTGTTGATGTTCTTGTCCTCAAACACACTCCACTCCGTAGATTCGAAGCAGTGCTGCAGAGCAGAGTCTGACTCCTCACTCCATCGCTGTACAATCCTTGTTTCCAGTCTATGCCGTTTAAGTTTCTGCTTGTAAGCAGGCAGCAATAGCAGTGAGATGTTCAGATAAAAATGAACACGTAATGAAATACGACCCCCGGTTTGATGATTGACAGGTCAAAGAACAATGGTGGCTATCTACCCTTATCCACAATTTAAAGTCATTCACACAAACTATCTCCTCTTTACTCTTCTCTCTGTGTGGAGCAGCAAGTTCAGCTGTCAGAACAAAGTAAAAATAAAAGAATGGCATAAACTATTATTAAATATGTCGGGTAGTAATAGATTTGTTTATTTTCTTCTCAGAGTGTACCAGAATGCGTATTTATATATTAGTATTTCTAAAAAATTACCATCGTCAGATTAAACTTTCTTTAAAAGCATGCTTTAGTTCTGTGAAGGGATATAAGGATATATGCACTGTTCTTCTCTTTAATTACAATTGTATGCTGATTTTTGTTGAATAGATTTGAGCGGTTCAAAATTGTGGGTCGCGATTTATTGACGAAGAAAAAAGTGGGTCCCGAGGCCTGACCAGTTGAGAACCACAGATCGAGAACAGCATACATGACTTTTTAATTCCACAAACTACGTAAACGTAAACAATGGCACATGGTGTTAGCAAACAATGGCTCTAGCTAATGCTATCTGCCTTTGTGTTGGCTAATTAGCTAGCTAACGGTAGCTCTTCGGGACTCCATAAAAGCATGGGTTGTCGAACATGAATTTAAGGATAAAATAGGCTTGTTTGTTAGAAGTGAGATTTACAATAGATAGGGACACAATGCTTTCAAGCAAAGAACAGAGCGTTAGCAAAAACTTACCATCCTGCATGGACTCCAGCAATGCCGTTGCCGAGTCCAGGCCTCCCTCCCTCCCAATGTTTGCCGGTCTGTGGCCGTATGTGGGGTCCATCAGGTCAAACCACTTCCACGTTTTCCTACAGGAACCACTCCGGCCGTTGTGGTCCTTGACGGCTCTATAATCGCTCTTCAACTTTTTTTGTTTTTCTCTACACTGCCGGAAAGTCCTTGTGAAGCCGTGTGCGGCCAACAGTGTAGAGATCTCCTGGTACACTTTCTCTCCCGCAACGAGATGGATGAACGTCTTCACCTCGTGAAACGACCACGGCGTGCTTTTTTTTGCCATTTCTTATTCAAAATACTTGCTAACGGTAGCTCGTCTGTTTTAAAAATGGTGCTTGCTTATGCGATGCTTGGGAACTATCTCGCGCAACAATTGTGACGATTCTCTCTGACCAATCAGCGGTCGGGAGTGTTTTACGTTACTAGTTTAGCATATTTTCAGCTCGCTTGGAACCTCGACCGAGGTGGTTCTAAAAAAGTCATTGGAGCCTGCCTGCAGGCGCCAGTCTCAGGACACCTCCACTCTGAGGACACCTCCACTCTCAGGACAGGAAGTGCATGCACGCTAAGTATTACAAAATAAAATCGCCACTGTCACTACCCGATCTGCCCCCTGCCCGATCTGCACTGTGCGAGATGGTCCGCCATATTTGACAACTACATACTGCAACTCTAATAGGACACTTGACACAGTGGCGTTTGGCAAAGCAGAAAAAGAACACTAAAAAAACCCGACAATATTAATCTGAACGAGAAAGATGGGTTATTGTTATTACAACGTCACTTCACTCTTATTTAACAACTCCTTTTATTGGGTCCTTTTATTGGGTTCAGTCAGCGTTTCTCCAAGTGTGGGGCGAGATGTGATAGGTGGGTCGAATGGACGCGATGAACGGGAGATTATTATTTTAAAAAATATATATTTTCTTTGGACCTCAGGCCGGAATCGAACCTGGGTCCTCGCGGGCGGTAGTGCCGGAGACTCACAACGGCGGTGGACTTTCACAGCGCCGCTGCGCGGGAGCCGCCGGAGCGATACCGGCGAAGCGGCGCTGTGAAAGTCCCGGCCCACCTATGCCAGAGCCAGCGGCCCGCCGAAGGCAGCAGCCCACCAACGGCAGCGGCCCACCGGGAAAAGTCCCGAATCTCCCGATGGCCAATCCAAGCCTGCTCACACACACACACAACTGAAACCAAAATAATTTACAGACATATGTAAAAATCTCTCATACACACATGTGAAACGCTCTCACACACACACACAACAGCATTGCAGTCGGGAAGAAAAGCAATGTGGAACACAAATAGGCCTATGTTTATTATTATTTTTTAACGCAAGCCGTCATCGCCACGGAGGAGCACACAGCCTCTGTGAGCGAGCGAGACAGAGTGAGAGAGAGAGCGAGAGAGCTAGAGAGCACACCTTTATCTATTTAATATAGCCTAGTTGTAAAAAATTGAGTAAGAAATCATTCCAGTGTGTACTATAGGACAGTAAAAAAAAAAAAAGTTTAAAAGGGGAGTGATTAGTAAAGTATGCATAAATAAAAGAAAATGCTAACTAGGTAACATAAGATAAGAATAAACAAGTTTAAATGATTTGTTATTGGTTGTGATCATATTCTAAAGATGTTTGGATTATTGAAAAGTATACAGCTCCCTTTCATCTGAGTGTTGAAAACAAATCTTCCCGGGGGTGCATGCCCCCGGACCCCCCTAAAGGAGGTTAGGTCCACCCCCAAATAAAGCAGGTTAAAATAATTAAATTGCATACATTTTCTTTTAGTAAACACTGAAAACGGGTTAAAGGTAAACATATAATAATGTTAAAATGTGCTAAATATATACACTGCAAAAAAAAAAAAGAGGAGTAAAAGTAGCTCACGATTTGTTTTATTTTTTGAAAGTAGCTCTCATCCTAAAAAAGGTTGGAGACCCCTGTTATAGAACGATACATTTGACAATTTTAAGCTTGGCCTACCATTTTATTGGAGCGATGAGGAACAGGTGGGGCTTGAAAAGGCCCACCTGTTCAACGTGGGGAATGACAGAACAAGTTTGAGAACCACTGGGTTAAGTACATTGTCAGAATAAGTGAGAAATGGATTTAACTTGTTAGACAGCTATCATACTGAAGAAATATTGACTGTGAATGTATGCAATATGTATGGCATTAATAATTTATATCTAATTACATTAACTGTGAATGTCCTTCATTTTATTTCAAATAAAATAACATAAGATTTTTGTATAGATATTTCAGACGTTTATGACTCGCGCATGCACGATGCAAATTGGGCAGCCATCTAGACGTCAAATGTCCTATTAGAGTTGCCGTATCGAGTTGTCCAATATGGCAGACCATCTCGCACATGCGCAGTGCAGATCGGGCAAGGGGGCAGATCGGGTAGTGACAGCCACTATCAGTACAGCGCCACTTTCCGAACAGGAAATGCACGCTAATACATCTATATATATATATATAGATATATATATTTATATATGTAAATAACGACATCTTGTATTTTAGTTACACCCGCTAGACAACAGTGGAGGGTTCGAGAAACAACCGTGTTTGCCGGGTGCACCGCGGCGGAGGTGGGGAGGTTCCAGCCGGGAACCTCGACCCCGCTGCGGGACCCGTGGTGGGACCCCTGAGTCAGACGGTGCGTCTTGGTCACGCTTCATATCGGCCGGCCCGGGAAGGAAGAGACACGCAGAGTGGGGGAAGTCACCCACCCCAACGCAGCACACCCTCCCGGCCATCAGAGTCGAACCCGCAGTCAAAATCCGTTAATATATGGATGAGTGGGGGGGGGGGGAAACGGCTGGACACAGGCCGTGGGGGGACACCCGAGACCGGGCAGTGTCCCCGGTAGAAGGAACCGGGTGAAATAGCCAAAAAAAGAAAAATTAATAAAACCGGGGAAAATAGGGGGAAAAGTGAAAAAAAGTGTCCGAAAATAGGCACTCGTGAGGCGGGCAGAGTCCCCTGTCAACTCCCGTTACATTCCTCCATGGTGTCATTTGAGCGAAAAATGGCTAAGTCAACTTTTACGAGAACCAGGCTGGGGGGGTCAAAAGGGCTTGACCAAGGCCGACCCAAAGTGCATGGTGAGCGGACTCATCACCACCGTGATGAGTCTCCATTGTGATTTGAAAACTTCCATCAGACGAGTCCTTCGGGGGGCGGGGAAAAAAAACGTGTTCGTCAGAATCGTCACTTCCTGTACTGAGAGTGGAGGTGTCCTGACAGTGGAGCCTACACCGGAACTGTCCTGAAAGTGGAGGCCTGCAGGCAGACCCCTCTCAAAAAAGTAGCCGTGAGCCAGTACTACCCCTAGTGGAAAAGCAAAAAAGAGCGAGGGGAGTCGAGCCGCGCCAAAACCCTGTTGTGGAAAAGCGCCATTAGAGGCCATCTATGGGAGCACACCAGCCACAACGCCAAGTGTGCAAAGTGGGGGGCCCTTCCCAACACCTCCCCCCCTGCATCTGGTTGACTTGCTCAAATCCCAACCTCCTCTCAACTCGCCTTTTCTTTTGATCAGAACTACACACCTGTTATGTACTGTTACATCAAATCGGGCCTGAGGTGTACATTGAGGGGCCAATGGCCTGACTCAGAAGAAGCTGTTTGTCAAACTCAAACTGATATCAACTACACATTTGTAAAGTTTATTAACGCACATCTGTAAACAGACACAGACAACACCATGGTGCAGGAATGCAACCCAGTCTCACGGCATTTCGTGTTATAGTCACAAAATTAATTTAATCTATTGATATTGAAAAAAATTGCGAAATCGTGTTGGTGAACACGAATCAATAGATTAATTTCGTGACTATAACACGAAATGCCGTGAGACTGTGTTGAGGAATGACAGTGTGTGCAGAACGAGGTTGGCCAATCTGGTGAATGAGCTGCAGTAGGGGATGTTGAGTATGGAAACACTGACAAAAGAAGGATATTAACAGCTGGTATTCCATTATTGGGCTTTTGTACAGTTGCTTGGAAACAGAGACTTTTAAATTGAACGATGCAGAAGTTGGCTTCCTGATCGTCAAGCTTCTATCACGTGCCGTTACATTCTGCATTCTGTAATGAAACTTCTGCCTACATAGGCAGGAGGAAAGCTACAATTCGAGACATTTTAAACCATTCCTGTCCCCAGAGGTTTTTTCAGCACTTCACAGAGTGGTTCAGTGTACGTAAATGGTTATTTAATACGTGTTAAAGGCGTGTTAGTATGAATGGAGACTATTTCTGAAATTACGTTAAAAGGCTTGTATCAATGGGGATTTCAAATGAGTTTCGATTGTTGTCAAAGGTACCTAGTTGACAGAGAGGTAGCAGTGGAACACTCTTCTAAAAAACGTTTAAAAAATATAAAACTAAGAAACTGAGCTAAAAAAAGATATGGAACAATTAATACATAGTCTGTTAAATGGTCTCATGCTGGAGCCCCAGAGGCAGATAAAAAAGTGAAGTCACAGAATGAAAACGGCATGTAAACTCATCAGAGTGACAGCTGCAGCCACAAGCACTGTTTTATCCTCATTTTATCTGACAGCAGACGCAGCATTGAGCTAACTTTAGAACAAACACATTTTCATTTTAGGAGCTCTTGTGTCGTGTGTTACACAAGTGAGTCAAGACAGTTGTCTTGCTCTTATCTGGATGTCAAGCTTTCTTTTTTTGCTTTGCCATGCCAAGATGTCTTTTCATGCGGGGGAACTGGGACAGATTAACTTGGTGCCTAATCTGTTTTTGTAAGATTAGTTTCACAGCACTCATATTTCTAAGATGGTTCCGAAAGCTTTTTTTTGTAAAAGCTTTCAGATGGAAAACATACCACGACTGTGCTGTCATTACTGCTGCCTCGTTCCAACGTTATGTGGATTAGTGCTACATTGTCAGTTCAAATGGGGCACGTGAGGAATATCTGCTAGCTTAAAGGGGACCTATCATGCAAAATGCACTTTGTGTTGTCTTTTATACATACATATGTGTCCCCGGTGTTCCAGGGAACTCACAAAGTGTCAGAAAACACAACCCTCTCTCTTTTCCTCCATACCCAAATCTCTAAAAACGGGGCTGCAACGGATTTGATATGGGTGGATTTTTTATTTGCACCTTTTTTACGTGATGTAGGTGCACTCCGCCTGATTGGTCAACTCTCCACCAATCAGGGGAATGAGAGGTTGGGCCATGTTGACTCTCCACTCATAATCACAGCAAGCATGATAACATGACGCTCGTGCCGGGGCCGTGTCACATCCCCCTCTTCCGCATGGGGGCGTGGTCAGCTGAATCAGACCTTGCAGACAGAGCTGGAGTGAGGCAAAATGAGGCATGGCTAAAATGCATGATCTGTTTCGTATTTTGAAAATTAAAACGTATTAATATACCTTATATATATATATACCTTATATATTATTTAAATATAGCATGATAGGTCCCCTTTAAAGGAGATGGTGTACTTGAGCACTCTGACCTAAATTAATCATTCAGTCCCCGTCCACCAAAATGCACTTCTTGCACTTAAGTTAGTGCGTGGCAGTGGCCCGTTCAGAGGAAAGTACCTGCTCTTTGGATTGCATTGTCTGCACTGTAAAGGTCTGAAAGCAAAGGCTGTTGGGTCTCATTTCTGTACTTGTGATGAAATAGCCATATATGGCTTGCTGGGCTGCGGAGGAGGCCCATGGTTCACTTAAACCACATTTGGACCCGCTGAGCACTGCAAATATTTGAAATGTCAATCCATTTGATAATGTCAGTAGGCCTCAAAAAGCAGACTGCACTACAGGAAAGTCACACGGCTGAATATTAGCAGCTCTGTCCTCCTTGTATCCCCTTTCCCCCCTATTGTGCCTGTAAACTAATGCCTCTCTGTAGCGGCTTCAGTGAAGATTAGCAGCAGAAAGCTACAGATGGCTGCTCAGCCCTCTGTAGCCCACAGCAGCTAATGGAGGTTTAATAACAGGGTTCCCGCGGGGTCTTAAAAAGTCTTAAATTTGATAATCAGAATTTAAGCCTTAAAAAGGTCTTAAATATGATCAAAAAAAATAAGAAAGGTCTTAAATATGATTAGAAGGTCTTAAAAATGATCGGATTTGAAAGGTACTTCTGTGTTGCGATCGCGTCTAAATGTGTTTTGGGGAAATGTCCGGGCTGCAAAGTAACCAGTACGGTAAGAGCCTTTCAGTTCCCCCAACAATTTGTATTGAAATAAATCAACATGGAACCAGTAATCATTAACTTTGTTTCCCCGGCCCCTTATCGGAGAACACCCAGCTAGTAACCTAGCAACCAAGCTTTAGCTAGCGGCAGTCAGAAATTAGGTATCTTCGAATCTACTTACAAATAAATATGGGGAAGTGTAAGTTCAACCGTATTTGGTTGGAAAACATCGAATTTAGTGCTTGGTTGAAACCAGTGGAGGGGACGTGTTTGAAGCGTTTGTTTGGCTAATGTAGCGTTAGCTAGTGCAGCGTTAGCTAGTGCAGCGTTAGCTAGTGCAGCTACTCCCGCAAACAACACCGGGGGACCTCCGGGCGACGTTTGAGTCTACGTCAACCCTAAAAGTGGAGGTGCTGTGGAGGCTAAATACCGTAGCTAAACACCAATCATACAACAGCATGAAGACAGCAGAGCTCTGAGTAGCTCTTGTCTCACACACACACACACACACACACCACACACACACACACAACACACACACACACACACACACACACACTAAAGGAACCTGCATAATCTATTAAATATAATTATAACTTTGGCCCGACATCATCTGTGTAAAATGTATGCTTAGGAAACCAGGGCAAAAAGGTCTCCTGAGGGTATTATTTTCCTTGTTTGCTGTGCTCAATTGTGTGTGCGTGACTTCGGAATGTAGTGGATCCAGTCGCCCCCCGGGTCTTTTTAATGGCCGGATAGGAGGGAGGGGGGCGCAGGAGAAAGGTAATAAAACTGACACCATTGAGTCTATGCAGAGATTGTACTGAGGGAAAGATTGGGATATAGGTACCTCAATCCCCGTTCAACCCATGGTTGTTTATGGTAGGGCTGCCATAAATTGTTTATGGTAGGGCTGCCATAAAGATGGCTGAGACTGACCGGCGCCCAGAGTGAGTCCGAACACCTAGGGAGGAGCAACCGACACAACTCCTCCCACAGAACTCCTCTGCATTTGTGTGCATAAATATTGTGAATTCTGTACCAGCGGGCGCCTCTGTTCGGTCTGACTGTCTGATACGTACAGCGCACGGTGGAAGAGCGGAGGCCCGAAGTACTTCGTTATATTAGTACTTCGTTATGTTGTACTGTTGTTTTCTACCATTAAATCAGTTTTGTTAATCTCATATCTCTGTGTCTGAGCCCTTCCTTTCATAGCAGACCACTCATCAAACGAACGCGCGGAGCGGGCTTGAACCTTCAACCACTCAGAGGGTGGTGCTCCAAAATCCAACAATTTGGTGACCAACCGACGTGATGAGTAGGGTCTCATAGAAGGAACACCGGCAGCCAGCGGACGAACGGTCCAGGGAAGACACCTCGAATACCTCTGACAACTAAACCAGGGCGCCCACAACTGAAAGGTGAGCAGATACCTGTTATTATCAAAATCTGTGATTGGCTATACTACAAAATTTTAGAGTTGTCAGCGGCATTTTTCAGTGTTTTAGTCTTACGGTAGAAGAACAGTACTACAGAATAACACTTTCCAGTCTCAAAGAGGAGCTGCAGTTGTGTTATATGTGGGGTATTTCAAGAGGAGAAACGCAACTTTCAAAATCAATTTGAAATGACCGGATCTCGCAAACTCTTGCTGTGGGGTTAATCTAGAAGACTAAACGTGACGATAAAGAGATTCTGTAGACTGGGTTTCGACTCCTTGCCAAAAGCCACATCCTCGGAAGAGGGTGTCGAAGCGCTTTTGGAAGTCTCTCCATCTGTTGAATATACATCGCACTATAAAAGTCAACTAGACTGTACGGGGAATATGATTAATTGTGTAACGAGATTGCAGTGGTTTTAGAACGAATAAAGGAATCCCAGCTGCAATCGTCGTCCGAGATTTCAGTGGTTTAAACGAGTAAAGGAAGTCCAGCTGAAATACTCTGAGAAATAAGGTGACACACACAGTAATTCTTAGACGAATTCTGGTTGGGGCTCATCGACTAACGTACACAGGCAATCCTTAGACGGATCTGGGGTTACGTTAGATATATTTATTTTGAGTGTGATTAATTGTGTAACGAGATTTCAGTGGTTTTAGAACGAGTAAAGGAATCCCAGCTGCAATCGTCGTCCGAGATTTCAATGGTTATAAGAACGAGTAAAGGAAGTCCAGCTGAAATACTCTGAGAAATAAGGTGACACACACAGTAATTCTTAGACGAATTCTGGGGTTGGGGCTCACGACTAACGTACACAGGCAATCCTTAGACGGATCTGGGGTTACGTTAGATATATTTATTTTGAGTGTGATGAAGTGTGGCTTGATATTGAGTAAGAAAAAGGTTGATAGGCGCTGTGAGAATGGGTCTGCAGAGAGAATTTCGCCTTGATGCCAACTGTCTGTTATCAGCCTGCAGCCAGGGAGGAGAAATCAGCAGAGCTGCCTGCACTGTGTGTGTGTGTGTGTGTGTGTGTGTGTGTGTGTGTGTGTGTGAGGAAGTCCGTGGATTGGTCAATTTGGACCAATCAGCGGGGACTTAACGTAACGGCTAAGCGGTCCTACGACGCTGGTTATCAACTCGGTAAATCAAGCCAGGGTTTCTCTCTCCAGCTGAGAGCGCGTTCACGTGAAAGGGACAAGTGTACTAACAGCGCAGCGTCATACTTCATTAATGAAAAGTAAACTAATACTAGACAAATATGAACTTTAAACATCCATGACTTAAACATATAATCCAGGATACAAGCCACATAGTTGCACCTGCAAGGTGAATATAGAACAACTGGTTAAAAAATAAATAAACTACCGAGTGTTTGAAAGCGTACAACAGTTTTATATTATCACTGCTGCCCATCTAAGACACGAGTGGATATGACTTTAATTACATTTGAGTTGAGTGTTTCGTCAACCTAATGTGTTGCTTAAAATAATACTCTGCATACAGTATGTGACAATGTAAGTGTTGCACGGTCAGATACGGCTCGAGAAGCTGACTCAGACAAGGAAATATATGATATATTATGATATTATATGATCAATGATGTGATATGAATGATAAGTGCGACACGTCGGCGTCTTCTCTTCATACGGCAGTTTAAAGTAAAATTTCCTTTATCCTGTAATATGACTTGATAGATTTAAACTCCGCACACTGAGCTCTGAGCAGGCGGTGTTTTCACTGAGTTGATCTCTTTTCTATAGACGCCGGAGGCAGGCAGCGTCAGGTAAAACAAGTTATTTAGCCTTCCCAAACCTGAGCTTTACGCGCCGCCTATGGAGCAAAGGTTATTGTAGACTGGGTTTCGACTCCATGCCTTGGGCCGCATCCTCGTAAGAGGCTGCAGAAGCGCTCTTGAGAGTCTCCGTAACTGGTTTAAATACACCTCGCACCGAAAATTATCAGACTGTATACCGGTGGGAATAAAACTACAATAATTAGTAAATTATAGTATGCAGAAATATCTGGTATTTTTTATAAGAAACTAAAACCTTTAGGAGAAGCAGATACGAACGAAGTCAAAATGGAAGGAGAATTTGAATGTGAAGAGAGAGAATAGAAATGGAAGGAGAATTTGAATGTGAAGAGAGAGAATAGAAAGGGAAGAGACGGAAAGATTGGAGAGAGAGAGAATAGAAAGGGAACAGTGGGGACAAGCAGAGAGATTGATACTTAGCGGACTTAAACCCGGAGATCATAAAAAGGCGAGCAGGGATCTCCGTTTCTTACACGATCAGATGATCGCAGAGAATAGAGTAGAGGGTGACGAGGCAATAAGTCTCCTAGCCACAGCACTCAATACATACGAGCGACAGTTGGTTCAGAAATTAGAAACTCTCAACAAGCAGAAGGCAGGTTTTATCAGGGCTTCTATTAACAAAGAAAAGGAGCTAGTTGACAAGCTAAGGAGAATAGGCCATAACGCAGCCTTAGTTATGAATGGAGTGGCAGTAGCCTGCCCTCTGAGCAAAACTCCCGCCAAAAATCTGCCCGCCATAGCAGCCCCACCCAGTCCTGCACCAGCCCCTCCCACAGAAGTGATAGAGCCAGTCAGGAAGGAGAAGCCATATGGTGGGCCCCTCCCAGACATCCCAGAGGGCGGTCCCCTCCTCTATCCAGATTTATACAACCCCTTTAAGACCCGACCCCCTCCCTATACGCTTCCCTCCACCTCTAACCCCCCCTCACCCAGTTCCCCTCATGACATTAAAAGAACACCTGTATCAACACATACCCCTACAGATGAAGAAATACTTGACTTTGTTGCAAAACGCGTCAAATTTTTTAGGACTATGAAGATGAAACCTCTGCCTCTGACAGAGAAGACACGGCAAGTCAAGACGGCACAGGGGACTCCACCTTCCTCTGAAACAGGTTGATATAGCCGGTGTCGGACTTTGTTTATGAACACATTAACTGAGGGACAGGTTTCTCCCCATTTGAGCTGACCCACGGCCATCAGTTTCCGGGTCCTGGAGCATTAGCAGTAGGGAAAGAAGTAGAAGAGATGGATAGCAAACCATACTACCAGCAACTTAAGGGCTTGGTATGAGATTTCTCCACCCAGGTTGCTGACGCCAAAGGGGGACCGGAGAAGCACGAGGCTAACACCGCAGAATTCATCTGGCTGAAGGTCATCCGTCCGAAGTGGCTCAACCCAAGGTTCACCGGCCCGCACAGAGTGACTCAGAGGACATCACATGCAGTTCGCCTCGAAGGAAAGGGGGAAACGTGGTATCATTGGAGCCAGTGCGCCGTTGGAAAACCTCCAGCAAGGACGTTAGACGACATCAGAACTGACATCGCTGCAGCAGGACGAGAGAACGACACATCTGACGACGACAGCCCAGCAGAAGCAACGACCCACACAACAGATGACAAGGACAAAGACACAGAGGTAACAACAGGCGATCTTGGAAAGGAGATTACGGCCGGCGAGGAGGCGGACACGAGTCTACGGGACCCCGACCCCTGAAACACACGACTCCATATAGGACCCGACTTTTTTACTCCCACCTTTAGGGGCACTTTCCAATAAGTAGCAGCATTTGTATGCCCACCTATAGGGCCTCTTTCTAATAAGAGTAGTAGGTTATATATAACGAGAGGTTAGCCCTATAATTAAAGGCAGTGAAAGTCTCCCCACTCACCAGACCTTTATTTAACAGGTTTTACTGAACCTTATATTTAACAGGTTCTGGGAGCACAGTATTTACCATTACAGGGTACTATTTTACACCCTGTTTTAAAGAATCTCCTTAGGAGATTTTAGCATTGTGTTCAGAGAACCTAATTACAATAACACGGACCACTGATTAAAGGTACTCAATAATGACAGACTGTGGATTACACTTCCTTATGTTTGTTGGTGTACTCTGCTAGTGGGAATCGTGGTTTACTTGGGACACTGTTTGTATCTTAAACACCATTCTTAGTTATATGGCCCATTAGCGAATAGCCTTATTATTTGATTGGGTGTTAATTCCTTGTGTCCTAGTAAATCTCCTATTATTAATAACAGAAATAATGTGTGAACAAACCTTCACTTTCCAAGCAGGTAGTGATGGAATAATGTAGACAGGATCAACTATGTACATTACAATGTGCTCCGTTTAGCTAATCTCACTAGGGACGCTGTAGAAGGACTCGCTGAACAGCTGGGGCCGACTTCCCTTATGGCAGTTCAGAATAGAATGGCCCTTGACATGCTGTTAGCTGAGAAAGGAGGTGTGTGTTCAATGTTTGGTGATATGTGTTGTACTTTCATTCCAAACAATACGGCTCCGGACGGTTCCGTCACAAAGGCTTTAGACGGCCTTCGCACACTATCCATAACTATGCATGAACAATCAGGGATACACAACCCCTTGGAGGAATGGTTTACAAACATGTTTGGTCAATGGAAAGGTTTAATAATGTCTTTTTTGATTTCTATAGCTACTTTTATTGCCATTTTAGTAACATGTGGTTGTTGTTGTGTGCCTTGTATCAGCTCATTGTGTGTTAGATTCATCAGTTCCACCATTGAAGGAAAAGCTGTTCCTCCGTACCAAATGCCCTTGTTGGCTTATGCATCGGAGGAGAGGACAGTATGATGACTCAGCAGACAAGGACGCAGTTTTAACATACTTTGGTCTCCCTCCACTGTCATAAGAGGTTGTTATGGTGGGCTGTTCCCGAAGGTTTAAAGTACTCTAAATCCCAGCTTCTGATGGTTTATATAATGTTGGGGGACAGACGCAGTAGAATAGAATGACAGTGGTTATGTTTCGAATGCTTTGTGTGAATTGATCTCTTGAGGTGAGATCAAAAGGGGGATTAAAGTAACCTGTATAATCTGTTTCAATAATTATAACTTTGGCCCGACATATCTTAGGCGCCAATAGTCTGTGTAAAATGTATGCTTATGAAACTAGGGCAAAAAGGTCTCCTGATGGTATTATTTTGTTTGCTGTGATCAATTGTGTGTGCGTGACCTAGGAATGTAGAGGATCCAGTCGCCCCCCGGGTTTTTAATGGGCCGGGAGCATGGGGGGGGTTGCAGGAGAAAGGTAATAAAACTGACAACATTGAGTCTATGCAGAGATTGTGCAGAGAGGAGGATTGGGATACGGAGTGGTACGGCCAGGTGCCGAGGATAAACGAAGATAAGGATTGGCACCTCACCCCCGTTCATCCCAGAATTGTTTATTTCACGGCTGCCATAAAAGATGGCCTGGGACTGATCAGCGGCGCAGGAGATCCAAACTTCCCACGCTATGACTGACTCACTCTGATTCGCTGCCTAGAGCTCGCCTATGGCGGACTCACTCTGATTCGCTGCCTAGGGCTCACCCAGCAGTGAGTCCACCAATGGATGAACACCTAGGGAGGAGCAACCGACACAACTCCTCCCACACAACTCCTCTCCATTTGTGAGCATAAATATTGTGAATTCTGTACACTCGGGCGCCTCTGTTCTATCTGACTGTCTGATACGTACATCGCAAGGTAGAAGAACCAAGGCCCGAAGTACTTCGTTATATTGTACTGTTGTTTTTACCATTAAATCAGCTTATTGTTAAACCTCATATCTCTGTGTCTGAGCTCTTCCTTTTATAGCAGACCACTCATCAAACGGACAGCGCGGAGCGGGCTCGAACCTTCAACCACTGAAGGGTGCTTCAATCCAACACTACACGCAGAGAGTTGCCCGTGTTCCCCCTCTTTTTGTCGCTGGGCAAAGTGTGACCTTCGTCTCTACTTATCACAGCGGCGGGTATGTATTGTTCCCAGCCTTCGTCCCCTCATGGTAAATATTCATGTTATGCTATATTCCAGGGACTGTGATGCGCCATTCGCATGGCGTAATAGGCATGGGTTATTATCTGAGCAGGTGTGTCTGTGCTTCCAGTACGGGGGGACCCAGTGGGGCGCAGACTACATCTTGCTTCGCCCTTAACCCAATAGCGATAGCCTTAGAGGGCGAAGCCATATACGAAATAGAACTGAAGTTACCTACTGTAACTCCAGCTTCTATGAGTATTGGCGTAGCCCTCTAAGTTCTGGGCCCCACTGGCTCCACGAATAGCTGAAGAAAAGTTTTTTGTGTGGGAGCAGATTGTCGGGCCTCCTTCCTATTTATACCGGAAGGGAGTCCGAGGGTGGGGCCCACCTTGCGGGTGGGCATGGACTACAAGTGTTTCAGTGCTGCGCAGGGGATTACCCAATAGCGATAGCCTTACAGGGCTACGCCAATACTCATAGAAGCTGGAGTTACAGTAGGTAACTTCAGTTTTCCCTCCTACCTGATTACCCAATTGTGTTCACCTGTGCCCCTGTGGTTTCTCTCCCTCCTCACCTGTGTCTTGTTTGTGTGATTAGTCTTGTGTGTATTTAAGTTCTGTTTTTTCTGTCTGTCATTGTTGGTTCATTGTTTGACTGTGTCAGGGGTAGTGTTCTGTTTTTTGACAGTTTTGCCTTGAAATAAAGGATTTTTCTTTGACATCTGCATTGGGTCCTGCCTGCTTCACTCAACCCTGACAGGATGTTTGGTTTCCAAGTGCCTCTTCAGCTTGCTTGGAACCATGTTCGCATTAGCTAACTTCTCCCGACAGACGACGCACTCGGGCTGAGGATTGTTGACATCCCCGGTCCAACTGAAGCCATAAGACAGGTAACTTTCGTGATACTGTCTACTGACAGTTTTTTTCCTCTTTTCTTTCGGTGGTGGGTTGTCGGCAGTCTCTGCACTGGTGGTTGGTGGTTTGCTCCGCACAAGAAAGCGCTCCATTTTCCCTCTTGCGTGTTTCTGTTTTAATGTTGTCCTTCAGCCTTTGATGTGTCACAGTCTTATAATTCCCACCTGTGCAACTGCGTTAACAGCGAAATATGGGGTTCTGTGAGGATTTTTTTTAAAAGAATTGTTTTTAGGTATAGAGTTTGCTCTGTATTATGAAATGAGTGCATACAAAGTACTGATATTAAATTAAAAAATAATTATTTTTGTGTAGTTGTATATTGCAATAATAACGTATGGTTGTCACAAAATCCCACGGCACACCCGGACTTGCCTCACGGCACACCAGTGTGCCGCAGCACACCGTTTGGGAACCACTGCTCTAATGAATGCCGCTGAAGTCCGTTAAATCAATGTCAAAATCAGTAAGGCTCCCCTCTGCATTTTTTCCATCTGGAAAAAACAACTGCACAGCCTTTTCAATTAGGTTCTGTTTTTTAATGTCCTTCATGACACTCTCTTTCTGGTCCCCCACCCTATTTGGTGTGTACCTGCACAAATTCCCCTTCTCTGAAATGCATCCATCCAATTTAAATGTTCCTTTGATTCTTCTGAGCATTCTTTGGAGGGGTTTGATGGTCTCTCTCAGACACAGGATCACCTTTGTTTCTTGAGGGCTTTCCTCTAAGTCGCTCAAAGAGCTTTGACTTGCGACTCGTGGGTTATTTTTTCTTCCGTCTAAAGTATCCAAAAACAGCCAGTCGATCACCATAAGATGGCAGATACCCTCTCAGCTGGTCATCTGTCATGAGAGTTATGACATTGGAATCCATCTAAAATGAAGAAATATATCAAGAATTCTTAGGTCAAGTGAATTAAATTACAGCAATGAAAAACCTGCATACACAGCACCAGGTATTGTTTTCAAAGCTCTTCCAAACTTTGGGTTTTTTAATGTTTATTTGTAATTTGTCCTAATTAAGCATCTAAACTACCTTCTCCTGTTCCATTCGCTGTATGTCTTCCTCAGGCACATGTCGTGACCTTAAAGAGTCAGATAGCTCGTCCATCTTATGACAGTTGAAAAAACCTCTCCACCTCTGTTGAAAGAAATGAAAGCTTAAATGTAACCTTAAATAAATAACATCTATACAGTTGATTTTTACAAAATCGTTTTTGTTTGTCGTTTTGGTATTCAAGCATCTTCACATTAAATGTCATGTTTAAATAAGACTATACTCTAGATTCTCCAACTAAGGAGGAAGGGGAGCATTATTTCATTTTATTGCTCTTTTAATAGTTAAAATAGGACTCTTGGTCATCAGATGTTTGTAAGTTGCCCTCTGGTATGACTAATCCAATCTTTAAAGTGGTTAAGGGAAATATTCACTCCTTTTGATTTGATTGTGAGGCAGCTCATGACATCGCTGAATGAAAAAGCACCTGCAGTGACTAGTTGATGATAACCTGTTTGGCTGGATGTTCAACAAAATAAAGAAGCCAATGGAAGTTCAATTCATGTTTTTAAAATGCTATTTTTATTTAGAAGGGAAAGTTGTTATATATGCCGTGAGCGTGTTTATTTACTTAATTCTCTGTGTAGCAAAAACTGATTTGGACAAAAGGGTTGACCCGGCTTGTATTAGTATTTTATGAAACAATTAGCTATCATACTGACTTGCATGACAAACCTTTCATTGTACGTTGATAAATCTCAACAGTCAGGCATGCAAACTAACAGTTGACTATTTTCAGACTTGTTACAACATTCCCATTAGGCTTTTCCCTCTTTCATGAACATGAGTTACCTATAAGCTATACTTTAGTTGTGATTAAGACTATATTTATATAAGGAAAAATGCAACATTTGTTCAAATTGGTCCCTCCTCTCCTACTCCTCTCCTCCTCTGCCTCCTTCTCCTCTCTTCTTCCTCCTCTCTTCCTCTTCTTTCTATTCCTCCTCCTCATTTCCTCTCTTGCTTACTCCCTCTTCCACACTTCCTCACTCTCACTCTAACTCGTATATTGCTAACACACTCCTGCCCGCATTATCAAGAGCCTGACTGAGTTCTAGATTTGCCAAGTAGCCGAGATATCCATGTGTTATGATATTAGGGTCATGCAGAGTGAGATCGCTATCCCTTTAAGAGAGAGAGAGAGAGAGAGAGAGAGAGGGGTGGTGTGGCGTGTGCATGGTAGAGTGAGCGAGCGTATTTATGTTTCTGGAAGTAAAACGAAGCAGCAGAAAATATAGGTCTGTGAAGTATTTTGTGTAACAAGAAAGAACTAAATAAATGCAACGGCCTCCAAAGAAGAGCTCGCCTCTCTCCAGTCATTTCGATAAAGTGAGTTATTGAACCCGAAGCTTGTTGCTTCGGCCCTGGGAGACCACAGAGTAATCCCCTGTTTCCTCGACTACGGTCTGGGAGCTGACAGGAAAGTTCAACACATGCATAATGAATGCTATCCATGCTATCTGTACCACCTCGGTTTGGTGATGTTACTGAATAATCGCTATGGCATTAGCATTTCCCCCAGAATAGCAAACTGAAAAGCGATAAAGAACGACAGTGCAATGTACAATTTAACGCATGGCTTTTTAACCACTGCGTTACATGTAGGCTACTATAATTAGTGGTGTATCGTAGCTGAGATAACATTTACGGGTTAGGGCTAGCAACTCACAGCAGCAGTAGGCCTACACTGTTTTCATTAGTGACGTGAACGTTACCACAAAACTAAAGGCATATATATTATAGTTCATAACAGGTAATGTCAAAGCTATGAACTGCATTGTTGTAGTTTAGCTGCAACGAATGACTGACTGAAATACTTTACAAAAGTCACCTGTAATAGTTACCTTATTTAGGACTGCATGCCGTTTGCATGGTGGAGAGCGGCAAGGTGATGGAGGGACCTCTGAAGACAGCGCCACTGCAGCGCATGCACACTTCTTATTTAATAATTTCAACTTTTTTATCTTATAATTATGACTTTTTATCTCATAATTTCGAATTTTGTTTTTATAACTTAATAACAGAGATGGTCAAACTAAAGGGGTAGAGACATGGCAGAAATCCTACAATGAAGCGGGACAGTGAAGTGTTCTCCCGTGAGAGGGCGATCAAGAAAAGAGAGAGCGGCCCCGTTGAGGGAGTTTACAGAGCAGATGAAAAGACACAGAAAGGCAGAAGCACAATAACAAGTATATTCAGGTGTTTTTTTGTAAATAACCGACGGTATCAAGAGGAAGATAAGTCCCCTGGTTTGTCCCCTATACTCTAACTGCCATGAGAAAACTCAAAATAAATGTTCCAAAAGAGGTGGTCTTAACGCACCAGCACCAATACAATATATAATACATAAAATGTGTAATCATACACTTAGCAATACAGAACATAAATAATAAAAACGTACATGGTTTAAAACACTTGTGGTCATACTGTGGAATGAGTTCACACTGAAACGAGTTCTTCATTCAAAATTTCGCGGGCAATTACATGTAAGAAGAAGGAGAAGAAGAAGAAGTAAAATAAGTAGTAGAAGAATGAAGCTGCTAACGCTAAATGTTAACGCTAAGGTTACAATAATTGTATTGCTGCAAACAAGCACCATGCCATTGAAACATCAACTTTGTTACAATTTTATTTCACCTTGCTCTGTGTTTTTAAAGCATATTTAAAAATGGGGGCATTTCCGGGGACAGACCAAAGCCAGGCAGGCATTTGGTATGATCACCATGCACCATAGCCATATGAGGCCGGACTCGGAGGGCTTTCCTTTGCTTCCAGCTGTCAGATTGTAAACAGGGTCACATGACTGGGGGCAGTCATGCTGACAAGTGTGTTTTATCGCAGTGAGACGCTACAATACTAATTGTGGGCTTATCATGTTTATTCGGCCCACAACAAAAAATTATAATAATTTGAGTACGGAGGAAAAGAGAGAGAGTTTTGTTTACTTACACTTTGTAAGTTCCCTGACACACCTGGGACACATATTTATGTATAAAAAACTCTCGCTCTCTCCAGAGGGGCAGGTCAGCCGAAAAGGGCAAACGGGCCTTGCCCGGGCAACATTAGCCCGTACCTGTGCACGTCCCTGGCTTTAAGTCACTCACCTCTGTTTGGATTAGGGGTTTCACAACAACCAATATTTACTAGTCGACAAGTTTTTCAAAATAGCAGTCGACTAGTCGTTACGTCATAATAAAGACACACAAAGAGAGGTGTAAAACTGTATTTAGTGCGAATGCTGTTTACAGCATTCCACTATAGTTCTTCGAATCTTTATTCCCCTTATTTCAGCCAATACTTTGGCTCTCCATAACTTCAGCCTAGTACAACTACACCAAAAAAACAAACATATATCAGTTCATTGGGGTTCCCTGATGCTCACGGTCTGTACATTTTTTGATAGGAGCCATAGTTTTTTGAACATGTGGCAAAATGGTCAGATATAATCCTCAATGCATTCTTAATGGGACTCAGTGCTGCAGTTGGTAACCATGGTGTTGCTGGGCAGATGGAAACCTTTGATCTCTGGGCTCACACAGGTGTCATGATGAGTTCTTATGATTAGGTGCTCAGCACAGAAACAAACACTGACAAACACACTGGACTTTAACAGACTGTCTCAGCCTATTCTTTTCTGTCTGATGGAGACTTCATACTGACTTTAACATGTTCCACATATTTTATACATTATTGGTGACATTTGGTTTTAGTCGAAAAGTTTGCAGTCAAAATATTCTGCTGCTTTCCCAAGCCTTTTTACTTTCTTTTCTCTTCTTAATACACATTCATTCACTACTACTTACATCTGATATGTAACTCCTTCAGCCTACTTTCAGCTGCAGAAACCATTCAACTATTACATTATTCAGCTATTTCAAGACATCAAGGCTATACATGTTGTTTATACCTTTTTTTTTTAAACCTTTTCTTTTAAATATTAAGCTTGTTCTGCATTTTTGTAGCTAAAAGCAGCTACCATTCAGATAATAACATATTCAGCTTTTTCTGAATTTTCAGCTAAATTCAGCCACAAATGTTCACAGTTTACAGCATTCGCACGCATTTTCTGCAGGAAATGCATTTTCTAGTTTGTATTGGCACTCAACTCATACAGTTACATTAAACACTGCATTTTAATTTGTGTTACATGGCTGAGTAAATAACAAACAGTAACTGGACTCACCAAATCTACAGCAAAAAACTGGTTTGCGTTGAGGAACACCAAAGCATCGACATATGAGGGAAGGAGGCTTGACCGCTGTCGGGTGACAGTGTTGCCTGCCAGGGAAAACATCCTCTCACTCGGGGTGCTGGTGGCTGGAATAGCCAGGTAGCTCCTCGAAAGCTTGGCTAAACGGGGGAAGCGGTCTGCGTTTTGTGCCCACCACTCCAGTGGGTTATCCATTGTGGGGATATGAGGTGTCTGCTGGCATTAATCCCGTAGCTCATCATCCGCATCACTGTTGACCCGTTTTTTCTTAATGCTGCTCTCGAAATGAGCTCCAAACAGCTGTTCAAAGTCACTCTCCAGTCTCGCCTTTTTGCAACTTTTTTCCGCCAGCTCCACTCCAACATTGTCTGCGATGAAGATCTCCTCTTCACCTACAGCAAAAATGAGCCACATTAATGATAAACACATTGTTTTACAATTTTGCCGGTTTAAGTAGGACTTTTTTGTGATACAATTATCACTAGTTCAACTCTATTTACCTGTAGCTCCCGGCTGTTCCACCTCTCCGTCTTCACGCACTAACTGAGTCAGGCGCGCCTGGGCTTCCTCTCTGACATCGTCTGGAAGGAACTTCAGATGCTTAAACCGTGGATCTAGCATGCATGCCGTGATCGGGATGGATTCTGCCAACACGCGAGAAAACAGCTTGAAGCGGGTTATGAGCTCTTTCCTCACGGTGTTCTTGAAGGAACAGGCAGTGGCTCAGTCAGTAGGGGCTTGGACTGTGAGCCGTAGGGTCGCCGGTTCAAGCCCCCGACCAGACCTAAATATGGAGTGTGGACTTCTACTTGGAGAGGTCCCAGTTCACCTCCTGCCCTGCCGTGGTGCCCTTGAGCAAGGCACCGGACATCCCCCTTCCCCCTCACTCCCATTGCTCCCCGGGCGCTGTACAATAGCTGCCCACTGCTCCTAGTACTAGACTCCTGGTACTAGGATGGGTTAAAAGCAGAGAACAAATGTCACTGTGTGCTGTGTGCTCTGCATGTGTGACCATTAAAGAGGGTTTAATCCCTCCCAATTCTATCTATCTAAATAGCCGCCAGATCGGACTCATTTGCACTTAGCGTGTTGTAGGATGGCGTAGATGAAGGACAGCCCGATGTGGTTTCTCAGCACATTATAGTTGTCGACTTTGCTAGAGGCCTGAGCACCGGGATCAGCTGTGCCACCAGTTCCCACTGGCACTCTCTCATGGCGAGGGATCTTAAGGTGCCAACTTTTGTCACTGTCTCATCCGCAAGGACGGCCTGTACCGGGAGTCTGTGCTCATACAGTCGCTCGAGCATAGTGAACGTTGAATTCCAGCGGGTCGCACAGTCGTTTTGGAGTTTGTGTACTTTTACTCCAATCTGTTCTTGACGTTTCTTCAAAGCACAAAGTGCTACTGAGGAGTTACGAAAATGACTCACAACACGCCTGGCAGCATCTGTGGTCTTGGCGATTTCTGGTAAGTGCAGCCCTGCTTATATTGCTAGTTGAATAGTGTGTCCGGCACATCCAAGGTGGTGGGGAAACTGCTCGCAGAGCTCCATTGCCAGGTTCATGCTGCTTGCATTGTCATGAATAATGCAAAAAACAACTAAGTCCCACTCCTCAATTGTTTCTTTGAGCCTCTGGGCTATATTCACAGCGGTGTGTCTCTCTGGCATGATAGTGGTTCGCAGCACTCTGGATTTTAACTCCCAGGTGTCTGTGATGTAGTGGGCAGTTATGGTGATATATGGATCCATGGTGCAAGATGTCCACAGATCAGTAGTTAGTGAGACACTTGTATCTGTCATCTCATTGGCAATCCTCGCTCTCACAGTGTTGTATATGATGTTGTTCCAAAGTGTAGCATGTGACGGGATCTTATAGCCCGGCTCGAAAAACTTGATAATGTCCTTGAAGCCTTCTCCGGAAAGTGCAGAAAGTGGTCGAACATCCTTGGCGACAAAGTTGACAAGCAAGTCTGTTATCTGCTGTTAAACTGGGCGCTTGGAAAAATCAATAATGCTCGTCTGCCTCTGTCCAGTGCTGACTGTCCGTTGCTCACTGGTGCTAGCATTACTGCTAGTGCTAGCTGTTGGCAGCGGGTGTTTCATCTTCAGATGGTTGCGCATAGCAGATGTATTTTGGTTTTACTTCGGTACAGCTTTACACAACCGACACTTCACTGTGGAGTTGGTTACATCTTCGTTGAAGTACTGCCATACATATGAATGTTGGACGTGTTTTGGAGCATTTTGCAGCACCTCGTTTGCCTCCATTTTGTTCACGACTAGTTGACTAGGGCCTACAGCGCCGACTAGTGGTAAAGGTAGTTGATTAGTCCAGGGGTTCCCGAGTGGGGGTCGCGAGATGATTACAAAATTAAAATGTACAAATCGCCAGAAAATGGTACAAACAAGTGGCAACATGTGTGATGAAGGTGTTGTGCTGGGCTATATCATGCAATCGAAAGTGAAACTTAAGCTCGCACCATTGCGGAGATATTCCCGCGAGAGTGCGGAAAACTTAAATTAAATAATTAATTCACTAGCATGTTTTCCTCTTTGTGTCTTCTCTGATCCTACTTCCTGTGTTTGCCTTCCTGTCTTACGTTTCCCTCCTGTGTCTGATTGTCTCATTGTGTTCACCTGTTGCCCTTGTGTTTCTGCCTCCCCTGCCCAGCTGTGTCTTTTCCTGTGATTACCCTTCTGTGTATTTAGTCTTCTCCTGTGCTCCATGTCTGTTCGTCGTCTCTTCTCGTCATGTCCATGCTACCTGTCTATGCTCGTCTATGCTAGTCCATGTCTCCTGCCTGTTCCCGCCTGTAAGTTTGTTCCTGTCTGTCGTGCTCCCCGGTTTTGTTAATGTTAATTAGTTTCTTGTTAATTAGTTTCTTGTCTTCGGCTTTTTTTAATAAAGCTCGCTTTTTGTTACCAAACCTTTTTCTATTTTTAACTCCACTTGGGTCCTATTTTTCCCCAACCTTGATAGTATGAACAGACCAAAATGGACCCAGCAGTTTTTTTCATTTCCTCAAGAGTTGGATCCACTGAAGTACACTCTTGAGTATATGAGAGCCTCATCCAGAAGGGCCAAAGAAGCTGCCCTGAAGGAGGCACGCATGGAGGTGGCCAACAAGCCCTGGCTCTGGAGCTTGTTGCCCGAGTGGCTTAAGACTTTTACAAGCAGCCCTGAGTGCCGGCCTCAAGCCTCAAACCCCTTCCTGGGATCCGGGATTCCAGTTCCGGCCCCAGCAGCCATGGTTCCGGCTCCAGTTCCGGCCCCAGCAGCCATGGTTCCGGCTCCAGTTCCGGCCCCAGCAGCCATGGTTCCGGCTCCAGTTCCGGCCCAAGCAGCCAATGTTTCCAGGCCCAGTTCCGGCCCCAGCAGCCATGGTTCCAGCTCCGGTGCCGGCTCCAGTTCCAGCCCCAGCAGCCATGTTGCCGGCTCCAGTTTCGGCTCCAGTACTGGCTCCCCGGCCGACGCCAGCCCCCCGTGTCCCGTCGGCATTCCGACCGACGCCAGTTCCCCGTCTCCTGTTGGCGGTCCGGCCCTCTCAAGTCCCTTTCTGAAGTCCCTTCTCTAGTCCCTTCTCAAGTGCCTTCTCTAGTCCCTTTTCATGTCCCTTCTCAAGTCCCTTTTCAAGTCCCATCTCAAGTCCCCTCTCAAGTCCCTTTTCAAGTTACTGGCCCCGTGTATCTCCTAATCGTTAAACCGGCCTGCTCTCGTCTATCCCACATGCTCCACTGAGATCCAACATCTAGTTACAGGTGGCCTGTGGAACTGCCAGTCAGCTGTTCCTAAGGCTGACTTCATCTCTGGCTACGCTTCCCTGCAGTCTCTGGATTTCCTTGCTCTCACTGAGACCTGGATTACTCCATCCAACACTGACACCCCAGCAGCTCTCTCCACAGCATATTCCTTCACCCATACACCCAGACCCACTGGCAGAGGAGGTGGCACTGGTCTCCTGCTCTCTCCCAAATGGAGCTTTTCCCTCTTCAAACTACCTAACTTCACTCCTTCCACCTTTGAATTCCATGCCGTCACTGTAACCCATCCTATACAATTAACCATTGTTGTTCTCTACCGTCCACCAGAGGCCTGTACGACGAAGCCGGTTCAACATAACCTGGATATGTTGAGTTAGCCGGTTGGCCTAATCCAAAACAAACGCGCTCTCGCTAAGCGGTCCTACGACGCGGGTTATCAAGTGGATGGCTCAAGCCAGCCGCGTCCTATCTAGTTAGGTGCGCGTTCACATGAGAGGGGTGTATTTGGAGCATTCGACCAATCACTTACATGGACAAGTGTACTGACAGCACAGCGCGTCATACTTCCTGAATGAAAAGTCAACTATAATATTAGACAAATATGAAGACGTTAAACTTTAAACATCCATGACTTAAACACTTGATCCGGGATCAAAGCCAAATAGTTGCACCTGCAAGGTGAATACAGCTCGTAAAAGAAAAAGTGTTTGAATGCGTACATTAACAGGTTTATGATATCACTGCCCCGTCTAAGACACGAGTGGATCTGACTTTAATTACATTTGACTCGAGTGTTTCGTTAACTTAATGTTTTGCTTAAAATAATACTTCTGCATACAGTATGTGACACTGAGTGTTGCACGGCCAGATACGGCTCAAGAAGCTGACTCAAATAAGGAAATATATGATACATTATGATGTGACATGAATGATAATGGGACACATCGACGTCTGCACTCAGTGCCGCGGACTGTACGTAATGTTACTTTGGTCCGGTTACTTGTGTTGTTGCAGATATTTAAGTAATCTTTCTTAACGCTAACTTTATAATAGTCAGATTGCTCTGAAGATGGGAGGTGATATTCTATTAATTTTCACGTTCACACAGTCGGTGATTTTTGCCGGCCGTCTTTCCTGCAACGGCAGTTTAAACTATTTCCTTTCTCCTGTAATATGACTTGATAGCTTTAAACTCCGCACACTGAGCTCTGATTGGTCAGCAGGCGGTGCTTTCACTGAGTTGATCTCTTAGCCTGCAACCTAACCTGCTCCGGACCAGGTTAGCCGCTCAGCATAAGTTACCATGGAGATCTAGCCCGCTAAAAAGAGAACCAGCGTCGTAGGACCGGAAACCCCAAGTTTTCCCTGAAGTTAGCCCGCTAAGCGAAAATCCGGCTTCGTAGTACAGGCCTGAGGCGCCTTGGGAGACTTCTTGGAGGAATTAGATAATCTCCTCTAACACATCCCAGAAACTGGCCCTCCCACTGTACTTCTCGGAGACTTCAACCTCCAGACAGGCAAGATATCTGAACTAACATCTCTTTTAACCGCCTTTGCTTTCTCACTGTCTCCATCCCCACCAACTCATAAAGCTGGCAATGTCCTCGATCTCATATTCTCAAGGAACTGCACTACTTCTAACCTCTCTGTAAACCCACTTCACACATCGGATCACTTTTTCATTTCATTCGCTCTACCCCTTTCCAAACATAACAAACTAATCTCTTCTAATGCTCCACCTGTCCGCCGTAACCTTCGTTCCCTCTCCCCCTCTACTCTGACCTCATCGGCGCTCTCAGCCCTCCCTCCCTCTGACTCGTTCCAACTCCTGCCTCCAAACTCTGCTGCAGAAACTCTCCTCTCGACTCTTTCATCCTCTCTAGACTCTCTCTGTCCTCTCACATCTCGGCAGGCTCGTCAGTCCCCTCCTGCTCCCTGGCTAAATGACGCACTGCGTGCTAATAGAACCATCCTTCGGGCAGCTGAGCGGAAATGGTGGAAATCCAAACACCATGACGACCTCCTAACCTATCAGGCTCTCCTCTCCTCTTTCTCTGCTTCGATCTCTCAGGCAAAAAGCCCTTTCTTTCAAGATAAGATCCATTCTTCCTATTCCAATCCCCAAAAACTATTTTCCATCTTTTCCACCCTCTTAGAACCCCCCAAAGCCCCTTCCCCCTCCTCCCTTCTGTCAAGCGACTTTGTCAACTACTTTGAAAAAAAGGTTGATGATATTCGTTCTTCTTTTTCTGACTCACCATTACTCACCGCTGAGTCCCCTCTCCTAAAGAAACCCACTCTCAACCCGTCCGATGTTATAAACTACAGGCCTGTCTCTCTCCTCCCATTCCTGTCTAAAACACTTGAACGCGCTGTCTTTAAACAACTCTCCTGTTATCTCCATCAGAACAACCTTCTTGATCCGCACCAGTCTGGTTTCAAGGCAGGTCACTCCACAGAAACTGCTCTCCTTGCTGTCTCTGAGGAACTGCACACTGCTAAAGCAGCCTCCCTCTCCTCTGTCATCATCCTTTTGGACCTGTCTGCTGCATTCGACACGGTGATCAGATCCTCCTTCGCACTCTCCAAGAACTTGGAGTTTCAGGCTCTGCACTTTCCCTCCTCACCTCATACCTCAAAGAACGCACCTACAGGGTAACTTGGAGAGGGTCCGAGTCCGACCCTTGTCAATTAACTACAGGGGTCCCTCAGGGCTCTGTTCTTGGTCCTCTTCTCTCTGTACACAAACTCGCTCGGATCAGTCCTTAGCCCGCATGGTTTTTCACACCACTGCTACGCTGACGACACCCAATTAATTCTGTCCTTTCCCCGCTCAGAGACCCAGGTCGTCGCACGCATCTCTGTTTGTCTAGCAGACATCTCTCAGTGGAGGTCTGCTCACCACCTCAAGCTCAACCTTGACACTGAACTGCTTTTCCTTCCGGGAAAAGATTGTCCCACTCTTGACCAACAATCAACATCTGCATCTCTGTTGTTTCCCCAACTCAGACTGCAAGGAATCTGGGTGTGACCCTAGATAACAACCTGTCCTTCACTGCAAACATCGCTGCTACAACCCGCTGCTGCAGATACACTCTTTACAACATCAGGGTATACGTCCCCTCCTGACCCAGAAAGCGACGCAACTTCTGGTCCAGGCTCTCGTCATCTCAATCCTAGACTACTGCAACTCCCTCCTGGCTGGTCTGCCTGCATGTGCCATCCGACCTCTGCAGCTCATCCAGAATGCAGCGGCTCGTCTGGTCTTCAACCTTCCAAAATGTTCCCACACCACGCCGCTCCTCCGCTCCCTTCACTGGCTTCCAGTAACTGCTAGAATCCACTTCAAGACACTGGTACTTGCGTACCATGCTGCGAATGGATCTGGCCCTTCCTACATCCAGGACATGGTTAAACCATACACCCCAGCACGTGCACTCTGCTCTGCATCAACCAAACGGCTCGCTGCAACCGCACTGCGAGGGGGACCCAAGTTCCCATCAGCAAACACGTCAGTTTGCTATCCTGGCTCCAAATGGTGGAATGAGCTCCCATTGACATCAGGACAGCAGAAAGCTTACACATCTTCCGGCGCAAACTGAAAACTCATCTCTTTCGACTCCACTTCGAGCAATACAATGACTAACAAAGCACTTATATACTAATAAAGGACTGGCTTATCTAAAGCCAGTTGAGTAGCACTTGAAATGTGTTGGCTCTATGAAACCTGATGTACTTATATGATTCTGTTTTCTTCAAGTTTGTATCTTCTTGGTCGAATGCACTTATTGTAAGTCGCTTTGGATAAAAGCGTCAGCTAAATGCAATGTAATGTAATGTGTAATGTCAAGTCCCGTCGACTCATGTCCCAACTCCATGCTTTGTTCCGTTGGGGGTCCTGCCAACTCCATGTCCTTTTTCGTTGGGCGTTCCGCTGAGGGTCCTGCCAACTCCATGTCCTGTGCTTTTGGGGGTCCAGCCGACACCTGTTCCGCCGGGGGTCCAGCCAACTCCTTGTCCTGTTCCGTTGGGGGTTCAGCCGACACCTGTTTCGTCGGGGGTCTTGCCAACTCCATGTCCTGTGCCGTTGGGGGTCCAGCCGACAACTGTTTTGTCGGGGGTCCTGCCAACTCCGTGTCCTGTCCTGTTGGTGGTCTCGCCGACACCTGTCCCGCCGACACCGTGTTCTGTTCCGTCGGGGGTCCCACTGACACCAGCTCATGTTCCGTCCATGGTCCCGTCTACACCTGTCCCGCCGGCTCCGGTTCCTGTCCGGCCGACACCGGGTCCTGCCCGTCCTCCGGAGCTGTCCCGCCTCCGTCCTGCCGTCCTCCGGAGCTTTCCCGTCGCCGCCTTCTCGAACTCTGCCTTGAATATTTGTAATGTTCAGAGGTTGTTGTGTTTAATATTCATGAGAATATTTGTCATTGTTCAAATGATAATAAACAAACATATAAAGCATATTTGTCCACTCATATGTTGATAAGAGTATTAAAAACTTGAAAAATATCCCTCTAAGGTTCATTTAGAACAGATAAAAAATGTGCCATTAATTTGCGATTAACTATTGACAATCATGCGATTAAATATTTTAATCGACTGACAGCCCTAATATATATATATATATATATATATATATATATATATATATATATATATATAAATAAATATGAGCACACATTGTCTCACAAGCAAAAAAAACCTCCTTAAAATAGCAGTCAAGTGTACAGTCCACTGTCCATACAAAGACCCAGATGCTCAACAGGCCATATCCAAATCTGTATTTCAAAGTTTTCGAGCAAGGAACACCAACATGTTTGCATTGTCGGGCAAATGCATCTTTGATTGCAAACTGTCGGGAAGGTGGGGCTCTCCATCTCCAGCTGCCGTGTTTGCTCCCAGCTGGGAAAAGGGAGTGGGGTGGTTGTGTTTCAGTTGCAGTTTAAGGTTGGTCGTATTGCTAGCTTTTGTTGCTACCTTTTTTTTAAACAAATGCGACATGACGGCTCATTCAAGTCCGTAGGTTCGCCTCGTTGATTTGGCTTAAATCCAAAATAAGTGGTATTAGGTTAAAATCGGTTTATCTATAAATATTGTTGTTGGAGTTTTGTGTTTGTTAAGAAGGATTATTGTATTCTTTACTGTGCAGTGTGTTGTCAGATATTGGATCTTAAGCTCTCCAAACTGAATGTTGAAATATTTGTGCTTGCAAATATGTTTTGGCGTGTTTATGCTTTATGTTGGCGTGTTTATGCTTTATATTGTTTCAAATTGCTCAAGTGTGTTTAGACGTTTGAATCACTAGGAAAGTTGGACTGAACCATATTGTAATTTTTCACATTTTAGGCAGAGATACAATCATATGCTGAAGTTTAATTTCAAGTGTTATAAACAGTGTTGGGCAAGTTACTTCCAAAATGTAATACATTACATATTACTTATTACTGTCTTTTTTTAAGTAATAAGTTACATTACAATATTTCTGTCTCTGAAATGTAATGAGTTACACTACTTTTATATTACTTTTGAGTTACTTTCACCAAAATAACTGCAAAATAATGGCTAGGTATTTTAAATGCTAAAATGTAGTTTAGTGCAGCAACTGTGTAGGCCCTTAAGGCTACTAACAACTTGTATTACAAGGCTTAGTTGAATACTCAATGTGAACAGAGTTAGACAGTGCTGACGTAAAGTTGTTGTTGTCGCAGTTCCAGCCGTTGGTGCGCCGTGGAATGGAGTTCATTTTTTTCTTAGCGGAAGAAATACGATAATTTTAAGTCAATAAAATCATTTCAATTAATATTGGGAGTTGATTCCTTAGTTTGTTTAGTATCTGGCCGTGTAATGAGCGGGATAATGTGCAGCGACTTTGTCATTATGGGGAAAAGAAAAACAAAACAACATTTCATTTCGGGTTAAAATGAGTTGTAACTGCGTTACTGAGAATTGTAACGGGTAGTATATTACCCAAATTTCATTAGTAATGCGTTACATTACTTTGTTACAGCAAAAAGTAATACATTACTGTAACTCTGTTACTTTTACGCGTAACCCAACACTGGTTATAAATGAACACATACTTCACCACACACAGATAGAATTACATGTGGCTTCTAATTTTAAAATAAGACACCTTACATAATAGTCTTTCGACCTAGACTGTAGAGTACACAAACACCATTTTATTGAAGTATTGAAGTTAACAGTTTATGACATTTGCATTTCATACATTTTCGTATACACTGTACACAGCATATTTGGATTTTTTTTTTAAAGTCAAAACCATACACTGTTGATTTTTTATTTTAAAGTTTCTGATTTTAAAATTTGCATAAGTTCAATTTTAATTTAGATTTACTATTTCTGTTTTTTACATTTAAAAAAAAAAAATTAATTAAAAAAAAATCACCAGATTTTAAAGTTAAGTTCATATGACATAGGATTCTTTTATAAAGACTACAAAGGTACTATTCAGTGGATTAGTAATTCCTCTTTGATCATTTAGTAATTTTATCCAAGTATTTAAGAAACATGTCACCAAAATACACTAACTTAAGAGCACTCGCAGTGCCAGGCTCAACTGCAGATATTAAGGAAAGGGTAAACATCAGATCAGATGCTACAACAAATCCAAATGATAGACAAAAGACATGGAAACAAATACAGGAATTGTTGAAACAGTGGCAAACAAGAGGATTGATTCCAGCAGATGATCAACCTGGACCAACAAAAGCCCATAGAAAAGCTGTGATTGAATATGAGAATGGAGAATACCTACAACAGAAAGAAGCATGGGTGAAAACCGGATGACCCTCTTGGTATGGACCTGCAAAATGCTATGAACAAAGCTGAAAAAAGACAAACAACAGTTACAAGTCTGATACTCCATCTGAAATATGTCAGCCAAGGAACGACAAACAGCATGTATGTGGTTCAAGAAGCAGATCTGCCAGCAAAGGAAGACACCACAGACAAAATAGAAGAGGCTCCAGTTATCCAAACTTCAAAGCTCTATCCAAGCTTCACTGAAGCGCCTCCTCCCTACATGACAGAAAAGGACCCTTTCTCTCAACCCTCAATACAAGCCCCAACTTTTGGTATTTTAGGAGGAGTATTGAATTTGGAGGGAGTCCCCACAGAAAGAAGGGTCAAAGAATTGGAGTATGACGTAAGAATCCTATCTGGTGAAGTCTACCAGCTGAAGGAGGAACTCAACAGAAGAATGGAAACTCAGCAGAAGAATGGAAGAAGAAGCATACAAATTAATTACAGAAGACAGACGAAGAGAAGAAGGAGCATACAAATTAATTACAGAAGACAGACGAAGAGAAGAAGGAGCTTACAAACCAATTACAGAAGAAAGGAGACGAGAACAAGAAAGACAAAGGAAAGAACGGGAAGAAAAAAGACTAAGAAGGAAACAAGATGGAAAAGGATCACGAACAAATTACTCTCCCGAAAAAACAGATTCCACAGAAGAAGAAGACATCATAGCATGGAAAAGTAAAATGCTACCATTGATAGCAGCTGGAAGAAAAGGATCAATATACCAACCATGGAATAACAGGGACATGGAATCACTAGTGGCAAAGCTACCCCCACTCTCCGAGGGGGGTCAAAAGTGGGTAAGTGATCTAGAGAAGTACACTGCTCAAGACCACCTACTCTTGGGAGATCTAAGTGCACTGATTGAACGTGTAGAAGGAAGACCAGAGGCCAGACAGATAGATGCCCAGTCCCAATGTAGTGACGAACCAGATGACACTTCATTTAACCATTATAGGACGAAGTACTGGGCGGCCATCCGTCTCACCTACCCGACAAAACTCAGTTTGACTGCCCTCCCCAGCGTGAAGAAAGAAACGGGGGAAGACATGCGTGACTTCTTGAAAAGATGTGAAGAAGTATGGATGGCCAACAGAGGAGAACGCCATGATGTTTCTCCAGATGTTACAATGTTGTGGAGACATGCAGTCACCTAAGCCCTCCCAACATCTGTACAGGATCGCTTGGAAGACGTTGTGGGACTAGATACCACATCCACGGAAGAATGGGAGGAATATCGTATACACTTCGACTTAAAACGCAAACAAACTAAATGGAAAATGATGAAGCAGTGGAAGCACTAAAACAAAGACTTTTGAAGATACAGGTAGCTGAGAAAGATACCGAAGTAATAAAATAAAGAAATTGACACAGCAGATGGCAGCTAAGATAGAGATGGCCATACTAGCAGAGGAGGCAGGGCGGACTCCTCCTACAGTTCAAACTCAGGAATGGTCAGGGAACCACACACAGAACCAACGAAGGGGCAGAGGAAGAGGAAGTTTTCGACCAACAGCAAGAGGTTCCCAAAGTGATGGATGCTTTATATGTGCTCAGCTGACACATTGGTCCAAAGAATGTCCGCATCACCGGCAACTACAAGTACCAGAATATTGCCGCACACAGCAACAAGCACCAAACAACGGCCCTCCACACAGTTACCCCAGGGGAGGTTTCCATGACTACAACAGAGGCAGGGGGTCTCAGGGGTGTCAAAGAGGCACAGGATTTCCAAACATGAATCAAATGCCACTGACAGCCTGGTATCATCCATACCAATGACAAAGCCCAGAAGGGCATTTTGAAATCCAGCTATATTGAACCATATCTGTCACCACAGGAGGGAGAGGTTGAATGTTATTTAAAAAATAGTGAGTAGCATATTGCATCTAAATATAAATCATCCACAGATTAGTAGAACAAGATTAAAACATAGTAGAACATTTAGCAGACTATTTTTTTTAATTATGGGAAGGAAAGAGATTACGATATGGAGTCAGATTACATTTTCTCATTAACACATTTTTATAATCGGTCTGAAGCTTATGTTTTAAGGCATGAGCTGCAAACTAAATAACATAACACTAATTGAGAGCTTAGATGAAGAGTTGTAGGGTTTTTACAGCAGGTTCAAAAATCTGTCTTTATTTGTTTATGTTTGAGTGATTTTGCAGATTCATAATGTAGTGTATAAGGCAATATATCTCACTTTCAGTGAGGGGCACCAGCCCTTCATGTTCTTCTGTATGTAACCCTCTGTGAGAATAGTTCGAATTTTCCCTCTAGGTTAGCGAAATATTATTTTGTCATGATATGTTTGTTCAGCTGCACTCAGCAGTGTCAGCCAAGCCTCTAGTCCTAGAGCTATTAAGACGCGTTAGCAACACCAAGGGAGTTGTTTCTCGCAGCAACAATGATACATAATACCATGACAAAAGCCAGTATTGAACTAAGAACATGTAAACTATTATTTGTGCTAATGGCAGATTTTAGTACATATGCATTTATACCATCAGAAAACGATACATCACACAATATCTTTGTACGCCTTGTGGGTGCACAACCAATTTATATTTACAACATGCAAGGTTATGGGTTTTCCTTGTCCTATTCATAATAGGGTAATCATTGTAATATTAAATGAGCATTTTATGCTCAAAGGAGGGAATGTCATGATTAATCAGATAATTGAATTTGGTGACATTGTAGATAATAAAATGTTGTCAACAATAGGTCTCATAACAACAAAAGATGTGCCAAAGCTTGGGCCTCCTCCAAGGAGGGAGTGGTCCAGTTTTAGATATTAGACAAATAGAAGTGGATGAATATGTCAGAGCTCTGAGTAATATTATCCAAGTTTGTCTACACAGGCTAGAAAAAACGACAGAGATACCAGACGAGACACCAGAAGAGACTGTTCGGCCAGGTGATTGGGTGAGGGTGAAAGTTCACAAAAGAAAGTGGGCTGATCCCCGTGGTCGGAACCACGAGAAGTTGTAACGAACTTCACACGCGCTCCGGTTTAAAGGTAAAGAAAAAAGGAGCAAATGACACCACCTCACACATTGTCACCCTTCACTGGCAACTTCCAGAAAATTCTTGGAAGTTAGGATTGATTTGGCAGAGCTGGAACAAAACAATAAATAGAAATAAGATCAAGAGACATTGAGATAGAAACAGCTCAAAAGACGAATTGTCTTTAGAATTTTATAGATTGTTCACTAAGTGAAAACATATTTTTTGTTTTACACCTGAAAAAGAGTCCAACGTTTTCTTTCTATTTTTGTATACGTTATTTTTGTACTCATCATTTTAAATTCTGTAACTGACACAACCATGGATAAAATAGAGATTATGTCAAGAACAAAGCCAAAGCAATGGTGGGGTCCCCTAGGGATAAGAGTCAGAATAGCATTGTTGATTGTGTTCATTACATTTGGTACCTTTCTGGTTGGATGGGGAGTACAATATCATGAAAGACATGGATCCATTAGTTCACTCATAGAAAATGCCCACATCACTAACAAAACTCCAGCTGTGTTTCAGAGACTTTCACTTATCCCCAGAGCCAAAAGATCAGCTGAGCAACAAGAGGAGGAGTTAGAAATACTCGCTCCCAAAGGTGAGGAGGTTATAATCAAGATGATTCACCCCCTATATGCAGATCTTGTACCAAATGATGAGATGGATTTAAGTGATCGGGATATTTAAGTGATGGAGATTTACAAATTAGGGGAATCTCCAAATACACTGGATCCATGTTTTAGTCTGTACCAGAAACACCCCCTTTTAAGACTATGGACAACCGACCGGTGACCTCTGATCACAATTATTGTAAAAGTTATTACAGTAGAAACAGGATACTAACCCAAGACGACAGCTGTGTATGTTCAAACTCTATGAACAAAATTCCCCAGCAGATTGTGGCTACACCACAGATATATCCAGTCACAAAAGTTACTAATGTTCTAAATAACAGTGAGACTTAAAAAATTGGAGAATATATGGGGACGTTCTTTTATAGTGTGTGAAATATGTGATGCTTGAAACATGTAAGTATTTCAATTTATAGAAGAAAATGGTTTCCTGAAAGAGTTATTTGGAGTAAACATGTTACAGTGGGTGAAAACAATGTTTATGAATTTTTGTAAGATTATTAGTAGACATTAATTGTGTTTAGATGGCATTTAACAACTAAGACAGATAGTATGATTAGAAAAAGACAGAGTGGAAAAGGTTGGATTTATTTTACCTCAGTGTGCTAGAATTTCTATAGGTAATGCGTCCCGAGACCTGGACTCTCTCTCTCTCTGCCTGTCAGACCGCTACGACCCCTATCTTCCAAGCAGACAAAATACCTCACCACAGGAGACTCCTCCTTCTTCTCCATCGAACAGACAGAGAACCAGAGCTGAACCAACAACAACAAGACTGCATCCAGAACCATCTCCACCTGAGGCATCCAGAACCAAACAGCATGCTGACATAAAGAGGCATACTCTCATCAGTCCCTCAGACAGGACAAGTAGTTCCAAGCTGAGCCATGAGATTTGGCACAAGAGCAGAGTGTGGGACATGAGAGCGGAATACGCCCTCCATGCAACAGCGAAGAGACTGTAAAGGAGGAGATGAAATGCAAAGCAGTTGGGCCACTGAAAAGAGTTACAGCGGAGGGATTCTAGAGCGGATGGACTGAGGAGAAGACAGGACTGAGGAGAAGACAGACCTGAGGAGAAGACAGAACCTGAGGAGAAGACGAACCTGAGGAGAAGACGGGACTGAGGAGAAGACAGAACCTGAGGAGAAGACAGAACCTGAGGAGAAGAGAGAAGACAGAACCTGAGGAGAAGACAGAACCAGAGGAGTTGGCATGGTCTAGCACAGTGGTTTTCCAACTGTGGGGCGCGACCCCTGGTGGGTCACGGAGGTACTGCAGGGGGGCGCGGGAAGATTTTTAAAAATTATTATTATTAAATTGTAAAAAAACACTGCTCGAAAATATCTCATTGGTCAGAGAGCTGTGGGCATAATGCTGCCTTTTGCAACATCCTACTTGTGTGAGATAGGCTTTTCTGCTGCTGCTGCTGCCGCCATCAAAACGAAATACAGATCAAAGCTGAACATTGAGAATGAACTGAGTCTCAAAACAACAGCCCTGGTTTGAGAAGATCTGCAAGGGAAAGCAAGCACACACAAGTCATTGATAGGCTATGTGTAGAATAGGAATGGTAAAGTGATGTGATCGTTTGCAACCTGCAGTAGAAATAGTAGTTAATTAATATATGTTCCTTAAAGAAATTTGAATTAAAAAATCTACTACTCAGGGAAGAAGGCCTACTAGTTTTAATTAGGCCAAATTAATTCACAGTATCTATTACAAGCACTTTTGTTCTTGTGTAATCCATAATAAAATATAAAATTATAGTTGGATCTTTGTATCTTATTATTATTAGCAGAGAAAATGTAATGTTTTTACAACAATATACAATTAATCCTACCAATATAGATGGGAACCGGGTTGGGGGTCCCGAAAATATTTCCAATTACCCAAGGGGGGCCCGACTGAAAGCGTTTGGGAACCACTGGTCTAGCAGAATGTGAGGGGGTCGTGGCTTGACATAACCAGAGGAGGAGAAAAGGAAAACGGGAATGAGTGAGTTTACACATAAACACTTATTCACAAACGCACATAAAAAGGACTTGATAAATACGTCAAGACAAAAAGATTTATTAACCATGAATTAATCAATTGGTAAATTAAAATAGTAGTAAAGAGGAAACTATTAAAGTAAAATGAGGAAATAATCCTAAAACACACCGAGGACACTGTGGGATAAAGGGATAGACATGATGGGAATATTCACCATACTTCAAGCAGTGGGTGTTTTGGACTTAGGAGTACAGAGTAGAACATATTCTTCAATCTTTTCATCATGTAAACAAATTATTCTGTAAGAGATTCTTATCCATGTGTGAATTTGGTAAAGATTTAATCTGTTATAATATTGATCTACAGTTAAAGGGATAGTTTTAGTAACCACTCTATAAGAGCAGACAAATCCTTATTTGTATGGAAAATGTTAAAGGTAGAGCTAGTAACAAGCTAAAGTATTGATTTCACCATTGTAGCATAGTTATTACCATAGGAGAACTGTTAAGGTGGAAATAACATTTGTTTGTCGTCCAAGATGTAGAGTTTTAAAAGACGCTGGGCAAAGAGCGACTGCAAATTTTAATTTTGAAAAAAGCAATATAATTGGGAGAAATACATGCGGGGCCTTGGATCACTCATTGTAATGGTGCATATTTGACGACCGATATCGTTTAGGGAGAAGGGGTCACTCAACCCACCCTGCAGATGGTTTAAATCTTACTTGCAGCTTCACAGGGAGCACGGCACCAGATTATGAGTTTTAAAAGACAAGCGCCACCACCTCCTAATGGTCATCCATTTAATCAGTGATGACCTGACATTTAGAGATGTTATTTAAAGTAGAAACATATCTGCCATAAGTGAAAATTCTTAAATTCAACTACAAACCATTGATGAAATGTCTTCTGTTTAAAATCCTTGATAAAGGAGGGAGTAATTATCACATGCTCGGACACCCAAGGTTCCACACACTGTTAAAGGGGTTAGTATAGTCCTTTACGCAGACCAGAATTGAAGAGAAATTAGTATAATGAGTTATTGATATTCCACCGGTTTTCACACCATTTCAGGGACTTTATCACTGCATTATAACAGACCACTTAAAAGGTACTGAAGTAGGAACTTTTAAGTGATGCGATTCTACAACTGCTGTAACTGGCCAAAATCTTCTCCCAGAAATAACTATGTCCAACATGCAGTATTCCAGAGTAGATGTTGGGTGGTATCGTGGAACTGAAACCTTGTACCCAGTCTTGCCACAGGATTGGACTGGGATCTGTGCACTTGTACAACCAGTGATGTTTTTATGCAGTACCTTAAAAGGTGTGTAAGGAGGGAGGGTACATTTCTCATGAGGAAACAGTTACAAATGCTAGCAGAACAAGAGGACCCACTCCCATTTGCAGGACATGGTTTAAATGATGATATTGTCCAAAGGATGTCCAAATGATGAGATTCTTCAAATGATGTAATCATTTGAATGATGAACTATGTTACAAAACTCTAATATAGAGTAAATTCATTTCACTTTATGTTTCACCATTCTAATAGTGTATTCTGTTATTATTGTTACTATTCTCGAATGGTTCGTTTCTTTTATACTTTGTAAAAAACAAGTGCCGTAACACTGAATGTGGTATAGGAACGATTTCTGTGAAAGGAGGGAGTAAGAAGTGTTCTAATACCAAGCTCATTGCTTTTATTTTGAAGAGTGATATTGAATGTTAAAACTAGAAGTTAAAACTTTTATGTTTAAACATACAGTAAGCTTAAAACTGTTTTATTCTGAAAACATTTCCGGTTAGCATTGGCTTGTGGCTAACGTTGTTGCTAAGGTTTATTTTGAAAAGCTTTACTGGAAGGAGTCTCCGTTTATCAACAGTGACGTCACTTCCGGGTTTACGTTAACAACGATTACAGCCGTTAAAATGCATTAAATAAAAAGTAATGAAAGAGTGTATGAGGAGAAAAGGCGTGTGGAGTTATACAATGACCACACAACGTCTAAATCCTCTTATGTGCGATATCGGACATTGGAGAGAGAGGAGGGCGGACCCCTACGTCAGCCGCCATTGAAAGGAGGAGCCAAGAAATAGATACAGACGTGCGACAACGGGATCTCAGCCGCTTCTTCGCCCCATCGCTGCAGCCTCGGGACCACAGCTGTTGTCCCACTACTCCTCTGTTTGTTTCATTACCACGCTACTTAATTAAAGTAACCAATTTGACCCTTTTCAGAGACTCCATTGTCTCTTCTTTATTTTAACTTCCTCCTGGACGCGAGAACAACGAACACAAATCAACACCACCCTAAATCCCCGTTGGCAGGAAGAGGGGAAAGCCTCCTCCTGGAGGCCCCTCACTAGAGGTGAAACACGCAATCTCACGCATCCCAGTAGTACAACGGCCCAAATCTCTGTATATATATATATACACCTTATATATTATTTAAATATAGCATGATAGGTCCCCTTTAACACCAATGTAGTATGAGAACGATTTCTGTGAAAGGAGGGAGTAAGAAATGTTCTGATACCAAATTAATTGTTGCTATTTTGAAGAGTGATATTGAATGTTAAAACTAGAAGTTATGCTTCTAGTGAAAAACGTTTATGTTGAAGACCAACCGAAGTATTTTTTGTATTTTGATATATATATATATATATATATATTAATACGTTTTAATTTTCAAAATACGAAACAGATCATGCATTTTAGCCATGCCTCATTTTGCCTCACTCCAGCTCTGTCTTTGCAAGGTCTGATTCAGCGGACCACGCCCCCATGCGGAAGAGGGGGGCGTGACACGGCCCCGACACGAGCGTCATGTTATCATGCTTGCTGTGATTACGAGTGGAGAGTCAACATGGCCCAACCTCTCATTCCCCTGATTGGTGGAGAGTTGACCAATCAGGCGGAGTGCACCTACATTACGTCAAAAAGGTGCAAATAAAAAATCCACCCGTATCAAATCCGTTGCAGCCCCGTTTTTAGAGATTTGGGTATGGAGGAAAAGAGAGAGGATTGTGTTTTCTGACACTTTGTGAGTTCCCTGGAACACCGGGGACACATATGTATGTATAAAAGACATCACAAAGTGCATTTTGCATGATAGGTCCCCTTTAAGGCACTCGTTTTTACAAAGTATAGAAACAAACAAACAATTTTAGAATAGTACAAAGTACTACTACTACTTTGTAGCTGGTATTTCATTCTAATGATTTCATCATTTGAAGCATCACATCATTTGGACATTCTTTGAACAATCTCATCATTGAACATCCATATCATTTAAACAATCTCATCATTTACATCAATATCTGCATATGGGGGTGGGTCGTCTTGTTCTGCTAGCTTTTGTAACCGTTTCCTTATGAGAAATGTACCCTCCCTCCTTACATACCTTTTAAGGTATGTAAGTAATACGTTTTCTAGAAAGGGCAGTAGTGATCAATCGGTTGTACAAGTGCACAGATCCCAGTCCAATCCTGTGGCAAGACTGGGTACAAGGTTTCAGTTCCACGATACCACCCAACATCTACTCTGGAATACTGCATGTTGGACATAGTTATTTCTGGGAGAAGATTTTGGCCAGTTACAGCAGTTGTAGAATCGCATCACTTAAAAGTTCCTACTTCAGTACCTTTTAAGTGGTCTGTTATAATGCAGTGATAAAGTCCCTGAAATGGTGTGAAAACCGGTGGAATATCAATAACTCATTATACTCATTTCTCTTCAATTCTGGTCTGCGTAAAGGACTATACTAACCCCCTTAACAGTGTGTGGAACCTTGGGTGTCCGAGCATGTGATAATTACTCCCTCCTTTATCAAGGATTTTAAACAGAAGACATTTCATCATTGGTTTGTAGTTCATTTAGGCTTTTCACTCATGGCAGATATGTTTCTACTTTAAATAACATCTCTAAATGTCAGGTCATCACTGATTAAATGGATGACCATTAGGAGGTGGTGGCGCTTGTCTTTTAAAACTCATAATCTGGTGCCGTGCTCCCTGTGAAGCTGCAAGTAAGATTTAAACCATCTGCAGGGTGGGTTGAGTGACCCCTTCTCCCTAAACGATATCGGTCGTCAACATATGCACCATTACAATGAGTGATCCAAGGCCCCGCATGTATTTCTCCCAATTATATTGCTTTTTTCAAAATTAAAATTTGCAGTCGCTCTTTGCCCAGCGTCTTTTAAAACTCTACATCTTGGACGACAAACAAATGTTATTTCCACCTTAGCAGTTCTCCTATGGTAATAACTATGCTACAATGGTGAAATCAATACTCTGGAATACTATATTCAGCTTGGTACTAGCTCTACCTTTAACATTATCCATACAAATAAGGATTTGTCTGCTCTTATAGAGTGGTTACTAAAACTATCCCTTTAAACTGTAGATCAATATTATAACAGATTAAATCTTTACCAAATTCACACATGGATAAGAATCTCTTAAAGAATAATTTGTTTACATGATGAAAAGATTGAAGAATATGTTCTACTCTGTACTCCTAAGTCCAAAACACCCACTGCTTGAAGTATGGTGAATATTCCCATCATGTCTATCCCTTTATCCCACAGTGCCCTCAGTGTGTTTTTAGGATTATTTCCTCATTTTACTTTAAATGTACCAATTGATTAATTCTTGGCTAATAAATCTTTTTTTCTTTACGTATTTTCAAGTCTGTTCAAGTTCTTTAAATGTGATCCTTTTTATGTGCGTTTGTGAATAAGTGTGTTTATTTGTAAACTCACTCACGTTTTCCTTTTCTCCCCCTCTGGTTGTCAAGCCACGACCCCCTCACATTCTGCTAGACCATGCCAACTCCTCTGATTCCGTCTTCTCCTCAGGTTCTGTCTTCTCCTCTTCTCCTCAGGTTCTGTCTTCTCCTCAGGTTCTGTCTTCTCCTCAGTCGTCTTCTCCTCAGGTTCTGTCTTCTCCTCAGGTTCTGTCTTCTCCTCAGTCTCTTCTCCTCAGTCCTGTCTTCTCTCAGTCCATCCGCCTCTAGAATCCTTCCGCTGTAACTCTTTTCAGTGGCCCAACTGCTTTGCATTTCATCTCCTCCTTTACAGTCTCTACGCTGTTGCATGGAGGGCGTATTCCGCTCTCATGTCCCACACTCTGCTCTTGTGCCAAATCTCGTGGCTCAGCTTGGAACTTCTTGTCCTGTCTGAGGGACTGATGAGAGTATGCCTCTTTATGTCAGCATGCTGTTTTGGTTCTGGATGCCTCAGGTGGAGATGGTTCTGGATGCAGTCTCGTCGTTGTTGGTTCAGCTCTGGTTCTCTGTCTGTTCGATGGAGAAGGAGGAGTCTCCTGTGGTGAGGTATTTTGTCTGCTTGGAAGATAGGGGTCGTAGCGGTCTGACAGGCAGAGAGAGAGAGAGTCCAGGTCTCGGGACGCATTACCTATAGAAAATTCTAACACACTGAGGTAAAATAAATCCAATGGTTCCACTCTATTTTTCTAATCATACTACCTGTCTTAGATGTTAAATGCCATCTAATAACAATTAATGTCTACTAAATTTACCATATCCCTAAACATTGTTTTCACCCACTGTAACATGTTTACTCCAAATAACTCTTTCAGGAAACCATTTTCTTCTATAAATTGAAATACCCACTGGTTTCAAGCATCACATGTTTCACACACTATAAAAGAACGTCCCCATATATTCTCCAATATCTTAAATCTCACTGTTATTTAGAACATTAGTAACTTTTGTGACTGGATATATCTGTGGTGTAGCCACAATCTGCTGGGAATTTGTTCATAGAGTTTGTACATACACAGCTGTCGTCGTGGGTTAGTAGCCTATTTCTACTGTAATAATTTTTCAATAATTGTGATCAGATAGGTCACCGGTCGGTTGTCCATAGTCTTAAAGGGGGTGTTTCTGGTACAGACTAAAACATGGATCCAGTGTATTTGGAGATTCCCCTAATTTGTAAATCTCCATCACTTAAATATCCCGATCACTTAAACCCATCTCATCATTTGGTACAAGATCTGCATATAGGGGGGTGAATCATCTTGATTATAACCTCCTCACCTTTGGGAACGAGTATTTCTAACTCCTCCTCTTGTTGCTCAGCTGATCTTTTGGCTCTGGGGATAAGTGAAAGTCTCTGAAACACAGCTGGAGTTTTGTTAGTGATGTGGGCATTTTCTATGAGTGAACTAATGGATCCATGTCTTTCATGATATTGTACTCCCCATCCAACCAGAAAGGTGCCAAATGTAATGAACACAATCAACAATGCTATTCTGACTCTTATCCCTAGGGGACCCCACAATTGCTTTGGCTTTGTTCTTGACATAATCTCTATTTTATCCATGGTTGTGTCAGTTTACAGAATTTAAAATGATGAGTACAAAAATAACGTATACAAAAATAGAAACAAAACGTTGGACTCTTTTTCAGGTGTAAAACAAAAAATATGTTTTCACTTTAGTGTACAATCTATAAAATTCTAAAGACAATTCGTCTTTTGAGCTGTTTCTATCTCAATGTCTCTTGATCTTATTTCTATTTATTGTTTTGTTCCAGCTCTGCCAAATCAATCCTAACTTCCAAGAATTTTCTGGAAGTTGCCAGTGAAGGGTGACAATGTGTGAGGTGGTGTCAATTTGCTCCTTTTTTTTTACCTTTAAACCGGAGCGCGTGTGAAGTTCGTTACAACTTCTCACGGTTCCGACCACCGGGGATCAGCCCACTTTCTTTTGTGAACTTTCACCCTCACCCAATCACCTGGCCGAACAGGAGTCTCTTCTGGTGTCTCGTCTGGTATCTCTGTCGTTTTTTCGAGCCTGTGTAGACAAACTTGGATAATATTACTCAGAGCTCTGACATATTCATCCACTTCTATTTGTCTAATATCTAAAACTGGACCACTCCCTCCTTGGAGGAGGCCCAAGCTTTGGCACATCTTTTGTTGTTATGAGACCTATTGTTGACAACATGTTATTATTTATTAGCTACAACGTCACCGAAATAAATTCATCTGATTAATCATGACATTCCCTCCTTTGAGCATAAAATGCTCAATTAATATTGCAATGATTACCCTATTATGAATAGGACAAGGAAAACCCATAACGTTGTAATAAATATAAATTCTCCGTGTACCCACAAGGCGTACAAAATATTGTGTGATGTATCGTTTTCCGATGGTTATAAATGCATATTTACTAAAACCCTGCCATTAGCACAAATAATAGTTTACATGTTCTTAGTTCAATACTGGCTTTTGTCATGGTATTATGTATCATTGTTGCTGCGAAAAACAACTCTTGGTGTTGCTAACGCGTCTTAATAGCTCTAGGACTAGAGGCTTGGCTGACACTGCTGAGTGCAGCTGAACAAACATATCATGACAAATAATATTTCGCTAACCTAGAGGGAAAATTCGAACTATTCACACAGAGGGTTACATACAGAAGAACATGAAGGGCTGGGCCCCTCACTGAAAGTGAGATATATTGCCTTATACACTACATTATAAATCTGCAAAATCACTTAAACAAATAAAGACTGATTCTTGAAACTGCTGCGCTTAATTAGTCTTAGTTTATTGAGTTGGCAGCTCATGCCTTAAAACAGAAGCTTCAGACTGATTATAAAAATGTGTTTATGAGAAAATGTAATCTGACTCCATATATCACATAATTGTTTGACTAAAAAACTATACTTCAACTAATAATAAATGAAGTTCCCCTTTAAACACAGCCCCGGTCTTCTGACGGGGTCTATCTGTACTGGCTGGTAATTGTTGTGTCAGTTTCTGTCGCTCTGTCACTGTTCTCCCGCTAACAGTCACTCTCTAGCTCTGCTGGGTTCTTGTTGACTTCTTCACTGGTTTGAGACAAGCGACCCTATCGGAACACCTCCCTTTGTAGCCAGACTTCACCACAGCAGAATCGAGTTTCTGTTTTCAGGTGTCCACAGCTCCACGTCAGGTGTATCTTCGCCCCTTGAACTGCAGTCGGTGTAACCAGGAGGACTTGGTAAGGACCCTCCGTCTTGGGCGAGTACTAAGTTTTTCCTCTTCATCTTTTGGGTGAAAACCCATCGTCTTGACCTCACTAGCTGTGTGGACACAATAGTTTTCTGTGTGGGGGAACAACATCACTCGTAATCTCTTTCCTTCTCATAATTACAAAAATAGTCTGCTAAATGTTCTACTATGTTTTAATCTTCTTCTACTAATCTGTGGATGCTTTATATTTAAATGCAATATGCTACTCACGATTTTTTAAATAACATTCAATCTCTCCCTCCTGTGGTGACAGATATGGCTCAATATAGCTGGATTTCAAGATTCCCTTCTGGGCTGAAGATGAATGACCTGGTGGTCTGGCCCTCTGAGCTTCCTCTGTTCCTCTTTGACATCCCTTAGACCCCCTGCCTCTGTTGTAGTCATGGAAACCTCCCCTGGGGTAACTGTGTGGAGGGCCGTTGTTTGGTGCTTGTTGCTGATATTGTGGCGGGTGCTGCGGACACTCTCTGGACCAGTGAGATAACTGACACATATGTAACATCCATCATTTTGGAATCTCCTTGCTCCTGGTTGATAACTCCCTTGGAAATGTCCTCTTCCTCTGCCACTTTGTCTTCCTCGGAAACCTCCTCCACCTCTTTGTTGATTCTGCATCTGAATCTCTGGCACTACCTGAGTCTGAACTGTTGGAGGTGTCTGCCCTGCCTTCTCTTCTAGTATGGCCATTTCTCTATTAGCTGCCATCTGTATCTATCAAGAGTCTTAGGTTTAGTGCTTCCACTGCGTTTCCTTCTTTAATTAATCTGTATGTTTCTTTTTCTCTTCGCCTTTCAACTCCTCGTCTCTTGAGTTCTTCTTCCATTCTTCTGCTGTGTGTCATAGAATCTGATCTCATGTTTACCCTCTCCTTGATATCTGCAGTTGAGCCTGGCACTGCGAGTGCTCTTAACTTAGTTTCTTTCGGTGACATGTTTCTTAAATACTTGAATGAAATTACTAAATTATCAAAGATGAATTACTAATCCTCTGAATAGTACCTTTGTATTCTCTATGGAAGTATCCTATGTAATCTGGCCTCAACTTTAAAATCTGGTAATTTTTTATTTTATTAAATTTCCAAATTTGTTTTTTAAATGTAAAAAAAAACACTTTCTTTGAAAAGCATGAAAAACAAAACAACTTAATCTACTCTCAATGTTCATCTACACCATCCCTGTGTATTTAATCAGTAGTTAACGGTTGTATGTTTACTCAAACTTTTTCACCATCTAGTAATGCTAACTGGCTAGCTAACTAGCTTAGCAGTATAGCATTAACCTAAAGTGACTGGGGGAAGGGGAGGGGAACAATGGGAACACAGCATACGCAGATAAAAACCACACTGCTTGAAAAACTAAACTTCAATACAAAACACAATCTTCATTTAACTTAACTCTAAATTCTATAGATGCTGACCTTAAAAGCTGATCGTATACCAATCTTGTACACAATCTTTCCGGCTTAAAACACCACAAAAATATACTTTATTAAACCAGACTACGCCGGTTTAACACATCAAACATATAGACTTACATGAATGGACCCAGTCCAGTGTAAAAAATATCAAGTCTGGTACCTACCCAGAGGTATTACTCAAGATGGACCCAGTCCAGTGTAAACCAGATAAAATCTAGTGCCTCCCCAGAAGGTCTTAATCCTATATAATATTCACATTAATCGGGCGGCGCCGAAGATACGCTTCTGTTTCTTAAAAATATCTTTCAAATGGGAAGAAAATTCCCAATATGATTAAACAATAAAGCATAAACAAGCCAAAACACATTTGCAAGCCCAAATATTTCAACAACAATATTTATAGATAAACTGATTCAGCAAAAAGTCTTTCCCAAATTGTGACAAAAGAACTTTCACAAGATGGAGGTCAGAAAGAATGACGTGGCCTCATGGGGTCAAACCAAATGAGTGACGGAGAACAAAGGATTCCTTTGGTTCGCATTTCACGAAATGGCGACTGACCTCATGGGGGCAAACCAAGATATGGAGGTGATTAATTCAACCTCTGAACTGAAGAACAAAGAGCTTTTAAAGAACTCAATGGACTCTCTCAGATGAGATTAAATCATGCGGTTGCTGATCTTAACAAAAGGACCAGATACCAGGCTAAACTTTAGCGTAGTATAACAGCAAAACACACTCCAATGCTGAACAATTTAACAACATTCAAATAGTTAGAGACGATCAAAACTATTAGTCTATGGACGTCCGATGCAACTCACACGCTAGTGTGGGACAAAATGGGAAGCTAGTCAAAAACTATTAAAAGAATATCGTCTATTTAACGTAAGAATGCCGCATTTCCCTTCGTAATCCACCCGCAATGATCTAAACTGTATACTTCAGACTTCCACAGACTCTTATCACTAGTTAAACAAGAGACCTTCTCATTTATCTGGGAGTAAACCAACGGATGCCATCCGAACCACCAGAATTAAGTAGAAACCATCTTTCTTAATTCAGAACAATAGAATACCATCAGATTGTTCGAATATACACTATTTACAAGAATTGAGTTGATACCATCTTCCTCATTCAGAAACTTAGAACAATAGACTCCATCAGATTGTTCAAGCTACACACATACAAATACAATCAATAAATACCGGCTCAAAAACACATTGATATATATATATCCGGCTTAAGAAACACAAACATTAATATCGGGCATGCGGAACAAAGAAAATAAATTTGACTCACCCTGCTTGTCTAAGAACAACGCCACGTGTTATCTCTTGTGCAAATTTAGGTTTTTTGACATTAAATGAACAGTTCTTCTCAGGATCTGCTGCCACCATCAAAACACAAAATCTAATGGTTCCTACATAAACTATTGAAGATTTTGATTTAACTGGTACTTCTTACCATGTGTTTTCCGGGCCCTTTGTGTGTCGGTGGTTTGCAGTGTCTCCTGAGAAACTGGCTAGCTTCTCTCCCGGTGTAGCGAAATCACGTCAGGGTCACCAATTGTTGATATGTGTTGATTCTCTCGCGTCCCAGGAGAGAAGTTAAAATAAAGAGACTAATGGAGTCTCTGAAAAGGTTCAATTTGGTACTTTAATTAAATAGCGTGGTAATGAAACAAACAGAGGTGTAGTGCGGAGAGAGCAGCTGCAGCTGTCTCGCAGTCGCGGCCGTGGAGAAAGAGAGCCCAAGACCCCGTCACCTAACTATATATATATATATATATATCTCATCATTTGGCTCCTCCTCTTCAATGGCGGCTGTGGTGACGCAGGGGGACCTCCCACCTCGGTCTTCTGTCTGATATCGCGTAAATCAGAGGATTTAGACATCGTGTCTTCATTGTATAACTCCACACGCCTCTTCTCCTCATACTCTCTTTCATGACTTTTTACTTAATGCATTTTAACGGCTCGAATCGTTATTTACGTAAAACCGGAAGTCAAGCTTACTGTTGGTATTCCGGAGACTGAATCTGGTTGTTCTTGTCCGGATGCTGCGGTAACGCCTGCCCGACGGCAGCAGACTGAACAGTTTGTGGCTGGGGTGATGGGGGTCTTTTATAATCCTGAGGGATTTCTTCCTGAGCCGCTGGGAGTAAAGGTCCTCCATGTGCGTGTTCCCGAGTCCCAGTGAATGTGCATCCTTTCGAGAGGTGTCTGGAAACGTATATTTTTCTCCTTAAGGACCCTCTTTATTCCCACGTATGCCTTGCGCTTCAGGACGACCTCCGTTGCATAGTCGTGATCGAACTATAGACGTCGCCCTTCCATCAGTATCTTCTTTTCCCAGGCCTTTTTTAGTACCATTTCTTTGGTGGTGTTACAACCTTACTTAAGGCTGGAAACAAAGAGGGAGGCCACACAGAGTTTAAATGCCAATCAGACGTTTATTTAACAGTTAACCTAAATTACCTCTGAATAATTGTGTATGTAAGAATAAGAGTGTCAGTAGTGTCAGCAGTGTGTGGATGTGTGGAAGTGTGTTGTAGGCATGTTGGATGGTGCATCAAACCAAACAAAGGAAGGAAGGCTGAGGTTGCTGCAGCAGGCCAGGATCAGAGAGTGAACCTTCCAGCTGGGCAAGCCTTTATGCCTTCTTGAGGCTCCACCTCTAGATGGGCGGGCACAAACAGGACAACACTCCCAGTACCTGCCAGAGGACGCAAGGCAGGGAGCACAGACTGGCAGAAGGGGGGGGGGGTCGTCACACCCCCTCCCTTAAAACCTAACCTGAGGCACAAAATCACAGACATAAGAGATAATGGACAAAACAAAGTTAACCTTTAAATATTCATACAACCTGCAAGCACATCTGTAGCATCTAGCTCAACCCCTCAGCAACTTTGGTACCTAAGAAGCATTTTAAGAGAGGGCAAACAGAAAAGACAGACACCCCTGCAGGGAGAAAAACACCAGTTAACCTAGGAGGTTATAGCTCTAGACATGGCGTCAGCCACTGTATTATCCACACCTTTGACATGTCTGATGTCCAGATGAAAAGGCTGGAGGAAGAGACACCAACGCATAAGGCGTTGATTTGGATTCTGGAGCGAGTGCAGAAAGGTTAGGGGATTATGATCTGTATAGACCACCAGGGGCCTAACTCCACTCCCAACATACACCTCAAAATGTTTTAACGCCCAGATGAGTGCCAGTGCCTCCTTTTCAATGATCGAATAGTTTAATTGATGAGAGTTACATTTCTTAGAGAAGAAACTCACCGGGCATTCCGAGCCCCTCTCATCAACCTGCGCGAGTACAGCACCAGCTCCAACCTTACTAGCATCCGCATGAAGAATGAAGGGCTGGTCCATCTGGGGAGCTGCTAGGACAGGCGCAGAGCACAACACAGTTTTCGCAGCCTCAAAAGCCTGTTGACACCGAGGAGACCATTCAAACTTGACCTTAGGGCTGAGAAGAGAGGTGAGGGGAGCAACCACCGTAGAGAAATTCTGACAGAACCCACGATAGTACCCCACCATGCCCAGGAAACGATAGAGTTCTTTTCTGGTTGTTGGAACAGGGAACTGGTCAATTGCCAGCACCTTTGCCCTCACTGGCTTAACCTGTCCTTGGCCAACTACTTTACCCAGGTAGATGACCGTTGCCTTAGCAAACTCACACTTTGCCAAGTTAACGGTCAGACAAGCCCAGGCAAGACGTTCAAACAGCGCATGAATGTGTTGGAGATGTTCCTCCCAAGTGTCACTGTATACGACGACATCATCCAGATACACAGTGCAGCCAGCAAGACCTGACACCACCTGGTTCATCAGGCGTTGAAACGTGGCTGGGGCATTTCGTAACCCAAATGGCATTACGGTGTATGAGTACAACCCACTGGACGTGATAAACGAGGCGATCTCCCTAGCTCTTGCAGTTAACGGTACTTGCCAGTAACCCTTTAGCAGGTCAAATTTACTGACAAATTTAGCAGAGCCGACCTGGTCCACACAGTCCTCCACGAGGGAGTGGAAACAAGTCAGGTTTAGTCACTAAGTTCACCTTGCGGAGATCAGTACATGGTCTAAACGTACCATCTGGTTTATTAACCAGCAAACAAGGAGAAGACCAACTAGAAGCACACGGCTCAGCGATGTTATTCTCAATCATATACTTAACTTCTGCTTCTAAATGCTCACGTTTGTCCGTAAAAACGCTGTCGTACCGGTTTAGCTTCTCCCACATCGATGTCATGTTCTATAAGGTGGGTGCGAGATGGAGTGTCTGCAAACAGGCAGGGATAGTTTTTAACTAGACCAACCAACTCTCTGCACCGTGGTTCAGTTAAATGACCCAACAATCCATCCAGATTAGCCAACAACTCTGAATTTCTAAGCCGACCTCTCAAAAGACCATCATCTGGGGAATACTCCTCTTCTGGTAGAACTTGGCTGTACAGAGCCTGAAGGGTGGGATCGTTCTTTTGCTCTTTCCCAAGGTCGCTACAAGACAAAAGCAAAGGAAAGGTAGGCACAGGAAATACAGATTATTTTTTCTTATCTGTATTTTTAAAAGAGAAGTCACAAACATTACGGCTTGCAGCACATGTTACTGCACCGGTGGCAGGCATCACAGAAGGGGTTTTGGGGAACTTTACACCTTCTACCTGGGAGCTGGAGACCCAGGCCATACTCGATCACCAGCCAGGTCATTTCCCAAGATGATCTGTATGCCCCCCATAGGCAGAGAAGGGCGCACTCCCACGACCACATCCCCTTGCAGCAGACTGGAGACTAATGTCAGTTTATGCTGTGGAGCAGAGAAGACAGTTAATCCCATCCCCCGGACCTCAACACTGGAACCAGTGTCTGTCTCAGGAGAGAAAGGTAACACAGAACCAACAATAAACGAGTCCAACGCCCCTGAGTCCCTTAATATCTTTACCGGTACCTTCTCTTTGCTCCCGACCAGTGAAACAAAACCATCAGACACAAAAGCTTTATAACCAGGGTCTATTCCTCATGCTCACTGACAGGAGCCTGAATTACCGATTCAGATAAAGAGGACTGAGTGTGTTCCCGCACAGCCGTAATGGCACTTTTCCTTTCCACTGCACGTAACGATGCCACAGCCCCAGACGCTTTTGCCGACACAGCCCCAGGCCTGGACTTTCTCTTCCACTCAGGACACTCGTTTCTCCAGTGTCCTTTATTAAAGCAATAATTACAGACACGATTGGGGTCAAACTTACCCCGAATCCCACAGTCAATCCTAACCTTTACTGTAGTGAGCCCCCGCACTACTCTCTTTGTAGCCCGCATCTCCACGACCACGGCTGTCGCAAAAAAACACTTTATGGGTCAGAGTAAACTCATCTGCCAGCTTGGCTGCTTCTGAAACTCTGCTTACTTTCTGCTCATTAATGTAGGTAACAACACGGTCAGGCAAGGTACTTTTTATTGCTCAAGCAAGATAAGCTCCTGCAGATCTTCCAAAGTTTTACTTGTGAGGAAACACACCAACGGTTAAAACTAGTGGTTAAATCACGAGCAAACTCAATGTGTGACTGCTTCTCTTTTCTGAGTAACCTAAAACGCTGTCGATATGCTTCAGGTACTAACTCAAATGCCCGAAGTACAGCAGCTTTAACCAACTGGTAATTGCTACTGTCTTCAGCAGTCAAGGCAGCGAAAGCCTCCTGGGCCTTTCCAGTGAAGACACACTGAAGCAGAAGGGTGCGCTCAACATCAGACCAGTCTCGTGCCTCTGCTAGACTCAAATAACACAAGAAAATGTCTGGGTCCTTTTCGTTGAACCTCGGAACTATCCTCAAATTAACAGCAACATCAAATGCTTGACTTGCAGGAACCTGACCTACAGCCTCTGCAGCTCTCCTAGTCTCAGATGGAAGCTTACCTTCACTCATCAGCTCCAATCTGTAGCGCTCCAAGTCTAGTTTTTGTCTGACCTGAACTTGAGCCATCTCTGCTTCCTGAAGACGGGCATTTTGTCTCAACTTTTCTACTCCACATCACGTTCCAAGTAGCATTAGAAGCTCTTTCTGTTCTTTAAATGATAGTCCAACCCCAAGTCCAGACAGGACTGGAGCCACACCTGAAACATTACCTGCCTCAATTGACTGTTGGGAGGCAGGCCCCACAAAGACAGTCAAAACACTTTTTCCACTAACTGTGCCTTTATTTCTTCAAACAACTCCTCTTTATTCAACTTTTTGGGAAGTTCAAGACTATAATGGTCAGCCACTCTCAAAAGCTGATCTTTTTTATAAGTCCTCAACAAATCCTCATCTGGGGACTCAACAAAATCTTCAATAGAAGCCATTTAACTGTTTACCCACCAAGGCAAGGTTTTTCCAGCAGTGACTGATAGTGAAAGACAGCTTACATATGGAAACCCCACTCCTCTGGCTAACTACCTTACAATTGCTTACTGACTCACTCAACCCTAGTCTTCGTGTAGAATTGTGGGAGGATTTTAAGCACAAAAGCCCAGTGACCCGGTTAACTCTCAGCAATTGAAAATCACCTAGGCAGTCATGGAGTGCACCCGAGCAAATGCTCTAGCCACTTACTACACAAAAATAACAAACTAAAACAAAAAAAGGTTCAATGGAGACAGCTTGTGTCTCATTGCTTATACCTAACAGGAATAAGGGTTCCAAACATTTGACAGCCTTTAACACACAGCAAACCGGAAAACATAGTTTGCCTTGGACAGAAACACAACTGTGAGTAAAGCCAGTTATTTAAACAGAGTAAGATCAACCTGACCTATTTTTTACAAAACTCAGAGTCAACCATAAAGCTGTGTGAACACTCCCTCACTGAAATAGGTCACCATTTCCTTTATCCAGCACCAGAAATGATCCCGGATGAGCCCCCACTTGTTACAACCTTACTTAAGGCTGGAAACAAAGAGGGAGGCCACACAGAGTTTAAATGCCAATCAGACGTTTATTTAACCGTTAACCTAAATTACCTCTGAATAATAGTGTATGTAAGAATAAGAGTGTCAGTAGTGTCAGCAGTGTGTGGATGTGTGGAAGTGTGTTGTAGGCATGTTGGATGGTGCATCAAACCAAACAAAGGAAGGAAGGCTGAGGTTGCTGCAGCAGGCCAGGATCAGAGAGTGAACCTTCCAGCTGGGCAAGCCTTTATGCCTTCTTGAGGCTCCGCCTCTAGATGGGCGGGCACAAACAGGACAACACTCCCAGTACCTGCCAGAGGACAGCAAGGCAGGGAGCACAGACAGGCAGAAGGGGGGAGGGGTCGTCACAGTGGTAAACTCCAGAAAGTTCACTACTATGGACCTTGGCGTTGCATTCTTTTCCGGTTTGCGAGCCACAGCTCTATGAACGTGTTGTATCTGTAGGTTGGTGTCGGTAAAGCGGGTTCAGTTTTCAAAAGTTGATCCACAAAGTCAGACATGGAGTTACCTTCCTTCTCTTCGGGTACTCCATAAATGCGCATATTATTTCTCCTGGATCGACCTTCCAAATCCACCAGTTTCCCCTGCATGGCTCTCTGTTCTTTCATTGATTTAATCAATGCATCTGACATAGCCATGTTTACTGTCTCCGCCTCATCGATTCGTTCCTCCGCTTCTTTCAGCCTAGTTTTCGTTGGCCTGGTTTAGGGCGGAGTTCGCAGAAAGTTTTTGGTAAATTTCCTGCTTCATATCTTCGAGTTCAGATATCATGTCTCCCTTGATTTCTTCTTTAAGTTTGTTTAAGTCCACTTTATGCTCAGCCCTGAAATCGCGTATTTCCTGGAGCACTGAGCGCAGGAGGAGGAGTGTTGCAGTCCTGTTGTGAGCGAACGGAGCTTTGAGCTTCTTCCATCTCCGGTGAATTCTGTCTTTCTAGTTTGTCACCTTTCTTTTGACCTCTAGTTCTCTTTCCCCCTCTCATTCCAATACAAATTACATCGATTTGTATATTAATTGGCGAGTTAAGGGGGTGGTTTCCAATCGCTATCAGGAGCTAAAAATTAAGCAGCGATCTCACTCGCCTTGCTCACCGGAAGTCCTTTTTCTGACATTTTACAGACCAAACATGTCCTTAATATCTCCGTTTAGCAAAGTACAAGAATCAGAAAGCCTGTAGATTATTTATAACACACTTATTAGTAAAAACATGCAGGAAATTACTTTTTATGGCAGTATTTTCTGATTTATGGAGCGACACAAAGAGATATCCTTCTGTGAAAACCTTTGACTCTAATATGTCAACAACATGAAACAAGAATATGAACCTGGCTTTATCCAATGTTCACACAAGGGTTCTGGCTTTCCTACATTCTGACACATCCTTCATCTACAGTGTCTCAACTGAAAGAGCAATACAAACACACTAAAAATATAATAAAATGTGGAGACTTCGGGATATTTATCTCCCATTATTTTACTCTTTCTGGCATTTTACAGACCAAACATGTCGTTGATGTCACTGTTTACCAAACTACCACTTTTTGTGAAAAATGCATAAAATGATGCAATATATGTTAAATACATGGTTTATACATGTAATTACTGGGGTTCCATTTCTTCTGATTACCATTCACATTTGCCGCGCGCAAACCTACCTCTTTTAATAATAATAATAATACAAATAGCTTGGATGTATATAGCGCCTTTCATGAGACCCAAGGTCGCTTTACAAAGAAAAACAGGAGTCAAAACAAACAAAACAAAAACTAAAGGCAGTCAGACAAACAGTCAGACAGACAAAACAACAAATAAATTAGGGGCCGAAGGCCTTGGCAAACAGATGGGACTTGAGGGCCCTTTTGAAGGTGTCAAGCGTGGGGATGTCGCAGATCTCTGCAGGGAGAGCGTTCCAGAGGGTGGGGGCTGCCACACTGAAGGCTCTGTCCCTGAAGGTTCGCAGGTTGGTGTGGGGGGTGGTAAGCAGGCAGGAGTCTGAAAACCGCAGGTTCCGGGATGGGGCATGTGGGCGGAGGAGGTCCGATAAGTACTGGGGGGCATGGGCATGGAGGGACTTGTAGGTGAGGAGGAGGAGTAGGTTATGCAGGACTTGACCGGCAGCCAGTGGAGGTGGATGAGGGTGGGAGTGATGTGCTGCCACGGCTTTGTATGTGTGAGTACCCTAGCAGCACATTTTTGGATTTGGAAAGGTTGGCATGTATGATACTGCCTTCCTCTGTCCTTAACTCCTGCCTGTGTCAGGCTGATCAGGTCTGAGCTCTTTTACTCTCAGCTTTCCCTCCAGTGTCCTCCTCTCAAAGGGTGTTTCTTTAAGTGATTGAACATCATTTTCCTTCTCCATATTCGCTATCTAGTTTTGTTTACACTCCGTCTCCGTCTAACTCTCTCTCATCCAAATGTCAATCTCTCACTCTGGTGCTCCTGCTGCCCCCTAGTTGTTGGCGGTGTCAACAGCTGCTTTGGGCGCAGTTTGGTGCGCCCCGAGCTGCTCCCATCTGTTGCATTGAAGAGGTGCGGACTGCGCATGCACCACTTATAACGAGAGTCAATGGGCAAAGATTTCTGCGCCCCAAGCAGGAAACACGTGACTTATCAGTAACTTTAGACATCGTAAAACAATTTTTCATCGATATTTGATCGTAGATTATACATTTAACTGACACCAACTACATAATATGTACCTATTTCATTAAAAAATTATATATTTTATTTTATGTATAAAATTAAAGTCTTTTTTTATGACAATGTGGGAAGAGGTGGGGCGGCCGCCACTGGTGCAAAGAAAATCTACATAATGTGCAAAAAAATAAGCCAGCAATCTCTGAGTTGCTGGATGCAGTGCACCCGAGGCCTTCACAGATCAAAGAGAAATATTGTGCTCAGTTTTCATTTGGTGCATCTCATCTGGTTTCTGACAGATACCTGAGACCCAATCAATTTCCCTCAGGCATCTTTCCCGTTTTCATTCATCTACTTAATGGAGGCAATAACGGCACATTTGAAGTGACGAGATGTCACAAAGCACGATTTAAAAGGGCTGCCATCACTACGCACATTCCAAACAAAGACCTGGAGATAACATACAAAAAAGCAGTGTTTAATATCTTTACCACTGACATAACAAACTAACAGTAAACCAAGACAACACACAGAAAGAGCACATCATGTATCATGTACAGTTGGTGGGGGATGGGGGGGCTGGCAGCAGCAGGCTAAGATGGATCTGCATTACATTCATGTGGACAGAGAGGCCAGCAGCCGGTCTCCTGGGCAGCACACAGACAGATGCCATGATTGGATTCAGATCAGGTGTCTCAGGGAGGCTGAGCTCCATGGCGATGAGGGCTTCCTCAGAGACCGAGGCTGTGTGGATCCATTTCTTCCTGCTGAGTGTACACAGCCGCAGAACAGAGGGAGGCTGTCTCTGTGGTGAGACACTGACCCCCCAGCTCTTTTTCCTGCAGTCTCCTCTTTGTGTACCACTGACATTTCAAAGAGCTGCACAACATTTTATCATAAAGATGTAGCACCTAATTTCGGGCATCCCTACCGCAGTGTGGCCGTGATCGGCATAGAGTCGATCCTCAGTGAAAGGAAAACCCCCCGCATGACTTGATAAGCCCCCTTGATAAATTATAATGAAATCAGCTGCAATGGATCATGGATCCACCAGGGGGAGCAGTGATTAAAAAGCTGCCACACTGAAACTCATGTGAAATAAACAGCTGATAGATCTATGTCTGATTACTATAGCGGATCTTTGTTAAGATCCATATGTCACGGATAGGATCATATTCTGTGCTAAATAAGAGACATGTAATCATTTACAAAATCACCATGTTTTTATTTAACAAAATAATGTTGTTTAATCCACGTTGGCGTACTACAACTACAAAAACAATCGGTTTGTTTTTTCATCAGGAAATCCAGCCCGGCTCAAACAAACGATTTGCAATCATCATCCTCACGATCATTTCATGTATCATATGTTCACCGAATTGACATGAAAGCACTAACAAATATGAATTTGCTGTACTCAACTTCATTAAAACTTTATTAACGTGCCTAAACTCAGTAATTCACTAAAAAGAGGTTTATTTTTAACGGAGCCTCGTCATCTCCTCACGGGCAAACAAGAATATTTACAGTGTTAATAGTTTACTGTATTATTACTGTTTAATATTACTGCTATAACAATCACACATTGAGTTCATTGTTGTGCAATGTTTAAATCAGACCGTTGTTTTTTTAAATAGTCCGAATGAAACTCGGCAGCTCTCAGGTGATCAGCTGATCAGCTGTGTGTGACTCTCTTTGTTTACACACCTAATGGCCCATCAGCCACAGCTTCCCCCCCCCCCCCTATGATCTCCCACCCCCCTCTGATCTCTCTTCCAGCAGTAAAGTTTGACTGTAGGTTTGGGTTTGCATATTTATTCAGTGATCTGTACAAGTGGGATTTATCTTTTATTACAATACTGTAGCATGTCGTTTTTTAGTCCCACTGTCACGGATAGAATCATATTCTGCATTGAATAAGATACATTTAATCATTTAAAAAACGTATTTCGTTTCTATTTAACGAAATTAATGTGGTTTAATCCACGTGAGTTTACAACTACAAAAATAATCGGTTTGTTTTTGTATCACATCCGACGGGAGGAAATGCAGCCCGGCTTTCACTTCCGATTTTTACACTTGGTTGTTTTTTTATCACTACCGATCATAATTTAATCATCATCTTCACGATCATTTAATGTAGCAGGCTATCATATGTTCGCCGAATTGACATGAAAGCACTAACAAATATGAATATGCTGTAGTCAACTTCATTAAAACGTTATGATAGGTGATAGGTTAAGGACTAACAAGTTTATAATAAATACATTTGGATTTATTTTAGGATCTTTTCATACAATCATACGTATTGGGATCATTTGTATTAATGTGGGGCCGGAGGGTGAGGGTGACGAGCATAAGTTTCACTTTCCTTTTTATTTAAATTCCAACCTTGGTCATGAAGAATATGTCTCTCTGTTGTCCACGTTTATAAAGCAGAAAACTGTGTATTGTGAAAATCGATTTGACTTTTTCTTGTTTGTGTCTGTTTAACAGGCAGAGTTACAAAATGCTGCCAGGCCTGTTGTTGCCTTGTTGAGAAGTGCCTTGGCTAATGAAGCTGAACCATCTTCTCAAAATCTTAAGTGAAACTAGGGTGAGCTCACTTTTCTTTACAGATTCCTCTAATAGTCTGTCGTTTACAACAAAAAACAGCTGCACTCTTGGCTGGCGGAAGCACGCTGAGGTGTTTCAGTGACAGTTTTACCAACCTATATTAAAACCAGAGTGAAAACCAGAATTATCCCCTAGGGGGATAAATAAATGTTCATCTTCTTCTTCTATTTATTTTCAGGCCTTGTGACTATCTGGGTAATGTTTAATTAATCAACCCCAATCCAGTTTTTTTTGCTGGATAAATGCACAGACAGCACACCAAGTCCTCTGATGAAATGGTCCTGTTGTGGCAAATCAACCCTCACAACAGGAAAGAATGAAACAGAGAGGAATCAATAAAACACAAACACAGACATAGTTGAAATTAATCATTATTATTGAGTTGCGCAACACCAAACAACAATGGGGAAACATTACCTGCCACAGGAGTCAATCATACAGCAATGCTCCCAACAAAGTAGAAGTTTCACACAGCCTATATAGCAGCTGTAATGACCACACACTCATACTCCCTAATCATGTTTAACTAGCACACGAACATCATGCTCTCCAAATGGACGCACCAACATCAGAGCAACATGTAAGTTCCAGATGTCGAAAGGTCATTATCTCATGACGTCTTTAGGAGTCTTGCAGGATATGAATTATCCAATTAACAAAGACTTAACTTTATTATAATCTAAATATAGCCTAATAATTAGCAAAGAGACGATTAGCCTCTTCTCTGGAAACTGTAATTCAATAACATACCTAGTTACTATGACTAGGTCCAAGATTGATATAACAGTCCTTCTCCTGAAAATGATGACCACTCCCAGGTAAGTTAGAAAAAATAATAAGGAAAGGGGTCAAGATGTGCTACTGTAGTTTCCCAATCCAGTGAAGTAATACCAGTCACCAATCAGCTTAAACAGAGGTGATGTGGAGAGGGTTATAGTATTAACGACACACTTGTTTTGCTCTTCCCAATAGATATCATATGGACACGTATTTGAAAATGATACCATTGGAGGCGGTAAAATAAAATCTCCCTTACTCAATTCAACTCTGTGGTGTAATATTTCTGCAGTTAAATACAATTAATATCCTCTATTTTCTCCTACAATAGATAGATAGATATAGACTTTATTTATCCCGAAGGAAATTGTTGTGCCAGTTACAAAATACAAAATACAATAAACACAGCAGCATAATAGTAAAACTGTACACTAAAAGTGCAGTAAAAAGAGCAATTAAATATCTACAGTAGGGCTGTCAGTCGATTAAAATATTTAATCGCGATTAATCGCACATTTTTTATCTGTTCTAAATGTACCTTAGAGGGATATTTTTCAAGTTTTTAATACTCTTATCAACACATATTCGCCTCAATTCAACCTGGAACCTCTCTCATACAATACAATAATACGATAGTGTGTGTGTGTGTGTGTGTGTGTGTGTGTGTGTGTGTGTGTGTGTGTGTGTGTGTGTGTGTGTGTGTGTGTGTGTGTGTGTGTGTGTGTGTGTGTGTGTGTGTGTGTGTGTGTGTGTGTGTGTGTGTGTGTGTGTGTGTGTGTGTGTGATGGATCGTTGGAGCTATGTGCAACTCAAGGCATATGCTCGAACGGGAGCTGTCTGGACGCTGCAATCATGTTGCGCGCACTATCCGTGCTGAGTGTGCTGACTTTTCGTACAATGTCCCACTGTCTGGCTACCTGCATAACGTCAAGTGCTCGGCGCAGTTGTCGGCGAAAGTCGCTCCTCTGTTTTCATTGAAACAGCTCGTTATATCCGTTAGCGCAGCTAGCTAGCACCAGATGCTAACAACAACAATACACGTAAGGTGTGGCGCAATCTCTCTCTCTCGCTCGCGCCACACATACACACACCCTCCCGGTCCTCCCGATGGCCAGTCCGGGCCTGCCGGTGAGCGTGGAAGTGTGGTCTGCCGCAAGCGGGCGGCAGGAGCGGGGCTGTCAGCATCAGCTTGTAGATGGTATTTTAAACTCGATGCGCTCTGAAACTACGGGGCGGCCGAGGACAAAAAATTCACATGCGTTAATCGCGTTAAAATAATTAGTGGCGTTAATTTCTTTTCTTTACAGATTCCTCTAATAGTCTGTCGTTTACAACAAAAAACAGCTGCACTCTTGGCTGGCGGAAGCACGCTGAGGTGTTTCAGTGACAGTTTTACCAACCTATATATTTTACCAACCTATAACGCAAAAACATGAAACACAGTAACATGAAACATAGACGGTCACATAATTAATGTAAATATTACCAGTAATTAGTAGTGCAAAAATTGCACGGTTATCATAGCACATTGTTAATAATAATAATATTGGACGTTATATAGCAGCGAGTATGTTGTAATGATATTACATTGCACATAGTGTTGGTGTGGAAGTTCTCAGTTCCCTTTACTGAAGGGTGAAGAGTTATATAGTTTGATGGCCACTGGAAGGAAAGACCTCCTGTGGTGCTCCGTGGTGGTCATCGGTGGTCTCAGTCTGTGGCTGAATGTGCTCCGGTAGGAAACCAGTGTGGCATGCAGGGGTTGAGAATCGTTGTCCAGAATGCTCAGAAAGTTTCCTCAGCATTCTCCTCTCCCACACCACTGCCAAATACTCCTGCTCCACTCCCAGGACAGAGCCTGCTCTCCTGATGAGCTTGTTAAGTCTGTTGGCATCAGCAGTCTTCACCCTGCTGCCCCAGCACACTACAGCAAAGAAGATGACCCTGGAGACCACAGAGTCATCAAACATCTGCAACATAGTGCTGCAGCCGTTAAAGGACCTGAGTCTCCTGAGGAAATACAGGCGACTCTGGCCTTTCTTATAAAGGGCGTCAGTGTTTTTATTCCAGTCCAGTTTATTGTCTATGTGGACACCCAGAAATGTGTAACTGTCCACAATGTCCACATCCATGCCCACGATGGTAAGTGGGCTTAGGGCGGTACTCCGCTTCCTGAAGTCCGCCACTAGCTCCTTCGTTTTAGTGACGTTGAGGTGCAGGTGGATCTGACTGCACCACTCCACAAAACTGTCCACCACACTCCTGTGCTCAGCCTCCTGATCCCTGCTGATACAGCCCACAATGGCAGAGTAATCTGAGAATTTCTGCAGATGGCAGGACTGAGAGCAGTAGGGATGTGCACACATAGACCTCCAGAGAAAGTGCCCTTTTTATGGGCTGCTTTTTTTTGTTGAATAAATGAATATGTATCTACTGCTGTTTGCGCACACTTTCCAAAAATATATGATTCAATAAAAAATATATATATCAGGTCGGGAGATTAGACTGTGAAGTTCCGATGCTCTCTCTCCCCTCCCTCCCTCCCTCCCTCCCTCCCTCCCTCCCTCCCTCACGTCTCGCGCACAGCAGCGCGGACATCGGCAGGCACTTCAGACAGACAGCAGCACCTCCCACTTTACTGTCCCACGTTATGCCGGCTTTTCTTGGCTTATTTTGAAGGTGAATGGTGATGTCCGGCAGTGGCTCAGTCAGTAGGGGCTTGGACTGGGAGCTGTAGGGTTGCCGGTTCAAGTCCCCGAACAGACCTAAAATATGGAGTGTGGACTGCTACTTGGAGAGGTCCCAGTTCACCTCCTGCCCTGCCGTGGTGCCCTTGAGCAAGGCACCGGACACCCCCCTTCCCCCCTCACTCCCATTGCTCCCCTGGCGCTGTACAATAGCTGCCCACTGCTCCTAGTACTAGACTCCTGGTACTAGGATGGGTTAAATGCAGAGAACAAATGTCACTGTGTGCTGTGTGCTCTGCATGTGTGACCATTAAAGAGGGTTTCATCCCTCCGTTTCTATTCTATCTATGAACAAATGACTAAGCTGCCAGTGCCTCGAACTATTAGCCAAAAGACAAAAACAAATATAGTTAACTAAGGTATAGGCTACTAGCTAATGGATAAGTTAGCTCAAGGTTTAGCTAAGGCAATTTATCATGGGCATACAGGCTAATGTACTGTACTTAAGGGGAGACACTAAAGGTGAATACAGTAAAATGTGTATAATAACGTCATCACAATCGTCACATTGATATGCAAATTAGGCGTAAACTAGGCCTAATTCAAATGCGCTAATTTGCATGCAATATTACAAGTACATGAAAAAACGGTCTTTTTGCCTGCATTGTCCTGCCTTAAACAGTAGCTTCATAATTTTGATTGATGGCTACTCATTTAATAACTATTATTTTTACTAGTTTGTTGTATGCTGATAGATCTTAATCATTACATGATACAGCAACCCACCCTCATATGTGAAAGGAGGGAATTTATAGGTACACTGAAATTAAAGAGCAACTTGCAGGGTTTTTTTTTACTAGATTTATGCTTAACCTTGCCTGAAAATTACAATTAAAAAAGTTAATGCAGGATTTGATATGTTTTACAAGACATAAGGGCAATAATTCAGAGGGGAAAGGAGCCGTTTTGAGCTCTGCTACTAAAACTGCTTTTTTTTAACGTCATACATCAAACGCGTCATATTACGTCACATGGGGGAGCAACTTTCTCGGACTCCTTCTCTGCCCAATCCGCGGTAGTAGTTTGTAGTTGGTTTGAGCGGTTGTGATTTAGTGAGCTGGTATTTCTTCGGTAATTTTACATTGCATTTCACCATTTGTAATCATGGTGAGCTGGAGTTTGTGCAGGTTGCACAAACTCCAGCGTGTCAGGACATCGAGTCCACAGTTTCCCTAACAGGAAAAGGACCGGAGCTAGCTTTCGTTCCTGGGTGCGTTGTGCGAGGTGCATCCACCTCCCTGCAGCACATACTCTCCACAGCTGAGGCCTATCAAACAAAACGTTTATGAGGAAACCGTATTACATCTCTCTCCCCCCCTTCGTTCCTCTCTCCCCCATTCGTTCCTCTCTCTCTCCCCCCCTTCGCTCCTCTCTCTCTCCCCTCCGGTACACAGCACCGTAAAGGCCTCTACACACCGGCCCGACTTTGGGAGTCAGAGGCCGTCCAAAGCCGTCAGAGGCAGTCGGGCATTCGCGTCGCACTACTCAGGTTGGTGTGTCGTCTCTTTACGGCACATTTTCAACCCTCCCGCCTCCTCCCGCCGCCGATTCAACATGTTGAATCGGCCGCGGGAGGCCAAAGACCGTCGGGACAAATCAATCACTTTGATTGGCTGTTCAGCTTAGCGAATCAGTGCATCAGAAGTGAAGCGGAAGTGAGGGACCAAAACAAACGATAAGAAGGCACACACAGACGGCTAATCTTCCTCATTTTCATCTCACCCGGACGCAAGAGTTTTTTTTTATCATGACGGCATGGAATGACGAAAGTGAAGACCAACTGATCAACTGTTTATATTACTAAGTCTGTTCTTCTTCTCTCGGTGTATAAAACGCAGTCTGTCTTCCGGTTGTTGCCTCTTTTAAATGACGAATACACACTACCGCCGCCTGCTGGTAAGGAGAGTTATTGCCACTCGTCGGCTGAAGTATTTGCGGTGTGTTCGTAGGCGGGCGGCTTTATCCGACGAAGCCCGACGTAGCTGACGTAAAAGTCGGGACGCCTTCGGTACGCGTTCTTTGGTCTCAGGTTGGTGTGCAGAGACCGTAAGACGTAGTGTGGAGTTGCATTAGGTAACGCTGTGGTGGCTGTAATCCTCCAGCCGTCTCCTTTGTGTTTGTTTGTTTGTTTTCCCCTGTCTGTGTTGTTTGTGTGGGCGTGGTGGCTGTCACTCCTGGCTCCCGGCTCAACCTCCACTCACCTGCTGCAATCAGCTGTGCACCCTCCCCGACTACACACCTGCTTTCCATCAAGCCATTTACAACGGCATATCAACGGACGCTCCATAACCTTTCTCCGCCAGATCTGTTACAGATATGGGCATCTGTTAATGCCTGTTATATAGTGACGCCTGTTGGCACTTTGGTAAACTGCATGCTGACACAGGCTTACACTGTGATGTACTATATGCGCAGGCGTGGGAATATACATGTGATGGAGTTGTGAGTTACCGAAATAAAGCTGCAGACTGAAACATGGTGTCAGAAGCGGTCTTCTTGGACTAAAAAGCTCAAGAAAACTCATGTCATGATGACAAACAGTATTCCGGCACCCGAGGGCATGCATATGTCTGGTGATATAGCCAAAAACTGGGAGGTTTTTAGAGCAGAATTTGAGGACTTCTTGCTCGCTACAGGTCTGACCGAAAAGACGAATGTGGTGCAGGCTGCCACGCTGAGACGGCTTATGGGGAACGAGTGCCGGCATATATATATGCACAACGTCACGCTGACCGAGGAACAAAAAAAGACCCCAAAACTATTTTGGATGCGTTGGGGGATTATTTCAAGCCGGCAAAAAATGTGATTTATGAGAGATACACGTTCGGATGCTGCAAACAAGGAACGGACGAGCCGATCGATAGCTTTATAACAAAGCTGAGGGAAAAAGCATCATCATGTGAGTACCGTGACCTGAAAGATGAACTGATTAGGGACAGGCTGGTACTCGGTATTGCCAGCGAGAGCACCAGACGGCGACTGCTGCGTGAACGGGACCTAACGCTGCCAGCAGCTGTGGAGATTTGCCGCCTTGCAGAATTGACGGAGTCACGCATGAGTATTGAGAGCCCGCAGGCACAGGCGGACAGTGTTAATGCTATGGTGGACAGGCAAGGCGGACGACGCAAAACACAGTGGAAATCAGCGGAAAGAAACACAGCGGCTGAGAGAGAGCAGCAGTGGACCTTCAAATACTGTGGAAATGGACACAAACGGGGCAGAGAGCAGTGCCCAGCCTATGGTAAGACCTGCCGAGCATGTGGCGTTTCAAATCACTTTGCAAAAGTATGTCAGGCCAGCAGCAGAGCAGAGAAAACGAGAAAAGTTAATGTTGTTGACGATGTCGAGCAAACTGAAGGGGACTCAGATTCAAGTGAAAACCTATACAATGTCACTGAATATGTGGGGAATGTGAAAGCACCTGGACGCAAATGGTTTGTGCACCTACACCTGAATAAGAAAAGACAGCTATGCCAGCTAGATACAGGGGCCACCTGCAATGTTATGGGCCGCCAGTTTAAAGAGAAACTGTCACCAAAGACAGCCTTAAAGCCGACCAGAACAAGGCTAAAGCTATACTCCGACACATACATGCCATCCCTGGGGAAATTTCACACTGAATGTGTGGTCAGGGGGAAAACACAAAGACTTGTGTTTGAGATAGTGAACACCAAACAAAAGCCCCTGCTAGGTGGTGCTGCATGCACTGATCTGGGCCTTGTGAAATTCACTATTCCAAGAGAACTACTGCCAGCGGAGGTGAACACTATTGATGCAAGCCAGTCTATGCCACTCACAATAGAAATGCCACTGAAAGACTTTCATGATGTTTTCCATGACCCGATCGAGTCAGTCCCAGGTAATGTTCATTTCGATCTGAACCCTGAAGTGACACCAGTCCAGTGCTCACCACGAAATGTCCCTGTAGCGCTAAAAGCCCGGGTTAAGGAAGAGCTGGACAAACATGTGAAAGCAGCCAGTGACAGAGCCAACAGCGTGGATAAGCAACATGGTGACAGTAGCTAAACCGGACAAGATAAGAATCTGCATTGACCCAAAGCCTCTCAACCAGGCACTTCTCAGGTCCCATTACCACATGCCAACGCTAGAAGACGTCTTGTACAAACTGCCCAAGGCTCGTGTCTTCACACTGGTTGACGCTCGTGACGCCTTTCTCCAGTGAAAGCTTGATGAGGAAAGCAGCCGCTTTCCTCATCAACATGAGCTGCTATCAGGCCAGGCCATGAGCTGCTATCAGGCCTGGCTGGCATCGAGCCTATTGCGGATGACATCCTGGTGGTCGGGTGTGGCGATACGGACGCAGAGGCTGAAGAGGACCACAACACGAACTTAAGAGCTCTCATGCAAAGGTGCAGGGCTGTGAAGCTCAGATTGAGTGAACGCAAGCTGCAGTTCAAGCTCAAAGCTGTACATTTCCACGGCCATGTACTGTCTACAGAAGGACTGAAAATCGACCCAGAGAAAACTCAAGCAGTGTTGGACATGCCGACGCCCACGGATGCTAAGGCAGTACAACGCATGATCGGGTTTGTGACATATCTGGCTAAGTTCCTGCCAAGGCTATCGGAGATCTGTGAGCCTCTTCGCAGACTCCTGGATAAGGACACGGCATGGCACTGGCTGCCAAAACACGATGATGCAATACGCGAGATAAAGCGGATGGTCACCAACACGCCGGTTCTCAAATATTATGACATCACAAAGCCTGTAACGATCCAGAGTGATGCCAGCATGAATGGACTGGGGTGCTGCTTGCTGCAAAAGGGGCAGCCCATAGCCTTTGCCTCACGCGCACTGACACAGACTGAGCAAAACTACGTTCAAATAGAGAAAGAGTGCTTAAGCATAGTTTTTGCATGCCAGAGATTTCACCAGTACCTATACGGCAGGGACACAATCACTGCAGAAACAGACCACAAACCACTGATCACCATCTTTAAGAAGCCCCTCATGAGTGCGCCTAAACGCCTTCAGGGCATGTTACTGCAGCTCCAGGGGTACAATCTGGATGTTGTTTACAAACCAGGCACGGAGATGTATGTCAGTGAAACTCTAAGCAGGGCCACTCCACCGTGTCGTGGTTCCGACACCCCCTATGTACGACAGGCGGTGTGTTCCATGGACAGCTTTCAGGCGGAGGACTCAGAGCTGGATCAGGCACAGCATCTGGATGTTACTGACTTCAGGTTTCGCCAAATTGCCCAGCACACAGAGATGGACGATGTATTACAAGCTCTGACATCAGTAATCCTCAGGGGATGGCCTGATTTCAAAGAGGACACCCCCCTGTTGGTGCGAGAATACCGGCCCTTCAGGGATGAGCTCAACGTGCAAAACAGTGTGCTATACAGAGGGCAGTGCGTTGTTATCCCTAAGGCCTTGAGGGCAGAGTTGTTAAGACGCATACACACCAGCCACATCGGGGGAGGCATGTTACAGGCGTGCCAGGGATACGCTGTTCTGGCCAAACATGAGAGCAGAGATAAAAGACTATGTGGCAAACTGCTCTGCATGCAATGAATATGCACGAGCCCAGCAGAAGGAATCATTGATGTCGCATGATATCCCAACACGTCCATGGCAAACAGTGAGTATGGATATCTTCTCTTACGCTGGCCAAGATTTCATCGTCCTAGTGGACCACTATTCAGACTTCTGGGAGATTGATCTTCTGCTGGATCTATCAGCTGACACTCTCATCACACGCTGTAAATCTCAATTTGCACGCTACGGACAGCCAGACAAAGTGATCACAGATAATGGCCCACAGTTTGCCTGTGAACAGTTCAGGAAGTTTGCAGCAAAGTGGGGATTTAACCATGTCACATCCTCACCCAGATATCCAAAATCAAACGGCAAAGCTGAGTCAGCTGTCAAGATAGTGAAATCACTCTGCAAGCGGGCAAAGTTGGATGGCACGGATAAATGGCAGGCCATTCTCCATTGGCGCAACACGCCCACAGAGGGGTTGGACAGCAGTCCAGCCCAACACTTAATGTCACGAAGGCTGAAGACTTCGCTGCCGGTTGCGGACAGCTTGCTGCAACCGTGGTTAGTGACTGGAGTGACGGAGAAGCTGCGGTTGAAACGGCGGCTTGCAAAATCCGCCTACGACATATCGGCAAGGGACCTACCAGAACTGAATGTTGGGGAACGCATAAGGATGAGGCCTCTTCCAGGAGATCGCACAGGCTGGGTATGTGGGTCAATGCCTTCAGAAAGTCGCTCCTCGCTCATTCGCAGTGGAGGTGGACGGCACGCTCTACAGGAGAAACCGGGTGGATCTGCGGGTTGCGGAGCGCTCAGCCCGGATGCGACAGCTGGTAGGGCCGGAGCAGAGCAGCCACAGGGACCGGGGCAATGTCAACGCAGAGAGGGCTATAGGTGGAGCCAGAACCAACCCGGTCCAGGATGACACAGGTTTGGGGGAGCCTCCTCACTCTCCAGGGGTCCCGGCGCAAGGGCGGGGTTTGACACCAGGGAAGCCAGTGAGTACAGAGAGCCAAGCTGTATACTCGCGGTGTGGTCGCCTGTTACGGCCGCCGCAGAGACTGAACCTGTGATACAACTGGGAACATTGTCACTAAGTCTGTTGGACTGTTGGGAAAAAAAAGAAGGAAAAAGAAAAGGATTGTTGGATATTATTGGATATTATTGTTGGATATGATTATAGTTTTGTATCGGTACTTGCATGGTTGAACAGTATTGTAATTGTTGTCATGTCTTGGAAGTTGACAATGTTAAAGTGTTAGCTTTACACAATGTAGCACTTACCTGCACTTTAAAGTGACATGCTGATGTTGTTTACAGCTAAAGGAAAGGAGATGTTACAGATATGGGCATCTGTTAATGCCTGTTATATAGTGACACTGTTGGCGCCTTTGGTAAACTGCATGCTGACACAGGCTTACACTGTGATGTACTATATGCGCAGGCGCGGGAATATACATGTGATGGAGTTGTGAGTTACCGAAATAAAGCTGGAGACTGAAACAAGATCGTCCTGCCAGTAACGTTACTATATTATCATACTACTTTAGTTATAACCTGGTATATGATAGCTAACTTTACAATGTTGTGAGTGACCGACGTTAGCTAACATTAACTGTAGCTAACGCCGGTCACTCACCAAGGACAGCTGCCCTGTTCTCCACTGGTTCTCCTCACACCACAGCTCCATTTCTCTCGATGGCCGTTATTTCTTCTAATCCTTGGCTGCTCCTGGTCTCTTGTAACTAGCAGGCTCATCATTATATGGTTGTGGTCCGTCATATGCATTCGAATATTATTTTCAACCTCTTCTGTGTCAAAACTAGCATTGTGATCCATGTTTATTACTACGTTAGACCGGCCTCTCTCCCCATGTGACGTCACACGCGGGAGGCTTTTTTTTATGCGGAAGTAAAAATGTCTACAAAAACGACGCCAGATGTCACTGTAGTATATATTTATGTATATTTTTTGGAAAATCTAGTGTATACATCATTTTCCTACACATTTATTCACTGGTGTCTCTAACCTTCAAGTTGCTCTTTAAGTCCTTGAACAGTTGTGTGTTATGTTAAGTGTAACAATAATAATAATAATAATAATAATAATGTATTGGATCATTAATGTATTCAGGCAATTCAGTATTATATTGCTTGGCTATAGAAGCTGAAGGTTAACTTACTTGTGAAACAAAAGTTAATTGAACAAATTATTTTAATCACTTCTGCAGCACAATGCCAAAAAAGAAAGAATTCAAAAAGGAAGGAACGCCAGGAAACAGCCAAGAGTAGCACATCTCTAAATGCATGGTTAAAACAAGTACAAGCAGCAACACACAAGAGAGAACAGATAACTGAAATGTTGAAAGTGTTACACCTGAGAAAGCAGTAGAGATCTCAGAAGCTACATTGGAGAGACAAGGGGAGGCTTTAGAGGCAACACCTGACACAGAGCCGAAAGATGATCAGGAAATCCCTGTCAGTGTGGAAGAGGAAGAGGCCACAGGAGGGGAAACGGTGGATAATGTTGAGTTTGAGGAAGCCATAGAAGAGGGTGATGTTGAGGAAAGTGTGAGTAGTGTAGAGGTCATATAAAAAATGGCATCCTTAAAGTATCCAACAGATCCGTCCAAAACCAAGCTTTTGATCTCAAATGTAATGTCAGCTATGTGAAAATGTGTGTTGCTAGAGGACCATGCCAACCTGTCCTTAGATTCCCAAAAACACTGAAGGCCGATCATTTCAAAAGATGTGGTATGAAAATAAGCCATGGTTGGAGTATTCACCCGAAAAGGACAGTATGTACTGCTTCAGCTGTCGGCTTTTTCTCATGAACAAAAGTACAGTAACAAGAGTGCTTGGAGAGTGGCTGGCGTAAACAACTGGAAAAGGGGACTTGATAAAATGCAAGCACATGCACACTCAGAGGCCCATTTAACAAACATGGTGCGATGGACACATACACATACAAAAAGAATGCTTTACAAGCAGCTTTTGAGGTGTTCAAGGAAAGGCAATGAGAGAGCAATAGATACAAAGAAACAGAGAAATCTTGACCCGATTAATTGACATAACTTTATATCTTGCACGACAGGGGAAGTCTTTCAGGGGTGATGACGAGTCTGCCACCAGCTCAAACCAGGGCAACTTCCTTGAACTTGTTAAAATGTTTAGCCAGTACGATAGTGTACTCAGGCTACATTTGGATAATGTCAATTAAAATGGGTAAGAACAGATGTCAAGTTTCACTCCTCTCAAACAGAACACAAAATGATATCATAAAAGCCCTCGCCACATTCACAAAAGAGAGATAAGGAAAGAAATAGAGGAGGCTAATATATATTCAGTACTCATAGATGAAACCACTGATGTATCTCATTGCGAGCAGGTCTCTTTTGTTGTGCGTTATGTGTATGAAATAAGTCAAAGAGCGCTTCCTCCAGGTCTGCAATGTGTCAAAACAACAGGTGAGGAGATGGAGAAAACAGTTCTTGACTTGCTAAAGAACAATGACCTACAGATCCAAAAATGCGTGGTCAAGGCTATGATGGCGCTGCCAATATGAGTGGTCAATACAGAGGACTGCAGTCAAGAATACTGCAACACAATAACAAAGCTCTGTATGTGCATTGCCAAGCTCACTGCTTAAATTTGGTCTTATTTGAAAGTGCAAAATCAAGCCTCCACTTCATTACCTTTTCCACCTGGTAGAGAAGCTCTGTGTTTTTACCAGCTCTACAAAAAGACACACTGCATTTGTGAAATGCCAAGAGGCCATGCACCCTGGAGAGCGTGTAATTCAACTGCAGAAGCTCTCTGACACACGTTGGGCATGCAGAGAAAAAGCCCTGAAGGCCCTCCTTAAAGTGATGAGTACTGTGGTCAAGGTCCTCACTGACATGACAGAGCAGGAGCCTCCAGATACTGCTGCTGGAGATGCCAAGATGTACCTTAAAGCCATAGACTTTGAGTTTTTCCTTTGCCTTGAGAACGCCACTCCAGTCTTTGAGGTCACTGCACTTGCCTCTGATGCTCTACAGAACTGCAACATTGATCTGTCCACAGTATACTGTTGTTGATGGAGTGATGGACACTTTTTCCAACCTCAGGACAGAAGCAGTTTGGAAAACTGTTTAAGAGTGCACTGAAGAAAAGCCAGAAGCCGCTGGGATCAGCATCCCCACAGTCCCCCCAGGACAGCAAAGGCAGAGGAGGGTGCCTGCAAAGTATCGGCAAAGTACTAATGCAGCCACAGAGAGCCATTCCTTCCAGTCAGTAGAAGACTACTATAGAGGGAAGGTGTACTACTCATTCGTAGATGTTCTTTCTCAGGAACTAAAAGAAGATTTAGGGGACATGGCGAGACAGAGTCCAGTAAAATACTGAATGCACTCCACACTTTGACCAAGGCCAACAACTGGATAGGCAAAGATGCAATGGGTCCTGACTCCCTTGAAGCCGTGCTTTGTGAGTTCTGTGGAGGAGAGGAGCAGAAGTTGAAAACAGAGCTCAGGGTTTGTCATGCCTATTTCCCAAACACATGCACCATGAAGTGGATATTAAAAACACTTAGAGACAACAGTGGACAGAATATCTTCCAACACTGGTGGAAATGATAAGAACCTATGCAACAATTCCAGTGTCAACAGCAACAGTGTGGAGAGGTCCTTCTCCAAACTTAAGCTGGTGAAAGACACACTCAGAAGCCAATGCACAGAAGAGAGGCTTTCTGATCTCTTCCTCCTCACTATTGAGAAGGACATTCCTGTTATCCACAGTGAAGTAATAAACATCTACAGGGACATGGCCCCCAGAAGGTTGCTGCTGTAAGGGAGGAAGGAGAGACAGCAAGTGAAGACACGAAAACATATTTAACAACTTCCAAGTGCAAAGAAAGATTCAAGATACAAAGAAAGTTAGTAACAAAAGAAGTTAATAAAATATTTAATTTCAGATTTCAAGACCTTGTTAAATAATTTCAGTAAAGTTGCAGTATTTTTGCATGTTCTTAATAAATATCTTTGCACTGTTTTTCCAGCATTTTTGATGTGTTTTGTCCAATTAAATTAAGTAAATGAGTAGGAGAGGAGAGCAGAATGCACTAAGTTTAATTGTTGCAACTAAAGTTAGGCCTACTTTGGTTTGCGTATTTAGTGAGAACAGCCTTTTTCAGTTTTGTGTGAAGATTTTTGTAGATTTTGAAGTGTTATTTATTTTAATACCACAAAAATAATTCAAAGGACTTAATGTTGTGCTAAAATAAACTAATTATTATAGCAATTTTAACTAGTAGCATAGAAAACATGCACATTGTGGCACAGTTTCCTTTGTTGTTGTCTGCTCTTGTGCGTAATGAATACTAAAGAAGACCATTGTCTCTATGTTAACTGATTATTTTGTAGAATTCTGTTGATTATTAAACAATTGCGTGATTGTGAGGGTATTAAAATTAATTGGTCGGTAAGTCAGAGATGTGCAACTATATTTAGTTTTTTTTTAAACTTTTTTTTAATAAATGATAATGGGAAGTGCCCTTTTTCTCACTTGAGCCCCTGCCCCCAAAAATGTCTGTGCACATCCCTGGAGAGCAGTGTCTGAAGTCTGATGTAGATTGTGAACAGGAAGGGGAGAGAGAACCGTGCCCTGAGGAGCGCCCGTGCTGCTCAATATTGTGTCAGAGGTGTTGTTCTGCAGCCTCACGTACTGTGGCCGAGCTGTGAGGTAGTTTGTTATCCAGCTCACCAGTGGAGCATTCACCTGCATGTCCAGTAGCTTACTGCTGAGCATGGCAGGTCTGATGGTATTGAAAGCGCTGGAAAAGTCAAAGAACATGACTCTCACAGTGCTGCCTGCCTTCTCAAGGTGTGTGACACATAAATGAAAACAAAACGGTTTTAATTAGGTCAACTAAAATATGCGTCACATCCTACGGTCCCGCACCAGCGCCTTTTCTTGCAGGCGAATAACCTGACCCCGGCTCGATGAGCGAACTATGGATAAATCAAAAAAGAAAAGTATCGGAGGAACACAGAGGGTTTAATTCTGCGTGGACAGAGTTATCTGCTTTCACAGCAAACGATGCTGGCTCACCGGTATGTTTGATATGTGGAGAGAAGTTGTCAAAGGTGCTGCAGCCTTTACGTATCGAGGAAAAACACGGAAGAGGAAGACAGCTGACGATCTTCAGTCATAATTCAATCAGTTAACTCTTTTTAGGGTGCAGCTATATGTTTTATTTATTTCAAAGTGGGCCCATTTGAATTATATTCATTTTCTTCAAATGTGCAGAGACTCCCCAAGTGCTGTGTTGATTTATTTTAAAGTAGGCCTGTGTATTTTTTGTGTTCTCCTTATAAGAGTTATTTGTTTCTTATTAGAGGTAAACAGTTTTCTATAATGTAATAAATAATAAATGCAAAAAAACTGTAGTTTTGTCTATGATGTAACGATATATACAACTTTATAAGCTATCAAGCTATCAAATATGTTTTGGGGCTCCAGACAAAAAAAATGGTGGAAAGGGGCAAAATGGCTCTTTTGGTCAAAAAGGTTGCAGACCCCTGCCTTAAGACTATCATAGTTAACGTTAGCTAATCACACTTCATTTCAAGACACTGGAATTGTTATTAATGTTAAACAAATAAAACTTTAAAAGCACTTCACATTACTCACACTCTGTGCGTTGTCGTTCATATTCATGTCTCATATATGGCACTGTCACGAAAAACTAGGGTCCTAGGAGTGCGGTCCCAGGAGTGCGGTCCCAGGAGTGCGGTCCCAGGACTGCGATCCTGAAACTGCAGTCTCCGACGCTGTAGCTTCATGCTACTCAGAGAGAGAGAGACAGAAAATGGCTAAAAACTTTACAGTTGCGGACTTCCCTAGATATTTTTTTCGCTAGCAGCAGTGAAGATAGAGCCTCAGAACAAAGTATTATGATTACCAGGGTCACAAACTTCTAAAGAAGGTCCCAGGCCGAGCTGTGAGTGGTGCTCACAGGCAGACTGTCTCCCCCTCTTCAGCATCTGAGAGGTCTCCTTTCTCCAGGTGCTGCAGCTGGTTCTCTGGGTACTCTATGTCCCTATTTAAGACACTTTCCCGACATTTGAACCATTGTTGCTGCCTAGAAAGTGAGGTGCTCTCCACACTTTTTCCCCTAAAATTATTTATAATCATTATTTTTGCATTTAAATGCATTATTTTATCATTAATATGGTTCCCTGAAACAATGCACATACTCTGGAGCTCACTTGGGTCCTGCATATGCTTTAACCAGGCGTTTTAACACTTTCATCCATGAAAAGGATTTTTAATCACTATCATGGGGCTATATAAATCCACCTCCGGGTAATTCGGAGCACAATTGTACCTTTTACTATTTAAATGTATTTGTATTATATATTTTTGGGCTATGAAAGTGACATTTCTGGGTGATTTTGTCGGTTTATGGAGAGCTTAGCACACAAATTCTGGAGGTTCCAGGCCGAATATGGGTGCTCATAGGCGGCCTGCATGGCGCACCCACGCGTGGAAAGAAGAAGAAAGTGAAGAAAACGGTTAATTATATTTAAAATAATCAAAAATGAAGTTTTTAAAAATTCGCGAAAAAATGACTAAGTGTTGACGGAGGAGGGAGTTAATCAACTCAAACCTTTGGCGCTTCGGGCGAGGCGCGAGGCGTTGTGAGCTTGTAGATGGCTTTCTTATATTATTTGACAATTGGCCAATGTTTGACCAGTCTTTATATAGTAGTTTGTTGATTACCTTTTGATGCAGTAATGCAATTTTTTCATTTCATTTGATTAATTCTGAGGTATTAAAAAGGTCTTAAAGTCACTTGTTAATAAAGTATTTAGTCAATCAATCAATGCTCACTCAAGTCATTATTTAGTCAGTTATTTATTTCATAGACACTAAAGCATGCACAATGTGGCACTGCAATCTTTGTTTGTTCTGTTGTTGCTTATTTAAATTGTTACAATAATTTACCAGAAACCAACCTGTTGAATATTATAAACATCTGCATCAGACAGCATATGGTTATTGAAATAAATATATATGCAATTACGACATAAAAGATGTGCCTTTAATAAATCTCACACTAAGTGTTAAGGTTGCGGGAAGGGTAGGACCCAAACGCAGAATACCAAAAAACGTAAAAAGGTCTATGAACCAAAAGCGAGCTTTATTTCAAAAGCTGGAGAACAAAACATGGCATGAAAATTCACAGGTAACACAAGGTAGCATGGAGGGAGACAGGAAGACAAACAATGAACCGACAGGGGAACACAGGGAAAGACAAGACTAAATACAGGAGGGGTAATCACGAGACGAGAAACAGCCGGGCAGGGGAGGAGAAACACAAGGGCAACAGGTGAACACAATCAGACAATCTGACACACCAGGGAAACTAACGACAGGGAGGAAAACACAGGGAGAAGGACCAGACAAGAGACAGGGAAAACACAGGGAGAAGGACCAGACAAGAGACAGGGAGGAAAACACAGGGAGAAGGACCAGACAAGAGACAGGGAGGAAAACACAGGGAGAAGGACCAGACAAGAGACAGGGAGGAAAACACAGGGAGAAGGACCTGACAAGAGACAGGGAGGAAAACACAGGGAGAAGGACCAGACAAGAGACAAGGAGGAACACACAGGGAGAAGGACCAGACAAGAGACAGGGAGGAAACACACAGGGAGAAGGACCAGACAAGAGACAGGGAGGAAACACAGGGAGAAGGACCAGACAAGAGACAGGGAGGAACACACAGGGAGAAGGACCAGACAAGAGACAGGGAGAACAGAACAATCAAAACAAACCCCAAAACCTAACACACAAAACCAAATCGTGACATAATCCCCCCCTCAAGGGACGGATTCCAGACGTCCTTACACAAAGTCCATATTTCCAAAAGGGTGGGTGGAGGAGGTCCGGACGACGGGTTTGGGCTGACAGCCGGAGGCACAGGACATAGGGTTGGCAGGACCCCCGGCAGAAGAGTAGTCGGCGGGACCTCCCACAGCACGGGACATAGGGTTGGCAGGACCCCCGGCAGAAGAGTAGTCGGCGGGACCCCCAACGGGACAGGCCATGGAGTTGGCAGGACCTCCGACGAAACAGGTGTCGGCTGGACCCCCAACGACACAGGACATAGGGTTGGCAGGACCCCCCGCAGAAGAGTAGTCGGCGGGACCCCCAACGGGACAGGACATGGAGTGGCAGGACCCCCGGCAGAACAGTAGTCAGCGGGACCCCCAACAGATTAGGACATGGAGTTGGCAGGACCTCCGACGAAACAGGTGTCGGCTGGACCCCAACGACACAGGACATAGGGTTGGCAGGACCCCGGCAGGAGAGTAGTCGGCGGGACCTCCAACGGCACAGGACATAGGGTTGGCAGGACCCCCGGCAGAAGAGTAGTCGGCGGGGCCCCCAACGGGACAGGACATGGAGTTGGCAGGACCCCCAGCGGAACCTCCAACGGACCAGGACATTGGGTAGGGACTTGAGAGGTGACTTGAGAGGGAACTCGAGAGGGAACTTGAGAGGTGACTTGAAAGGGGACTCGAGAGGGAACTTGAGAGGTGACTTGAGAGGGGACTCGAGAAGGGACTTGAGAAGGGACTTGGAAAGGGACTCGAGAGGGAACTTGAGAAGGGACTTGAGAGGGAACTCGAGAGGGAACTTGAGAGGGAACTCGAGAGGTGACTTGAACGGGGACTCGAGAAGGGACTTGAGAAGGGACTTGGAAAGGGACTCGAGAGGAGACTTGAGAGGGACTTGGAAAGGGACTCGAGAGGGGACTTGAGAGGAGACTTGAGAGGGAACTCGAGAGGGAACTCGAGAGGGAACTCGAGAGGGAACTCGAGAGGTGACTTGAGAGGGGGCTCGAGAAGGGACTTGCGAAGGGACTTGAGAGGGGACTCGAGAGGGCTTGAGAGGGGACTCGAGAGGGCTTGAGAGGGACTCGAGAGGGGACTTGAGAGGGAACTGGAGAAGGGACTTGAGTCGGCCGGTATGCCGACAGGACCACGAGGGGTTGGCGTCGGCCGGAGAGCCAACAGGAGACGAGGAGCTGGAGTCGGGACCATGGCTGCTGGGTCCGGTACTGAGGCTGGAACCATGGCTGGGTGGGCCGGTTCTGGAGCCGGAACCATGGCCGCTGGGGCCGAAACTGGGGCCGGAACCATGGCTGCTGGGGCCGGAACTGCGGCCGGAACCATGGCTGCTGGGGCCGGAACTGGGGCCGGAACCATGGCTGCTGGGGCCGGAACTGGGGCCGGAACCATGGCTGCTGGGGCCAGAACTGGGGCCGGAACCAGGGCTCGGGCTGCTAGCCTGGACTTGCGACTCCTTCTTTTAGGAGCTTTTTGGAGGCTCCGTGGACCTCCAAAAGCCAGACGAGTACCCGCGAACGGCTCCTGGACAGGATCAGGAAATGGGGCCGGAACCATGGCTGCTGGGGCCGGAACCATGGCTGCTGGGGCCGGAACAGAGGCCTGGATCATGGCTGTGTGGACCGGTTTCTGGAGCCGGAACCGCTGGAGCACGGGCTGGAATCTTGGCCTTGCATCTTCCAGAAACCTTCCGGAGGATCCGCGGACCTCCCAAGACCAGGTCATACCCCAGGAAAGGGTTAGAGGCTTGAGACAAGTCTTCAGGACTACTCGTAAAGAGTTGTAGCCACTCAGGCAACCAGCTCCTGAGCCAGGGCTTGCAAGCAACCTCCTGGCGTGCCTCCTTCAACGCAGCCTCTCTACCCCGTCTAGATGAGGCGTCATACCAGGTATAAAAAATGTACTCCAGAGAGTACCCAAGACATTCCGCCTGTAGAGCAAAACGTTCGGAATCTGCTGAGTCCAAATTTGGTCGGTCATTCTGTTAAGGTTGCGGGAAGGGTAGGACCCAAACGCAGAATACCAAAAAACGTAAAAAAGGTCTATTAACCAAAAGCGAGCTTTATTTCAAAAGCTGGAGAGCAAAACATGGCATGAAAACTCACAGGTAACACAAGGTAGCATGGAGGGAGACAGGAAGACAAACAATGAACCGACAGGGGAACACAGGGAAAGACAAGACTAGGGGGGTTCGTCCCCCCCTAGCTTCAGATTGGACCCCCTAAATCATTTAGAATAATAAAATAAATGTTAAAATAATTAATTTTTTGATAATAAATCAGTAAAATCAGACAAAAATAAGAATTAAATAACAATACCCTAAAACCGAAATAAAGTAACCAAAAACCGAAAATAAACTAACAAAATCCGCCATTATCCGGCACGACGCCTCAGAAGGTGCCCTTTTTTTTTCTCTTGAGCACCTGCCCCTATAAATATCTGTGCACGCCACTGATATCCAGTATCCACGCCCAGAGCTATGGCTCTTCCAGCCGAGCATATATACTGTTGGAATCTCAGGTTCAGTTCAAAACTGTATCCAGTCATGCCAAAGAGGTTGTCCAACTTCCGGCGCTGCTACGAGCGGCAGCCAGCAATTTTAGCTATTTATTCTTAGTATTGGTTGTTTTTAGCTTTTATTCTTAGTATTGGTTGTTTATTAGTTTTTTTCAGTAAGTAGTTGTGCCACCCTTAGCCAACTATGTTTTGGAACTTTTTCGCCGTGTTTCTCATTCTGGGGACACTTTTACTGAATCGCGTCTCCGTCGTGGCTCAACATTACGGCGGAGCCCTTGTTTACACCCGGAGTCAGCTGTTGTCGCTACAATCAACCTCGTTGCTACGGGAGAGGCCTGAAATCCCCAGGGAACTGAGGAGGAGGTACAGGGGATGCAAGGCTGGACGTAAACAACGGGAGAAGAAGCGGAGATATAAACCATATCTCCCTTCCATCACCATGGGGAACGTGAGGTCGCTAGCTAACAAGATGGATGAGCTAGCGGGCTTGGTGAGGACTCAGCGGGTGTATCGTGAGAGCAGTGTGCTTTGTTTCACGGAGACATGGCTCCACGAGGACACCCCGGACTCCCTCGCAACTGTGGACGGCTTCCTCACTGTTCGGGCGGACAGGACTCACCATGGGAGTGGCAAGAGGAAAGGTGGGGGACTTGCTATTCTCGTTAACAACAAGTGGTGTTTTCCTGGGCATGTGACTGTAAAGGAACGTGTGTGTAGCCCGGACATTGAATTGCTTGCCGTGAGTCTGCGGCCCTACTATCTGCCGCGTGAGTTCTCACATGTGATTCTTCTGGTTGTTTACATTCCACCGTCGGCAAACGCAGCGCTCGCGACTGACGTCACCCACTCCGTCGTCGCGAGACTTCAGACACAGCACCCAGACGCATTCATCGCGATATCTGGGGACTTCAACCATGTCACTCTGGCTGCAACACTGCCCACCTTCAAGCAGTTTGTGGACTGTCCCACCAGGGAAAACAAGACACTGGACCTGCTGTATGCCAATGTTAAGGAGGCATACAGCTCCACTGCCCTTCCTCCACTTGGAAGGTCAGACCATAACATCATACACCTGAAGCCCCTGTATAAGCCTCTTGTCCAGCGGCTGCCTGTTACCATCAGGACTGTGAGGAGATGGTCAAAGGAGGCAGAGGAAACTTTACAGGGCTGCTTTGAGTCAACAGACTGGGATTTGCTCTGCGATTCTCATGTTGAGGAGGACCTTGATGATCTCACAACTACATCAACTTCTGTGTGGACAGTGTTGTTCCCACTCAGACTGTGCGCTGTTTCCCAAACAACAAGCCGTGGGTCACCAGAGACATCAAGGTCCTGCTTAATGAGAAGAAGAGGGCCTTCAGAGACGGGGACAGAGAGCAGGTGAGGCGGGTTCAGAGGGAGCTGAAGGAGAAGATCCAGCAGGGCAAAGACAGCTACAGGAGGAAGCTGGAGCACAAACTCCAGCAGAACAACCTGAGGGACGTGTGGAGTGGCATGAGGAGCATCACTGGCTACAAACAACCTGGTAGCCAGACAACAGAGGGTGGGCCTGACCGGGCCAACGAGCTGAATCTGTTCTTCAATAGATTCGATGAGAGGGCTCCGGTCTACCCCTCCCCCAGCTCCTCTACAACCATCCCCCTTAGAACCTCCAGCCCTGCTGTCCCCCCTCCCCCAGCGTCCCTCCACAGCTACACCATACCTGTTCTCTCCCCCACCACCACTACCTCACCCCTCCCCCATCAACACAACACAGACACTTTCTGCCCCAACACACGGCACACAGACCTTCACAGCAGAGCAGGTGAGGAAAGTGCTGTGCAGGCTCCGCCCAGGCAAGGCTGCAGGTCCCGACGGCGTCAGCCCGAGGGCCCTCAAAACATGTGCTGCCCAGCTGAGTGGAGTCCTGCAGTACATCTTCAACCTGAGCCTGAGTCTGGAGAGGGTCCCTGTGCTGTGGAAAACATCCTGCCTGGTTCCGGTACCGAAGAAGGCGCGTCCCAGCACCTCCAACGACTACAGACCGGTGGCGCTGACGTCCCATCTGATGAAGTCCCTGGAGAGGCTGGTCCTTACACTTCTTCGGCCCCTGGTTAGTTCATCGCTGGACCCCCTGCAGTTTGCCTACCAGCCGAAACTGGGAGTGGAGGACGCCATCATCTTCCTGCTTCGCCGTGCCTACACCCACCTGGACAGACCCGGAAGCACTGTGAGAATCATGTTCTTTGACTTCTCCAGTGCTTTCAATACCATCCGGCCTGCCCTGCTGGGGAGTAAGCTGACGGCTATGCAGGTGGACTCCTCCCTGGTTTCCTGGATAACAGACTATTTGACGGGTCGACCACAGTTTGTCAGACTGCAGGACTGTGTGTCTGACACTGTGGTCAGCAACACAGGGGCTCCACAGGGAACCGTTCTTTCTCCCTTCCTGTTCACCCTGTACACCTCAGACTTTCAGTTCCACTCGGAGTCCTGCCATCTGCAGAAGTTTTCAGACGATTCTGCAGTTGTTGGTTGTGTCAGCGAGGGAAATGATAAGGAGTACAGGGGCGCGTGGACTCCTTCGTGAGTGGTGTGAGCTCAACCTCCTGCAGCTCAACACCGACAAGATGAAGGAGCTGGGGTGGATTTCCGCAGGAGGAAATCTACCCCCACACCCATTTCCATCAAGGGGGTGACTGCCGACGTTGTGAAGGACTATAAATACCTGGGTGTTTACCTGGATAGTAAACTGGACTGGGCCAAGAACACTGAGGCTGTGAACAAGAAGGGCCAGAGCCGTCTCTACTTCCTGCGGAGGCTCCGGTCCTTCAACGTCTGTAACACCATGCTGAAGATGTTCTACCAGTCGGTGGTAGCCAGTGCCATCTTCTTTGCTGGGGAAGCAGGTTGAGGTCAGCAGACGCCAACAAGATCAGCAGGATCGTCAGGAAGGCTGGCTCCGTCCTGGGGGTCCAGCTGGACTCCTTGTTGGTGGTGTCTGAGAGGGGGATGCTGCGCAAACTGCGTAGTATCATGGACAACAACGCTCACCCTCTCCACCAGGTGCTGACCTCATACCGAAGTACCTTCAGCAATAGACTCATTCCACCCCGGTGTTTCACAGAACGCCACAGGAAGTCCTTTCTTCCTGCTGCCATCAGACTCTATAACGCATCCACCTCAGGTCGCTAGAGGGACATTGGAGACTCAGTGACCTGAGTTCACTTCATTTCATCTGAATGCACTGCATTTCATTTCACTTTAACTTTTCACTTTATTTATTTAGTATTTAGTATTATTGGTTATTGTTGCTGTACTGCCATTTGCACTATACATATTGTTTTATATACCTATGTAATTAGTGTAAATTAGTTCATATTTTTAATACTGCTCTTAATGTTGATACATTTAGTTTATATTTAGGTGATACTTAGTTATTTTAGTTTATATTTAGTTATATTTGGTGCATATTTCTTCTTCCTTCTTGTATTGTACTGTTGCACCTCAATTTCCCTCGGGATAAATAAAGCTTCTTGAATCTTGAATCTTGAATCTTCCTGTCTTGTGAGGGGAAATCTTCAATGCATGCCTTACCGAGGGCAGAACCACGACGAAGTCAGTGGTTGACATTTCTTGTTAACACTGTTCCTTCAGATGTTCAAGCCGGTATTGTACTGTGTGCGCGGCATTTCACGGACCATAGCTTCACAAACCTTGGAGCGATTCATTCCGGATATGCACAGCGTAGGACACTGAAGGACGATGCTGTTCCTACTTTGTTTGGACCAGCGGGAGATTCGGGTACACAACCTGTAAGTATTCATTGTTGTTTGTGTATTTATGATGTTTAAAACAAACAAGGTATATCTACCACGACTGTGTAAATGGGTAAACGTTTTTCTGGCTGCTAAGCCATTGACACAGTGCTAACAGGGCTAACTAAGTTGCTAGCGTTTCCATATATCAACTCCAATGTCAGCAGATGCCTTACATGTATCTCATAGCAGGAGAATGTCTGCATTCACACACGAAATACTCATAGACAGTATATCCGGGTGATTTACCGTACGGTCAGTCGCGAAACGTAATTACATTATAGCTGGCGTTCCTAGCGTGTATGCTACCGAGGTAAACAAGAAGGCTACTCACAGCTAGACATGAGTTTGATAGGGAAAACACTGTTTTATGCCAGCTACAATGAATGACCGAACGTAGCAGACTACCCGTATAAGATTGCAATTGTAAACATGTTCTTGCTAGCCTAGACTAGCTGTTGTTCATAGTAGATTGGCATATTACACTGAACAACTACCAAACGTAGGTTAGCATATTAGCTGGCAAGCTAACTGTGTTGATTAGATAGATAGATTAGATAGATACACACTACTACTACTAACGAATCTAAAACGACTAAGTTTCTTAATATTTTGTGATTTGCATTTGATTTCGTCCAGCCAGATCAGGAAACTCCTGGCGTATCTGGCGGACAACACATGACGGGATGACCACTCTGATGCCTCGTCCTAAAAAGCCCTGGCAGCAGCTTACAAAGCTGCGATAGGCAAGATGCCGAAAACGCTTATAAGGGGAGGAATGGATGATATACAGTGTATATATGTATATTTACACATGTTCATTTGTAAATTTCTAAAAATAAAGTTTGATGGAAATACTTAGTAGCCTTTCTTCCCTGAATTATTTGCCTATAACATGTCATTCATATATAGCAAACCATGATTAGATTTTCATCAATCAGTAGTAGTTTATTACAGGTAAAAATAGCTTACTCTTCTATAACAACAGTTGTAGGTACAGTTCGGTTAGTTAGCGTATAACATATACGGCTGCACCGACGCCATTGTAAGACTGAAGTTCCGCTCAGAGCGAGCCGAAAAAAGCACTGTTAGACATGGGCGGAGCCTCTCTGGTGGTTGACTAATCAGAACAGAGTGCCCGAGCTGACCAATCGGAGCACACTGGGCTCACAGGGAGGGGGGGGCAAGAGCTGCAACGAGCCGTTTAGTGGAGAGAGTGAATACTGCTGAATACACACACTTTACAGAGATGCTCTATGAGAAACCAATGTGAGTTTCGAAAAATGCACAGTATAAATCTATTTTAGTATACCTCAACAATGGAATTATGATCAGTGGAAATGGCCATGACACCTCTACTTTAATTTGTATTGAAAAGGTCCCTGTATTGTACAATGTTGTCCAATACAGGGACCTTTTCAATACAAATTAAAGTCCATTAATTGGATATGCTAAAATATTCGTCCCGACATTTACAAACACTTTCCCCGTCATTTGAAGCACTATTTGCCTTATAACGTGATATAATGCACCCTGGTTGTCTGGGTACACTCTGTACCTATTTAATACACTTTCCCAACATTTGAAAACACTATTCTTCCTTATAAAGTGATATAATGCACCCTGGTCGTCTGGGTACACTCTGCAGTGTTCGAAATGGGGGGGAGCCAGGGTCCCCTAAAGAGGGGGGGAGCTCCTCTGAAGGCCGATTTTGAGATAAATAGGGGGAGCCCAAAAAATGTGCATATTTGTGTCACACAGATTAGAAATGTTGAGTTTCTGTAAATAAAAGTTCTTGAAATAAATAATAGTCATTGTTCATTACAGTTTCTGAATATTTGTTTTATATTTGTTAATATTTCTGGGTGTTGCCATCTGTACGTGGCGGCGGTGGATTCTTTACGCTACTTACGTTGCTATGGTTACGGTGGCGATGCCGGCGCGGTATTTGAAATGTTCATATTGATATTTTTTTAACTCTCGCGAAACGAAAACAGCCAAGCCTCGCAGCTTTTGGATTCACAAGCAAGAAGCGAAGGAGTCTAAAAATGACAACGTGAACGGAACAACTTTTAGTTGGCCGGCTGTAAGCGGCGTTAGGGTCGAGTTTGACAGCTCCACACCGAGGGAGAGGCCTGCCGATGCGGAGCCTGAAGAGGCTTCAACAACGGCCACAGCCGCCGGCGCCACCTGCACTAGCGAACCTGACGATGCCCATGACCTGCCTTTACACAGAAAAGATGGAGTGAGTGGAATGAAAGGTATCCATGGCTTTTCATACTAAATAAAAAATGTGGATGTGAGATTTGCAAAGAGGCAAAAAGTATATTGATCTCCCTGTCGCTCGCAGAAAAGCCCACCAAAAAAATAGGGCTCCCCAAAAGCAAATGGGTAATTCGAACACTGACACTCTGTAGCTATTTAATACACTTTCCCCACATTTGAAACACTATTTCTTCCTTATAAAGTGATGTGCTGCATCCTGTTCTCTGGGTAGCATTTAATGACACTCCCCACATTTAGACCACTTTTGCTCCCTTATAAAGTGCGGTGCTGCATCCTGTTCTCTGGGTAGCATTTAATGACACTCCCCACATTTAGACCACTTTTGCTCCCTTATAAAGTGCGGTGCTGCATCCTGGTTCTCTCCCATGACTGGGTATCAGTAAATGACACTGTCATCCTATTTAAACCACATTTTAGACTGTCCAATTAATGGACTTTATTTATATTGAAAAGGTCCCTGAATTCTACATATTTTGTCCATTACGCGGAAAATTGACTGTATTGTGAATTCCATTAATTGGACACTGCGCCCCCGGTGGAACCTTCGTGAATTACGCAAGAAATCCCAAAACTTTAATATTGTTTATCTTAGCTCGCCTGACCCCATTTTTTTCCCATGTGGAAGCCCCCGGCGGTGCCTATGCGTGGAGCACCCCGTCTTATTTTTAGTGCACTCTATTTTCAGCCTATTTTTGTCTGTCCAATTGGGTGACCGCGTCTCCCATGTAAAAGTCCACAGAGTGTAAATGTTACGAATTAACCTGCCTAACGTAGCCCAGAGAACAGGATGCAGCACCTGACTTTTTAAGGCAGGAAAAGTTTTTAAAATGCGGGGAAAGATTTTTTAAATGTCGGGACGATTGTTTTAAAATGTCCAATTAATGGACTTTAATTTGTATTGAAAAGGTCCCTGTATTGGACAAAATTGTACAATACAGGTACCTTTTCAATACAAAATAAAGTACATTAATTGGACAGCGCATATCGATATCGGCTCATATCTCGACAATGCATTGACAGAGGGAGCTGATACTTGAACGGTGATATATAGGCCACCATATGATGTATTGGTGTGAAAATTGAGACATTTCGACAATGTCAAATATTTATAAATGTCGCAGGGATTACAAACTTGGTATAGTGACAGTTGGTACCCGTTGTAGCACACCCACAAAGTTTGGGGGCCAGGCACACTTGTTTACCCGTTTAAAGCATGTTTCATCCAGTAACATATTTCCTCATATTGAAAAACAGGATTCCCCAAGTGCAACAAAGAAATTACACGGTCTTAGAGCTCCCCCTGCTAGAAAATGTGTATAGTGCATTTTGGTGTCACTTTCGGAACTCTCCTGCCACTGGCTGGAGAATTTGCATTTGAAGTGGACGTCTCAATTAAATTGAGAGGATATGTGTAAATTGCGGGAGAAATCCCATGTTAGCTCTGTCCATAAAGTGGAAATTACCCTTACCCGAAATGCAATCATTTTAATTTAATACATTTTTCACACACAAAACATTTTTCATTTCACAGTGGGAGGAGGCGGAAGGATTCGCCCTCGTGTCTTGGGTGGTGAGGCACACATCTCTCGCCACCGGGACACTTCCTCCCACAGCCCGTCATTTCCTGGAGGACGGTGCATCCCACCCTGCAGCCCTCTGTCGGCGCGGAGCCGGAGCAGAGGCCTGTCGGGATCGCGCAGCCTGTCCCCGCGGGTGCCGGTATTGAGCCGGCTCCGCGGGACCAGCCGAGGAGGTAGAGGGAGCAGCGGGAGCCATGGGTGCTCTGGACCGGCGCCTCTCTCTTCTTCTCACCGTGGTGCCGCGCTCTCTTCTCTGAGGAAGAGCCAGAGCATGCGGCTGAGCTGCGACCTTTCTTCCTCCAGGCGTCTGAAGCGCTGTGTGACCGATGTGATCGACCCAAAGAGCCCTTCCGCGGATATGGGGGCCCCAAAGAGATCATCACGATCTTTCCTGGAAAGAGCCCCAACCAAAGGTGGCGTGATCCCACCGTGGCCAGGGACATCAGGAGTAATCAGCGACACGCCAACACACCCAGATTATTTGCCGCTGCCGCCATTTGTGCTCCGAGCCGGAATATCTTATCAAAATATTCCAGCGTTTCTCGGTCACAAGGCAGCGGGGGCAGAGGCTTTTTACCCTCCGCCCAGCCTGCTGCCTTCGGGCCTTGTTCACCCTGGATGTGTATGCGATAATATCCCCCCTAATTACCACTTTGAGGGTCTGCCAGATTAGGGAGGGAGAAACAGTATCGTCCTTATTGGTTTCCAAGAAATTATCGATTGCAGTTGAAATAATTTGGAAGAATTCTTTATATGTTAGTAGTGTGGTATCAAGTCTCCATGGAGCACAGTCAGAATAGTTAAGTGGAAGGACAGATCTAATATTACTGGGGCATGGTCAGATTCAATTATGGTTGAATATTCTACGTTTTTGACAAAGGGAAGTAATGCACTATGTATGAAAAAGTAATCGATTCTGCTATACGAATGTTGGACGGGCGAAAAAAAAGAGAATTTTTTATCATGTGGGAAACGAAAGCGCCATGGATCGATACATCCAATTTGGTCCATGAAAGTTGACAACATTTTAGCCATTTTGGAGTTTTTTTTTAACTTTGGGTTAAAACGGTCCAAGGAAGGATTAATTACGCAGTTTAGATCTCCTCCAAAAATTAGGCAGCGTGAATTTAGGTTAGGCATAGATGAAATAACTTTTTCCATGAATTTCTCGTCGTCCCAATTAGGTGCATCAACAGTACTGGTTTATGGAATGAAAGTCTGAATAAAAAATGTGGCCAACCCACGATTTTTTTCAGTGTGATGTGATCTTTAACCATCAACTGTGTTTCTTGCAAGAAGGCAATTTCCCACTTTAAAGTTTAAGATGTGCAAATATTCTAGTTCGTGTAACAGGTCCATTCAAACCCTTGACATTCCATGAAATTAATCTTGTACTCGCCCCCCTGCAGCCTGACTACTAATCTGTGTCCTGTTCATAATCTATGAAAATTATTAGTAATATTTAAGGAGAGACATATGTTCTGCCACACCCAGCCCAACACTTACTGGGAGAAACACGTAAAGCAAATAAAAAGGTACCTCCACTTATAAATGTATAGTAAAATGTTGAAAACAAACAATTAAAACGACTTTGAAACCCCAGGATGCACACCCCCAGTACCCTAATACCCCAAACAGAGTCCCAAATTACCCCAAAACAAACAAACATAACATAAACAATGCCTATGTTTGCGTCCCGAATTGAGGCAAACTGCAGGCTCACCATATCTCCGTTGTCTTTCGCGAGTGTAGGCCTAATCCATTAATCCTATTCTCACTCGAGGAACTCCCAATCAGTCTGTATAAGTAACATCACTACAAAAACATATAATACAGGCTATTTATATATAGATTATATTAAAACATAGGTAGGCTATATGACCCAGCACATGAACAAGTGTAAATGAACGTTGATCCGACAGGTAGGCCTAATAAATGGTTATTTTGTTAGAATCAGTCTAAAAACAAACATAATAGGCTATTACACGCATTGTTTTGATTTGTGCTGCTAGAATAAATCGAAACAATATGAACTAGTTAAAGCCTAACAAATTCCAACTTGTATAATGTAAGGAAAAAGTAAGCAAGAAAATAATTTAGCCTATACCTGAAAGCGGGATCCCATGTCGGATGGTAAGAGAGAGACCGTGTGAACAAGTCACAATGTTCATGCAATGTCCAGTTCGTTAAATGCTGTGCTTATATAGTCCTTTTCTCTCGATGCGAGTGTCACCAGTCAGAGTTGTTTATCACTCCTTGGCTACCCGACGCTTGTAGAATTCCTGGGCATCTTCAGGTGAGTCGAATGTGAACGTTTGTGCCTCGAAAGTTACCACCAGACGGGCGGGATGCATCAGACGGAAGCGTACACCCTTCTTGTAAAGAGCCTGTTTCACGCCATTGTAATCCGCGTGTATCCTCGCCAGTGCGGAGCTCAGGTCGGGGTAAAACCTCAGAGGGGATCCCCGGAAATTCACCTCATGGTTCCTGGCTGCCTCTTTCTGTTGAAAGCGAAGAAAGCGCACGACGAACGGTTTTGCTGGTTTCCCGTCTTTTGGTTTGTGGCAAGTGAACGGTGGGCTCTCTCCAGCGGTTCGGTAAACACATCAGGACCCACGCATTTTACCAGGAGCTCGGCAATGAATTTCACCGGGTCCTTGCCTTGGAATCTGGGCTTGGAGAGCTTTGATTGTAGCTTCAGCCGAGGTCAATCGTTCGAAATTCTCTCCGGCGATAGTCTCTGTAGCCAAAAGGCGGGCTTGGAATGAGCCGACCGTGTCCCGGAGGGCACCCACAGCAGTCTCAAGTGGCTTTAAAAGGCGCGTTCACACCGGAGTACTTTTCCCCGTACTTTTCCCGTTTAGTTCCGTTAGTACCCCTTATGTCGCGTTCACACCAAAAAGAGTACTTAGTGCCGGGAACTTTTACCCCCATTTTTAGTGCCTGCTGAGAGGTGGTACTCTCCTGGGGGAAAAAAAGTGCCCCAGTTCTGATTGGCTGGGCGAATTGCAAACCACGCCCCGTAAAACTCTGAAATGTTTTGTAGAGCCGCCATTTTATTATCCTCGCATTAGCATTATTAGCATTAGCCCAACGCACAAACGCAGAGAGACTAACTTATGGCGACACAAAAGAAAAATGGGAGTGGTGGAGATGAGGAGGTGTCGGCGTTCTGGCGATTTACTCGGAAGGCTTCAGTAGAAGCTGCTGGGAGTCCCAGCAGCTTCTACTGAAGCCAGTCCCCAACTCCGGGGACTTCCGGCCGGGGACTTCGGGTGGCAGTATACGCCGTGAAGTTGTTTGCGGCCTGCCAGTAAACCCAAAGCAGAAGAAGACGAAGTGATGTCAGCGGCTCATTTGCGTAATCTTCCCTCAGGGAACTTATTCCGGTGTGAACGTGATCGGCTCTTAGTTCCATAGGGGAACTAAGTGCTGGGAACTAAGTACGGCAGAGTACTATTGACTCTTGGTTCAGATGAGAGACATCGTCCTTCAGACCGGCTCTTTGCTTCTCCAGCTCGTCCACCAGTTGCTTCATGGAGATGGATTCAGTAGTAGCAGGTAGGCTACCGTTAGCATCTTCGCCGCCATTAGAAGTTGTTGCCCAGGCTGAGAGTTTGCTTGCTATGATAGTGCTAGCACGAGTTGCCGCATGTGTCTGTGCGCCGTGTTTCTTATTAAGTTTGGAGCTGCTCATTTTGATAAATTATTTTTTTTTGACACCAAAAAGTGCCAAACAAGTTCACAACGAGCTGTGATAGTTTTATAGAGGAAACTCCGATGTTTTAAATAGTGATCGGGATCGGGAGACCTGATGCCGACCTGATGCCGACGTCTTTACTCTCACATCGTCAACCGGAAGTCCCCTCAACTTCTAAGTTTAACTATTTATTAAAAGAGAGCAAAATATATATTTCATTGGCCGAGGACTCCGTCCAGTCACATAAATCACAGGCAGCAGAGCTGTAATCTGTAACTATATTTCCGGAAAAAGCATTGAACCTAGTGTGTGCATACATTTGTATTATTCAGGGCTCTGCCCATACATTTATGAATGGTTGAGACTAGATGGGGAGGACCGTGGTTTAGACTTTGGTCTGCCTGGTTGGTGCACAGACTTAGACAAAGTCCTTGGCAACACGAACTCCAATCAGCATTCGGCCGGCCTGTGAAGGTCCCTCCCTACTCTAGTCATTATCCTACGTAATTTGTTTTGCTAAAGTTTCTACAATATGTGGTAACCGTGACTAAGGTTACCTTGTTAAAGCTCTACAGACAACGCCACCTCCTGCTAAGGGGCAGGAGGAACCCGTCGACCCTAAATGTAAGTGTATGTCGTGGACCGATTTTAAAGCTTCCCTTAATAGGTTCAATTATGACAGAGGCATGAATTTCTAAAATATAACGCAGCTTTTTTTGACAAGTGTTGAAAACTGTTTAAAATGTCAATTCATGTAAAGTGTTAAAAAGGCAAATATAATTCAACATGTATATAGGTTACCCTCCTCAGTTGGGCAGGCCTGGTCCGCTGGGTTGCAGCGCCTGCTAATCGTGAGGGACAAAAACAAGAAAAGCCACACAAAACAACAAACGCATGCAATATTCAAACCACAATCTCTATAAAATAATAACAGTGAGATATTTAGCATACAGAAAAGCAAGTGTCACACCGTGCAGTCCCTACACTGAAGGCAGGCAGCTTTCCGCCCGGGCCCAGGCCTGCGCCGCCAAGGAAGAGGAGCGCAACCTAAGACAAAAACAATAAAATGATTATATTGCCATGAACTGCACATGAAGAAAATGGACAAGAAAATACAAAAAAACACTATCCGGGTTGCTGGGCCGGTTGTGTGCATTAAACACATAAATAGGTTGCTTAAAACACAATTAAAAACGTCATTTAAAAGCAAATTGCTCGTAACAGACCCGGTCTCGTGCCTGTCGGGAGAGTTTCCCTCCGTCAACGGTAAAATCACGTCTTGCAATCGCCCTAATAAAACCCAAGCTAAATGAGCCACTTGCATAAGTTAATTTAAAAGACCATAAAACCACCTTAACCTGTTAACCTGTTCAACACAGTCTCACTCCCTGAACGTCCAGGAGTGACTCTTGGTCAGGGTCCTATGGCGTGCAGTTGTGACGTGCCGAGTCTCCTTCAGCTTCATAAACGGACGCAAAGAGCTTTCAACTGATTGCAATGTATTCCCATCGGCGGCGGTATTTGACGCTCAGGGAAGCACCGCATCGGTCCATGTCGGCGGCACTTAAAGGCAATGTGAGCGTCCATTCCCATTGGATAACGGAGGATTTTACACCCGGAAGTAAGTATTCTCTTTACTGTCGATTGATTTTACAGTGATATCTGCACTACTCATCAACTCAAAAACACCAGATTATCCTTGTTAATTACACAACATTGATTGGTTTAAATTGTGTACAATGCTTTTTTTCGATTCGGAGAAACACATTTTTTTTCGGAGTCTAGGATGGCAGAAGACACTACACTACCAGAATCCTCAGCTTTCGTTTGGGACTACAACATGTGCTTTGCTTCACAAACTCCGTGATTAGTCCTCAAGCTCTGTGATTGGTTGACCTCCAACTGCATTCCATATGAAAAAAAACGTTTCGTAAAAGATCAAATCATACTTTATTCAGCAGTGCTTGCTTTACTCTTTGAAAGTCATCACATGAATGCATTGTAATAAATGGTTCGGCTGCATTAAATATTACACATCTGTCGTAGTTCTTTATTTATCTACAGAGATCGGGCCTCAGAATAGACCGGAAACTATTCTTTTACCGTTCTGTTTTAATTTCACAATAAAGTTAGTAGTAATATTTTGTTTTGATATTATTGTTTTTTATTAACTACAGATGAAGCCACTCATTTAGGACTCCAGCATACAGCTCCCAGCCAAAGACCAGCATTAAGGAATGTTAACTCCTCCCACTTCTCAGCAAGTGGGGGTGGCCAGATTTTCATTTACAGGGTCAAACCAGGAGAGGGCGCTTCATTCATTACATTACATTGCATTTCAAGCTTTACTGTAGGCTGCATGACGTGGAAAAGACTTATTTTAAATATTTTATGCAACAGAACCAGGAAGATCCACCCTTTAGACAGTTGATGCATTTATAAATATGTGGCAAACTTTGTATTTTTATTTTATTATTATTATTAAAGGTAAGTTAAAGTTAAAGCCTTTTATTATTATTATTACATTGCATTTAGCTGACGCCATTGTCATTATAAACAAGTATAACGAGATTTCAGAGTGCAACTCTGTCACGGTGTGCACATACATAACACTTAAAAAATAACACAGCAATAGGACAGACAACATAGACAATCATACGGGGGAATAAATAGTTACAAATATTTAAAATATTGATATAAAATAGTACATTAAGTGCATTAAAAGTGTGTGGTTGCGGTTATTTCTTTAAGTGTGGTGGTTAAGCACAGTTCTAACTCAGCTGTCAGCTTCTTAGCAGTTTAGACACATCTCAAATTCATAGTATAGACATTTTTTTAATGAGTTTGAAATGAGTTTTAAGAGCAATGCGACATCCTTTCCTCCGGAGCGTCACGTGAAGCGACGCTTCACAGCTGATCGTCTGACAGCAGCCCTCGTTGTGTTCACACCGGTTCACACACCCCCTGCAGCCTCTTGAGCCTCAGTACACATTTACTGACACACACATGTGTATCATCTCACTGTGGTAGAGATAAAAATCGTTTTTAAAATGTGCTATATAAATAAACCTTGATTTGATTTCAATTTTGACGGGGCGATTCTATTTTGACCGCCCCGCCGACAGGGGGCGAAAGAGACGAGTGAGCGATACAAGGAAAGAAACAGAGAAGAAGAGACGAGACAGCGGACCTCCGGGACCTCGGTTATGGCTGTCACTACCGGATCTGCCCCCCTGCCCGAGTTGTTAAATAATAGTGCAGTCACGTTGTAATAACAATAACTCATCTCTCTCGGTTCTTTTTCTGCTTTGCCAAACGCCACTGTGTCAAGTGTCACTACTTATTTATTTTTATTTATTGCTTTTTATTCTTTTTACCATGTTAGCACTTCGGGATTTGAATTCAAATATGAAGTGCTTTATAAATTAAAGCCATTATTATTATTATTATTAGTATGTAGTTGACCATCTCGCACATGCGCAGGACAGATCGGGCAGGGGGGCAGATCGGGTAGTGACCGGTAGTGACCTATGGTAGTGACAGCTAGAAAGCATACGTATTGTGTAAATGTGACGTCACGTTCTCGTTCTAACTCTCGTTGTAATCGGCGCGGCTCGGAAGCGCTCGGAAAGGGTCGGGGTGGGCGGGACGCGGGATATAAATCAAATTACAGACTGGATTCAAATTAGGATCTCCAAATGTGTTGATGTTGAATGTTTGTGATAAACTGAAGGATAAAGTGTTCCTTTATGTGTTGAGAAAAATCCCCTCCTTCTTAAACCAAGTAAGGTGTGTAAAAAGCCTCTTGGATTAGCTGTAAAATGCACCGCCACAAAGCTGAAAACAGCTGTTTTTCTGAGGAACTCTTGAAAAGTTTACGTTTGAAAGATACGTGGTTCTCACAGGACAGAGACAAAGCTACACATATATGATGATATTATCTTGAAAAGTTTACTTTTGAAAGATACGTGGTTCTCACAGGACAGAGACAAAGCTACACATATATGATGATATTATCTTGAAAAGTTTACTTTTGAAAGATACGTGGTTCTCTAAGGACAGAGACAAAGCTACACCTATCTTTGGACTTTTACTGGAACAACGTTGACTTGCCTGTGATTACAAAATAAACCAGTGTTGGTGATCTACAGTAGGTGTTGTCATTCTTCTTTCAACAGCAAGACCGCTATGAGCGGGGGATGGGAGGATATTTGCATGTGTGCAAACCTCCCGACATTCCGATGGTCAGTTTAAACAAAGAGTTTACCGCGGATTACCGCGGGGGGTTGCGCTTGGTAAACACACAAATAGACAAAGTTTCATGCAGGGTGAATTGCCCTAATGTGGGACATGTTTTGCATTTCAGACTTCGGAATATATTGCGATATGAAGCCAATACAATAAATCAAAATCCAGTACCATTCTGAAAACTCTTAGTGCCAAGTTGTCTCAGACATTTATATCTCACATTATCCCTGACTTTGTCATACCAAATCATACTGTCCCACTTTGCGAAACATGTTTCCTAAAGTGAGACGATGGAACATTTGATTGAAATAAAAAATATAGAGTAAATGAGCATTTTAGTTTTCACTTCATACAAAATTGCATGAAATTATAAGCTGTTTTGTTTTAATTTTGTTGTATGTTTGTTTATGTATGTTTGGTGTGATTGAGGACCCCAGGAAGAATAGCCAAAAAAACACGTTCACAGATAGGATTATTTTGTATTTTTATTAAATTTGACAATGTCAGCGGCGGGGTGGTTTCTCCTGAAAGTGATTTCGCAGAGCGCTCTGTGAAACTGCGATGCCAATGCTTGCAAAAGTTTCTTGGATTTCTCTTGTTGATTTTCCATTTGCTCGCATGACACGAATCTCCTCGGACCTCTCTCTGTTGATGCGCGTCATAGTAATGCGTAATAGGCAAAGCATTCCTCGAGCCGGCTGCATTCCACAAACCGGTTTTAAGTAGCCGACAAAATGTGGGTGTGGCTGGCTGTCTGTAGACGCACCAATAGGAAAAATAGGTGGCCATCAAGGTGCTTGACACAATGTACGATTCACAGATAATAACGTTTTAATGAAGTTGACTACGGTAGCCTATATTCATATTTGTCAGTGCTTTCATGTCAATTCGGCGAACGCCTTCATAATATTGATAGGAATATAAATGGAAGGTTTGGTGTATGTAGCCTATGCTTTGGTTCTGTCGCAGCTTGATTAAACTGAGAGATGTGACTCTCAAGAAAACTTCCTAGCGGATGCAAATCAATACAACTATTTTTTTAATCAATAAAAACATTTTCTAAATCCATAAAAAGCATTTCAATTAATATTGGGAGTCATGTCGTTACTTTGATGAGAATGTGGCCATGTAATAAGCGGGTTAACGTGCAGCGAGTTTAGGCACGTTAATAACGTTTTAATGAAGTTGAATACAGTATATTGAATTGAATAGGCTACAGTGTATTATATATATATATTCATATTTTTCAGTGATTTCATGTAAATTCGGCGAACATAAACATAAATGATCGTGGTGAAAATGATGATTAAATAAGGATTCGTGAGAGCCGTGGTGCATTTCCTGCTTTCCTGAAAACAAACCGATTATTTTTATAGTTGTAAACTCACGTGAATTAAACTACATTTATTAGTGCTTTCATGCCAATTCGGCGAACATATGATACATTAAATGACCGTAAGAATGATGATTAAATGTCGTTTGTTTGAGCCGGTCTGCATTTCTGCAATAATCACCTGATGAAAAAATGAAAAAACCCTGTTGCGGTGGTTTTGTACTTACGCCAACGTGGATTAAACATTTTTGTTAAATAACAACATGGTGATGTTTTGTAAATTTGTAATGATTACATGTCTCTTATTTAGCACAGAGTATGATCCTATCCGTGACATATGGATATTATATTATCGATATAAGATCGCTACACAGTATTCACATGAGCTCCAGTTTGGAACTGGAGGCAGGCGCCCCCTGGTGGATCAATGATCCATTGCAGCTGGCTTCATATAAAAACATTAATTTATCACACGGGGCGGTCTCAACGGAAACTGGAGGCGGTCTCTTTATCGAGGACCGACCACCCTCCTCGATAGAAAAACCGTCCTAAATGATTGGCTTCATCTGTATAGACCGCTGGGTCATGTTAAGACCATATTTTCTGTGTTGCTGTGGGGTTTTTCCATCGCTTTTGTGTTTTAATTACCGAAATAACATCAGCCCTGTGGGCGGCGCCATTTTGACGAGTCACATGACTTATTTTACCGGACGTGACGTGAACTATGCGTTTGGACAAAATGACGTATGTGCTTCGTCCATGTTGTTTACTCTAGTTACTCTCCATTGTTCTCACAATTCCATTGAAATATGCCTCATTGTATCGCGAAACATTGCCACAATTCGGATAGGAACAATCCAAGGAATGCTCTCGTATTACTTTGACAACACAGCTGGGGATAACTTTCCGCACACCTTTGCCAAGCCTCTTGTGACACCACCAAGTGAACTGCCTGTATGCCGCCAATCTGAACGTTCTGAAATAAAATACATGAGCACAACACAACACGTGAGTTTCTGTGGCACCTGATTCCTAGAAACTTGTGGGAAGACTGATTTCTTTCAACTACATTGTACCATTATTATGTTAGGACTCCTAGCCTACATTGTTCTATAAAGAGTGCATTCTGTAGATATGCTTTTTGATTTCTTTTATCATGGCTATACTTAGTAAAGTTTTGGTTTTGAAAATTATCTGTCATTGTCCTTCATGTCCTTGCCATGCAATTGTAGACAGAATCCATTTGACACGCTTTAGAATTAACAACCATAAACTTCTTATTGAATATGGTCGATACACAAATACTCCTGTAAATGACAGGTTGTGCAAACATTGCCATGAGATTGAGGATGAAAATCATTTCCTCCTAGAATGTAAATGTCATTATAAAACTTTTGATAAAGTCAATTCAATCTTTAATCCAGAACTTCCTAACCAAATAAAATGTATTTAGTTGATATGTCCATTAATAATAGGAGATCTCTTCCCCGAGCTCATTTATAACTAAGGCCTTCAGCTACAGAGATATTGATGTTAAATGTTCTATTTGTAATTACACTCTGTAACGCTTAGTACTATTTCGTATAATATATTTTGTTGCAAATAGGATATATTTTTTATCGTAATGAACAGGTGTTCCTATCACAAATTATATTTCAAGATAAGCTAAGTTTCATTTTGACTTTTTAACAGCCAGTCTCAGTTCTGTCAAAATACTCACAGCTATCTGAGTGCTTCTAGGGCATTTTGATTGTTTTCACCTGTTCATTGAGAAAAATGTCCACTTCATGTATATATTTATTCAGATTCTTTTGGCTGTATATATCTCTTTAGTGATTTATGTTGCCTGATACACGTCCTCGTGTTTTGGTTAATACATTTAATTTCATAGTCAATGTCAACATCATGCCACCATAATAATTAATCTGTGGTAGCAATATATGTATATTATTTACACTGTGAAATATCGGTATATCTAAGGAAATATGTATGAAATTATTACTTTTTAATGATGAATTAAACAAATAAGATGTTTGGCCTGAAATTAACGCTTTTCTTATTTAAAGGGGACCTATCATGCTATATTTAAATAATATATAAGGTATATATATATATATATATATATAAGGTATATTAATACGTTTTAATTTTCAAAATACGAAACAGATCATGCATTTTAGCCATGCCTCATTTTGCCTCACTCCAGCTCTGTCTTTGCAAGGTCTGATTCAGCTGACCACGCCCCCATGCGGAAGAGGGGGCGTGACACGGCCCCGGCACGAGCGTCATGTTATCATGCTTGCTGTGATTACGAGTGGAGAGTCAACATGGCCCAACCTCTCATTCCCCTGATTGGTGGAGAGTTGACCAATCAGGCGGAGTGCGCCTACATTACGTCAAAAAGGTGCAAATAAAAAATCCACCCGTATCAAATCCGTTGCAGCCCCGTTTTTAGAGATTGGGTATGGAGGAAAAGAGAGAGGGTTGTGTTTTCTGACACTTTGTGAGTTCCCTGGAACACCGGGGACACATATGTATGTATAAAAGACATCACAAAGTGCATTTTGCATGATAGGTCCCCTTTAATATTCACGATCGATTTATCATCATCATCATCATCAGGCCTTTTCTTTTGGCATTGTATTTTTGACATGCTTGACAATCGGCACTACAATTAAAAAATATTGTGCATATGTTAATTTTAATTGTAAAGTATATAATGCTAAGAAGAAAGGGCTGTACCCGTCACATTTACCCACCTTTCATTTATTGGTTCAACCTAAGAGGTGCGTTTCACATCCTTCATGGCAACCAGTGCTGTTCTCAATACAGTTTCTTCTAACACCACAGTGCCGATTCCCTGTGTAAACATATGCAATCCAAGTCGTCTGTGACCAGTTTATCTTCAAGCTCTTCAAGCTCATGACAACATATGTTCATCAGAGGATTGTCCATGGCTACACACCGACTGCAAGTACACCATTCATGTACAGGTCTCCCTACTCGCCCCCCGAAATCAATTGCACGAGTAAAGGGATCGTCTCCAGTAAGATCACCGTGCTGTTCATCCTCATCGTCACTGGATTCCTGACGGTTCTGGCCACTTGGCTCGAACCTATATGGCTGAATTCCCCCAATCTCTCCACATTGCTCAAAACTTCTTCCTCGGCTGACGAGTCCGAACTCAAATACTCCGCCATGTTTTCGTCGAATGAGCTGTTCGTGTGTTTACAAAGTGAACGCATAGATGACGTCACGACCTAGTTTTTTGGATCATGTGACTACTGAAAATGGCCAAAATGGCAGCTGCCTGACGGAATATACAGGTTTTGATAAAAAGAGCTATAAAATCATTATTTACCGGGGAATATCGCTGATTTCTTCAGGGTATAGTTTAAACATAATGTTTCACTAAATACTGAAGTTTTTATTAATTATCTAATGAGTGGACCCTTCCTTTAAGGACTGTTTAAAATGCCTTTTTCTTAATGTCTTTCATTTTTGTAAAGCGCTTTTGAATGTGTTATATTTTATGAAAACATTTAAATATTAAGAGTACATACAAAATAGGAGGAAAGTAGAAGGTCAATGATAGAAATATAGAATAGAAAATATCAAGAAGATACTGTAAATGATATCTAGAATAAAACAGTTTAGTGCCGGATGTACAAAGATATTAATAGGAGGATGTGCAAAACAGACAAACTAATTAGGCTTTATTTAAACATAAATAATACTTTAGGTTAAGGTCTTCTTTTAAATACATGTAAGCAAAAAGCTTTGGGGGTATCTGATCAATATTAAGCCTGACAAAGTACTTAACGTCTAATATATTGCATGGTTTGTTTTGGGACTTGACAATCAACATTCCTGCAATGTTAACTATGTTGAAGCACTTATTTTAACCGATATTATACATATTTATTATACTCTTATAAGATGTATGTAGATAGAATAAGAAATGTGCAGAATATGACAGTTTAATGGTGGAGGTACACACATATTGATAGATGTCTTGTTGAGGAACCTATGACCCAAGTTTGTCATCATTGCATAACTACAGCGTAGTTGTGTATAAAACCACCAGACTCAGGGACAGCTTCATCCCACAGGCCAGAAGACTATTAAACACCTGAGCTTTGAAACAACATCCATAACATTCATCTGGCTGCTACTTAGAAATTAGTCAAATATATCATATTCCAATCACTTGTATATAGACTCTTATTGCACTATTTCACTTTTTACTATTTTACTATTTTTCTTTTTGTATTTACTTGCACTATTTTTTCTGTGTATCTGTTTTATTGTGTTGCACTGTTGGAGGAGCCTGTGACCTAAGGGGGGGGGGGGGTAGGACACGTTTGATTCCTGTTTTGGTTAGTGTGCCGTCGATGGGATTCATTCCATTTCAAAGTGCTGTTTGACTCCGTGTAAACTTCGTGCACTGCCACTCCAACATCCAATCACAGAGCTTGAGGACTAATCACGGGGTTTGTGAAGCAAAGCACATGTTGTAGTCCCAAACGAAAGCTGAGGATTCTGGGTAGTGTAGTGTCTTCTGCCATCCTAAACTCCGAAAAAATATTTGTTTCTCCGAATCGAAGGGGAAAAATACAAAAGCATTGTACACAATTTAAACCAATCAATGTTGTGTAATTAACAAGGATAATCTGGTGTTTCTGAGTTGATGAGTAGTGCAGATATCACTGTAAAATCAATCGACAGTAAAGAGAATACTTACTTCCGGGTGTAAAATCCTCCGTTATCCAATGGGAATGGACGCTCACATTGCCTTTAAGTGCCGCCGACATGGACCGATGCGGTGCTTCCCTGAGCGTCAAATACCGCCGCCGATGGGAATACATAGGACCCTGACCAAGCGTCGCTCCTGGACGTTCAGGGAGTGAGACTGTGTTAAACTCCCATCGACAGGTTAACAGGTTAAACCCCGTCGACCCGCCATCTGCATGAATTTGAAGTTAAATGGAATTGGTTGCGAAACCTAATTCCACATCTCCGGTGTGGGAATATTTTGGATGTAAGCCAAATCAACGAGGCGAACCTACGGACTTGAATGAGCCTTTATGTCGCATTTGTTTTAAAAAGGTAGCAACAAAAGCTAGCAATACGACCAACCTTAAACTGCAACTGAAACACAACCACCCCATTCCGTTTTCCCAGCTGGGAGCAAACACGGCAGCTGGAGATGGAGAGCCCCCACCTTCCCGATAGTTTACAATCAAAAATGCATTTGCCCGACAATGCAAACATGTTCGTGTTCCTTGCTCGAAAACTTTGAAATACAGATTTGGATATGGCCTGTTGAGGCATCTGGGTCTTTGTATGGACAGTGGACTGTACACTTGACTGTTGTTTTAAGGAGGTTTTTTTTGCTTGTGAGACAATGTGTGCTCATATTTATTTTTCTATATATATATATATATATATATATAGAGAGAGAGAGAGAGAGCGAGAGCAAGCTCTGTTTTCCAGCCTGAGTCTATTTAATTTATTGTTTTGGTTGTGTGTGATTTAATTATCTTTTTATAATTTAATTAATTTGTTTTATTTATTATATAATTTATATACTTGAATATTATTTCACATTTCATTTGCAATGTTGAATGTTCAATAAAAAGTTCTGTTTGAAAGGATGTACTTGAATTATTATTATATATTATCATTATGTCAGTGGTCTAAACTGGTCTTACAACAGTGCCTACAATATTATCGTTTATCGCAATGATTTCCAGGAAAATGTATCGTCCAACAAAATTAATTATCGTGACAGGCCTACTCATGAGCACAATAAGCATATAATGTAATAATAAAAATCACTCTTGTAATGTTATATAAAATAACTCCACATGAGCAAAGGCCTGTCGGCGTTTCACTGTGTGGTTGCTGTAGTCCACTTGGAATCTCACCTTCCTGCCGTCAACGATGACCGGGTCCTTCTTCGCAGCTCGGAGATAGCCTGGCGGGTCGTGTAGCGGAGGGTGTTGAAAATAAGAGTGGGAGGTCTGTCCCCGTTAGCCCGGCCACTGTAAAGGCGATGAGCCCGCATGATCTCTAGTTGCTCGGTCGGGAGTGACGGGAGCCACTTAGGTAGGGACTGTGTTAGGTATTGCATAGCATTCGACCCCTCCGTCCCCTCCTTTAGGCGATAACACGGATGTTGCACCCGGTGCTCTATCCTCCATGTCCGCTATCTTGAGGTCAAGGGCCCTTAACGCCGTGGTATGAACGGCCACCTCCTTTGAGTTGTCTTCTACGGAGCACTTTAATGTTGAAATCTCGGTTTTAAGCATGCTTATGATCCTGAAAGGGTTGCTAGTTCTGACTGCATAACATTTGCTTGTTGTCCGTGCATTTGCCCATTTCCTGCAGCTGAGCAAACCGAGGTTCAAAGAACTCACGTTGATTTTCCATTAGCAAGTCTGCAATGGCGTCGAGCTCGTTAGCAGCCCGCGTCACCTTGTTAGACTTGGTGGAAGCCCAACTCGCGTTGGTCTTCATCGCAGAATCAGCCATTTTCACTCATTGATGTTTTAAAGCTATCAGGGCGAACGTATAAATCAATTTGCCTGGGAAACACTAGTCAAAATTGGGAAGTTGGGTCGAGAGCAGAAAGCTTAAGCCGCCATCTTGTTCAGCTGGTCACGTGACTCCCAACCGATGTAATTCTCTTGGCAGATGAAAAGCCCGGCATCTGATCATGAGGTGCTCTAAATTAGGGGAACAGTCCGAAGAAATAATCCCCACATCTGTGCACCAGTTATTGTTTTATCATGACGCACACACCTCCTCCCTTGCTTTTCTCTGAATTAACAGTCCAATCCTGGCGAAATATAGTATATCCGTCTGGAACAATGGCGGAGTCCGGATAGCGGAGTTGAGCCAAGTCCTCCGTGAAAATTATCACGTTACAGTTCTTAATGTCCTGTTGAAAAGCAATCCTGCTCCTGAATTCATCTAGTTTATTCTCCAGTGACTGGGCATTAGCCAGAAGAATACTCGGAAGAGGGGGTCAGTTCCCTCGTTTCCTCAGTCTGACTAGCAGCCCGGCCCGGCACACGGCAAAAAGTAAATTGAAATAATACGAAGAAAATGCAAAGTTGGAGAGGAGCCAAAGACAATGCAGCCATCTTCACGGCGCAGGTATCGAGGTATCATTTATTATTTTTATTATTAAAAAACAATATATAAAAAAGGAAACTAAATGTTGTACTTTTGAGTAAACTTATACAGTACAGTTTAAATATGGCTCCAACTTTGGCATTTTGAACTCAGAATAATATTCTCTATTCCAACATAATTGAAGTTTCAAATATGTTAAGATAATTCATATGAAAATAGATGCACATGGAGCAGTACAGTCACACAGATAGGCACAGGTCTAACAGAGAGCTGCTGTGCAGGTTGTTGGGGAAATATTTTCCAAGGTCCATAGCTTTGACCCAGTTTATCAGTTCATACTGTCCTGACTGAGCACAGCACCTGTAACCTTGGCTGCTGTGCTCTCAGTGTTTGTCTCCCTGTTCCTGCCTGTTGGCGTCAGCTGATAGAGGTGTTATCATTCTATCTTGTTATGCACAATGTTGATTATTCTCTCTGAACTAGCTAAATACATGGGTCTGGGGTAGAGTTCTTCAGAATTGACGTGGCAACTCTACCGTGAAGTCAGAACCTCTGGCTCTTGGACTTGTTTTGTGAATTCTCCGGCCGAAGCTCCTAATAAACCATCAGTGTTTGACATCAAGCTCCAGCTCTCCCCGTGTCTCCTTCCTGAGTCGGTGACTCCTGCATTGCTACACAGAAGTTTCCCCCACAAATTGGCGTTGTCGGCAGGATACCAACAAATCTTCAGAACTGGTAAGTGTAATTTCAAATCCACATTTGGACATTGCCTTACCAGAATCTGTGATTGACGGTATCCTAAAATTATCTGTGAAGCTGAGCGGCTGTGTTTCGTTTTTGGTTAATGAACATTTGGGGATAGTAAACCCAGGGGATCAGTGTCTGGGGACTCTGTCCTGGCTGATTTCCTCTGTGTATGCTGCTCGGGACGGAAGTGCCATACAAGCATACACAGCTCATGTTTAGGAAACCTTAAAGAAGGCATCAGTAAAGTGGAACTTCTGTATGAAAGCAATGTAAAGATTTGTATTGAACAAATCGCCGAATTCTAGGGGTTTCAGCGGCCAACACTAGCAGTTAGGAAGAAGCAGCCAGAGATATTACCACTATCGCCTCTATAAACACGGCTCCAGCTGCAGCGCGGGTGTGTGTGTAAATACCTCCCCGTATCTGTGTGGCTGGTGAAGTGCACTGAGAGGGAGAAAGTCACAGCCTTTGTCTATAGCTTTAACTCACACCACCGCCGTCTCTATTAAAAACGAGATGGTCTAAAAGCACTCTCGTTGTTTGTGACCGTCTTCTACGTGCTGGTAAGACGGGGCAGCGCGAGGTGCGTGCATTACCTGATGCGCCACAGTTCCCTACATTGCTGGAGGAACTGGTGCCGGTCCGGGGTGCATACATAAAATGATAGGCTAATTGATCACGGGTGGGCAGTGGCATGCGAGTGTAGAACAGACTGTGTTTCATCGTTGTGATGAACTCGATAGCGAGTGTATAGGCTGGTCCGTGCAGGACTACTATTAACTGTGCCGTTGTTGGAGAGAAAGGGTAGCGAAAAAAAGTCTATGCGCTCCTGATCGGGGGGGCATAGCGCCACTAGAATAGAGTAGTGGTGTCGCAAGAGGATAAGCTAGTTATCGCTCTTGGACGGTCATCAGGCACCGATCTAGGACTTGTATACAAGGGTGGAAGCGTGAGTCAAGGCGCCCACTAACAGATCATTCCCCCCCCCTCTGAAACCTCTTTTCGGACTAAATTGAGCTGGATGAACTTTGCTGACGCTGGTGTTTATTACGAGTTCATGTTTGTTTGTCTGATTGTTTGTATCGGGGGTCTATATTTGTTTGTCTAACCGCCGTCTTGTGTATGTTTTGTAACAACTAATAATGAATCAGTCCACAGCCAGGGTCAAATAAACTAAGCTTTAGTTAACTCACCAAAAGTAAATGACAAATAAATAATATAAAGATGTAAAGCAAAATTCTGGTAGTATAAATGTGCTGCAAAATGAAAATAAATAGCAAAAGAGTGTTTTATGTCCTGCATCTGAGTGTGCAGAGGAACATGTAAACAAGCACACTGTTCAGGGTGTGCTGTAGGTGTAAGAAGAAAAAGATTTATTGCTTTAAGAATACATTCTTAAATTGTATTGCTGGTATGTTAAGATATGTTTGTGACCTTGTATAAACCCTATGCCCCGTCCTGCACCCTGAGACCCTCAGAGGCATCACTGCTGGTCGTAAAGACCTGCCTGAGGAGGTCAGGGTTGCAAAATCTGTCTGCTCTTTTAGGTCAATGTTGTATTATTTGTTTCATTTATTCTTAATCTATGTATTGTATGGTAATAATGAAAAAAACGTAATGTTTGAACACATTCCGAAACAAAGCTGATAAGACAGAACTAGACTCAGACATAATACGAATTATTGTAGAAACATTTTGCGCTGTTGCTGCAAAATGGAAACTTTGTTGATTATCTATTCCAACTGGCCACTGGATTCAGATCAATTAATAAGTTGAAGTTCAATTACAGTTTTAAATATAGTTTAACATTCTTTATTAAACTGCTTCAAATTATTTCTCATATCAACCAATTTGGTCTCCATAGACATTACTACAAATTCAAATAGTTGTTAAACTACTGACAAGTTTTCTGAAACCGAGCTTATGAACAAAAGAGTAAAGGTCGCTGGTTAAGCCAGGATCAATATATTTATTGAAGTTTCACAGGCCCACACTTTAAATCATGAGACTTTCAAATCATAACAGACAGAGATCGGTATCACTTTGTGTTGCAAGCCAAATCCATGTAAAGGTTCTACTCGAGCCCAATTTAAATACCATAAAGAAAGTATTGAACCCAGCTCAAGCTAAATGTCAAATGTATTTAATTAATGTACAAGTGTTTTGATTTATTTAAAATGTTCCAGTCGAGCTTCCTTTGAGTTCAGTCTAAGCAACAAATTGTTTCTCATAACATTCTCACTGCTGTCCCAAACGTTTTAACCTTGGGTTCACACACACACACACACACACACACACACACACACACACACACACACACACACACACACCCACACACACACACACACAACACACACACACACCACACACACACACACACACACACACACACACATACACACACAAACAAAACACACACACACACACACACACACACACACACACACACACACACACACACACACACACCACACACACACACACACTTTGGATAAGTATTCACCTTATCCACATTGTAAATTGTTGCCTTCTTTAGAGTTATTAGTAATTCAAGATTAATTATTAAATTAAATGTGGTACATAAGATAAAATAAATAAAATAACTTTGATTTGATCAGTTTGTTCACAACATTAGACCTGTCCTCAAATCTCTACTAGAATAAGATAAGTGTGCATGTTTGGGTGTTTTAACACTCCTGTAATGAACCTAATCTTGATATCCTTTTCATTACAGAGCTGGGAAAATGGAGTATTGATTAGATTCTGATCCGTGCACGTCCAATTTTGACTGACTTTAGTTCTAATGTTAATGTTAATTTGACTTCAACCCATAAGTCATTATTTAAATTAACTCTAATTTAACTAATTATCTCTAAATGTCTCATGATGATGGATTAGTGTTCCACATTCTTTCCACTAATTTGTTTTACAATGAGGCCAAAGGTAAAGAGACATTGATGACCTTGTGTCCCTTTTGTTAGTACGTGGTTCCATTTGTCTATGGCCTTGGACGGCTTCACTAAAAGTCACCCAGTTCTGCCCTGCTGCAGTCCGGCTGAGTGCAGTCACAGAGATGCTGCTCTACATGACATTAATGGTCTGGTCTGAATGGACACCATTTCCTGCTCCCAGAGAGAATGACACTCCTCAAACTGAACATTACAGCCGTTGATACTGTCTCACATGGGTCTGCTCCCCCCCACCGAGCCATGAACTGAAAGCATGACATCTGCTTTAAACACTTGGAAGCCTCCCTGTCACACCAGCACCAACCCTTGGGTCAGTCAGATGAGACTAACGGCTTCACTTAGGGCATTTGGTTCAGATACATGACTCTCGTTACCACAGAGTGGGTTGTTTTTTTTAGGCTATTCATACTGCTATGCAGAGGATGCCTGTAAGTTGGCGAGCTGTTAAAAGCCCCTACTATTGTTTAAAATAGGCCTAATGTCAGGGGTCTCTTAATGTCTAGTTCTACATGTATTCACATTATATAGACAATGTTTCCACCTGGTAAAACTAAAGGCTGCACGAAACTCAGGCTACAATACAACCATTCTGTTCTGCTCTAACGATTCAATTTATAGATTCTACATCAAAACAATTAGCTTTTGTTTCCAATGATAACGTCACCTTAAGTGGAGGAATGCAAACCTGTTTCAAATGTAAGGTTTTGATTTTGTTTGACATTTCTCAGTAATGACACCCTCAGACACCCAATATCATTCATGCTGCCTTCAGTAATAACTCAGATGTTAAGGGGATGAAGCTTTTCCTCCCAAATCAGATATGCTTTGTTCTTCAACAAATTTCCTGCATAATATATGTTTCTCACAATTGTTTTTGTAAGCTGCACACAGGTGATACTGAGTCTTCTCGATTCATAGATTATAAACTATACCATGCTTAAATAGACTCCTAAGTTATTATTTCATATGTAACATATGTAAGAAAAGGGAAGAGAGTCAATTATATTGAGTAATTGATTTTATATTGGGTAATTTATTTCTCAAACCTATGTTTTATGGAAGAGACAATGTATTTCTGATAAACTAATATTTTATCAAAAGGTAAATGGTGAATTAATATAATTTAGAATCATTGGGAAGGGGTTATATCCACAGGGACTAGCTCACCTTTAACTTACAATAACATTTCTCTGCTATGGACTGATGAGTATATGATTCTTGCATGTTAAATGACTAACACAAACCTTCAAAATGATAATGTGCATGTGTCAGGAAGGCTCCCAAATAATTCTGAGGGGCCTATCCTATTTTTGTAATTAAATGATAATGTGCTAATCCATTACTTTGAGTTGTCTTCACTCAGAAAAATCCCTATCAGTGTTAACCCAATAACTAGGACAGCTCTCAAGGCCAAGGGTCAGAGAGAGAGGGTCACACTCTCCGGCTGCAGAGAGCACCCCCAGCCACGTGCAAGGAAGCACGAGGTCGTTCGAGATGAGAGGATCTACTCTTCACTTTCTGATAAGAGTTCTTCTCTTCACTTTCTGATAAGATGGGATGCTTCTCTTCACTTTCTGCTGAGGGGTTCTTCTCTTCATCTTTCTGCTCGGTGGGCTCAAGCAGACAACCCTGCAGGACGAGCGAGGGCTTCAGAGGCTTCTATAATACAAGGTTCCATGTTTCTTGGAGCAGTTTGATGTCTTCCTAACCTCTCCCATCACGGGGGGGACACCTGGATGCGCCACTAGGAATACGCAGTTGCACTGCTCTCAAGCAGATAGCAGAAGGAATCAGGCAGATGAGCCTCCGTTTCACTGGGGGATCAACTACAGTGCTCACTGAATGAGCCACACAAAAGCAGAGCAATTGGGGGGGTTGAAATATGGCGCTCTGATGAAGAAGAGTTTGAGCCAATCAGCACCTCAGTGCTAATCTACAGTATCAGGATGCCTTTACACACCAGACACTCGGTGTCATAAAGGGAGGAGGAGAACGAGTCAGGAAGACTGACGGACATGTTCTCCAGCTCTCGTACAAAGATGAACTTTGAATTGAATGACCAGATGTTTACAGATGTACAATTAATGATTGTTTTTATATTTCCAATGACCAGACATGTGTTAAATAGTGGTGATAAATATATTTTGTCAGATCAGATTACACTTTCGCACTAAACAAAATAAATAAATAAATATTTTCAGATGATAAGGTATTGAATAATAAGGTATTTCTACTATTATACAGATAATGTTAATATCCTTAATCATCCAGCAATCAGGCTTAACAACACTACTCTTTAATGTATTATCCATGCACAGACAGACCTAAATGGTGTTTCAAGTACTGGATTATTTCAGTTTTGGCCCAAAACAAATATTTATAATATTTCATATAACAATTATGTAGCATATTTGATCCTCAAATTAGAGAAGTATAATTTAAAGAAATTGATATTCTATATTCAACATTAGATAAACACAGAAGAACCCTTTCCAAGTACCATAAGTAGATGTTCAGGTAAGTATGGCTAATAAGAATAATTGATAGACTTAATTTGGTACAGATCAGTGGTAGCATTTACAAATGTATGAATTCAAGTTTTAAGAATGTTTAATCCTTCCTTTCCAGGTTTTTACAAAAGTCTTTGAATATTTGCCTAACTTTTCCTTTTCAGATTTTGAACAATGTACTTGACTAAAATGAATGTATTGATTTTACTAAGACTAAGTGCCTTACTCTTGACTAAAGCGTAATGAAGTAACGTAAAAGTAATCCTAAAAATTGAAGACACTGCAACTTTGCAGATTACAGGTTGATCAAATCACCACTGTGAATGTTATACCTTAACTGTGAATTTTATACCTTAGCTGGATCCTAAGTTTAAAATGCTTTTGACTAGTGATTGCCTTGAAGTAAATCTTTAAGCTGCAAGCTGGTTTTGATTTTATAGTTTGATAAATGAGATTAACTAATGGTTAAATGATAAAAGATATTAGTTTAAAACAAATATTTTGCTATTATGCATCTGTGTTTTATACGTGTTCATTATTATGCTTTTGACAAAAGATGATCCAAACACTGATGAGAGATGATTTTCTATTATGATTGGCTGTCTCAATCATTGTGATTGAATGTTTCAATCTTATTCTACTTTGTGATGTAATTGATGTGAGGTGAGTCCACACTCAAATCTGAAGACGCCTGTTGGAGCTATATATCTCTTTATATTATTTAATAGTTTAACATTTATTTTCTTGCTGTTTATAGTGTTTTTTGTAAATGTATTCTTAGTTAGCGTCATAAGTTAAAGTAGTTTCTATGCTTTTATTTTGAAGGCATGTTTGGGCACTGGGTGATTAGAGCACCTGGTGTAATGGTATATATTGGAGACAGGTGGAGGTGGGAGCCAGAGCACTAGTAGGCAAACGGTTTTTTACCAGGGTGTTTCAAGCCACACAAAGGAAAGCCATAGGAAAGGCTTAAGGAAAGGAGATATAGGAAACCTGTTCATTGTACTTTGTTATTGGAATAAAATGCACAAATGGAGGTTTTGTCTGGACTTGGATGATCATTGCCCTGCGTAAGGTCCGCTAACTAGTGCTTCAGCGGCTGTTTTAGTTCTATATGATTTTGGCCGCTACAGACGCCCATTGATTTAAGTATTGAACAAATATTATTAGACTAAGGTTTTTAGATTATCAAAATTGATAAAAAGAGAGGATCTGTTGGGGAAATATTTTCCAAGGTCCATAGCTTTGACCCAGTTTATCAGTTCATACTGTCCTGACTGAGCACATGCACCTGTAACCTCGGCTGCTGTGCTCTCAGTGTTGTGTCTCCCTGTTCCTGCCTGTTGGCGTCAGCTGATAGAGGTGTTATCATTCTATCTTGTTATGCACAGTGTTGATTATTCTCTCTGAACTAGCTAAACACACGGGTCTGGGGTAGAGTTCTTCAGAATTGACGTGGCAACTCTACCGTGAAGTCAGAACCTCTGGCTCTTGGACTTGTTTTGTGAATCCTCCGGCTGAAGCTCCTAATAAACCATCAGTATTTGACATCAGAGCTCCAGCTCTCCCCGTGTCTCCTTCCTGAGTCGGTGACTCCTCCTGCATCGCTACACAGAAGTTTCCCCCACACAGGTGAAAGCTAAAAACTATTTGTCATGTTAATAACCTAAACCCCTTCAATGCAGATGTATTGTCTTCCACACAGCGTTTATGAGAGAAAGGCATCACAATGCTGACACAACGTGTAAATCACATGGTTTGAATTAAACAGTGTTTTCACTGCACCCTACATTCTCCATATACCGGGATTTAGTCAGAGTCAATCACACAGAGAGGCCTGCAGACACGAGGAAAGAGGCGAAGCACAGTCTTAACATGTCTCTGTGAATAAAAGACAACTCTGTGCTCATAAATATGTTGGCTGCAAAATAATTATCCATCCCATTCTATGAAGCCCATCTTTTAAAAATCCTCGTTTCTCTATGCAAACAAGAGCAATTCATTTGAATAATTCTCACTTAACCTGTCTCGTCCATTTTTTCCCCACCCATTGTCTGCTTGTTATTTATGACCACGGGCCAATCTGCAGTGATTTTACAGGGCTGTATTAGAACACACTCTTGTTATTGTGAAGCATTATGGTAAATAAATAAAAATACACTTTTTAATGGGAAAAGACAGGTTTTTCCAAGGTGGATCCTTAGCTTTTACAATGCTTCTCATTCATTATCCAAATTATGCAAATAGTTTATCAGTGAAATGTTTTAAAAAGCTTTCAAACATTCCAGCCCAGCCTCTGCACCAAATGAAGATGCAATGTTTGTTGTCCTGTGGTTCTCTGAACAACTTGATTATCATGTTGGTGAGCTCACAGTGTTTTTGTGGTTAGCATCGGACATCAGGCGTGTAGGTACTCAGTCAGACATGTTACTGTAACAAGAACTAGCCGCATGCTATCATCCAGCGCTTGCAGTGTCTTCCGTCACTGGCAGAGAGGGCAGATATTCCAAGTTTATTTTTGAGGGAGATATTTCAAACAGCGTGGTTTGCATGTCTTTATCCAACAAGTGGATCATTGAACGCTTTTAGAAATGAATGTCAGATTCAAAGGAGAACACACAAAGATCCGGTTGATGCCGGCATGCGCTGACGGTGCAGATCACCGCAAAATGTTCATATCAAAGGCCTCTTCAAGTTCCTCATACGGACTCTGAGCTGTGCACCTTAAACCTGTAATAAATGAATGAAGTCAGATACACTCATTCATCTGAAGCACTTCTATTGCTCATCACTTTATTCATTCTGTGAATGTTTCATCTCTATTTGAACCCTTTGTCATGAACTATACAGAACAGGTCTGCACACTTTAGATGTGTTTGATGGAAATCTGTACAGACAGAAGCACTGAAGCCTCATCATGTCCTCCTAAAGCTCTTCCCTCCGGTGCCAGGCCATGCTGCCATGCCCTCTAGCGGGGAGGATCTCAGAACAGTAGCATTGTCTCTCCATTTTCCATGTATCTACTGTAATAGCGCTGATTCTTACTGTGCTCGAACTTCCTGATGGATTCCAGGAGTAGAGCATACCCACTAAACATTGTTGTGGTATGGAAAATATCTCAAGAATATTGAGGCTAAATAAAAACAGAAATGGTCAATTCAGTCTTTCCAAGTTTATAAACTTATATATTGAAATGACAACACATCTCTCTCAGTATTATCAGAAATAACAGACTAAATAATGTAATGTACAACACATGCATGTCAGCTGATAGTTACTGATGAGCGAGGTCAGAAGGGTCACTGCTCCCTGACAGAAATACACACTATCAGGGAGATTTGAGTGCACACACTAAATGTCTCACAGAGTGTCAGCACCCCCCTGTGAAAAAAAACACAAATTACATGAAGGCATATTTTTCAATAAACCAATTGAAGCTTATAATAATAATAATAATTTTAAAACGGTGTAATAAATGCTCTCCAAAATGTCCCCAACATTACAAAGAAAGGGGCAAAACTCAGGAAAGGTGGTAGATGAGACGAGGGGGGACACAGCATGCAAGAACAGGAAGTGCACAGGAAGGGACTTTGGCCACTCAAGCCAACGGTGATTAAATATTTTTCAGGAAGTTGTCCACATTCTGGTCAGCAGAATAGACATGGACTTTGATTTCTACAGACTTAAAGGGGTGCTAATATTCCTTTTGAAGTCTTGCCTCTCCTGTACATGTAAATGGTCTTCTCATTGATCTCGTTCAAAACCAGCTTAGAGTAGTTCAGCAACCAATCAAACCAACAACCAAACAAAGATCATAGTAAATAAAAGTCATTTAATAATGTAAAATACAGGATTATATAAACACTGGCATGGATATGATGTACTATTAAAATATGTTGTTCATGAAACTAAAAACATCATACAGAATCATCAGAGCATGAAATCATCCACCACTCACACTGAGCCACAGAACCAATGTGGACGCAGATCTGACACAAATCCTTCCTAATGATCGGGCACAGTGTCGCTTAGTTCAGTCATTGAGTCATTAGTCCAGGGGCAGGCTGGGAGATTTGGGGCCCTAGAAAAAAGGGCCAGCAGGTATTAAAGGAGAAATAAGTAACATCTGTGTGCACTCCTAATAATCATCTGTGCTGTCAAATTACTCCAATTTTGCACACAAAATACAAGGATATTACATTAAACAACCTTTAACACACCGTTTATGCGATGTCAAAGATAACACTTATGTTTTAATTGTACAGAATATGCATTAGTAATTCTCTCCTAGCTATCAACAGTTCCAGATGCAGCAGGAAGCCGTTTCAAACCATGGAGTATTTTTGAAAGACTTTTCTCAGGAGTTGGTGGAGACAAAACGAGTGGAGGCTGAAGAAGAGTTATGACCAAGCTTAATAATATGTTGTTTATAATTCATTCTAAATGACAGTGCAGCTCTAATTATTAGTTAAAAATGTAATATAATGTTGTAAATGAATAGAAGGTCATTTGGGTTTGTCCATTCCTCCTTCAGGGCTCGGTAGAAACTGGACCACATCCATACCTCATTTTAACTCTTGTACCTGTCTTACAGGGGACAAAGGCTCAGGTGAAACTATTTCATTATATAATCAAGGCGTGGCCTTAAGAGTGAAGTAGTAGTTTAGAGTCTTATTATCTTTAATTTACTGGGCCCCTTTAGCTGGGACCAATGACAGTCTCCTTCCTTTAAATAACCTTAAATCACTTGTAGCTATGCATTTAGGAATGGGTGCAGTTGAGGGCACCTGCCACTCTGGAACTGACGGAGCGTGTCAGAAGTGACTCGTGACTTATGGCAGGTAGCTTGGCAATGGAAAGAATGTATTGCACACATTCCTTTCAGCAGGAAGAACCAGTTGGAGGAGGTGGACGGATAGCAGCTCTCCGTCTCTGTGCTTTAGTTACAGCAGCCTGTCTGAAAGTGCATTGAGTTGTCTAACAAAGACCTGTGTCCTCACCAACTGCTGCATCCAGACACACTCAGTGTTCTATCACATGCAGATCAAACATTTTAGATCCTTCACTTGACCGCAATGAGTGGACATTTTAATTACACTTCAATCTGTGAACTTGTTCATGCTTGGATTCAGGTGATTTTGATTTATTTTCAGTGCAGAAAGAATAGTTTATTTGTGTCTTCCAGTGTCTCACAGCCGGCTCAGAGTCCTAGTACCGGGCGGCATCGTCGTACGAGGTCACGTCCATTTCGAAGAAGTCCTCCAGCTTCCACTGCAGCGTCTCGAATGTGGGCCGGTCCGGCTCGTCCTGCTTCCAGCAGTCCATCATTATGTCATACATGACTTTGGGGCAGTTGGGGGGGCATGGCATCCTGTAGCCCTGGGGAACCCTCTGAACCACCTGGTAGTTGGTCATGGCTGGAGAAAAACACAAGGACGATGGTACTTATCTTGCAGACAATTCTTTTCTATAGTCAGTTTACCTGAAGGGTTTTGAGACCTTTGGAAAGTTACTTAAAATCATAGAATTCTGAATACAATGTTTTCTATTTTTTCTAAATCTCAGAGAATGATTTATGACCAGCAAGATGAGAGTCTCACCGGGATAAGGCATCTGTCCAAACGTCATGATCTCATACAGCAGGATTCCAAAGGACCAAACATCTGATTTAATGCTGAACTTGTTGTCGTGTATGGCTTCCGGAGCGGTCCACTTCACAGGGAATTTAGTTCCTTCTTTGGCTTCATACACATTTTCATTCTCTTTCTAAAAACAAGACATTATAGTTTGTAAGATATGTTCATTCACAACATGACCAGACTACACTGATGTCTGGATGTTCACACAACCTGTGGCGTATTTTTTAGGACACACACACACACACACAACACACACCACACACACACACACACACACACACACACACACACACACACACACACACAACACACACACACACACACACACACAACACACACACACACACACACACACACACACACACACACACACACACACACACACACACACACACACACACACACACACACACCACACACACACACCACACACACACACACACACACACACACACACACACACACACACACACACACACACACACACACACACACACACACACACACACACACACACACACACAGTGTCAGTAGGCTGCCACATTACTCAAAGTGCATTAAAGCGATCGATCACAGGCTGTTCTTTGTTAAAAAGGGCCCCTAATGTTCAGGTTGTGGCACGAGTGTGGGGGAGAGAAACTCCCTCTGGAGGGAACCCAGGGATGTTAGCCTTTGCTGATCATTTACATGCACTAAAACCTATAAAACACACTACGGGAGAGGGAACACTCCAAAAAGCAGAATAGGTATTTTTTCAAATACACTGTGTATACAGGTCTAAAAGATACAAAGCTACTTCCGTTTCATAAAGTACTTATTTCAGGCTGTGTACATTTTTTCATGGCAGTGTATACTGTTGTATTTTAGTTTGTAACTATGACATACAGCAGTGGTTCTCAAATGGGGGTACGCGGACCCCTAGGGGTACGTTGAAGTACTGCAGGGGGTACGTGAGATTTATTTTATGTTAATGAAAAAAAAACATAATTAATGCATTTAAACAAACTACTAATAGTAGATTAACTACTTTATTCAAAGGTTTACAGTCATTCTGGATAATAAAATGGGAAAAATAAACGGGGTGCTCTCTTTTCCTCTCCCTCTCCTGACAGCCCGTCAGTATCAGGCTCAGGCAGCTCGCTGAAGAACCTGTAATAAGTGACCCGACAGTAAAGAATAAATATATTTATAACTAGTTTAGCTAGTTCCAGAGTAGATAAACTAGCTAAGTGTGTTAGGTCTAACTCTTAGTGTGTTTTGCTCCGCTCAACGGTCCGTCACAGAGGGGGAGCTTTGATCCGGAAGAGCTGCGTGTTCTCCGTCAGGAGATCTGATCTCTGATCTCTCTCGCGTCCGGTTAGACTTCACTCGCGTTTATGTCCAAATCTATCAGATCTAGCTAGTTCTAGTTAATGATATGACTGCCTGCTTATCAAAGGACACCTAAACAATAAGCGTTGCTTGGCAACGGCGTGTGGCCGCAAAGTATAGTTCAGCATTATGCATATGTTTATATGAGGGGTTAAAATCCCATGCTCATAAAATGCTCATATATTTTTTTCTCTTCATTCCCCACGCCCCAAAATAAATAAATATACCAATTTTAGGAAAAGTAACGAAGTTTGAGCAGTTGAGTTTTATATGAACAGTTACACATATTTCAAAACGTGAAGTGTAATAACTGCAGGTGCCTCCCTGTCAGAATGACAAAGATCCTCAGTGAAGCACAAGCCCATGTTTCTCACTAAATTGTAAGTACAACTTATTAAAAAGATCAGTTCAATGCAGCTAATGTCGTCTTAGTGTTATTGCATGAAGTTAAAATTGGTTTGCCATGAATTTAGTGATGGATTGTAAACATTTGAAATGTAGCTTTAAGTGTTTCTCAGTTACAATGTTGTTGTTTTAATAAATCAGACACTGATGGCGCAGCGCTGTACTGTACCTCTTTATATAGGCTTTTTTTCCCTAACAAATAGTTTTTGCGCTGATCAGGGGGTACTTGGCTGAATTGTTTTTCAAAGGGGGTACATTATTGAAAAACATTATTTGAGAACCACTGACATACAGTATACTACAGCACTTTAAATGTCATACCCACCATGAAGACCCTGGCGAGGCCAAAGTCGGCCACCTTGCAGATGTTGTTCTCTCCCACCAGCACGTTCCTCGCTGCCAGGTCTCTGTGGATGTAGTTCTGAAGCTCCAGATAAGCCATGCCCGACGCCACCTGGGCAGCCATCTCTATCTGGACAGAGATACCCAGCATGGCGCCCTTATCCTCTGGAAGCAGGACAGAGGAATAATCAGTGCAGTCTTAGCATGCTAAAGGTCTAAAGATACTGTCATGGCATAAAGACAATGGTGATAGAAGTAAGTATATTTTTTATATATCTAATCTGGAGAGGTTATTAAGATGTAAGATAACACATTTGCATGATATGGTGGTAAACAACAATATTCAATTATTTCAAAAATGTTTCCAATGCTAGATGGAAGCAGGGAACTTTGACAAATCTAAATTATGGCTGAATGATTACTCTTATTATTCTCTCTACTTAAATGTAGTGAGCATGATCTTGTGAACATGTCTTAGCCATGAGAGGTTACAGCAGTAGGGTGTATGGTGACTTATGGTTGATGTGAAACTACATCTCACACCCCACTGGGCAATATGTTCCTCCGCTGAGCTCAGACTCACTCTGTCTGCTACATGTGATCTTCACTGGCTTTATGCCACACTGAGAAGCCATCATTTGAGCATGTTAAGACTGCCCTCAGTTAAAGCTCATCCAGGAAATTCATTAACTTTTAAATAATATACATTCCTTCTGCCTGCTACATTTAATATATACAGAAACAAATATATGGCAAAAAATAAGGTTTCTCTAAACTAGCAGCCAGTTTCAACCTAGAAGGCATGAATTTAGAGGTTGAAGTTGTACGTTTGTGAAGCATGAAAAGTGTGAACGAACAAGCCTGCTAGCAGCTATTTCAAAATTGTCTTTTCTATACAGGCATTTATAGATAAACATGCAGGCCTAATGCATGTTCTGAATGTCAGAGCAAGTGGACTGCTGGAAGATATCAGGGTTTCATCTGCAGCATTATTCCCTTACATTTAATTAAGAAAAATAATAAAACCAAAAAATTATTAATGAAAAGATTAACATAAAAACTCAAGTTTAAGATGAACTCAATGGGAAAGTGGATGGAGCCAGAACCTGGAATGGATTTTGATGATGAAGGCAACTGGATCATCTGGCTTAGACTAATAAAGAAAATGATGTTGAATATGGCGAACAAGTTTTAATTTGTGCACTGTAGGATCGTAATAGTTGTGTTGATCTGTGATAAATCTCTACTGTCGCCCTGACACTTGCAAACTAGCAGTGGACTTTGATCTGGTCATAAAGTAGCAACAGCTCATAATGTCATGGGTAGATCAACATGAGGTATGTTACTTTGGAGGTAGTCCAGCAGGCTGCCGTTCTTCATCAGCTCAGTGATGATGTAGATGGGCTGCTCCATGGTGCACACAGCGTACAGCTGGATCAGCTTGGCATGCCTCAGCCTCTTCATGATCTGAGCCTCTCTCAGGAAGTCCTCCGAGTCCATGGTTCCTGTGATAGGTGGTACAGGGGGGCATATGAGCAGTGGTACATTGACACAGCTGTTTTGCAGTGGTTGGTTACATTGTTCTTCGTCGCACTGTGTGTGATACAGTGTGTGTACACTCATTCTTACATAGATTCTTGGACCACCATCATGGAGGTCATGTTTTGGCTTGGTTTATCGTCTGACTGTCTGTAGGATTACAGAAATGACTGGCCTGATTTTCATGACACTTGTGGTGGAAGTGTAAAACATCAAGGAAGAATCCACTACAGTGTGGAGTGAATCTTAAAGCAAGGATGGATATTATGGAAGATTATGTTTTTTCTTCACAAAACAGGACATTTGTGATGCATTTTATGCATAATCTTAACTATAGATGAGAAACAACAGTTAGTGAGATATTGATTTCATTTTCAGATTTCATTTATCCTATCTCCATTAGAAGGATCAAATCAACTTCCACAGTAACAGTTGTTTCCCCATCCTTAACACTAGCATTTCTGGTTTAACCCTCCAGTAAGAGAGTGGAGGCATTAGTGTACCAGGTTTGAGGGTCTTCACTGCGACCGCTGTGGTCTCGTTCCACAGGCCTTCGAACACTTCTCCAAACTGTCCGGCGCCAAGCTTCCTTAGCAACTTGATGGAGTTGCGATCAATCTCCCATTGGTCCACGGTGTTGTAGGACAGGCCGTGAGTCTGTGGAGCCTCCATCTGCACACACAGGAAGAGTCAAAGTCTAAATCACCATGACTTCATACTGTATTCAAACATGAACTTTAGGAAGAAAACAAGGGATGAAAGGATTTGAGAGGATGTGTTTACCTTTTTGCAAGGCTCCCCCAGACGCACACAGAGGCCATCGGCCTCCTGGGAGTAATGAGCCACCAACTCCTGTACAGTAAGGAAGGATCGGGCCCTGGACACGAACACGTGACCATTCTCCAGTTTTTTCAGTTTGTAATGCTTCACCTTCCCACAGTCCAGCACTGAAACACAAGCCAACATCAGAGTTTACAGAAGAGCGGGAATTGTGAGGTAAGGTTTCCTCTGACAGGAGGCTTCAAGTCTTTATCAAACGAAGCCAACGCATGTTTTGGGGGGTGTTCCCTCTCCTGTTCTATAGGTTTTTGTGCATGTAAATGGTCTGAAAAGGCTACAATCCCAAAGTTCCCTCCAGAGGGAGTTTCTCTACCACACACTGCTCCCCTGCCTGAAAAGCCTATAATGGACGCCAGCTAACCAATCAGAGCAGACTGGGCTCTGGTTTCAGACAGAGGGTGAAAAGAGGTGCTGCAGCTTTTTGAACATTAAAGCATGGAGACATGTCCCAGTAGAGACACTACATACTGATATACACCTGAACATCAGCAGGAGAGGACTCTTTAAAGTAGAGACACTACATACTGATATACACCTGAACATCAGCAGGAGAGGACTCTTTAAAGTAGAGACACTACATACTGATATACACCTGAACATCAGCAGGAGAGGACTCTTTAAAGTAGAGACACTACATACTGATATACACCTGAACATCAGCAGGAGAGGACTCTTTAAAGTAGAGACACTACATACTGATATACACCTGAACATCAGCAGGAGAGGACTCTTTAAAGTAGAGACACTACATACTGATATACACCTGAACATCAGCAGGAGAGAACTCTTTAAAGTAGAGACACTACATACTGATATACACCTGAACATCAGCAGGAGAGGACTCTTTAAAGTAGAGACACTACATACTGATATACACCTGAACATCAGCAGGAGAGGACTCTTTAAAGTAGAGACACTACATACTGATATACACCTGAACATCAGCAGGAGAGGACTCTTTAAAGTAGAGACACTACATACTGATATACACCTGAACATCAGCAGGAGAGAACTCTTTAAAGTAGAGACACTACATACTGATATACACCTGAACATCAGCAGGAGAGGACTCTTTAAAGTAGAGACACTACATACTGATATACACCTGAACATAAGCAGGAGAGGACTCTTTAAAGTAGAGACACTACATACTGATATACACCTGAACATCAGCAGGAGAGGACTCTTTAAAGTAGAGACACTACATACTGATATACACCTGAACATCAGCAGGAGAGGACTCTTTAAAGTAGAGACACTCTTTAATTGGGTTAGGTCAGTGTTTACTGATTATTATGTATTGCCTTTTGGTTGCAACACATCAAGCTGAACACAGAAAAAGAGTGAAATTGTCTCACTACATTCACCAGTGAGACTGTAAAGTGTCAGAAAACCCTGAAACAGCTGCTGTGAACTTCATGAGAGCGATCAGAGCTCTAACTAAAGCAATACGACTCTCTTCAGAGCTGAAGGGGAGCTGCTGAGGATTCTGTTTGTTCATTACTACAATCTTTATATTCCTACTATTCCGTGATTTATTAAAATAATGCTTGATGCCACTTTAAGGTTAAGAGATGTAATTTGAATATTCATAACAGATATTTATAAAAACATAATTATATACTAACACCTCACTCTGGGTAACATTTTAGTAGGTGCTAAGTATTTGTTTAAGTCTTGTACCTGTTATGTGCTTAAGTATGAAGAAAAAAGGGACTCTTCATAACCTTGAATTAGAATGCAAACATTACAAAAGTGTGTTTTTCTTTGTCAATGTATTGCTGCCTAAAGAAATAAGCATGAACAATATATTCTAATGATCAAAATCTTTTAAAAAAATGTTGTAATAGAACAATAACTATTCATTCATATTATTTTATTCAGCCTTTCCTAGATTAACTGTGGGGTTCTCTGAGGTTCAAACAATACTATTTATTAAATATATTTAAAACCATTTGTTGCTTGGATGCCTTGCTATTAAAAGTAAAATAAAGATGGGTTAAATGCATGTTCACCGTATTCCCACACACTCTGTGAAATAACCCGGGGCTGATGAGGTCATCAACTGGCTGTAATTAATGAACATGGAAAGAATTCAGTCATAATGGAAAGAGCAAGGCCGGAGTGAGAACACAGATTAGAAAAGAGGGAGATAAAGTTATCAGCCTGCTTTAGGAGCACAGACCTCGATGTATTCCACTTCATGACCCTGAAACCACTAATCCTTTGAGTCAATTGATGATAAGAGATCTTAACAATAGGGTATTTGGAAATGTGTGTTTTGTGGCAGAGAAGTACACACACAGCAGAATGGTACAATAGTGCAATTATAATGAAGTCAGTTTGCTTTAAGAATGTTAGACAGACATTACTACAGCAAACAGCTTCCCAAGTTATGATACGTTCATAATTATTCTGATAGTGTAGCAGTTCATTGATATAGGGTTTATCAAATGGCTTGTAAAATCTCCTTAATTTTTTTAAAGGAAAATCATTTAAGTTATTATCTAGAAGTGACTTAACTTCCTGGAAATCCATTTTGAGATATATGTAGTTGTTCACATTGTTTTAGAGACCAGTAGGGTAGGCCCAGCCTTCTCTCACCTGAGAGGGAGCGCTCGCCTCTCTGACTCTCACAGTTCCTGATGAGGAAGGCTCCGTGCTGGTTCCCCTCTGCCAGCAGCATCTTCTCTGCATCCAGCCGCTTGGTGTCGGGAAAATACCATCTGCAATCACAATGTATGAGGAAGCAGAACTTGTCAAATGTAACGGCTGTAAACTGCATTATCAATACTTTTATTGATTGCAAACTGTGAACTGTCTAAGCACTAAAACACTGTATAACACCGTCTCCTTCACCCACTCAAAAATGCAATGCCAATTTCTGGGTCGTTCTACAACAATACATCATCACTGCACCACTCTTTGAAAGGCTCATCTATGAGCCACACAGCTGCATGGGGGGGCACTGCGCTTAATCCACATTCACCACAAGCAGGAGTCCCAGCCAGGCTGTAGAAGTCTAACCAATAATTGTAGTATTTTCATGATTTTATGGAATAAGAACATAGAATTGATCTAAAATGATACTTAACCCTGAATTATTTCATCATGACAGACATACATATGGGGGTCAACAAGGGGGCCCACAAGTTATTTTTGCTCAGGTTGCCAGGCAGATGGTTCCGGCCCCGGATCAAACTGAAAATCTCTACAGACTACAGATGAAAATAACTGGAAGCTCAAATGTATCAGAGGTGAGCCAAAACAGAATATAAACATTTTGGACATGTATTAGGAAATGTGCAATGTTACATTCATCAAAGGCTAAATGTAAAGCACCAACCCACATCAAACTGGAACTCCTCCATCTATCTCAGGTTTTTTGTGAGGTTAACTATGACACAAATGATGCGGAACATTTGTCCATGAGAACAAAACAGGAAAAACAGCTAGGAAGAAACAGGTTTCACTGAGAGGCCGAGCATGCTGAGAATGAGTCACAGACACGGGTTGGACCTTTGTGACAAACTATTTCCAACCATTCAGCTACACGCAGAAATAGAGGAGATAAAAGCCTACTTCTTTGTTGTGTTAATTAACACAATGTGTGTAAATGTTCGCATTCACAGAACTGTATCTGAGCGAGGCCTTTCGTAGAGCTGGCTACCTGCAGCCAAAAATAAGTCTGCTGCAAAACAAGTTTCTGGTAGGACAGATGAAGTCATTGCTCTGAAACAACACAACATCAGCGAGGTGTTTCAAAGCATTGTTCCATGTGTTTTCAGACTTACTGCCAGGAAATGATTAACCTGTAGGCCTACATTTCCTGCTCACAGATAATCAATAACTAGTTTAAGCAAGCCTTTGTAGCATTATTCAGCAGTAAAAACCTATACAAATAAAACTGATCCGTCTTGTACATCTGTATCAAAATACAAAGTTATGGCTCTTAGAGGACCTATATTCTGTCAGTCAGTAGGATTTCCAAACAATCTTGGAACACAGCCATGGAAGTAACTAAGTAAATGTACTCAAGTACTGGTTCAATTTTGAGGTACTTTACTTGAGTATTTCGATGTAATGCTACTTTGTACTTCTACCCCACTATAAATCAGAGTTAAATGTACTTGTTTAGTGTACTTTACTCCCCTACATGTATTAAATACCTTTAGTTACTATACAGATGTGGATGAATGATGTGAAATATAATCAAGTGTTAAATCAGACTTTAGTTCCACCTGGAGTAAATTCACAAGCTACCCTGCAGTATACTAAGTCATTCAAACTAGCTGCACCTTTACCAGCTTTGAGAACACTTTAATGATCAATCATTATAAAACATATCATATATATTATTCTGAAATGGACCAATCGGCACAAAGACTACTTTAACTTTTGGTACTTCAAGTATATTTTGATGATAATACTTTTCTACTTTTACTTGAGTAACATTTTGAATACAGGACTTTTACTGTAACAGAGTATTCCTACACTCCGAGTACTTCCACTTTAAGTTAAGTACAACATCTGAGTACTTTTACTTTAACTTAAGTAAAAGAATGAAGTACTTCTCCACCTCTGTTGGAAGATAACAAGGTAACTGGGAAACTCTCTGGTTGGGCTTGAAGAGAGGGGGAGCGCTATGTTGGAGAACTCTAAATGAATATGGAAGCAGGAACTGAAGATGGTGGACTCACGGTTCTGCATCGATACTCTCCACAGGGGCCACATAGTTCGCCGGGATGTATCCCTTTTTGGGCGCCGAGACCCCGTTGAGGGCTTTGGCAAACCACCAGTCCCCAGCGCTTTTGTCCAGAGCCTCCAACGTGTCCCCGGTGCGGAAGCTCAGGTCCTCCTCGGTGCGGGCATTGTAGTCATATAGGGCGATGTACAGGTCCCCGGCACCCCCGGCTGGGAGCGGTGGTAAGGTGCGTTTAGAATGAAAGTCTGCATCTGCTTCACTGTCAGCAGCGGGATTTACAAAAACCGTGACACCCTTTTCCTCACGCTTTGAATCCGCTTCAGATTGGTTCGGCTTTTTAAAACATTTAAAAAAACTATGCCAACACGAAGAAAAGCTGATCTTCGTCCCCATGGTTCATCCGTCAATCACAGCGAGTCATTCCTGTCAGCAATACGCGGAAAAAGTTCGGGGGAATCCCTCCTGCGCGATCATTATCCACTTTCCATAAAAAGATCAGTGAGTCATTTAAATATTCCCAGAGCTGGGAGCAGTGTTTGGCCTCAGCACGCACGCACGCACACGCGCGCGCACACACACACACGCACACAACACCGTGGCCGTTTCTCAAAGTCGAGGAGGCTTGCTTGGTAGCAAATGTATGCTGGGCATTTAAACCATGATTTAAACAGTGATTCGGCGCCACTCGATGACGTAGTATGCTTGAAATAGTGGCACTGGAGCAGCTTTACGTGACATTGAAAAGACTTCTCAATTCTCAATTTTCCCCTCCTCGACTCCTATCCTCGACTCCTATCCTCGACTCCTATCCTCGACTCCTATCATCGTGACTTAGTCCCGCCCACAGGAGATGCGAGCGGAGGTGAAATTAGAGTATTGAGAAGCCTTCAGAGAAACGGTCCGAGGGCAGAGTGTGAAGCTTCCTGCTGCAGGTCATGGTTCATCACTGCACCTGCTGAGAAATGCACGGGGAGCGGCTTACCTGATGACGTCACGTGCCCCCTCGCGGTCATGATGGAGGACACAGGAGAAGAAGAACAGTAGACTGCTTGGAAATGCGTCATCTTTTCCTGTTACCATTTATATATTTCATAGCTGTGAGATCACTTGGAAAACTATTAAAAACCCACAATTAAAATGCAAAATCATTGTGAAATAAAGTATGTGACCTCGGCTACCATGATTATTATTAAGGGGAGGACTAATGGCCACAACAATGCAATTTTCTCCCATAGAACTGCAGCTCACAGACCATTCTCTGTAAACCCTAGAGATGGTTGTGTGTGAAAATCCCAGTTGATCAGCAGTTTCTGAAATACTCAGACCAGCCGTCTGGCAGCAACAACCAAGCCACGCCATTCTGATGCTCCGTTTGAACTTCACCAGGTCGTCTTGACCATGTCTACATGCCTAAAAAACTGAGGCTGTGCGTAAATGCATTGAGTTGCTGTCATGTGATTGGCTGATTAGATATTTGCTTTAACGAGCAGTTAAACAGTTATACCTAATAAAGTGGCCAGTGAGTGTATTTTTTAAGAACAAACTTCTAATATTAATCTGTGAAACAACAATGTTATAATTCAGAATGTTTTTTCTTGAAAATAAATATTGGAATATACAGTGAAGGAAATAAGTATTTGATCCCTTGCAGATTTTGTAAGTGTGGCAGCGGGGTGTGGTTAGAGCGCCGGCTGCTGGAGTGATCAGAATCAGAATCAGAATCAGAATCAGAATCAGAATCAGAATCAGGTTTATTGCCAGGTAGGTTCGCACATACTAGGAATTTGACTTGATGTCATGGTGCATACATAAAATATAAAAAACAAGAAATCTAATATAAAACTAAAAATCTTTTACACCGTAATAAAATATAGTTAAATAGCAATACAAATTAAAATAAAGCAGTAATTTACATGGAAATAGAATGCTATGAATTCATTTTAGAATATAAACTAGAAAATGCATTTCCTGCAAAAATGCGTGCGAATGCTGTAAACTGTGAACATTTGAGGCTGAATTTAGCTGAAAATGCAGAAAAAAATGAATATTTTATTAGCTGAATGGTAGCTGCTTTTAGCTACAGAAACCAAGTAAGTGTGTTGCTGAACTTAGCGGAGAAATGCAGAAAAGTGAAATGATTTGAATCAAACTGTTACAGCTCAAATGCATTGCAATGAGTTCCATGTTAAAAAAAGACTTTAAAAAGCTGAATATTTGAAAAAGTATAACATATTTTGAAAAAGTTGAAAGTTTCCCATCATGTGCTGAAAAGACTGAATAGTTTGATATTTGAATGGTTTCTGCAGCTGAAAGTAGGCTGAAGGAGTTAAATAAAGATATTAAATGTAAGTAGTAGTGTGAAGGAATGTTTACAAACACCTGTAAGCCCAGAGATCAAAGGTTACCATGGTGACGCCGTTATCAAAACACCTTTTTACGTCTGTCTGTCTGTCTGTCTGTCTGTCTGTCTGTCTGTCTGTCTGTCTGTCTGTCTGTCTGTCTGTCTGTCTGTCTGTGTGTGTGTGTGTGTGTGTGTGTGTATCTGTGTGTGTGTATCTTCTGTCTGTCTGTCTGTCTGTGTATCTGTGTGTGTGTATCTGTCTGTCTGTCTGTTCTGTCTGTCTGTCTGTCTGTCTGTCTGTCTGTCTGTCTGTCTGTATCTGTGTCTCTGTCTGTCTGTCTGTCTGTCTGTGTGTGCTGTGTGTGTGTGTGTGTGTGTGTGTGTGTATCTGTGTGTGTGTATCTGTGTCTGTCTGTCTGTCTGTCTGTCTGTCTGTGTGTGCGTGTTGTGTGTGTGTGTGTGTGTGTGTATCTGTGTGTGTGTATCTGTCTGTCTGTCTGTCTGTCTGTCTGTCTGTCTGTCTGTGTCTGTCTGTCTGTCTGTCTGTCTGTCTGTCTGTATCTGTGTCTGTCTGTCTGTCTGTCTGTCTGTCTGTCTGTCTGTCTGTGTGTGTGTGTGTGTCTGTCTGTCTGTCTGTCTGTCTGTCTGTATCTGTGTCTGTCTGTCTGTCTGTCTGTATCTGTGTCTGTCTGTCTGTCTGTCTGTCTGTGGGCGTGTCTGCTCTGATTAGATGATGTCACTCAGGTTTGTGGCCCCAATCTGCCCAGCAACACCATGGTTACCAACTGCAGCACTGAGTGCCATTAAGAATGCATTGAGGATTATATCTGACAATTTTGCCACCTGTTCAAAAACTATGGCTCCTACAGTATCAAAAAATTAACAGACCGTGAGCATCAGGGAACCCCAATGAACTGATATATGTTGTTTTTTGGGTTTTGTGTGGTAAATGTGAAGATGAGAGCAGTTTGTCTAAAGTGTACTTCTCTCTGTTCTGAAGAAAGATCCGGAAACATTTAACATGGGAATCAATTGGGAGCTAGGTGGACTTTTTGTCTCTTCATGCCCTCAAGAGGCATTTTGTTTAATATTTTTTCTAAATGTTGTTTATTTTCCAGCCTAGGAGAGGTTTTCCTACGTTTTTCATGAAAAATGATGTCTGAGGAGTGAGTGAGGGTTTGGGAATTATGGCAGGTTTAAAACATTTTTTGGGGAGAATTTCAAGCACTCCTCCTCTCTGTTTTGAGATCAAAGCACTCTAGACTTAACGAGCTGCTCAATACACACTGATGTTAAAATCTGAAGAAAGCCTCTCTACCAAGCTCCAAACTAAGTTAAATATATCAAAAAGTGTAAAAGATATAAAATTTGAATTAGAATTGAATAGCTGAAGGTCTTGTGATCATTTTAAAGTAGGAATGAAGTCTCTAGCTGAGAGTATGTGGAAGGAGAAGCATTTGGCGTAAGGTGTAGTTAAAGAGGATTTGAAGGCTCCTCCCATTGACTTCCATGTTAAAAAAAGAGTTTAAAAAGCTGAATATTTCAAAAAGTATAAAATATTTTGAAAAAGTTGAAGGTTTCCCATCGATTCCTGAAAAGGCTGAATAGTTTAATGTTTGAATGGTTTCTGTAGCTGAAAGTAGGCTGAAGTTATGGAGAGCCAAAGTATTGGCTGAAATAATTAGAAGATGAAGGGGAAGAATAAAGATTTGAAGAACTTTAGTGCGAATGCTGTGGCACAGCATTCGCACTAAATATGAATATGTACAGTAAGGAGTATGAACATTGTGTGCATTAATGTAATGCATATAGTCTATATTGTGGCAGAGGTAAAGTGTCAGTGGGGGGGCCAGGCCTTGTTTAAGAGGCCGGTAGCGGAGGGGAAGAAACTGTTCAGGTGGCGAGAGGTATTGGTCCTGATGGAGCGCAGCCTCCTGCCAGAGGGGAGGGGGGTGAACAGTTTGTGTCCAGGGTGGGAGGGGTCGGCCACTATCTTCCCTGCCCGCCTCAGGGTCCTGGAAGCATGCAGGTCGTGGAGGGATGGCAGATTGCAGCCGATCACCTTCTCTGCAGAGCGGATGACACGCTGCAGCCTGCCCTTATCCTTGGCTGTGGCTGCAGCGTACCAGATGGTGATGGAGGAGGTGAGGATGGACTCCATATGGAGGTGTAGAAGTTCACCATCATCGTCTTTGGCAGGTTGAATGTTTCAGCTGCCTCAGGAAGAACATCCTCTGCTGTGCTTTTTTGATGAGGGAGCCGATGTTCTGCTCCCATTTGAGGTCCTGGGCGATGATGGTGCCCAGGAAGCGGAAAGACTTCACAGCAGTTACTGGGGAGTCACACAGAGCGATGGGGGTGGGTGGGGCTGCGTTCTTCCTGAAGTCCACGACCATCTCCACTGTTTTTAGGGCGTTGAGCTCCAGGTGGTTTTCCCCACACCAGGTCACCAGATGGTCCATCTCCCACCTGTAGGCAGACTCGTCCCCACCAGAGATGAGTCCGATGAGGGTGTTGTCGTCTGAACTTCAGGAGCTTGACAGACTGGTGACTGGAGGTGCAGCTGTTGGTATGCAGGGAGAAGAGCAGAGGTGAAAGAACGCAGCCTTGAGGGGAACCGGTGCTAATGGTCCGGGGGTCAGAGACGTGTTTCCCCAGCCTCACGTGCTGCTTCCTGTCAGACAGGAAGTCTGTGATCCACCTGCAGGTGGAGTCGGGCACGTGCAGCTGGGAGAGCTTGTCCTGCAGCAGAGCCGGGATGATGGTGTTGAAGGTGGAGCTGAAGTCCACAAACAGGATCCTGGCGTAGGTTCCTGCTGTGTCCAGGTGCTGGAGGAGGAAGTGAAGGGCCATGTTGACAGCGTCGTCCACATACCTGTTGGCTCTGTAGGCGAACTGCAGGGGGTCCAGGAGTGGGTCTGTGATGGATTTCAGGTGATGGGAGTGGCTCGGCCGGAGACCAGCAGCTGATCAGAATCAGGTAATTAGGCTCAGTATAAAGCATGCTGGTAACCTGATTCTGGTCTCTTGCAGTAGGCTGGGTCCTGGAAGGACTTTTCTGGCCGCAGAACGGGGGCGAGCAGGACAACACCGCACCACGTCTGCGTTCTCTGTTGTCATATTATTATTGGGAAAATAAAAAACCCTGAACTCTTCCCCTGACTCCTTCCCCTTCTGTCCCTTTTAACCTGGAAGTGAGATGAGGTGCTCACAGTGGCACCTGAACAGGGACATGACAGAAGGGGAAAGCCCGCTGGGACAGGCACTCTAGCGTCTCGCTCTCATGCAGGAGAGCACCACCGCCTTGCAGCACCAGCGCGAGGACCTTGCTCTCCGGCGTGAGCTGCTCCAGTATCCGTCCAACCCGGGAGGTCGAGTCAGTGACCAGCCCGGCCCGGCCGCCGCCGATTGCCCTCCAGAAGATGACAGCCGAGGACGATCCTGAGGCATATCTGGAAATGTTCGAGGGCACAGCGGCGGCGTGATGGTGGCCGGAGTGGGCAGTGCGGCTGCTGCCCCTGCTATCCGGGGTTGTGCAGTAAGCCGCACACAGCCTGCCAGCGTCCTCTCGGCATGCCTACCATCAGCTGAGGAGGGCCATACTGGACGGCTGGGCAGTACACCAGAGGGACATCGCCGCCGGTTCAGAGCCCTCCCCTTCGAGGACGCTGGCCAGCCCTTCTCCTACGCGCAGCAGCTCCTCGATGCGGCGAGGCGCTGGCTTCAGCTGGGGATGCGCTCCGCTTAGGACGTCGTGGAGCAGGTGGCGCTAGAGCAGTTTGTCGCCGGCCTGCCATTGTCACCGGCGGATTGGGTCTAGTGCCACCGCCCCGCCAGCTTGGAGGCAGCCGTCGTCCTCGCGGAGGATCACCTCTCGCTTCCCCGGCGGAGTATGAAGGAGTCCCGACCACCAGCCATTCCAGCGGGCCGACCTACCCCAGCCCCGAGGAGGAGTTTCCCCGCAGCAGCTGCTACTCCTCCACCGTCTCACACCCCCATACCCACACCTCGTCATGCACACACACACACACACACACACACACACACACACACACACACACCACACACACACACACACCACACACACACACACACACACACACACACACACCACACAATATCACAAATGTTACATTTGTCTCAGTGGACTTCACAGTTTGTACAGAATATCAGTATGAAAATACGACACCCTCTGTCCTTAGACCCTCACATCGTACAAGGAAAAACTTCCAGAGAAAAACCCACAGTTTAAAGGGGAAAATGGGAGAAACCTCAGGGAGAGCAACAGAGGAGGGATCCCTCTCCCAGGACGGACAGACGTGCAATAGATGCCGTGTGTAAATCGAAGAGATAATACATTTTACAGCGTAGGTAGACCAAATGTTTGGAAATGCATGTGTCTATAATAAGAAGATGAATCCACGAGGATGTCAACAATCCTGTGGGAGCCATCAGGGAAGTAGTATGATGAGAGTCAGGCAGGACCACAGAGACAGGTTCAGCCACGACTCGAAGTCCAGGACTCAAATCCAGAACTGAGGATAGAGGATCCAGGACACAGGACCACAGCAACAGGATCAGCCTTGACTCAGGATCCCGGCGTAGATATAGACACAAAAAATAAATTTGGGGGAAGCTGAGTTAATCGGAACATCAGAGTACACAGGTACAGACAGACAGAAGGAAGAAGTAAGGTGTCCCCCGACAGTCCAAGCCTATAGCAGCTAAACTAACATGTCTACGTACATGCACTCCCTTAGGCTTTGAACTCTTCCTTGTTGTAGATGAGACTAAGCTCTGTCTTCAGCTTGCTTCCGTTAGGCATTGGGTAGGCCTTCAAGGTGTTTCTCAGTGCACAGACCTACAGAGAGAAGAAGAAAAAAGTTATATGTAAAGATGATAAAATGCCCATTTCACCTAAAGTTACCAACAGTCAACAGTTACATTCATTGTTCAAATTACCCATTTGCTTTCGGGGAGCCCTATTTTTTTTTTGAAAGGTGCACTCCGGTGGATTTTTCTGCGAGCGGCAGGGAGATCAATATACTTTTTGCCTCTTTGCAAATCTCACATCCACATTTTTTATTTAGTATGAAAAGCCATGGATACCTTTCATTCCACTCACTCCATCTTTTCTGTGTCCAGTTAAAAGGCAGGTCATGGGCATCGTCAGGTTCGCTAGTGCAGGTGGCGCCGGCGGCTGTGGCCGTTTGAAGCCTCTTCAGGCTCCGCATCGGCAGGCCTCTCCCTCGGTGTGGAGCTGTCAAACTCGACCCTAACACCGCTTACAGCCAGCCAACTAAAAGTTGTTCCGTTCACGTTGTCATTTTTAGACTCCTTCGCTTCTTTGCTTGTGAATCCAAAAGCTGCGAGGCTTGGCTGTTTTCGTTTCGCCAGAGTTAAAAAAATATCAATATGAAAATTTCAAATACCGCGCCGGCATCGCCACCGTAACCATAGCAACGTAAGTAGCGTAAAGAATCCACCGCCGCCACGTACAGATGGCAACACCCAGAAATATTAACAAATATAAAACAAATATTCAGAAACTGTAATGAACAATGACTATTATTTATTTCAAGATCTTTTATTTACAGAAACTCAACATTTCTAATCTGTGTGACACAAATATGCACAGTTTTTTTGGGCTCCCCCTATTTATCTCAAAATCGGCCTTCAGAGGAGCTCCCCCCCTCTTTAGGGGAGCCAAGCTCCCCCTGGCTCCCCCCCATTTCGAACACTGGTTACATTTCTAGCCCTAGAGACGCAGAAGTGTCTGCTCAGAAGGTAAAAATAACTGTAACAACCCTGTTATATCTCTCACAGGCTACGCCCTCTACTGGACTCTATGGGTACTCCCCTTGATCCTATCATGCAAGCATTCATCCACTGAGACTTCTATAAACGTAGCCAGCCCCGGGGTGGGCCTACCTGAATGCGCGTGCATCTCACCGCATAAAAGGAGGCCTAGCCTCCTGACTGTCATCCCTTTCTCTTCAGCAAGCAAGAGAGACAACACTGAGTGAAGAGAGACGGCTAAAACATAAAATGGAGTCACCTCTGCTGGAGCAACGGCTCTGTCCTTCGTGCTCAGGCGTCATTGCAGGCGCTGACCTCCACCGCAAGTGCATCGAGTTCCTGGGGTCCGACCAAGCGGCAACCACCTGGGCCCGCTTGCGACCTGCAGCGCCTGCCGCTAATCCCTCGGCTCAGCCGCCACCAGTGGCTGGTGCAGTACGGGGACTGCTACGTCTCGCCGGTGGAAGACCCTGAGCTCGACGTGGTGGAGATGGAGGACCACGAGGAGGTGCCCTTCGCCATGCCAGCGGACCGGGCGGGCCCGCTCGTCGGGGAGAGGGACGACGACGGTGACACCTCGTTGTCTGATGTTTCCGGCAACCGCCAGGAAGGCCAGCAGCACAGGTCTGCGCGACAGGACTTCCCGGCGGTGATGACTATGGCGGCGGAGCGTGTAGGCGCCGGACCGTAGAAGCCCCCCCTGCCAGACATCTGGCGGTTCGTGGAGGCGACAGCCACTGAGGACGAAGGCCCCGGTGGCGACATGGGCTGGAATCCTCAGGGTGCAGGGCCACTCGGACACGGAGTGTCCCGGTGTGCCCCCCCTGGATGAAAGCCTGGCGGCCCATCTGCTTCCGCAGGCAGCTGGGTGGGCAGAGGGGAGAAGGCCCCTGCCCCCGCTGCCGCGTGACCGGGAAATGCTTGAGCATCTGGATAAGATGTTCAGGCTCGGAGCGCAGATGGCGGCGGCGGCCAGTAATCTTGGTGTGTTGGGGGTGTCGCTGATTACCCCTCAGCAGGACATCCCCGCCCCCCGCCTGAGGACGGGAGTGATTACTCGGACCGCTGCGTGGGCCAGATCAATAATCTGGTCCACGGTATGGCTACCGCAGCCGGCCGTGTGTAATGTCCCTGGCCACCGTGGCGTCGCGTCACGTGTGGCTAGGTCTGACCGCACTGGCCAAGAAAGACCGAGAGGATCTCCTTGGGGCTCCGGCTCCGGCTCCGGCTCCGGCTCCGGCTCCGGCTCCGCTCCGGCTCCGCTCCGCCTCAGCGAAGGGAGGCTGGGTGGGGTGCACCGTCATCCAGGAGCTGACTGGCGGCGGGAGGAAGCGTCCCGGCGGAGAGAGGTGCTTTCTCCGGCCAGGATGCGAGGGCGAATCCTGCCTCCTCCATATTCAACCCCACTCTGCTGACACAATCTTCTTTTGTGCAAAACAAAAGAGATTGCTTGTATCCCAGTCTGAGTGTCTGTTCTTTCCACACACCCACACTGCCACATAATGTTGACCGTACAGATTCCCACTCGCTGCCCAGGTTGTAACTCCAGTAAAGGAGGCAGCTAGTGCGCATGCGCGGGTGAGAGTGATAAACTGCGCTATGCGGGTAAAGGGGCATTATGGCCGGCGTAGCAGGGTTAGGAAACACATAACGCCGAGTGTAAAAACTCTGCTTGATGCATTTCACTGTTTGGGTGAATACATCATGGCGGAGCGAGCGCTCCCACGAGAGCGCGCCGCGGTGCATTCAAGGACCTCAGTAGAGAGTCGGCCCTTTCTTGTCGACACCCCATGGGGAGAGCTTCCCTTCGCGGGGAGTTCTGCGGCGGGACGGGTCACCAGAGAGTACCACAGCTTTATCGCTGGGGCCCATAGCTGATTGCACATCCCCTAACGCAGTGTTATGGGGAATAGAAGCGCAGCTGTGTGTTGACGGAGTGGATGGACAGGACACTGAGACTGGGTTATTCACTCCAGTTTTGCATAATCCCTCCTCCGTTTACAGGCATAAGAGAGGCAAAGCTATCGTCCCGAGGGGAGATAGGTTTTCTTTCGGCAGAGGTTCAGGCCCTGGAGCAAAAACAGGCAGTGTCTGCTGTGCGCACTCAAGACAGAGAGGTGGGGCACTATTCCCTGTACTTCCTGGTTCCCAAGAAGACAGGCGAATTCAGGCCCATTCTGGATCTTCGCGGCCTGAATCTCCACATTGCACGCAGAAAATTCCAGATGTTAACTATAAAACAGTTACTGGCGCTGGTGCAGCCAGGCGATTGGTTCACAACCATCGACCTGAAAGACGCTTACTTTCATGTCGAGATTGCTCCGGAACACAGAAAGTATTTGCGTTTTGCCTTCCAGGGTGTAGCCTACGAGTACAACAGACTGCCGTTCGGCTACTCCCTGTCCCCACGCACATTCAGCAAATGTGTGGCCACAGCGCTCCAACCGCTGCACACCCGTGGCATGAGAGTTTTCTTTAATTTGTATTGTACAGTTCCCTGTATTGGACAACATTGTCCAATACAGGGAACTGTACAATGCAAATTAAAGTCCATTAATTGGACATGAAGCAGGCTGCAATACCTCACTTTCTTACCCACACTAAAGCACTCCCCCCTCGGACTAAACCCCTCCATGAATTGTAATAATAACGTTGCGCCCCTGGTGATCCAAAGTATTAGGGTTACCAGCGACACGAACTTCTGAGGAGGTCCCAGGCCGAGCTGTGAGTGCTCACAGGCAGACTGTCTCCACCTCTTCAGCACCTGGGAGGTCTCCTTTCCTCCAGGTGCTGCAGCCTGTTCTCTCAGTACTCTCTGTCCCTATTTGCAACACTTTCCCCGACATTTGAACCACTGTTTCTGCCTTAGAAAGTGAGGTGCTCTGCACACTTTTTCCCTAAAATGATTTATAATCATTATTTTTTCATTTAAATGCATTTATTTATCATTAATATGGTTCCCTGAAACAATGCACATACTCTGGAGCTCACTTGGGTCCTGCATATGCTTTAATCAGGCGTTTTAACACTTTTATCCATGAAAAGGATTTTTAATCACTATCATGGGGCTATATAAATCCACCTCCGGGTCATTCGGAGCACAATTGTACCTTTTACTATTTAAATGTATTTGTATTATATATTTTTGGGCTATGAAAGTGACATTTCTGGGTGATTTTGTCAGTTTATGGAGCTTAGCACACAAATTCTGGAGGTTCCAGGCCGAATATGGGTGCTCATAGGCGGCCTGCATGGCGCACTCACCCGTAAATGCTATTGACCAATGAATGCTACCATAAAGTTAGAATGGTTAAACACTTTTACCAGAAACTGATATTCAGTATTCAATATTCATATAATGTAGGTACAGACAGGCAATATAAGACAGTTATTAAAGCAATCCCTCAAGCAATGATTGTTTAAATCAAAGTCATGCTTTCTTTATTCTGTGTGGTTATTCCACAAGAGCAGTCTTTACTTATAAATGGATGTAGTTTTTAAATAATAACTGTATGACAAATTATTAAGAACTTCCCTCACTGCAATTTGCTTTCCTTCACAACTGAAAAGAAAACATTTTCCAAAAATATTCAAACAATTCTATAATAAAGATGAGAACCAGTTACCTCTCCTTTCCAGTTCTACCAAAAGTTAAAGAAGTACATTTTAAAATCATGAATGAAATCTACCCTTCTTAAAAAAATTACACAATAGATTCAATTTAGATTTAAATATATGCTCCTTTTGTAATTCGGATATTGAAAAATTAGAACATCTTTTATTTTCTTGCAATGTAATTCAAACATGCTGGGATGGTTTCCAGTATTGGTTGAATTATAATGACCAAAACATTTCGGACATAACATTTGATAATATAAAATTCAGCCTTCTATTTGAAAACAAAAAAACTGAATTTAGAATTAATAATTTGATTATTTTAGTAGAATATTTTAGAATGTCCCGAGTTTTTTTTGCCTTTCTAAATGAAATGAAATGATACAAAACATTTATTTAATTTTACAAAAGAAAAAAAGACTTTAATTCCTGAATGACCAAGTTTTTTGTTTTTTTTGCCTGTTCATAATGCCCTCAGTTTTTGAAGTAAAGTGATGAACCTTGATCATTATGTGCCTTGTTATAATGTATTGATACAGTTCTTCAATACAGTTAAGCAAAATGAAAAATATATGTCCTTCAAGATTGCGCACTGACATTAATTTCCAGATCACGACAGAAGAGTTGAGGAGGCGAAAACATTTGAGAGATGAGAAATGGCTCATGCGTCTCTCCATGCATTCCTGGTGGGAGGGACTAAGACGCAAGGAAAGGACGCAGTGAGGGACGCAGGGATGCAAGTTATTCGACTTGGCATGCAGCTACAGTGTGTGGGTTGTTTAACTCTCTAACGGAGAGTTCAAGTCCTACCTCCCATCTATATGTCCCGCCTCTGCTCTCTTTTCCAACAGTAGAGCAGAGGACCAAAACCTAACCTTCATGTTGGGTTTTCTCCGGGTTCTCCGGTTCCATCCCCCATTAACACTTAATTTCATAAAACAATTGTTGAACATTTAATTTGATTGCTTATGTCCATAATTTGCTGTCATATCTGTAAATATCCAACAAATGCTGGAGTTTTGCTAAATCACTTTCACTCAGGTCAAAGTTTTTAATATGCGAAGAAATTGGAAGGAAGTCACTAACAATTATAAGCAAATAACAATGATGGTTTACAAGTTATTGAGTCAATAGAAAAGATCATAAATGCTTAAATGTAATGAGTCACTCATCACACATGGTGGTGTTGTTGGTTTGGACTGGACCTATCTCTGCTGCAGGTGTGTGGTATAGATTTAAATGTACCAAATGTAACTTCTTTGGGGTCACTTGGTTTGTCCTGACGGTTCAAAAGGTACATTTGAATAGACAGAGAAAGAACAAAAGACACATCAAAGGGTTATAAGTTACATCACTAACCTTCACACAGCAATGTTATGACCACATGACCTTTATTTATTTATTTTTCAAGATATTATTTTTTTGTTTTATGCAGACATATCAACTTTAATACAGTAAATGTGATACAAAACAAATGTCTGTAAGGAAAGAAAGATGCCCACCCCTTATCCCCCACCCTCATTCCATTGGGTCATGGTCACAGTATGTAGAGAAGCATATAAAGTAAAAATAAAGACATTTTAAAAAAGAAATGAAAAAGAAATGAATTCAAATTGAGCAAAATAAACACATACAAATAAATAAGTAAATCATTATGATAATGTAGAAGAAAAATTATGAGTCTCTCTCCCCCCCATTTGGCTCCACTAATGCCACGTCAGCGTCAGGAGTGAGGTCATTGATAAACGTTAGTAAAGGGCTTGAAGTCTTGTGGAAGGTTCCAGTGATCCTTTTATTGAGAATCTTAGCTTTTCAAGTTAAATGCATTGTAAAGGTTCCTGTATCCACCCGTCATGAGTTCGCGGGGAGGCATGTTTCCATTTAAGAAGTATGGAAATCTGGAAATCAGATTTCAGTATTCTGAGGCTCTGAGCCCCATTTCTTTTCCTCGCGGACGGCAAAAAACTCTGACATTATACTATTTAAAATAAAAGGGTTAGGTTATGGAAGAGCGTAGGGTCTCCAGGGTCTCTGGAGGGGGGCGTGTATGTATGTGTTGTGTGTGTGTGTGTGTGTGTGTGTGTGTGTGTGTGTGGTGTGTGTGTGTGCGTGTGTGTGTGTGTGTGTGTGTGTGTGTGTGTGTGTGTGTGTGTGTGTGTGTGTGGGTGGGTGGGGTGGGTGGGTGGGTGTGTGCAGGTGTGTATACGTGTGTGTGTGCGTGCGTGCGTGTGCAAGTGTGTGTGCGTGTATGGAGCACGTCACAATGGAATCAGTAAAAGACCTTAAATGAGAAGGGGATCTAAAGTGGTTAATTAAAAGTGATTCTAGTTCTGTTAGTTATAACCATGCATAAAATACAATTAAAAGTGAAAGTGCAAGTATTAAAACACAAGTGCAATAATAAAATAAGTGCAATTAAAACAATCTCCCCAATAATTAAAATTAATTAATTAATTAATTATTAATACTTTTAAAAGTAAAAGAGTGTTATAATTAAACTAATAATAATAATGATAATAATAATAATAATAAGAGTGATAATAAGTAAAAGAGGGAAGTGGGCACACCGGGTTAGTAAAATCGTAAAAAATGAACTAGATGTCACTGGTAAATAAAAACCACTAAGATCAAGGTCGGGTAGGTTTAAAAGATTCCACAGGACAGGTGTTTAATTTGCTCTGTTTATTTAAAAAGGTGGCAGGTCGTTGAAGAGTTTCTCTGCGGGTGGTTTTTCTGGCCTCCATGTAATAAAATAAATTAATATAAATATGAATAAATAAAAGGATCACTCATGTGGCTTTGATTACAATCATAAGGTAAAAACATGCACATATATACATAAAAGGGATAAAACATGTAATAAGTGATAAAAACATATAAGAAATCAATATAAACAGCATTAAGATGAATAAGATAGTGCTAAAAACATGCGTTAAAAATGGAGAACACCAGTAAAAAAAGTCCAGATGAGGAAGATCACTCCAATTAATTGGTTTGGAATGAATATAAAAATCTCTATGAATAATTAATAAATATAAGTGCTTTGATAAACGACGTGGAGGGTGGATTCAAACAGGCTGACGCACCCGCAGAGAAGGAGATTCAAATCACCGATCTGCAGGGGAGAGACCCTGGGGGGAGAGGAGATCATACAGGTTGTTAAGGTTATTCATTTAATCCGCCCGGGTCAATGGTGCGCAGGCGATGGATCCACCTCCGCTCCGCCGCTCGCCTCTGACCCGTGCTCCAGCCGCTGCTGCTCTCCAGACCCATAGACTGCACATTCTGGAGGCCATGGAGTTTAAAATGGTTGTATAAAACGCTCGTGCCGTCCCCGTCTCTGATTCTGTATCGGTGTTGTTTTATTCTGAGGCTGATCTCATTGCGCATTTCCCCCACATAGTGTCTGTGGCAGGCCTTGCACCTAATTGCATAAATAGCATAGCGTTAGGTGTCAAGACCTGCCGAATATTACTCCCCTCTCGAGAGAAGGGATTAAAAACGTGGGGGAGGCGAATGAAATCAACCTCAGAAACTCGAGGCGCCTCCCTAGTTTTGGTGCTTTTGTTTAGGTTTGTGTGGACCAGAAGGTCCTCGAGATTCTTATTCCTCCGGTACGCGGAGATCAGCCGGCACGGCCGCAGTGCGTCACAGTCCCCCCTAGCCCCCTCAAAATTGGCCTTCAGTTTGCCCAAGAGGTTGCTTAGGCTCCCTGAATAGGTTGTGATGAGGGGGACGAGGGTAGGGCCGGACGGCTGGGCGGAGATGTCTTTGTACCTGTCTATGAAGGTGCGGCTGACCTCCTCCTTAATGCTTCTAAGGAAGCGCCTCGAATAGCCCCTAGGTCTCAGCGCACTAAAGAGGATTCTGGTAGCCTCCTCCACATCCTCCGAGAGGGTGCATATCCTGTGGAAACGGATCAGCTGGGATTTAATCAGACCTCTGTACGTTTGCCCAGGGTGATAGCTGGTTTTATGGAGGAGTGCGTGGCGATCTGTATCCTTGAAGAAGACCCTGGTGGTGAGTGTCTTGCTAAGGTCGCTGGAGCTGTGGAAGAAGACCCAAGTGTCGAGGAACTCTACGGTATGTGTATTTAACTGATGTTTGAGTTTTATTTTAGGGTGATGTGTGTTGAGGATGTCTATGAATGTGAGGAAGTCCTGTTCAGTATGGTGACAGAGGCCGAAGATGTCATCCAGGTACCGGAAGTACAGGAGGGGTTTGAGGGGGAGTTTAGTGAAGACCGTTTCCTCCCAATGGGCCAGGTAAATGTCTGCGTAGGCTGGAGCAAATTTCCGGCCCATCGCACAACCACACAGCTGGAGGTAGTGGTTATTGTTAAAAATGAAGTCATTTCGGGTGAGGGTGAGGTGGAGCAACTGAATGATTTGACTGTCGGGTCTGGATGGGTCTGGGTTTTTATTGAAGGATGGCGGCGAGGCCAAGTGGGGTTTCAATATTTGTGTACAGTGAGTCAATATCTATGGAAGAAATGAGGGTATGGCTGGGTACTGTGAGGTTTTTTATGTATCTCGAAGGTAACTGGGATGGAGTTTGGAAAGGGGATTAATAAAATGATCTATATATTCTGTTATGTTGTAGGATTCTGAACCACAGTTGCTGATGATGGGGCGGCCGACCGGAACCACAGAGGGGACCGGAACCACAGAGGGGCCGGAACCACAGAGGGGACCGTCCACGTCTCCACAGGCTTGTGGATCTTGGGGAGCAGGTAGAAAGGCGGGGCCTGGGCTCCTCCGGACCATCCAGATATTGTTTTTTGTTTATGATTTTGTTTGTGTAAAGTGTTGCTGTAATGTCCCTAACTAGTGTTTGTGTTTCTAATTGAAGTGGGTGTCAGTAATCTGTAGTATGTGTTGTCATTTAACTGCCTATGTGCTTCCAATATATAATTGTCCCTATCCTGTATGACTATTTGACCCCCCTTATCTGCAGGTTTGATGACTATGTGTTGGCTGTTACCTAATGTTTTAATAATTTGTTGTTGTTCCTGGCTAATGCTGTGTGTACTATGTGGAAGGGGGCGCCAATGTGAGTGCTAGTAGATTTTTATTGATTAGTTGTGTTATTTCAGGTGTTGATGTTGCCGTGTGTGGTTCCCAGGTGGACGGTCCGGTGAACAGCAGGCTCCCGTCCCTGGCTCCCCAGGAAGTGGTCCATGATCTTAATCCGCCTGTGGAAGGCGTGGAGGTCCGCCCTGATCTCCGGTCGGGTGGGGAGTCTGGGTGTTGGAATGAATGATAAACCTTTTTCCAGTAGTTCCAGCTGTGCGGCTGTGGGGGAGAAAACGGCAGAGAGGTTGGTTATATTTGAGCGGTGGGGAGTTGTAATGCAATTATGATCCCGTTCAGGAGTTTAAATGCTGCTTCCAGTACTTGAGTAACATCTCGGCCGTCTGCATGGTACAGTGTATGTTGTCATGTGAGGTGACCTGGAAGAGTAGTGGGTTTATTTCTGGTATGAAGTTGTATTTGGAGCTCTGGTGTTGTTGAGTGTGGTGAGTGCAGTCTGTTGGTGGATGTTCAGACTGTTGGAAAAGTTTATGATGGGGATGTAAATGGTGGCGTTTGGAAAGCAGAGTACTCTGTTTCCACATGGCTTGCAACTGTTTAAGGGAAGATGAGGGTGCAGTATCTGAGAGTCCATTATTGAGTCCTACTGATATTATGACTTGTGAGGTGTTGTGACATGGGGGAAGTTTATTGAAAATCGAGGTTATGTGATTGAATTTAGCACCCGGAAAACTATCTATCTGAAGGTGGGGGTCTGTAAAGGGGGGATGCGGGAGAGATTAGAGTCCCCGATAATGAAGGTCCTCTTCAGCGACTTCAACGACCATACCTGCAGTTTTTTTAAAGTTCTGGGATGTGTGTGAGGTTCCGGGCGTGTGGGGGAGCCAGGTGCCGCTGCAGAGACCCCTGTGGAGGGAGGTGGATGCCTCAGATGTTAGGCTTGTAGTCAAACTGACTTTCAGTGGGCCTTTAATCATCACTGATGTTAAGTTTACATCCACCTCAGGGCTCAGTGTGGTTTCCAGGGGGCAAATAGCTCTGGCTCGCTCTGCTGGTTGTTGTGTGGATCTGGAGGTGAAAAAGAGGAGATAGTGTTACTGCAGGGGAGAGCAACATTGCTGTGTGACTGTATGGAGGGTGGAGAGGGAGGTGAAGAGATGGAAATGAGACGGGAGAGGAAGGTAGTTGTCTGTATTGTGGGGGTATCTGCTGTCTGTGGGGAGGGTGGCAAAGAGGGAGGGGAGGAAGGAAAGACGGAGGGGTAGACCAAGGACCCAGTCCATCGTCTCCAGACGGTCGAGTACGGTCTGGGGGAGCAGATGGCTCAACCTGCACTCGGCTTCTGAGAGTGCGCTGAGGCAGGGACTGAGGAAGCGCCCCGGCCCCCCGCCACAACCCTCCCCCCCGACGTACAGAGGCCTGAGGAAGTAGGAGGAGAGGTAGGGAAGGAAGAGAGGTGAGGAGTCAGTTTAGAAGAGGGGTTAGTGGGAGGTTTGTGTTTGGGCCAGGTGGGGAGTAAAGTGGTGGGGGGAGGAGAAGAAAGAGGGAGGTGAGGGTCAGAGAGAGATGAGACAGGAGGGAGAGTGAGGTTAGGTTTAGCCCCATTTTTTTTCCTCGCGGACGGCAAAAAAATTCCGACATTATACTATTTAAAATAAAAGGGTTAGGGTTAGGCTTAGGTAAGATATTGAGTAAGAAAATGTTTTTATGAACCACACAGCTTCCAAGACCCGACTGGACAAAAAGATGTGGTGCAGGCACGAAACAACCAATAGAAATACATTGCTTTTAAAATCGTTCTGTGTGACACGAAAAAAAATGCGAAAGTCGTGTTGGTGAACACGAATCAATAGATTAAATAAATTTTGTGACTATAACACGAAAGGCCATGAGACTGGGTTGGCATTTTAGACATCCCTCATATCCCTCTGTTTTAGCCCTGTTAGAGAACTGCAGGTTCGGTGTCCTTAGCTTGAAAAAAAAAAGAAAGGTGGAGCAAATGCCTGCTCAGAATGATATGGCAGATTCAGCTTAATGCTTCCGTGATTAAAGCCATCATGTTCCAAACCACATCAAGAATTTTTCTGAAACGGTTTGGAGCTCAAATGCTTTTTCTCTTGCGGGTTTACCACAAGGTGAGTTTCTTTTTTTATTTCCTGCTTTTTAAACACATGTGCTCTCTCCAATACTGCGTTAGCTCTGAGTGTTAGCATGCTTGCTAATGTAAATAAAGACCATATTACGTCCAAAACAGTCGGGCATTGTTGTGGGTTATTGTGGGAAGCTGAGACCAAATCACAGAGTGTAAGGAACCAGAGGAGGAGGAAGTCTCAGTATGAACCCAGGGTGGGCAGGAGTCAGGAGTCCTGCAGCCGGCCCAGTAGAGGAGTCTATTCATATTACAGGCCCAGTAGAGGAGTCTATTCATATTACAGGCCCAGTAGAGGAGTTTATTCATATTACAGGCCCAGTAGAGGAGTTTATTCATATTACAGGCCCAGTAGAGGAGTTTATTCATATTACAGGCCTAGTAGAGGAGTCTATTCATATTACAGGCCCAGTAGAGGAGTTTATTCATATTACAGGCCCAGTAGAGGAGTTTATTCATATTACAGGCCCAGTAGAGGAGTTTATTCATATTACAGGCCCAGTAGAGGAGTTTATTCATATTACAGGCCCAGTAGAGGAGTTTATTCATATTACAGGCCCAGTAGAGGAGTTTATTCATATTACAGGCCCAGTAGAGGAGTCTATTCATATTACAGGCCCAGTAGAGGAGTCTATTCATATTACAGGCCCAGTAGAGGAGTCTATTCATATTACAGGCCCAGTAGAGGAGTTTATTCATATTACAGGCCCAGTAGAGGAGTCTATTCATATTACAGGCCCAGTAGAGGAGTTTATTCATATTACAGGCCCAGTAGAGGAGTCTATTCATATTACAGGCCCAGTAGAGGAGTTTATTCATATTACAGGCCCAGTAGAGGAGTCTATTCATATTACAGGCCCAGTAGAGGAGTTTATTCATATTACAGGCCCAGTAGAGGAGTCTATTCATATTACAGGCCAGTAGAGGAGTTTATTCATATTACAGGCCCAGTAGAGGAGTTTATTCATATTACAGGCCCAGTAGAGGAGTTTATTCATATTACAGGCCCAGTAGAGGAGTTTTCATATTACAGGCCCAGTAGAGGAGTCTATTCATATTACAGGCCCAGTAGAGGAGTTTATTCATATTACAGGCCCAGTAGAGGAGTCTATTCATATTACAGGCCCAGTAGAGGAGTTTATTCATATTACAGGCCCAGTAGAGGAGTTTATTCATATTACAGGCCCAGTAGAGGAGTCTATTCATATTACAGGCCCAGTAGAGGAGTTTATTCATATTACAGGCCCAGTAGAGGAGTCTATTCATATTATAGGCCCAGTAGAGGAGTTTATTCATATTACAGGCCCAGTAGAGGAGTTTATTCATATTACAGGCCCAGTAGAGGAGTTTATTCATATTACAGGCCCAGTAGAGGAGTTTATTCATATTACAGGCCCAGTAGAGGAGTTTATTCATATTACAGGCCCAGTAGAGGAGTTTATTCATATTACAGGCCCAGTAGAGGAGTCTATTCATATTACAGGCCCAGTAGAGGAGTTTATTCATATTACAGGCCCAGTAGAGGAGTCTATTCATATTACAGGCCCAGTAGAGGAGTTTATTCATATTACAGGCCCAGTAGAGGAGTCTATTCATATTACAGGCCCAGTAGAGGAGTTTATTCATATTACAGGCCCAGTAGAGGAGTCTATTCATATTACAGGCCCAGTAGAGGAGTTTATTCATATTACAGGCCCAGTAGAGGAGTTTATTCATATTACAGGCCCAGTAGAGGAGTTTATTCATATTACAGGCCCAGTAGAGGAGTCTATTGATATTACAGGCCCAGTAGTAGTGGCGGAGGTTTGGGAGCGCTAGACCGCCTCCTGGCTAGGGAAGCTGAGGTATGGATTTCAACCCACCATTATGCTTTGCTGTATTTTAGACTGTCACATGTCTAAATGTATTTATTTTCTGTAATATTGAAGAATCATCACATTCTGATTGTAAGGGTTATAGCGAACACCCATGTTGACAAGTACCAGCCTGTAAACAAAAAACCTTTTATAAAAAGATGTAACAGGAGATGGATATCTGTAAACTATTCAAGCTTGGCCGATTTCTGCAGTTTTGGAGTGGTTTTGGGGTTATTGAGGCTGCTGAGTCCATTTCTGACATTTCCATTATCAAAATGCCAGTTTAACCAGAGCATCCCAATATGTGTACTCTCTGTGAGCTGATTCTGATATATTTTGGTTCGATTTGGAAGATTTAGGGGAATCTGGATCATTTGGATTGGAAACATTGTCTTTTTATTCAAAAAGGAATAGTCCAGAGTAGAGATAATACTTTTTATTTGTGCTCTCTCCACTGGTAATCAAAAATCAGCCCACAGAGAGTACAAATACGGCCACTCTCTGGTTAAAACTAATAATAATAATAATAATAAATGATATTATATAGCGCTTTTCTGGAAATCAAAGACGCTTTACATTATGAGGGAGGGTAGACAAACAAGGTCCGTGTACGTTTTGTCAGTTTGATTTTTCCTTTAAACCAAAGCCAAAAAACGAAAATACCAGCCTTTATTCGTTTTCCCGTTTGTGTTGTCTGAATCAAAAGACGGATAACGAGAAAACCTAATAAAAAAAAACCTGTACGTTTTGTTAGTTTGATTTTTCGTTTGAACCAAAAAAACGAAAAATACCAGCCTTTTTTCCTGTTAAATCAAAAACGAAAAAAACGGGAAACCAAAGCCGTTTTCCCGTTTTTGTTGTCTGAATCAAAAGACGGATAACAAGAAGACCTAATTAAAAAAACGGTCCGGTTTTGGTTTTTGACAACAACTTCCTTCAATGTTCCGTTTTGTATTGAAGAATGATGAAAAGCAGTCCGGTGGACCGGAAGTTAAAGAACATATTTCAAAATAAAAGACACGAGGATATAATGGCTATGCTGTAAAAGTTCAATCCTGGAACCCAGAAGTCTGACGAGGATAAGTTTATTTCTGCATTCACATGCAGATATGCGTTTATGGAGAATACAAGTATGCAAGCTCTTTGCATAACTTTATTTCGCTGACTTCCGGTTTGTTAACAACGTCATGTTTGTTGCATACCTGCAAGATTTACCTGTGACAAATGTCAGCGATGTAAACAGCAATGTCGACCTACTTTCACCTGCACCCAGCAGCAAGCGGGAGAAATGTTTCAAGTTGTACTTATGAAGTTACGTCTACAATTAGGAGGGTGAGTAATTAAGCTTTTATTTCTGTAACGTTAAACTTACTGTTTTTCTTCAACAAGTTTGACTACATTGAAAGACAGGAGGGGCAGTATGTGCATTCTTAATGAACATACTTTGTATTTTGTATGTGTCAGGGTGTTATGCTACAGGTCCATGAAGACTGGCCCACAGTGAGTTCAGGATGAAGTGTTGTTATGTCTTAGTTACCGTCTGGTTAAACATGTTCCTGGGGATTCGGCTCATTTTAGACAGGTTAGACACAGCCAATAGTAAAACATACACTTTAATATAACTAGCACAAGGTAGCTACTCCCCAGAAATGGACTGACTGGTCTGTGTGTGCTGCACAGAGGTCACAGTTGTGTTTTGTTGCTGTTCTGTTGTTAAAGAGTCTTTTCTTCGTTGTAAAAGTAAATCAATTCATATCAGTATAAGAAGTTGTAAGTATAGAAAACATTTAGGAAAAAAGATATGACTTCTTATTTACTCCTTAAAATAGCTATTAAACCAAAATGTTACCCTAAAAGAAATAATACAAAGCAAACTGAATACGTATTTATTTTGTTTTCTTCTTACAGGTGGGGCTGAAAGACTCAACCCCCCACTTTCATCACTTACAGCGCCCATCGTGCAGGGCAAATGAAAAGTGTAACCGGAGTGAAAAGGGTGTTATCTTTACTTAATGATGAATGTTGTTACATCTAGGCTGAAAATTAGGATGAGCGCAAACAGTCAAAAATGTTTTTTTCCCTCCCAGAGCTGCCAGCGCAGCGCCCCCCCCAGATCTGGCGCCCTAGGCGACCGCCTATGTCGCCTATGCCAAAAACCGGCCCTGACTTAACCTAACAACTTATTTAATTTGTTATCACAATTACTAATGTCATGTTTTTTTGTATTCTTGAAGAGAATGTCTTTTTTTCTGGCATTCTTCCAGGATTAACAAAAATAAGAATAACATTGAGAAAAATCTTTGAAGTAAATGGCTGTTGTTAAACACTTCCCACATTTACTTCAATCGTTCAGTAGAAAAGATAAAAGTATCCAAGGAATACACAATAGAATATATAAAGAATAATGAAAAAGCTCTACAAAAGACCAATACACTACAAAAACAGAAACGTATTGACATAGGTTATATACATCAAAAAGGCTTCAAATGTATTCAGTATTGTATGAACATGTTTTAATTGGGGTGTGGACGTCACATCCTCTAGGGGGGTCCGGGGGTATGGCCCCCCGGGAAGAAATGTTTGAAAATGTAAAGTAAAATGCTTCAATCTGGTGGACTTTGAGCAGACATTACTAGAGACTAGATCTAGTGGGTACAACTCTAAACACCCATATGAAGAAGATCGGTTTACATTTCAATAATCAAATAAGTATGTGAACATAACCAATAACCTACCATAGCCAACAACAAATAAATGGAACTTATTTTATTTGTGTTGTTCATTCATATCTTATTTTACCTAGTTAACATTTATGCATATTTTTGTATCTCTCAAGTTTAAAACGATTTTTGGTTTACTATCCTATAGTATACATTGAAATGATTTCAAACCTGTTTATCCCAATAATTATAAAGGAGTGCCTTGGAAATATTTGTTTACATAAATTGCATTTATCTCGCTCGCTCCCACGCCCACTTTGGCTGTGAGCTGCGGACGCCTGATAAGCCAAAACCCCCCACTTTCATCACTTACAGCGCCCATCGTGCAGGGCAAATGAAAAGTGTAACCGGAGTGAAAAGGGTGTTACATTTACTTAATCATGAATGTTGTTACATCAAGGCCGAAAATTAGGATGAGCGCAAACAGTCAAAAATGTTTTTTTCCCTCCCAGAGCTACCAGCGCAGCGCCCCCCCAGATCTGGCGCCCTAGGCGACGCCTATGTCGCCTATGCCAAAAACCGGCCCTGTACACCATGCTAAATGTATGTCTGCATAAAGCTGAGTTATGATCGGTCATAATAACACAGAATTTGGTGATGATTAAAGAGTTTACAGTGAGATTTACCCATACTTTTGGCCATACTCACGCAGCCCTACAAATGACTTGAGATTTCCACACAAATGTTCTTTAGCAAGTGTGCAGAGCAGTGTTGATTTAAAAAAGCAATTTGAAGGTTGGATATTTGTAAACCTTTTTTTGTGTATATATATTAATAATTTAAGATGTAAATGAATTCCACTTTATTTGTAGTACTTTCTATTTTTATTGTGACATTTGGTGGCATCAATGTGTGCATTTCATACAGATAATGGAGCAGTTGCTTTAGGGCCACAGTGTGTATCCCTTAAGGTCAAATAATGTGATCCTCGACCTCCGCCCCCCTCTCGCACCTCCACACAGAGCCCCCCCACATATCAAATCCCAATTTAACCCCTGGTTGTCACACACCGACAAGCTGGACACTGGATTTGCCGACACAGTACAAACCGGAAGTCAGCTAAATAAAGTAATGCAAAGAACTTGCATAGGCCTACTTGTATTCTCTATAAACGCATATCTGCATGTGAATGCAGAAATAAACTTATCCTCGTCAGACTTCTGGGTTCCGGGATTGAACTTTTACAGCATAGCCATTATATCCTCGTGTCTTTTATTTTGAAATATGTTCTTTAACTTCGGGTCCACCGGACGGCTTTTCTTCATTCTTCAATACAAAACGGAACATTGAAGGAAGTTGTTGTCAAAAAACAAAACCGGACCGTTTTTTTAATTAGGTCTTCTTGTTATCCGTTTTTTTATTCAGACAACAAAAACCGTTTTTTCGTTTTTGATTTAAAACTAAAAAAGGCTGGTATTTTTGTTTTTTTGGTTCAAACGAAAAATCAAACTAACAAAACGTACAGACTTTTTTTTATTAGGTTTTCTCGTTATCCGTCTTTTGATTCAGACAACACAAACGGGAAAACGGCAATGGTTTCCCGTTTTTCGTTTTAAATAAAAAACGAAAAAAGGCTGGTATTTTCGTTTTTTGGCTTTTAGTTTAAACGAAAAATCAAACTGACAAAACGTACACGGACCGCACACGGACCGTACACGGACCGCACACGGACCGTACACGGACCGCACACGGACCGTACACGGACCGTACACGGACCGCACACGGACCGGACCGCACACGGACCGTACACGGACCGCACACGGACCGCACACGGACCGCACACGGACCGCACACGGACCGTACACGGACCGGACCGCACACGGACCGCACTGGGACCGCACACGGACCGCACACGGACCGTACACGGACCGCACACGGACCGCACACGGACCGTACACGGACCGGACCGCACACGGACCGCACACGGACCGTACACGGACCGGACCGCACACGGACCGTACACGGACCGCACACGGACCGCACACGGACCGTACACGGACCGCACACGGACCGCACACGGACCGCACACGGACCGTACACGGACCGGACCGCACACGGACCGTACACGGACCGCACACGGACCGCACACGGACCGTACACGGACCGGACGCACATGGACCGTACACGGACCGCACACGGACCGGACCGCACACGGACCGTACACGGACCGCACACGGACCGTACACGGACCGCACACGGACCGCACACGGACCGCACACGGACCGTACACGGACCGGACCGTACACGGACCGCACACGGACCGTACACGGACCGCACACGGACCGCACACGGACCGTACACGGACCGCACACGGACCGCACACGGACCGTACACGGACCAAACAAGGACCAAGCAAAACAAACAAAAACCACAAAACAAAGAAATAAAATAAAATAAAAATAAAACAAAAAACTGCCATTTATGATCCGGAGAATCTCAGAAATGGATTCAATATCCTCAATAACCCCGAAAACCACTCCACAATAGGCCATACTAATACTTGTTTAAATGCCATTCATTTTTATTAACAACATAGGCTATAATGCCATTCATTTTAATTAACGCATCTTATGCTTATTGTGCAAATTGCCCAACATATGCAAGTTAGCATCCGGCAGTTTCTATGTGCTGGGGACCTGCACTTTACATTTCTTACATCAAACTTTGGGGTACTCAACATTTCCGGGTTCACTATTCTGCCAACTAGACTGATGTCCTATATCACATCTGAACTTACGACCCCTTTTAGCCTCCACTTTCACTGCTGGGTCAGATATCCAGACACATCTCTGTGATAGATCTAAACGGTGGGTCACGTATTGTAACCCTAGTTCTATAAGCACAGGCGGAGCCCTTTACTGGACTCTATGGGTACTACTCTCATCAATGATACGCGAGCGTTCACACACTGAAGTTGTATAAACGTAGCCGGCCAGTCAGGGCGAGCCTACCTGAATGCGCGCGCAGGCTCACAGTCAGGGACGTGCACAGACATTTGGAGGGGCTATTGCTCTAAACTGGAAAAAAGAGCCTCCCCCCGAAAAAAAACATAAGACCTTTTGAAAATTGTAACTTGTTTTTAATGTAAAAGAAACCAAACGATTATTACATCAACTAAATTGAACAGTAATTCACATCTCATAACAAAATAAGCTAAGGGGACTTGCGTTCGGTGACTTGATTTTAAAAATGAAAACCAGGGACATTTTTTGTTTTGCGGTCCATATCTCATTAAAATATCTAATGTTAGTAACTATTAAAGACAAAATGGGGACAATTCTGTTGTAATGTAGTTTGACCATTGTAACTGCTGTGCAGTCCAGACATACTGATAAAATAGGGCCTCTAACTAATTACCTTAAATAAACTCACTAATTAATGAAACCAGTTCAATACGCATTATTCTTATTCTTATCATTCTTTATGAGCGCAGTAACGGTAAGGTATCTAATTACTTATTTATTTAGTATTCCATAACTTAATAACAGAGATGGTCAAACTAAAGTGGTAGAGACATGGCAGAAATCCTACAATGAAGCGGGACAGTGAACTGTTCACCCGTGAGAGGGCGATCAAGAAAAGAGAGCGAGTGGCCCCGTTGAGGGAGTTTACAGATGAAAAGACACAGAAAGACAGAAGCACAATAACAACAAGTTAGCTATATTTAGGTGTTTTTTTGTAAATAACCGACGGTATCAAGAGGAAGTAAAGTCCCCTGGTTGGTCCCTTATACCCTAACTGCCATGAGACAACTCAAAATCAAGTTTCCAAAATCCGACACTGAGGTGGTCTTAAGGCACCGGCAGATGACAGCGCTGACAAAGTGTGTTTCCCGCAGCGAGATGCTACAATACTAATTTTGGGCTTATCATGTTGATTCGGCCACAACAGATAAAAGAAAAACAAACTCTCGCTCTCTCCAGAGGGGCAGGTCAGCCAAAAAGGCCAAAAGGGCCGTTGCCCGGGCAACATTAGCCCGTACCTGTGCACGTCCCTGCTCACAGTATATAAGGCGGCTACGCCTCCTGACTGTCATCCTACACCCTCTTCAGCGAGCGGCATAGGAAAGACAGGGTCCCTAGGTAGAGGGCTCCGCCTGTGCTTATAGAACTAGGGTTACAATACGTAACCCACCGTTCTATCTCACACAGGCTCCGCCCTCTACTGGACTCTATGGGTACAGTGGGTGGAGCCCCGATGGATAAACGCCCTGTCGTCCTACAACATCGACCCACACACTGCCCCTGACCGGCCTTTGGTTAACAGCCACCGCAACCCAACCTCCTATCATCCGGTTGTGACCGTGGAGAAGTCGGGGCCGCAGCTTACTTGGCTGGGTAAAGCCTAATTGGTCTGAATAAGCCCATAGCTCCACCCTGCAGGTGCCAGCGCAAGTGACTATACACTGCGCACTACGTTTCCCAGGTCCCTAAGGAGCATGGGGAGAACGTAAGTGTACCGTTTCCCCCACACTCACACACGCTTACCTCGTGTAGAGTGTGCATGGACCCTAGTGGGGCTTACTGCGCACCATGTTTCCCGGGTCCATAAGGAGCATGGGAAAACATAAGTGCATTATGTCCAGGGGGGTCAGATACAGCTTACTGACCCACAGCCTCCCTCCCTTTACCAGTCCTGTGTTGCCTCAGCAAGCACAGATGATGAAAAGGAGCCAGACATGTCCAAAAGATAAAACCTTATGAAGGGGCCTGGCGTAGACCAAGACGCTGCCGTTTCTTGGACAGAGCTTTACCGGCCACACCTTCCCCAAAGCACACAAACAGCTGTTCAGTGCGCCTAATGGAAGCCGTGCGCCCTACATAACATGCCAGCGCACAAACTGGGCAGAGGAGATGCAATTTGGCCTCCCTGTCCCCAGTATTGGGTGGAACACTGTACAGCCCTCGACCTGAACGAACTCCTTAGGTTCTTGGGAACAAAGGAGGGGTTCAGTCTGAGTGTCGCCCCGCTACGGTCACCCCAAATCAAAAGGCAACTCGGGTGCACCGACAGAGCGGTCAGCTTGCATACTCTCTTGGCCGAAGTCAAGGCAAGCAGCAAAGCTGTTTTCAATGATAGCGCCTTCAGGGAGGAGAGCTCCAGAGGCTCAAATGGTTCTGTGACCAAAGCCTCGAGCACCAATGGCAGTTCCCATTGCGGGGTGGAGACATGCACCACTGGGCGCTGTCTCCTGATCCCGTGCAAAAAACGCTTCATAAGCGGTTGGCTTAAGACTGGTCTGCCGCCAAATCCTGCATGACAGAACGAGATGGCTGCTGCATACACCTTGACTGTGGCATGAGCAAGCCCCTTGTCCACCAGTAGCTATAGCTAGGATAGAATAGAGCCCAATGTACCGGACAGAGGCTCTAGACTCCTTTCCTCACACCAACGTTCAGTCCGCAAACTGCCTGAAGCAGGGACGTCTGTCTGTCCTCTGACAAAGTGGCACGTAGCCTGCCCTCCTTCTCGACGGGGCGTACACCTCGCTCTCGATGGACGCGTACACCTCGCTCTCGATGGGGGCGTACCCCTCGCTCTCCATGGGGGCTGCATTGAGCAAAATCCCCAGATACCCCACCTGCTGGTGAGGTATGGGACTGCTCTTCTTCCAATTGACCGCCACCCTCCAACTTGGTTAGGTGTAAGATCAATTGGGCTGTGTGGAACATCTGCCCATTCCCTGGACCTGGCCATGACTATGAGGTCGTTGAGATAAAATAAAACCCTCATGCCATGGTCGCGAAGCGGCTGAAGCGCTGTGGTCACACATTTGCTGAACGTGCGTGGGGACAGGGAGTAGCCAAACGGTAGTCTGTTGTACTCGTAGGCTATCCCCTGAAAGGCAAAACGCAAATGCTTCCTGTGTTTTGGCTTTCTAGCAATTTCGACATGAAAGTAAGCATCCCTCAGGTCGATGGATTGTGAACCAATCGCCCGGCTGTACCAGTTCCAGTAACTGTAGGAATCTCAACCACTTCGTCCTGTAACAGGCTGTGGTGGATCCCGCCCTTGCTGCCTGGACAGTCTGTATAACTTTGTCAGACAGTCCACCCCTTCTCAGCCTGTCCCTCTCAGGAGCCAAGCCTGGAGAGGTTGGCCCAGAGTGGGTAACGCCCCTAATGCACCCGCTTTCTGAGACAGCGCTCCCGGAACTGAGGAACTGTCCAGGGCTGGCCCACCATCATCTGTGTCACTTCTGTGTACCACAGCACCGAGCGGCGACCTGGGGCTACCAGAATGACCGACAACTTTTTCTCGTCTCACCCCCTCAAGGAGTGGGGCATGAGACGCAGCGGTGGAAAGGCGTAGAGCATGTAAATAGGATAGAATAGAGCCCAATGTACCGGACAGAGGCTCTAGACTCCCTTCCTCGCACCAACTTTGGAATCCCAACCACTTCGTCCTGTGGTGGATCCCACTCTTGCTGCCTGGATAGTCTGTATAACATTGTCAGACAGTCCACCCCTTCTCGGCCTGTCCCTCTCAGGAGCCAAGCCTGGAGAGGTTGGCCCAGAGTGGGTAACGCCCCTATTGCACATGCAGTGGAAAGGCGTAGAGCAGCTATCTTGGCCATGGCTCGTGTCCACCCCCAAGGGTGGATTGTCCTGCTGAGCCAGGGAGAACCACCATTCGGCAGGGGCTCGCCTCTTGACATGAGGCCGGCCCCCTGTTCTCCAGTCCCAGAATGTGGGGGGCCTTTAGAGATAAAAAACATTCTCTGAGGCCCACAACCACAGGTTCTCCGCTGCGCTCAACAAGGCGGCGGAGCTGACTCCGTCCTGCCTGTTGATGTAAGCCACTGTGGTGCGGTTGTCGCTCCTCATCAGCACATGTTTTCCCTGTAGTAAGGGTTTGAAGTGCTGTAGGACCAGTACTACTGCCTGTAGCTCGAGAAGGTTGATGTGCCGGGTCTCTGTCAGAGGCCAGCCACCACCTATAGCTGTCTCTAGGCAGGTCCCTCCCCTTCAGCAAATGCTTTGGGGCCCCCAGTATCGGGGGTTGCCCTCCACTGATGGTCACCAGACGTCGTTTGTGCCTCTTTGGATCTAAACGAAGGCTGGCAAACCACCTCTGTAGGCGACACACGTGGTGAGCAGCCGCCATGAGACCCAAGGTCTGCATCATCTGTCACCGTCGCCCCCTGTCACAGTCTGAAAACTGCCTGAAGCAGGGACGTCTGTCTGTTCTCTGACAGAGTGGCACGTAGCCTGCCCTCTTTCTCGATGGGGGTGTACACTGAACGTGCGTGGGGACAGGGAGTAGCCAAACGGTAGTCTGTTGTACTCATAGGCTATCCCCTGGAAGGCAAAACGCAAATACTTTCTGTGCTTTGGAGCAATTTTGACATGAAAGTAAGCGTCCTTCAGGTCGATGGTTGTGAACCAATCGCCCGGCTGCACCAGTTCCAATAAATTGTTTTATGGTTAACATATGGAACTTTTTGCAGGCAATGTGCTGATTCAGGCTGCGAATATCCAGAATGGGTCTGAATTCTCCTCTCTTCTTGGAAACCAGGAAGTACATGGAGTAAAGCCCCTTTTCTCTGTCCTGAGAGTGCACGACAAACACAGCCTGTTTTTTGCAACAGGGCCTGAATCTCTATTGAAAGGAAACCTATCTCCTCCTGGGATGATAGATTTGCCTCTCTTATACCCCTGAATGGAGGAGGGACGCTGCAGAACTGGAGTGAGTAACCCAGTCTCAGTGTCCTGTCCATCCATTCTGCCAGTACACAGCTGAGCTTCCATTCCCCATAAAACTGTGTTAGGGGACATGCAAGCAGCTGTGGAGCAGCAGCTAAGAAGCTGTGGTACTCTCTGGTGGCCCTCTCCGCCGACAAACCCTCCATAAAAGGAAGATTGGCCCATGGGGGATTGACATAGAAACGGCCGGCCTCTGCTGAGGTCCTTGAACGTACCGCGGCAAACTCTCGCGGGGAGCGCGCTCCGTAAAATAATGCTGTGATCACACTGACGGTGAAATGCATTAATCGGAGCTATTATACCAGGCGAGGTGTGTTTTCTGACAACCACACGCCGGTTAAGTGTCCCTGAACCCGCACAGTGCTTCGACAGCACTTTCTGCGGTTTATTACACTCACGTGCGCGCGCCCACCTGCTGCTTCCTTTGCTGGAGTTACAGCGGGGCGGCGAGTGTGGGACAGTATCTCACAATGGGTGCCCAGTTAACATCGCATGAAACGGCCTTCCGAATTCAACGAGACATTATGGGGAAATGTGGGATTGTGGAGAGAAATTAATCCCATTCTGTCAGCACACAGCTGAGCTTCCATTCCCCATAACACTGTGTTAGGGGACATGCAAGCAGCTGTGGAGCCGCAGCTAAGAAGCTGTGGTACTCTGTGGCGGCCCTCTCCAGGGCCAAACCATCCATAGAAGGAAGATTTAGCCCATGGGGAACTAACATGAAAAGGGCCGAGCCTCCGCGGAGGTACTTGAACGCACCGTGTGCGGCCAACCCTCGCGGGGGCGCGCGCGCTTCACTGTGTTCACATTAACGGCGAAGTGCATTTTAATTGAAGCCATTATACCAGGTGAGGTTTTTTTTCTGACAGCAACACACCGGCTATAGTTTCCCTGACCGCACAGTGCTTTGACGGCACTTCCTGCGGTTTATTACACATACGTGAGCGCGCCCATCCGCTGGCTCCTCTACTGGAGTTTACAGCGGGAGTGGCGAGTGTGCTCACAATAGCGCTGCTTTTGAAACGCTGCGTGACCGAGGCTATCGATCCAAAGAGCCCCTCCGTAGACACGGGGGCCCCCAGGAGATCATCACGGTCACTTTTTGGAGAATGCTGGGAGTCTCCATGCGGCCCCGCACCCTCAGAATACCTACCATTCCTGCCACCGGAGCTCTCGTTTTCAGTGGCTGTTGCCACGACGCCTCCACACACTGCCAGATATCTGGCAACGGGGGCGAGACGAAAGCCGGTTGCGCCGGGCGGGCCGGACCGTAAAACCCCTGGCGGAGGCGGCCGGCTTCGGCGGCAGTGGTGGGGGACGAAGTCATCTTCTTCCTCCTCAGCAAACGGAGCCATAACCCGCACGGCTGGGATGGCGAACGTTGGTGGCGTCGCCTCGGCCATATCCTGGTCTCCGACATCCACCACCTCGAGCTCGTCTTCGGCGTGGTCTGGTCCCAGGCACTCGAAACAGAGCTGGTGGGGTTCGGCGCCCGCTATTAAGCCGGGCATGAGGGACAGGCACGGGTTTCCTGCAGGGGCGACTCCATTTGCTTGCCTGGAGGTAAGATACTTTTTACTGGTTTTTTTCGAATGCTTTTCCTGGTCAGGTGTTGTCTCGCTCGCTGAAGAGAAAAGGATGACAGTCATATGTCCCTGTAATGGAGATTGCCCTTCTTATATGTTCACATATGGAAATAAAACACAAATAGAAATATAATGTCTTTGATAATTCACTATAACTAAGTTCTAAATGTGTCCTCTGTTAAGATTTTGAATTAAGACCAGAATTGAATAAATTAATACATTATTTCTGATAAAAGTATGTGAAATTATATCTCTAGCAATATTTTAAACTCTACTTGTATCTTATCAGTTAATTAGTTACAAAAATAAATGTAACTCTTCTCTGGTTCTGGCAGAAAAGTTCTTTCTGAAATGTGTTGGGACACTTGGATGTATCCCTTTTAGTATGATAATTAGCCTGTTATCATGTGCCAGACAGCATTGTGTGACTTGTTGAACTGGTTTACCTGCATGTGTGGGTGTAGGTTTTCCTTTTATTATGATAATAGGCAGGATTGTGTGACTTGTTGAACTGATTTACCTGCATGTATGGGTGTAGGTATTGCTTTTATTATGATAATAGGCTAAGCCAGGTAGTATTGTGTGACTCAAGTGTACAATGTAAATAGGATTCAGATACTTGTTGCATCGGGACACCTGGAAGGGGTGGTGCATGCATTCCTTTTAGTATGATAATAGGCTAAGCCAGACAGAATGAACACTTGTCCCACCCATCTATTCCTTCAGGTAATCTATTATCAGGGGTGCACATAACTTTTTTGCCCTGGTTCTCAAAGGAGCACCTGGAGATGTTGCTTGGTGCGCATCCTTAAAATGAAATAAACCGGACCTTTTGAGGGGTACTTGACTTTATGAACGGGGAGGTGCGCTAGTGAGCACACTCATGAACTGTTCGCCGGTTACTGTGCGGAGCGCATAAAGCAGACCCTTCACGCGATGGCGAGGGGTAGAGCGAGGGATCGCAGATGCCGTCGTGCCCGCGGACGGATTAAAAAAATTAAACCTAAGTGGCTCGCGAATTATACTTTGGCGACCTTTAATATACCTGGGCGGTCTGTCGGTCTGTGTGTCTGTGTGTCTCTGTCTGTCTCTGTGTGTGTGTCTCTCTCTGTGTGTGTGTCTCTCTGTGTGTGTGTGTGTGTGTGTGTGAGTGTGTGTCTCTCTCTCTCTCTCTCTCTCTCTCACTCTCTCTCTCTCTCTCTCTCTCTCGGTGCGCAAATGCATCATTTTTCAAATGATCCGGTGCTCCTTTTTTCGCGGGCGTGCACCTGCGCACCAGTTATGTGCAGCCCTGTCTATTACAATATAATAAGCATATGTATTATTCTTACATATTTATTAATTACTTTTTCCATTTCAGAATTCCACCAGCAAAGAGAGGTCCACGGTTCAGTGTGCAGGATGTGATTGCCGCCATCCAAAACGGAGAAAGTGAGTTTGAGATGGAATCAGAGGACAGTGACACTGATATGAGTGAAGACGAGGCAGATGAAGATGCCTGTGGCCACATGGACAAGGAAAACCAACAACCCAATGATCCCCCAGTCAGTGATTATGTGGACATCGAGCCCCAACAACATAAACCCACCAAGCCCCGTGACAGGTATCGCTGGATGAAAAAATATTTCATCAGTCCCAATACTGACTTTTCTGGTCCAGATACCACAGAGGATGTAATTTCCCTCCACACACCACTGGAGTACTTCCAGAAGTTTGTGTCAGAAGACATGATTCAGGCTTTGGTAACCAACACAAATGAGTACAGCTTTCAAAAGAATGGAACATCCATCAACACAGATACAAAGGAAATTGAGAAACTGATTGGCATGTACCTGAAGATTGGCCTAGTACAAATGGCTGGAGTCTGTATGTATTGGGAGACAGACACACGGTACCCCCTGTTTCTGATGTGATGGCACGCAACAGATTCCAATATCTGTTGACATCATTACATTTTTAAACAACTTGACAGTGTCAGAGATGGAAAAGAAAGACAAACTCTGGACACTCAGACCCTGGCTTGATACATTCAGAGAGAAATGCCTGCAGGTGGTACCAGAAGAACACAACTCTGTGGATGAGATTGCATGCGATAGTCCACCTTCTCTTCCCTTCCCTCTCACACACGGCAAGTGCAGCAGCAGTCCTCCTCTCTGTAATTAGCTCAGTCTTTAGTCCAAAAGTAAAAAAGTCGCGAAAGTTTCGTAAAATGATGTTTTACTAAATACTCTAGATCTCCACCCTCCATAACTGTGCTAATGTTGCTACTTGCTAACAGCGGTGATGACAGTACGAAGTTGATGCGATTGATTGGAGTGATTAGTCAGGGCCGTGCCAAGGGAAGCCACCCGCCCTCTGGCTTCCCTTGGCACGGCCCTGACTAATCACAGGTTGGCAGGGGCATGACGGTAGCCTCATCCAATGCCGATTCTAGAGTCTGTGGGAGCCCTAGGCAAACATTCACTGGGGGCCCCTCGAACCAGCTTTTCATCACCACGCACAGCCGACAGCATCCCTCCCCCCCCCCCCCGGAGCAGAGCAAGGCAACGAAATTTAAGATAAGAAGCAGCATTTTACGGCGCGCTATGCATGGTGCCGCCTTGAGGGGGTTTCCCGACATGTCGTTGCAGTAAATTAAAGGGTGTTTCATGTTGTCGTTGCTGTGGACCTTCTTAGGCTGAGGCCCCACGAGGACGCATACGGTAGTTTCCGTTACCGTTTTGTGTCATATAGAACGTTCGGCCACACTAGGACGACAGAATACGGCAGTAAACGACTACGGTAACGATAACGGGTTACGAGGTGGATAGAACGGCATACGCAACGCTCTGGGGGTCCAACGGCTCCGTGTGTACATCCTATACGATAATTTTGTGATAATGATGACGCAATAGCCCCGCCTCTCCCAGCAGGAGCTTCCAGCTAGATTTGATCGATATGGACATAAACGCGAGTGAAGTCTAATAGGACAGGAGAGGAGACACGCAGCTCTGCATGATAACCTGCAGCTCCGCCCGCTGTGATGGAGCGATGAGCGGAACAAAACACACACTTCAAGTTAGATCATCACCCTTAGCTATTTGAATGACCTCTCAAACTACCTAAACTAGTTATAAATATGTTTATTTTTACTGTGGGGTCACTCATTACTGGATCAGCCAGCTGCATGAGACCACGGATACTGACGGGCTGTCAGGAGAGGGGGAGGAAAAGAGATCTCCGTCCTCCGTGTATTATTCTTATATTATTATATAGAGTCGTTATTCGTTTGTTTTAAAGCTCAATAAATAACAAAGAAGACCTTTGACCGGCACTTTTCTAATTTTGATTAGAAAATTTGATTTAAACTTTAACGGACATGTTGACCGGCTAAACCCCACCGCTGCTGCTAAATCCAGCGCGGAGAATAAACAGAAGGGCAACCATGGCAACCATGCATGCGCGAGAAGTCTTCTTCGCTGCTTTTGGCGTATTTTGTGGCCGAACTACAGCGCCACTTACAGGCCTGGCATATGTACTACAGCGTCTTCAGCGCTTTCGAGCGGTCTCGTGCAGAAGTACAGCGCCACTTACAGGCCTGGCATATGTACTACAGCGTTTCGAGCTGTCTCGTGTGAATAGACACTTTCCGGTGTCTATTGCGTGTGGACGGAAGCCTTTTTTGCGATTGCGTTTGCGTTTTACCGTATGCGTCCTCGTGGGCAGCAGCCTTAATCTACCTTCTTTGGGGGCCCCCTTCTGGTCCGGGGCCCCAAGCAGTTGCCTGCCTTGCCTGTCCGCAAGCGGCGGCCCTGGCCTCATCTGATTGGTCAATCCATCCATTTTTTTCACCAAGGGATGCCAATTTCGGCTGGCGTCCTCCATGGATGTATAATAAGAACTGGATACAGCGTCGGAGGCGGTGTCTCGTTCTTTCCTATGAGAGCTGCTCATTGGACAAAATGGCCCAACTTTTGAGAGAGCGAAACGTCACAGATTAACCGTCATGCCTAGCTGTCAGAGCAGAATAACCCGTATGTGCTCTCACAGAGCATTCGCCCCTTAAGCCCCGCCCCCCGAGCTCCCACTCTCGGCTCAGTAGAATGAATGGAGACAGAAAATAAATATGCTTTTAGTGCATTTTACAACGTTAAGGACCTAATGATTCTAATAAGGGCTATAAAATTGTTCATACTGGGTAGTTTATTTAGTTTAAAAAAAATTATCCGCTGATTTACAGATGTCTCTTTCCCAATGTTAGTCAATGGGGAAAAGTCTTTCTGGGCCCAGTGACGTCACGGACTGATACGGAAATTGTAGTACCGCCGTTTGGACACAACGAATATTTTCATCGGAGTCCGGCGCACTTCCTGGGGGCTTGGCCTCCTCTTGCAACGGTGAGTGCAATATACTGTTTCACCATAACATCTAGAGGGGCCCTGTTTCCCTCTTTGTAAAATACTCAATGAGAATGGGGGAGAGCTGGCAGCAACACACATCACAGAATAATTATCGAAACAAAACTAAGTGTTTTTTTTTATTTATTAAAATGATAACTACAGTCCGAAAAAACAGGGGAAGCCTGGCTTGCCTTGGCCTCCAGGAGGAAACGACACTGGTTAATACGACTGTGAATCGTGTACCGATGATTAATAAATTCACACACCGGGTTGTATTTGGACGTTCTGCCTCTGCCTCCTTACTTTGGTCGGGCCGCTCACTTGTCAGCCTCACAACCCTCAAAAGAAAATCTCTGGCGCCGCCCATGTCAATCAGATAAGAGCACCACCGTTTGCTGTTCCTCCTAATAACAGTTCCTTTTTTTATGTCGAATAACTTAAATCATTAGTTTGTTTGATGTCGTTATTACATATAATGTCATTTTATCAACTTAAAAAAAATGTGTCAAATAACTTGGGTTTGTTTCCAGTTACGTTTGTTTTATAATCTCCCTGCACGTATCCCTCTCATGTCCATCTGCCTGCAGTGTCGGCGGGTCTATTTATAGCAGGGAGAGGGGAGGGGAGGGAGTTTCATCTCTGCAGTGGGGGAGCTGCCGAAGGGGACGACATTATGCTGTACATTATATTCGTTTTTATTACTGGTCGTTCACGTCATACAGCCACATTTCCTCTGTATCTTCAATACTCGGCTGCCACGGTGGAATGACGGCGTCCAATCAGCTGCAGGATTCCCCGGAGCCCGCCCCGCCGTCTATTTATAATAATGCAACAGCAGCTCTGAGCTCTGACAGCAGACTCCGCATCGGCTCCTGCAGCACAGCCCGGACCAGTGTGACTCTACCTGAGCTCAGCCCATACCTCCGCTTTAACTAATCATCAATAGAAGTTACCCGACGTAAAGACAATGACAGAAGGGGACAACATGCCAGGAGAAGACCGAGCGGAGCGGGGCGAGGAGCCCGCCGGGGCTCCAGCAGAGGAGAGGAAGGAGAACGGGGACAGCAAGGTGACCGTCCCGGAGCCGAGCACGGGGGCTCAGGAGGTGGAGTTCGTGCACCCAGAGGGTGGCTGGGGCTGGGTGGTGATGCTGGCCGCAATGTGGTGTAACGGCTCGGTGTTCGGGATCCAGAACGCCTTCGGAATCCTCTTCCTCTCGCTGCTCCGGGAGTTCGGCTCCGAGGACGACGCTGACCTCCGCTTCAAGACAGGTGAGTGACCCCCTCCCAGGGCCACCAACACAGGCGGTGTAACCTCCACGAGCAATGCTTTAACTTCAGCATGCCTCAGTGTATTCACACATATAGCCATTCAACAAGTCCTCTGGTAGGGGGCTTAAAGCGAAGACCAACGTCAAACCCTTTGTGGGGAGCGGGGGCGTTGAACCTCCTCACGCTAGAACACTTTCCAGACGATTGTGTACTAATAAATTATCTTGCATTGTTGTGCACTTTTTACAATAGCGTGTGTGCCACATAAGTAAGTGTGCTTAAATGTGCGAGTTAGCTAACGCCAGCTACAAGTCATACAACCTACTGTTTCCTGGTGAGAGAGGAAACAAAACTGATCAACTAAAGAGAGTGTGTGCGGGGATTCCCCCCCTGCTTCTGCTACACCATGAATGTACCGGTATGACCGGGCTGTATTATGCTCTGGGTGGTATTGCTGTCCTGTGGCCGGACCAGCAGTTTGCATCATGTGTTCAGAGAGCACATAGATTGTGAATGACCAGAGTGGGGCACAATGCTGCCGCTCTTATCTCCCCCTGCTCCTCAGGAAGGGTCCTCACAATGCTGCCGCTCTTATCTCCCCCTGCTCCTCAGGAAGGGTCCTCACAATGCTGCAGCTCTTATCTCCCCTGCTCCTCAGGAAGGGTCCTCTCCTGTTGACCAGACTGTTGGACGTCCTCCTGCCTCGCGCTGCGCTACAGAATGGGACAGGTTAACATCATCGATACCTCATTCTGTTTTAAGTCACATTTGTTGACCACATGAGTTCAGGGTGAAGGACAAGGTCACATGGAAAATCCCTATCTCTTCGTGCGTGCGTGCGTGTGGTGTGTGTGTGTGTGTGTTGTGTGTGTGTGTGTGTGTGTGTGTGTGTGCGTTTGTGTGTGTGTGTGTGTGTGTGATGACCAGGAGTAGAGCAAAGTTACATGGTTATTGGACTTGCCATGGACTTACAGCCTCTTTAGTCTCTTAAGATAATGTCCCTACAAGCCAACATCATGAGAACCTGGTTTGGCCACCACACAAGTGGCAGCAACACTCACATAAGTTGCTCATTCATCCTCTTGACTTGTGGTGGAAAGTAATATAGTCACATTTTTTACAGAAACATGTATATACCATTGTGCCATCTCCTTTCACTTGTTTTGTAAGATACCTTAACATTCCTGTGGGTTAGAAGTTACATTTCAAGACAAATTAAAGCTTGTTGCATAACATACATACATATTATTATATTATACCTGAGTTATGAATATATTCTGCTATGAGCAGAGATGGGGTCGTTACTCAAAAAAAGTAATATATTACATATTACTTTAAAAAAAAAAGTAATACATTACTTTACTTCGTTACTCTCTACATAAAGTAACGCGTTACTTTACTGGTTACTTTACTGGTTACTTTACTCGCAGGGCCGCCCCTCCCTTCTGGCCTGGACACAGTTTGCACCTCACCGTCACATTCCTGTCCTTTCTTCGGACGAACTCAAAATAATGGGCATACCTCCGCTCCACCCCTGGAAAGTTATCGCTGTTGACTCAGCCATGTTTATGCACTGCATGTGGACGCGACGCAAGTCGCGCAAATGTTACGTAAATATAAACCTGCGGCGGAAACCCCTCTTGTCTGTCAAAGGGAGAATCTAGTAATTCTGTATGTTAGTAGGCTAACTGTAGTGTGATTACTGATTTTATAAAAGTAACGAAGTAACGTGTGTCGGACAATGTTAGTAACTGTAGTGTGATTACTGAATTATAAAAGTAACGCGTTACACTACTCCGTTACCGACAAAAGTAATATTATTACAGTAACCCAACTCTGGCTATGAGGCACTCTTTGCCCCTCGTGTTGAACTTTGTTCACAGTCTACAACATCTACCTACTGTTTAACACATGCAACTATTTTATTATGGCTGCTCTTATAACTCTGGCTGACATGGATATACTATGTAATCTAACCCCACCTCTGCCGAAGTCCAGAGTTCATGGGCAGTCTGTGATGATGAATGATGTCTTCCCCTAAGTGAGACAACTGGGCCATGGGAATGTGAGGAGGGAAGGCATGGCAGATGGACTTGAGGCCGCTTGCAGCTTCCACTGAGGGTTATCAGGTTCTCAAGTGATAACTGTACTCTTTAAACAGACTGAATTTAATTTTGAAGGCCTTAATCTCTCCTTGCCTTTTAGGGGACAGATCATGTCAAACTAACTCTGTCTTGAGTGGTTTCATACCTGCTAACCCTCAAATTGTGACAAAATACCACCCACAGTTTTTGGTGAAAACCTGGGATTCGACATGCCGTTTAGATTTGGCAAATGTTTCTATGTCACATGTAGGCTTATTAGAATAACCCCTCCTCCCATTGGAAGAGCTCCACTTTGCAAAAAAAGCACAATATGACCCTTTTAAACATGATTATTTGAATCCTGTGAACCTAGAATCACAGTGATCATGAGCAAAATGAGGGGGAAAAACGAAATTGAAGTGAAAAAGCTTAATAGTCATCACTTCAGGTAGTATGCAGAGTGGTGGTTTTGCCATAAAAAGAACGCAGTGTGCCTTTTTTGCAGTTGGTTCAGATCAGCTGGTTATGTAATCATTTAGGGGCCTCCAAACCTTTGAACCTGGTTCGTTTGGAATTGATTTGATCTGGACAAACACGCTCTTGACTGCAGCTCTATTTAGGGTTTTGAGTCAGCTGGAATATGTCAGAACATGTTTAATCACTCGTGACAATTGCTCAAATATCAGGCCCAGTCAGGATGGAGTCCAGAACAGGTTGGTTTAATAGAAGAACGTTATTGTTCCTGCTTATTACCAGAGTCTTTCATCTGTCTCGACACTTTGCTGTCTCATCTGTGTTTGCAGCTTCTGGTTCTGGGTCCTGTCTCTATGACTTATGGAAGTTCTATAAAAGGTCATCATTTACGGTTGTTTGACGTGAATGCGTGGAATCCAATGTGAAAGTTGCATCACCTAAAGCTGTCATCTAGCAGCCGATATCTTTTAGCCCCCAGCTTCACTTCTCACGAATGGTATTCTTCCAGACTGAAGGCGAAGGATTTGTAATCAGTGGGGTGGTGGCGTTCAAGTTTCCCTCATTGTTCAACTCGCTGCATACCTTTGCAAGGCTTTGTTTATGTGAGACAAGCTAGCAGACAATAAAATAACATTCTCTTCTGAACAATGACATCCCTGCCTGGTTATGAAACTCTGCAATTGTTTGGACACCAAGCTGTTTCCATGGGTCTGTTTGTTCATTGTACCCTCTGAAATACACATATGATACATAACTAAGTGTACTATACTAAACGGTGGACTAAACGGATAAACTGTGGCTAATAGTGCGCCATATTTGCGCTTCAGATGAGGAGGTGAGGCCCCCTTATAACTGCATGAACCCGTATGGCACAATACAACTCAGACTGGCTTACCTGTACGTCAATCAAGTGGCAAATGCCATAGTAAGGATGGATGATAGGCTAACTTTAAAAAAAAAATGTTTTTAAAAAATGTTTTTTTTTTCTTCTTTTTTTTTGCCATGCGATCTACCAACACTACCCTTGCGATCGACCGGTCGATCGCGATCGATGTATTGGGCACCCCTGATTTACATGAATGGTTTTATAGTCTGCAGGCAGTAGTTTAAAAATGGTTTGGCCGATGTGGCCAGTTTTGGAGTGGTGTAAAGGGTTATCAAGGATGTTTAATCAATTACTGACATTTTCAGGAAAAAGCAGTTTTAACTATAAAGTGGCCATATTTGTACTCTCGGTTGGCTGATTTCGACTAGCGTGAATAATGTTGCGACCATTGGATATAATAAAAAATAATTGCCTAAACTGTGGAAATTTATTTTTCAAATAAATAAGCAATCTGACTAATAGTATAGGACCTGGCTCAGATATGTATGCGCTTCATTTAGGACACAATATCTCAACTGTTATAGACTAATATGACCTCTGCGAACAACGTGGGATGTGTGCCAAAATCGATTTCCGGGACGAAAATTATGAAAATTACGTTTCTTTACCGTTTTTTTCAAAAGTGAATGGGATTTTTTTTTTCCTTTAAAGATATCCTCATGAATTTCTACCAGTTTAATCTTCATACTAAGAGAAATATTTTTTGTATTACACTTTGTCTCAAATGTTGTTTTAAATATGCAAATTTGGCAATATATCATTAAATATGCAGAAATTCGCATATAAACTGTTGGAGCTATATATTTTCTGAGTTGCTCAAAATGTTCAGAATGGCCATATTCAGGGGGTCATAGAAGAGTGTAAAATTTCTAATTTGATATTTTATGAGAAAATGGCTAACAGCCATTGGTTAAAAACAGTCAACTTATTACCAGACAACTACAGGAATTGCCATATACATACATATACATACCTGGAACCCTCTGGAATTTTTGGTGTTCTAGTTGAGACAGAGTGCTATGGTACTGATGTCATCAAGACCGTGATCTCCGGTTCCCACTATTCTAGGGCCCACACTGCCCATTCAATCATACACGAGGTGCTCACATCTATGATGTTTGAAGCGTTCCTCTCCAAATTCCCTGAGAGACTAACAGAACTAGATGCACTGCAAGTCAACTGTCAGTCCAAAGAGCTTACGAGCGAAGAATGGAACACCACAAAGGAGCGTGCTGACAGCATTCAAGCAGCCTTTCAAGACTACCTTAAGGAAAGGGCATCACTCTCCCAGTCCTTTGATTACTGGAAAACATATGTTTCCGACCTGTTCCCAATAATCAGGGATCTGACCAATTCTCTTCGTTCTGGGGACTGGATTCTCTACCTCAGTGCAATTGAGAGGGCAACTTCACTGTTCTTCTTCTTTGGGAGAACAAACTACTGTCGATGGACACCATTATTCCTGCAGGACTGCTATCAACTGAAGGATAAGTTCCCACTCCTCTACGACTCCTACATGAACGGTGGATTTGTTGTGAACACCACCAAGAAAGGTAGTGGAGTGCCCTTTGACCAGGCACTAGAGCAGTGCTACAACCGGCCTGCTAAAGTGAGTGGGGGGATAATTGGGGTCACCAGGAAGAAGGAAGCAGTAGCTCTGTGGGGAATCATCAAGCATAAAAAAGACCAGTATGTTGAACTCCTGGAGATGAAGGGTGATGTTGGAGGAGAACTCTCACTTCATCACGCCTTCAACCCGAGTACTGCAACTAAAATAGTTATGATGGTGCAAGACATAGAGGAGTATCTACAGAAGGTTTGCAGTCCTCTACAGGACCAGGTAGCATTGAAAAACGTTCTCACTGGAGAAATTGTGACCAACGTAAATGTAGACAAGTTGTTGTGCTGTCTCACGGAGGGCAGCGCTGCTTGTGCTAAATTTATCGATGATCGACTCAGAAATAGGTCAATATCGATACACTCAACTATTAGCAGAATCAAGTTTAGATCGCCAAAGACCATCTTGAAGTTGACTTCCAAAGCAGACATCAAAGATGAGACAATCAAAGCTCTCAAGTTTATTGAGTATGGGTGTCACCGGGGGTTCACTCTTGAGGAGCTACTCCAGCATGAGATCACCAACTCTGCATTCTTCTTGGTTGACAAAGATGGTTACTTGAGGAAGAGTGCCAAATCACAACTTGGGGCTGAGCTGCTGAAGTTGTGCCCACTAATAGATAAAAAAGGGCCACAAACCTCCCCAAAAACCCATGCCGCCATTATCGACTTCATGGCCTTGGTGCGAAAGGTCCCCTTAAAGAAGCTTCATCCGCCCGTCAAGACATTCCATGACTTTGCTATTGCCTTGACATCTATGGTCACCAAAGCTGGGAACAACTGTGATGAGATCCACATCGTTTTCGACACTTACAGAGAAGACAGCATCAAAAATGGCGAGAGGGAGAGAAGAGGAAAATCAAAAGACATGGTTGTCCTTGATGTGATATTACCAAACCAAAATGTTCCAGTAGTATTGGAGAACTTTTGGTCGTCTTCCATCAGCAAAACTGCTTTCCAGGCATTCTATGTTCAGTGGCTCACCACCAATTACCAAGGCACCAAACCTCTATACCTTGGTATATCACCACAGGCATGGATTGTGTCAGCTTGGCGTACTTCTCCATTCCCTCGGCTCAACTGCACACACGAGGAAGCTGATGACAGGATGATGTTCCATGTGCAAGACATTCTAAGTCACCGGACAGGACCTACATCCCTGACGCTGTCATCAGGTGACACAGATGTCTTTGTGTGCCTGTTATACCACATCACAGTCAATTGGAGAGATCTTGGCCTCCAAGAGCTCTGGCTTGTCCGCAACTCAGGAGTGAAACGATCAATATTACCACTCCACGATATCTGCATATCACTGGGAGACGAGCTTACAAAGTGTCTCCCAGCACTACATGCACTGACTGGGTGCGATACAACCAGCAAGATATCAACTAAACTTGCAGCCTTGAACGCTGTCCGCGAACCAGAAAATTCCTGTCTGATTCTGAATTTCGACTGTCCACAGCTAACAGAAAGCGCAATACAGATGGCGGAAACATTCTTGGTCAAATGTCTCAAACCATCAACAGACCTGGAGACATTTGACGACCTGCGTATCGCTGCATTTGATAGCAATGCCCTTAACATGGACTTTGAGAGAACCACTTGCACCTCAACTAATGCAAGGAAACATATCCTTCGAGGCTATTACCAACAACAGCTGTGGGTCCAAGCCCATTTAGAGATGCCACCTTGATTATGAATGCAGAGTCTTATGGTTTTGTAAGAAGGGGCAGTTTATTAGTCCCTGAGATTGTGATCTCAAAACCTGAAGGTTTGCCAGATCCCTGCTCGTGTGGCAAATGTGCACGCAAGAATGGGTGTCCCTGCCGGGTAGCTGGGATCCGTTGTTGTAAGTACTGCAAATGCAAGGGAGGTGACTGTTGTAAAAACCCTATCACTGAATGAACTCTGATCATCATCCTCATACCTGGACTCTGTTGTGAGGAGAGTAATGTTTCTGACACTGGTTTACAGTATGTGACACATAAATAGTACTAATGTGGTGTTAAAAGTTGTATTGTAGACTGTTGGGCAAGTTCCCTGCTGATCTCCCTGCTGAAAAATTTCCCCCCCACTTTAAGTTAACATTCTATTGATGAGAGAATAAAATATCTTTATATTAATCAAATGCTTGCTTTCTTTCATTCTAAAAATCCCTTGTATTGTTCAAAATCCGAATTGTCAGTTCAAATCTAAATTACACAAATGTTCTAACTTTGCTTTAAGTCCAGAAGGTTTAAGTTAATAAATATACAGCAATGCCTGTATGTAGTTAGTTGTGTGGTAATAAGTTGCCATTCTGAACAATTTGTAGCTCCAATGGTTTATATGCGAATTTCTGCATATTTAATGATATATTGCCAAATTTGCATATTTAAAACAAAATTTGAGACAAAGTGTAATACAAAAATATTTCTCTTAATATGAAGATCAAACTGGTAGAAATTCATGAGGATATCTTTAAAGGAAAAAAGAATCCCATTCACTTTTGAAAAAAACGGTAAAAAAACGTAATTTTCATAATTTTCGTCCCGGAAATCGATTTTGGCACACATCCCACGTTGTTCGCAGAGGTCATATTAGTCTAGAACAGTTGAGATATTGTGTCCTAAATGAAATGCATACATATCTTAGCCAGGTCCTCCACTATAATCCAAATGATCGAGATTCCCCTAAAACTTAAAAACCGACCAAATATGTATACAAATCAGCGAACAGAGAGTACAAATATGTAAAATATCTCTCTCGTCTGTGTGCGGGGGGGGGCCTCTGCAGCACTGTGCACACAGAGATCTGCCGCTAATGGAGAGAACGGAGAGTTCAAAAGTATGTGGACAATGCTCATTTGACATAAGCATTTTCGCGTAAGTGCGGAAACACGGGCAATCGGTCCAAACACCAGGCCAAAAGGCATCATATTCAGTTGGAGAAATGCACAATTTTCCACTGCCTTAAATAGGAGCTCTGTTGCCCCAATTACGTGTAAAGTGGGAGAAGTACTCACAACTTGTACAAGTAAAAGTAAAAGTAGCAGAGATTAGGAATACTCTGTTACAGTAAAAGTCCTGCATTGCAAATATTACTCAAGTAAAAGTAAAAGACGTATTGGCATGTTAATATACTTCAAGTTCCAAAAGTAAAAGTAGTCTTTGCAGATTGTCCATTTCAGAATAATATATATGATATGTTTTATAATGATTGATCATGAAAGTGTTCTCAAAGCTGGTAAAGGTGCAGCTAGTTTGAATGACTTTGTATACTGCAGGGTAGCTTGTGGATTTACTCCAGGTGGAACTAAAGTCTGATTTAAGAGTTGAGTTACTTCAGTACAGTACTTGAGTAAATCTACTTAGTTACTTACTGCAGGTATGTTATCTGTGCTAGCAGCCCATAATCCACACTATAGATTAAATAAAGCAATGTTAATGTTGTTTCCAATTTAAAATGCTTATCGTCTTAAACTTCAAGACAATAAGCATTTTAACATAGACCAGAGGGAAGTGAAAAAGGTCTTCTGTTTAGTCAAAATAAATAAGAGTCATGAACCTGACAACATCTGCGGTCGTTTACTTAAACTTTGCGCAAAAGAACTTAGCCCTGTGTTCCACTACATTTTTAATATGTCTTTACAGGCACAGCATGTACCAAAAGTTTGGAAGGATGCTCTTAATGATTTTAGACCAGTTGCACTTACATCAATTCTAATGAAGACACTGGAAAAACTAGTCAGAGCAGAAATCTTAAGGAAGACTGAGCATGCACTCGATCCCATGCAGTTTGCTTACAGGCCACACAGAGGAGTAGAGGATGCCACGGTCACCTTACTTAACTTACTTTTAAACACTTGGAGGGAAATGGATCTCATGCTAGACTTTTATTTGTTGATTTTTCCTCTGCTTTTAACACAATTCAACCTCATATTCTAATTGGCAGACTTTTAGAACAATTTGAAATAAGCAATAATCTTATGGGCTGGATTCTTGATTTTTTAACCAATAGGACACAAAGAGTGAGGGTGAATGGGACCTTATCTGATCAAGTCAGCTCCTCCACTGGCTCCCCACAAGGATGTGTCCTTTCGCCACTATTATTTATACTTTACACTAATATGTGTCAAAGTAGGTGGGAAAATAGGACTATTTTAAAGTATGCAGATGACTCTGTAATTGTTAGTAGGCTCCAGGACAATGAGACCAGCCACGGCCCTGTCATTGACGACTTTGTCAGGTGGTGTGAGGAGTCCTATCTACAACTGAACGTAAGCAAAACCAAGGAAATGATCATTGATTTTCAGTGACCAATCAGAGCACAGTGGGCTCATAGGGAGGGGGGGGGCAGGAGCTCCAACAAGCCGTTTAGGACAGAGAGTGAATTCACATACTATACAGAGATGCTGTATGAGAAACCAATGTGAGTTTGGAACATTGAACAATGTAAATCTATTCTTGTAGACCTCAACAATGGAATTAAGATCAGTAGAAATGGCCATGACATGGGACCTTTAATGTCATGGTTTGGTAACCTGACTTTAAAGAGCAGAAACTCTCTGAGTCAGATCATAAAGTGGTCCAGCAGACTGATTGGTGAGCAACAGCTAAACCTGGAGACCCTGTACCTCAGGCAGTTACAGCTCCATATTAGACCATGACTCCCACCCTCTGCACTCAGAATTTAAGCTTTTTCCTTCGGGCCGGAGGTTACTTGTCCCAAAGAGTAGAACGAAGCGGTATAAAAACTGTTTTATCCCAGCAGCTATTGCACAAATTAACACATCATAGGAGTGTCCCACAGATGCCTATTTATTTATTTATTTATTGATTTAATTATGAATTTTGAATGTCCATGTTTGTACTAGTGTTTGTACTAGTGTTTTTCTTCTTAAATGTTTTTGAAATATTTTGAGATTTGACGGAGCAGGGTCTAGTTGTACTTTTTATTAGTCCTTTTATTAGAGATGTGTCTGTTGTTTGTGTTTGTTTTTAGTGTGTCAGGATGGATCCCTTGTCTTTTTCTCTGCAAACAAAATCTACCTACGGGTACAAATAAAGAACCTGAACCTGAATTTGTTTAGTTTTTCCCTTAAAAAATAGCAAAAAGTACAGATAAAAATATATGGTTAAAGTACCGGATCGATAAGCAGTATATCGAGTAAAATCTTCACGATACCCACCCCTACACACAAGTCATTGATAGGTAGGCTATGTGTGGAATAGGAATGAAATAGTGATGTGATTATTTGCAACCTGCAGTACACATAGTAGTTAATGTAGACTAATATATTTCATAACAAATTTCAATTGAAAAATGTACTACAAAGTAGGCCTACTACTTTCAATCAGGCCTAAATATTTCACAGTGCACAGGATCATCTGCAAATACAAGCACTTTAGTTCATGTTCAATCCATAATAACATGTAAAAACATAGTTGGATCTATATACAATTAATCCTACCAATCTAGGTGGGACCCGGATTAGGGGGGGCTCGAAAATACTTCCAATTACCCAAGGGGGGCCTGACTGAACAGTTTGGGAGCCTCTGGACTATAGTAAGAGCTGGCCCGGGCTTTCATTGAACCAGCCCCTATGACTTAGACTGTCTGGGGACTTCCTCCTATTTCCTCTCATGTCCTCTCTATCACGCTACTGCCTTCCATCCTGAGCATGGTCCCCGCAGTGTTGTGTCTCTCCTCTAGCAGGGAGCCAGTTAAAGGTAACTTCTGGATCGGGAGTCGTGGCTGTGCCTGTTGCTGTGGTTCTGCCTGAAGGCTACCTTATTCATTTTGTTGGCACCTGGAAGATTTATAACATCCTTCCGGATCCAACTTTTGAATGTCTATTCACATCATCATTTTTATCAGTTGGATTGTCTATGCAAATGTATTTTAAAAGGTTACACTCGACATCTATTGCATTTCTGTCCGTCCTGGGAGGGGGACCCCCTCCTGCTCTCCCCGAGGTCTCTAACATTTTTCCCCGTTAATTGTGGGCTTTCTTCAGGAGTTTTTCCTTGTACAGTGCAGGGGTGTCTTAGGACATGTCTTAGGAAAGAGGAACACACTTTAATGCCCCCTGAGACAAATGTGTGATATTGGGCTATGTAAATAAAATGTGTTAGATGGATTCAAATCTAAGAAGGGTGGATAGGATTTAAAGGCACAGGTTTACATTTAGCCTGTGTCCTGCTCTTCTGATGACAATAACATGCATTTCCTGCTCTGCCCTGTTTTTTCCTGACGTAAGCGCACATACGTTTGCGTGTGTTCCCGAACCTGTTTGTGTGTTCCCAGAGAACATGATGTGCTAACGAAGATGACATGGGTGTTCAGCAGGTCTTCCTGTCGTGAGGGGGGGCATTAATCAGCTTGTTAAAGTTGGGCTCCGGTGTATAGGAAAAGCAAAGGAGGCAGGAGATGGGAGGGTCCGCTCGCTATAACAGGCAGGAAGAGATGCCAGAAAGGCTTGATAAACATCATGAATTGAAAATGGATCCCTTTCATACGAGAAATATTTAACTAATAGAACTGAATGAGACAATCATAATCTTTATTGGGTATGTGCCTAACCACTGTGAATGTTTTGGGGGGAAAAAACATGATCATCCTCATATTAAATATTGATGGGAATATTATTCTTTAATTCATTTGAACCACCAGCTTGTTAAATCATAAATAAATAGTACATGTAACTCTTGGAACAACAGCTTTGCCCCTCATTCTAGTGTAGCGCTTCATATTGGGTTTCAGATCACACCCTAAATATTCATGACGATACAGACTGGTGCTGTGGAGCTGAAAGATAAGAGCAATTACTAGGAAAGGTCTAATGAAAGGTTCTGTTGCATCATGGGAAATGTAGAATTGTCTGTTTTTGGAGCCCAACCTATTTTTTTAAAGATATTTTCTGGGCCAGAGTGCCTTTATAGAGGGAGGACATTAATAATGTTCGACAGCGTTCACCGCATATGGGCTCCAGCTCCAACCACTGAGCTATCCAGCATCCCGACTCTCAGAAATCTTAAGACAGAAAGACCCTTGAGACCCTGGGCCCGTCCTCTGATCATACTCCATTGGGTAATGTAGTAGGAACTGCTGTTAATGAAGAGCCCCTGAAGAGCTCTTCCTCAAGCAGGAGTGTCAGCATGGTTCTCTTTACCAAGGGCACGTTAGGAGGCTGCTTTTGGCACACTAACCCTCACCCTGGGTCTTTATCTCAGACATGTTGGATGGCCGGTCTGCTCTTAAGATATGAAACCGCTTTGGCCCTAACTCAGGGGTCTGCAACCTTTTTGACCAAAAGAGCCATTTTGCCCCCTTTTCCACCAATTCTTTTTGTCTGGAGCCGCAAAACATATTTGATAGCTTGATAGCTTATAAAGTTGTATATATCGTTACATCATAGACAAAAACTACAGTTTTTTTGCATTTATTATTTATTACATTATAGAAAACTGTTTACCTCTAATAATAAACAAAGAACTCTTACAGTATAAGGAGAATAAAAAAAAATACACAGGCCTACTTTAAAATAAATCAACACAGCACTTGGGGAGTCCTCTGCACATTTGAAGAAAATGAATATAATTCAAATGGGCCCACTTTGAAATAAATAAAACATATAGCTGCACCCTAAAAAGAGTTAACTGATTGAATTATGACTGAAGATCGTCAGCTGTCTTCCTCTTCCGTGTTTTTCCTCGATACGTAAAGGCTGCAGCACCTTTGACAACTTCTCTCCACATATCAAACATACCGGTGAGCCAGCATCGTTTGCTGTGAAAGCAGATAACTCTGTCCACGCAGAATTAAACCCTCTGTGTTCCTCCCATACTTTTCTTTGATTTATCCATAGTTCGCTCATCGAGCCGGGGGTCAGGTTATTCGCCTGCAGGAAAAGGCGCTGGTGCGGGACCGTAGGATGTGACGCATATTTTAGTTGACCTAATTAAAACCGTTGTTTTTTATGTATGTGTCACAGTATCACCTCAAAATACAAGATATGAAACATTTTCAACCGTGCAACAAAATATAAATAGTCCTACAAATATTTTTATTTTATTTCCTTCTTATTTTTGTCTAAGCTCAAGGGAGCCAGAGCAGAGGGCTTAAAGATCCGCGGGTTTCCGACCCCTGCCCTAACTAGTACAATTATAAAAAGCCAAGTGGCTGTGACGTGTATGCACCTGAAATGTTAGCTGAGCGAAACAATAGTGTTTCAGTATTTTAGAGTTGTATTTCAACGGGTTAAATAAAGATAAACTTGCCTCGTGTCCTAATGAGTGAGTTTGTCCGGGGGAACTGCAGTTTGAATGAACGTGATAAAACAAAGTGCATCGTTTGTTCTTCATGGAGACTGTTCTCTCTGTAAGCAGTGAGCGCTGACTTCATGTCTGTCGGTGCGACTTTAACAGTTACACGCTGAAAACCGCTTTGTGTGAGAGCTCCAGAGGACATACCTACACACATGTTGCAACACGCCTCTGGTTCTCATATCCAAACTCACGTGCTGCTGTGGATCTGCATAGACTACCTCCACATGAAAACATCTTTTCACTTATGATATAAACTGACATTTTGTACATTTAAGTTATGAAATGCAATGCATGAAATCCTTAACCACCAAACATAATTGTATCATTAAATGGATAGATAAGATTGTAGGTCTATTTCACCTACTTCTTAAGGGTTGGATCAACTTGTAGATTCCAGAGTTTTAAGTGTAAAAGAATGTAAGCAAAGAGGGGAAGTTTCTAGTTTATAATTCATCATATGAAGTGCATGTAGTTTGTATAGTTTAGTCTTATTTTCCTGTTCTGATAAGGTAGTTGGTGACTTTATAATGCCCCACTAAGCTCACTGATATTTAATTACCTAACTCTTAGCTGGTTGGGGCGATGGAAGGCTTCTTTAAGATAAACCATGAGGAGATTTAAACATATGAATGCTAGCTTCCCTTAGCAGGTGGCACATGTAAAGTATGTAAAGCACTTTGAGGCGTTCTGAAGACTGGATAAAGCACTATATAAGTACAGTCCATTTACCATTACATCATAACACTGGCTTTAAAGATTTGAGTTAGGAGCTCTAACAGCCACCTTGCATAGGCAAATAGTAAAAGAATCAGACAAAACAAATACATGGCTCAAACGCTCCTAAAACCTTGAAAAGTAATTAGCATACACAGGTCAATATTTGACAGGGGATTTGATCACAGGCCTGTGAGCCTCGACCTGAGTTTAGGTGAAGGCTGTCAGGAGATAAAGCCAAGAGCATGATGGAGGCAGAGCAGCACTAACATGACATACATCATCAGCCCACAGCCCACAGTCAGTGGGAATGAAATATATGTATTATGTGAATCTCCTGCTGGCACTGTCCTTTTTCCTCTCCTCTCAGAGCTCAGCATATGAAAACACACGGACAGGATAACAAGATGCAGCGTGATCACACTGCTACACTGGACATCATCTGTATGATTTATTAACACTTATTTTACTTGTTGAGTGTGGGCGTGCCGTTTCACATTACTGTCAGCATGTTATTAATAAGCTTCAGTTGTTATGGTATTTGTCAGATTTTTTACAGACATAAACACATAAACAATTGTTTGCTCTCTGTCAATATCTTTATAGTAACAAAGTGATGACCGCTCAGAATCATCCGTTGACTGCAGCTCGGGGTTTTGGTTTAGCACACTCACTGAAGTGTGCTAAATGCTTCTTCTTTAGCAACACATACTCAATAAGGATCTGTGAAGAGAACGTGTTTAAGAAATGATTTGATGATTTGAAATGTCTTCATCTAAAGTCATGTTTTGTCTACAGTTGGTAAATGTGTGTAAATCTTTGATGTTGCGTTATTCTCAATTCTTAAGGCAGATACCAGTCAGGCTACACTTATGCAGAAATTGAGTAAAATCAAAATATGAGGCGTATGTGGGCCGGGAGCCCACCTAGACTGTGGGCGAAGAGCTCCCCCAATCACCAAGCAGCCTGACACAACACCCCATTCCCTCTTCTCACACGCTCTCCACAATTCTCATTTAACATTTTTCACACGGATCTGTTTTATCGGCTGCAGAGAGAAACCATTCCACACATGCATGTGTTTCTCTGTGTTAGGCACACCCACAAATTACTCTGGCTGCTCCCCAACTTTTGTTTTTTGAGAACATATGCCAGGCATAAGGTTTCACTTCCTGTGCTGTGTGACCACAAAACACAAGAAGGACATGAGTTTGGATTCCTGAGCAGAAAAAGTGCTTTTGGATTTAGGTCATATAATAAAGCATGTTTAATTTAGCCTTGTTTTATTTAGTCTATACATTCTTTAAAAACCTGAGTTTGTATTTTGAACATAGTAATTGTATTGGTTCTCGTTGTAAGTCAATAAATAAAAAGTTGAACTTGGGAGGCAAGCGCACACAAATTGGCGTTTTTAACAGTTTTTAACCCCCCCCCCCCCCCGGCCTCCAATGGAGCAGCCCAGTATAAACGTCTTCCAGCTGCTGTATCGTAATGCTTCTATATGGTCCAGCCAGATGTGTATCTGCAGTGCCATGAGGCCCTCTTAGGGTTATGACGGGCCTCTTGTGATTGGACAGCAACAGCTGTAAGCTCATATTTTAACAGGATAGCCTGTTGTAATGTAAGGCCACATTAAGTCTACAGAATGTCAAGGGGCTGAAGTTTGAGCTTAGAATAGTAGCAAGAATATCCTCAGGTGCTTCCATGCTCAGGAGTCAGGCTTCAGCTACAGGCATCTACTCGGGCTGAAATAATGGCAGTCACTCATCCCAAATCTTATCAGACTTGAAAGACGTGGATGTTACTGAAACCATAGACCTGTGTCAGTAACTGTTATCCCCCCCACTCTAAAACTGTCACTTACTGTACACTTGAATTATTGTTCAAAGAATCACTAAACCAATGTCAATCCTTCAAAGCTTCTTTAAAAAGTTTCTCTTCAGTCACATTCAAGTCCAGACTATACATTTCCAGCCAACATTCTGTTTTGGTAAGTCATGCAAACTTCAGGACAGACCAAAGTGATTGTGGAGTTGTCTTCTGGACCTGCAGCCCCCCCAGGAGGGACATTAGTAATGAGTCCCAGTAAGGCCTGGCAGCCATTGATCACACACGTAGAGAAGTGCAAGCTGGACTTAACTCTTTGAAGAAGATTGTGTATATATTTGAGTGTTGCTGAATCTGGGCTACTACCATTTCTAAATATATACAAAACTTACAATATTGCTATATTGTAAGTTTTGTATATATTTTGTCTTTTAGTTTGTCGTTTGCTTTGTATGTTTTTATTTATTTAATTGTTGTGTCAATTGTGAGAACGTGTACATTTATCTCATTTACTGTTTTTTTATTTTTTATTATTTTTTATTTCATGCTGGGTTAGGGGGTACATTTGATCTGCTTTTTGGCAGTCTGGTTTAAATGTGCACTGTTGCATCTACAGTATGTATTTGACTGCTCAATGACATTCTGTATGATTTTTCTTTGTAATGAAAACTTTCAAAAAAAAAGTGTTAAAGAAAAAAGTAATGAGTCCCAGCTTTGCGCCCAACATGTTCAGCCTAACGTGGGCCACAGCTTGTAAACCCAATAACCCTGCCGTCCGCTCTGCTTTGTTTTTTGTAAGAAGGGGGGTTTCAATTTTTCGTTTTATGAGACGAGCAGTTGGAAACAAGGTTGCCGGCCAGTCGGGGAACCCAAGGTTCTCCAATTCCTCTGCTCCTTATTCCCTTGTGTTAGACGACAGTTAGTTCCTTTTCATCATTTACATGTGTTCAGATTAGGGATGCACGATATATCGTGTCGTGACGATAATCGCGTTATGCGCATGCGCGATATTCACATCGCAGGACGTGCGTCAATTTAACAAAATGTTTTAGGACGTGCGATATTAAGTAGGCAAATTCACTCAAACACGTCATGTTACAATTATTTTGCTGCTTGCTACAAAAGGAAAATGTACTTGAGTGAGTGACACGCAGGCTCTGCATGCACAGCAAACCACCAATCACAATCATTCTTGATCAGATCACAGCAGGATAACCGAGCTAGCTCAGCTTGTTGCTCTGATAACTTAAGATCCAGAAGTCCCTGACTAAAATCCTTCATCCGGTTAAATATCGTTAAAAAAATACCAATTGTATAGCATGAAAGTTCAAGAAAGGATGGTTTGCGGGGAAAAAAACCGGTCTTTTCTTCAATTCCTGTATTTTTTCATATCGCAATATATATCGCAGGGGGAAAAAAATATCGCAATGTCAGTTTTTCCCAATATCGTGCAGCCCTAGTTCAGATTGTGCCCCGTTGCCCTGAAGTCAGAGCAAAACCGTTTGGGATTATATATTAAATGTGTCATCTGATTAAGAAAAGGAAGAAGATACATCTCTAGAGTCTAACAGAAGCTGTGCTCCTCTAGCTGCTCTCTTTGTCTCCTATGTTACTCTGACAGCACTCAAATCATTATGTCTGTCTGACAGATGGTGAGGCAGTTCAAATGTGACAATACAATAGATCAAATATAAATGTTTGGCTAAATTAAGTTGTCAGGTAAAATATAAAAAAAAGGATTCTGCCATGGCAACATGTTTAGAATGTCAGATTATAAATAATTAAATAAATAATACAATAAAAAAATAACTATTTAAAAAAAGTGCCTATGGTGTAACCTAAAAATGCATTCGTTAGAAGTTTCACTTCCTGGTTAGGGCAAGGTTTTCCTCATGGTAATCTACTGAAGGAAGCTCTGTTGTCTGTCTCTTTGCTCAAAACTGCAATCTGTGAGACATAGGTTGCAAGGCAAAGCTTTGGCATTAATGGATAATAAGCTAAAAAATATTTTGTATGTACAATGCAAGACATCATTTAAAAAGTCAGTCTCATTATTGTATGGAAGGTGATGGCAGAATGTTTGGTGTAAAAGTGGTGGCACAGGGACATCTGCTCCTTCTTCCGGGTTGTTGGCAGTGAGAGTGTTGTGTCTCGTCAAATGTGTTAGTTATGTTTATGTATTATGTCTGTCATTTTCATGTTTTTTCACGTCTGGTCATGTCTGTTTATTTAGGTTCTTCATCTCTAGTCAGTCTCGTTTTCCATTTCCTGTTTTATTTTGTACTTACCTCTTGTCTTTCATTTTAGGCCCTGTTTCTTCCTCCCTTGTGTGTTTTTCCCGCCATCATCAGTGTCGGCCCCGCCCCTGATTGTTTCCACCTGTTCCCACCAACAAGTCCTCCAACTAATACGACCAAATAGGTCGATTGTTCCGACCCATAATACGACCCACAGGAGCGTTTTCAATCAACGGGATGTCAGCCTGTCAACCCTGTCTCCTAAAAATTACGTTCCCACAGAACTAAACTGCATTCTCAATTACGTTTAATTAGAAACGTATTTTCTCCCACGTTACGTTTGTTATGAACGTATCTTAAATACGGTTATTTTCTACATATCTTTGCCATTTATTGTCTTGCTTATAATAATGATAATAGTATTTAACAAATATCATTTTAGAGCACACATTTGAAATCGACAATCGGGCTCGATATATGGTTAAATTAAAATCAGTAGGCGAGGCTGTAATTTCGCCAGCTGTTACTCTCATGAGCGAGGCAGAAAATAATAGTTTTAACATGCCAAAAAGCTGCTGTGTCGTTTATTGCACCTCAAACATTAAAACAAATCCAGAGTTACGTGTTTCTGTACTTCCTCTAAGAAGAAAGGACAGTAAAAGAAGAGCTCTGTGGCTTCAGGCTGGATCGCCGTTCAAATGACAGCGTTGGTTTCCCCAAAAGTGGGCGGGGCTGTAAAGTGACGTAGATTTTACTCTCATCTATTATTCAAAACCATTCTATTTATTCTAACGTAAATTACATGCCAGTGTTTTATCTTTTTATTTAGCGATTTGTTTTTGCATGTTTAACTGGGAATGTTTTCATGTTGAACCGGAAGTACGTCACTTCACTTGTCTTCTTCGTCCCTTTTACGTTCCAGACAATGCATGGCTCAGCGTAACAGACTGAACAGCGACCCCAGGTGTGTCTACATTGGAATTACATCTTCATTACTGAAGGAAAATACTTTACCTAGTGTTTGTTAACTGGGTTTTTAATGCTTTTCTTAATGGTTACAATATTGCTATGAGTTATATCTGAAGCAAATTATGTTTCTGAAGATGTGTAGTCAATTCCACCCTTCAATGTAGCATAAATGTGACTCTCATTACAGGAACAATACCGGAAACAGACGTAGGAAAGATCCTCAGCTCGGTGATTGGATTGTTTAGCCGCAATGCACGTTGGGATATGGTGTTTATGTGTGAAATCCGAAAACATTTTTAAAAAAAAAAATAATACTTTATTCCGAGTGTTCTTGCTTTTCTCTTTGGAAGTCATCACATAACGGCATTGTAATACACGGTTCGGCTGCATTAAATATTACACATCTGCCGTAGTTCTTTATTTATAGAGCCCTGATGAGAAGACTTCTGGACAAACTGGAAGAAGTGCCGCCGAAACTGAATATGTGACGTGAATCATAAATATATCAGCAATTAACAACATCTTACATTCTTTTCACAAATACGTCTCCTTGCAGTATCAACATAATTCGGCTGACTTTTATATTTGATCCAATTGGTAGATAGGTTATATTTACACCATAACGGTGCACAGCTGATAGAAAGGGACACCTAGTGGTTAAAAAACGTTATTGAATTTTTTGTTGAAATTATGTTATATTTGATGAAAAAAATATTAAGAGTACATACTTTCATAGGGGGAAAGTAGAAGGTCAATGATAGAAATATAGAATAGAAAATATCAAGAAGATACTGTAGTGATCTCTACAATAAAACAGTTTAGTGCAGGACGTCCAAAGATATTAATAGGAGGATGTGCAAAACAGACAAACTAATAAGGCTTTATTTAAACATTAAAGAATACTTTAAGTTAAGGTCTTCTTTTGAATAAGAAAAAAACGTTGGGGGTATCCACAGATAAATATTAAGTCTGACAAAGTACAATCACCTTCCCTGAATTTGACTCAGGTGTAACTAAAGTCTGATTTAAGGGTTGTTTATATTTCACATCATTAATCAGAATCTGCAAAGTAACTAAAATAAATGTAGTGGAGTAAAAATACCAGGTTAACCTCTGAATTGTAGTGGAGTAGAACAAAGTAGTACATGCTGCTGTAACAAAAACATTTCCCAACTTGGGATCAATAAAGTATATCTTATCTTATCTTATCTTAAGATGATCGATGGCTACTGCCATATTTGCAAAATGTGCCTCTGAACCTTGACAAGTGCATGTTTCAGGCTTATCAATGAACAACAGGAGGGGTCACAGACATAAGACCAGCTGTTAAAGAAAGCTCTTCTGACCTTAGCTGTCATGTGGGTATATTAATGCTGCCCATTATGGACACAAGCAATTTTCACCCATTTATTAATGATATGTTTTTATTGGGGGCTGGGCTGGACCCGTCCAATTCCAGTTTTGGATAGTCTGCCGTGGTTCCATTCCATTTCAAAGAGCTGTTTGACGCTCGGCGTAACCTTGTCGCACTGCCACTCCAACATCCAATCACAGGGCTTGAGGACTAATCACGGGGTTTGTAAAGCTAGGCGGATGTTGTAGTCCCAAACGATAGCTGGGGATTCTGGGTAGTGTAGTGTCTTCGGAAACTCTGTAGTGTCTAAACTCCGAAAAAACTATTTGTTTCTCCGAATCGAAGGTTAAAAACACAAAAGCATTGTACACAATTTAAACCAATCAATATTGTGTAATTAACAAGGATAAACTGATGTGTTTTAGTGGATGAGTAATGCAGATATCACTGTGTAATCATTTGACAGTGAGGGGAATACATCCGGTTTTATTATGAAAACTTCGAGACCGGAAAAACAGTTTTCACCCCATGAGGGTTGACGCTAACTTTACATGGAAGCTGCCGCATATACACGTTCTCCTGGCGAGACCTCAAATCATCTTCGTAATATCTATCAAACTATAGATCCTACACATCGACTGGACGTGGATTCTAAGAGTAAAATATACACTTCTCGCTAGAAATCGAATCAAAAAGCATTTTAATGGCCAAACTATTCCACAATTTAGGATTTTCCAGAGAGGGTTATTTGTGAATAACGTCCCTCCGGAGCGTTTGCATGTTGTTTCTTACACGACCACTAGAGCACCTCTAGTGGTCGTGTAAGAAACAACATACACTTTAACACGTGTCTCTGGGTCGTAATAAGGGCTTGAACAATCGACCTATATGGTCGTTTTTTGTAGGAGGACAGGCTGGTTCCCACTCACCTCATGTTTAAATAGTCCTGTCTCTCCCCTGTCCTGTGTCAGTTCGTCTTGTTTGTTTCTCCAAATGGTCGTGCCAAGCCTCAGCTCAGAAAGGATCGCTTTCACTCATGTCAGGTTTTGTAGGCTTAAGTTTTTATTAAGTTCTCTTTTTGTTATGCCTAGTTTTTTCCTCCTTGTGAGCGCCTTTTGTTATTTCCAGTACCTACTCTGTTAAGAAGGATTACCTGATCTGTGAAATTAAAATTACATTTTTTTACATTCAAGACTTTGTCTCTGGGTCGTGCATTTGGGTTCATCAGTTTGTGTCGAGATCCTGACAGAGAGCAGTTGATTTATTGACACGCTTCCGTCCCTGGTTTGTGTTTGTTCTCGGGTAACAGCCAGAGTTTAAAGTGGTCTCTGATATTAAATGGAGCCTGACTTTATTCTCCCTGTTGGAGCTAGACGTGTCGTTGGCCTGAGCATCTTTGCTCAACAGGTCGGTGGAATATGCTGCAGGGACAAGCTGTTTGTTTGACCAGGCCAGGAAAATGGTCACACCACTGCAATACGATCCAAGTATGCCTGTCCTGTCCATGAGTTCTTTCCATTCACTTTGGTTAATAGCTAACTTTTCCACCAGCTGCTTCAATGCGGTCCTCTGTTATTGATTCACTGAAGGGAAGTCATCAGGGAACCATGAGGGCTGTTCTGTTCTTCACATACTCATTTGATGTTTTTAGCCAGTGGTTCTAGACCTTAGTTGGTTAAAATAAATGAATATTTAGCTTGATTTGACAAATGAAACAGTTGATAGTGCTTTTTGGGATAAGAGTCAAACAGCAGGATTTCAGCTGACAGGACTTTTGCTCGCTCCTGGACACCTAAACGAAATGTAACTCCAACTCTCAGAGCTGTCATCTTTATTGCATTTTGTCAGACTTTCTTTGCTTTTATTTTCATGGCTGTAGGTTCAGTCATTGTGGGGTGAGCAGGTTCAGAGCGGAGGGGATTCCAACAAGGAGTCTTTAACAAAGCAGACAGACGACTTAGGGCTTCTCTGCTCGTCTGTCAGGGTCCAGGCCCGGGGCCAGCGCTGGATGTCATTGGGACAGAGAGAATCCTGATATTACATTTTTCAATCTGGAATTCCTTTTTGTCTGAAGCGTAAATGCCTTTAAATCGAGAGAGCCAGCAGATGAAACCACAACAGCAATTTCCTGTTCTCCTTGAGGGAATCTTTGCCCTTCTTGTTCACTGACATTTATTACAATATGTAGCTTTACGCTTAAAGCTACATATTTGCTGTTATCCCCACAAAGATGATGCCAGGCACAGTGGACCCCATTGAATTTGGGGCATTTGACTGAGTGTGGGCTTAAAGCAGAGCAGGCACTGAGTGACAGCAGGAAAACTGTGTTTTCTGACACCTTTGTAACAGAACCAGCATTAACTGTTTCAGTAATTTGAGCTACAGTAGCTCTTCTGTTGGATCGGACCACACGGGCCAGCCTTCGCTCCCCACGCCCATCAATGAGCCTTGGTCACCCATGACCCTGTCGCTGGTTCACCGGTTTTCCTTCCTTGGACCACTTTTGGTAGGTATTGACCACTGCGGACCGGGAATCCCCCATAAGAGCTGCAGTTTTGGAGATGATCTGACCTAGCCATCAAAATGTGGCCCTTGTCAAAGTCCCCTCATCCTCACGCTTGCCCATTTTTCCTGCTTCCAAAACATCAGCTTTGAGGACAAAGTGTTCACTCGCTGCCTAACATATCCCACCCACTGACAGGTGCCATTCTAACAAGGAAATCCCTGTTCTTCTCTTCACCTGTCAGTGGTCATAACGTTATGGCTCATCGGTGTATATCCACCATAAAGAAATGAGACCAGTGGGTATCCAACCACTGAAACGTTATCATCTGTGCATTGTATAAAACTCAGATCAATAAACCTGAGAAGAGAGGTTTGGGAAAGCTCCAAATAAACCTGAAATTAACAGTTGTAAATACTTCAGACTTTTACTGGCATTGGTTTTGATATAATACATTAGTTTACATCTACAAACCTACAAACACTTTCTGTATAAAATGCCAAATATTCAATTGATTACTGTGAAATGATGTACAGACATTCAAGTACCCAGATGATGTACGAGCTGGTGATCCACTCACCTTTCCACCAGCAGGCTGACATGTGTATGTCGTATGTATCAACAACTCCTGGTTTGCACTGGAAGTTGGACATTCATGATCCCTTTATGATAATCTCTTACAACTTTGATGATTCCATGAATAATAACATTCCCATCAGCCCCATTTGTACTTCCTAATGCTAGCAACAGTTAACACATTGAAATGCTGAAAATGTTCATCAGCATGTTAATATTGTCAATGTGAACATATGAAATGTGTGCCGACACTAAAACAAAGGTATCCAGCTGTAAACAGGGCGAGCTGCTTGCAGTCGGATTGATCCTGTAACGGTAGCAGGGGGTTTTCTCTCGGAGCTTCTGCACTGAAAGCTATGATACTCTTCCAGCATGGGGGTTAGGAGGATTCAGGGAGAATAAAGACAGAACACTGTAACTTGATCCAGTGGTCTCCTGTTACTCACCTAAAAACTGATTACAATACACTCTAACTGCAGCTGCTGTGTATTTCCCACAGGTTTCCTCTGACCTTGCTGCAGCATTAAGAATACACATCTTCTGTGTCACATGCACTGAGTTTCAACCCTACCTGAGTTGTGACACTATCTAGGATAGGATGTGTGATTTGATTGGAGACCTATGAGTGATCCCACAGTCTGACTGTGGTCAACAGGCACAAGGGCGTGCAGTACTGTAGTTTACTTGTGCGTTTTGTCTGCATAGTGACCTGTTTTCCACTCCACTCCACATCTTCATGTTTGCTTGTTTTTTCTTGATAAGAATAAAGCCGGAAACAATGTATCTGAAAGCTTTTTATTTATGATTCATTTGTTCAGAGACATGTGGTGTTCCCAGCATGTCAGCACATACGTGCCGGCCTGTTTGTGTAAGGGACTGAAAAGAACTTGTGATAAGACTTTAGAGGGAAACAGAGTGTGCAGATAACTGAAGGCACAACTGACCTTCAGTTATCTACACACTCTGTTTCCCTCTACTTTGCGTTGATAGATTCCACAATGATTAAGCCATGTAGTCTATTACTATCTCAGAATCCCTATCTGGATTGCTGTAAATGTGTCCTGAGTATCTGAACATTAGAGGTGTGCTGCAGTATTTAACCTTCGCCTCACAGAAGACTGCTGAGTAAGCATGAAGCACTCAGAGCAGCTCTGCTCTCTTTTTCAGAGGCAATAAAAACAATCTCTTTTGTTCGCTCGAAGAGTCAAGACTCAAAGATTCAAGACTCAAAGATTCAAGGCTTGATCACATGCACAGTAGCTTTTACCCAATGTGGTTCCTTAAGGTTTCTAAGACATGTGGATGCAATCCAAACAATGATTTAGTTTTGCAGCGCCTGATGAAATGATAACCCCTCACTGTGTGTGTCTCCTGCAGCGTGGGTGGGCTCCCTCTCCATGGGGATGATCTTCTGCTCTCCCATCGTCAGCGTCTTCACCGACATCCTTGGCTGCAGAGTAACGGCAGTGGGGGGGGCAGCTGTTGGGCTGGTTGGCCTGCTGGCCAGCTCATTTGTCACGTAAGGAAGAAATTAAGATTTTCCTATGTGTGTCCTCACTTCATAAAATATACATGACCCTCACTCCTTCAAGTTTATGGGGAAGTGAGTAACTTCGGTTATCAGATTGATGTCATCCTTCTTAGTTCCTATATACTGTATATTGACTGATTCTTAAACTTTGGTCCCGTTTTGAGACACTCGTATATGACATATAATCACCTTTTATTATTGCTTCTCCAGCCAGTCTGTGAGTGAGTGTGTGTGTCTGCTGTTTGCTGCTGAGCATGTGTTCATACTTTGATCAAGTCTCAGTGGGTAAGAGGCTCTGCACCTCACACTTAGTTGTTAATAATTTCCTGGAATCCCTTATGTCTACACGTGAGGACACTCACACTCACATACAGAAATGTGTGATCCCAACAAGGCTGCAAGTGTTCAACCCTTACTTTATCACTCGTAGGTGCAAGTAATAAAGCTGTTGAATTAATGCTTATCAATTTGCTGTCAAAAGCGTTCACCACCCCCTCACAGTTCTGCAGCAGGCAAGGTGCAACATTTCTTAGTCATGTGATTTCACTGCTAAGATTTATTTACCCCTAACAGGACTTTGTTACCACTTGAACCCACCACCCTGTATTTATTTGGACCTTCTCCACCAGACCCAAATCCCTTATATTGTGCTGTTTTATGTCCTTTGCCATTGTTGAAAAGCTAAGTTGACAAAAGTCACAAGGCTTCCTGCTGGTAGAGTTACAGATTCATTTCTTCAGGAAGTCTTCCTCAGATAAAAATCCCCTTTTACAACATCAAAAGACAATTCAGTTATAGAGGGCTAAAAACACATTACAAAGCTCTAATCTGCAGAATGGTTGATGGCATACAAGATGTTATTGTCAGCATTAAATAAACATTGCTGTGCTCATTTGGAAAAAAAAATTCTCTTTTTTCTGTATAGAGTAAAGAGCAGGGGGCCTAATGTTAATATTAGTGGGACACCTATATCAACCACCTGGGACTGGCACTAAATAGCTTCAGAAAGAAGCAGTAGCCTCAGTTTTGTCGGCCTACAATTTATACAGCCTTTGAATGTGCACATAATTAAATAGCAAGGACAAACCATAATAAAACAATGACTTAATAATGTTGATGCTGGAGCGTCCCTGGAGCACACACACTGGAGTCTTTGACCTGTACAACATGTATCATTGTTTGTTACAGCTATGACAACTTGTTGAGGAACACTTATTAAAATCAAAATGGCTAAGACAGTGATGTAACCTGTGTGTGTGTGTGGTGTGTGTGTGTGTGTGTGTGTGTGTGTGTGTGTGTGTGTGTGTGTGTGTGTGTGTGTGTGTGTGTGTCCACAGGTCCCTGGGCCCCCTGTATTTCACCTATGGCATTGTGTTCGCCTGTGGCTGCTCTTTCGCCTACCAGCCCAGCCTGGTCATCCTGGGCCACTACTTCAAGAAGCGGCTGGGTCTGGTGAACGGCATCGTGACGGCGGGCAGCAGCCTCTTCACCATCACGCTGCCCTTCGTGCTGTCGGGTCTGCTGGAGCGGGTGGGCCTGCAGAACACCATGAGGGTCCTCTGCATCCTGATGTTTGTGCTGATGCTGGCCGGCTTCACCTACAGGCCCCTGCTGCCCATCAAACCCGGCAACACCCGCACCGGCAGCCGCTTTCCCCCCATGAGCAAGATGTTCAACATGCATATCTGGAAGTCTTTGGGATATCGCATTTGGGCCTTCGGTATCCCAGCAGCCCTCTACGGCTACTTTGTGCCTTATGTTCACCTGGTGAGTTTGTTCTGCTCTCCTCTCTCTGTGCTGCACACACACTGTGTATTTCTGTGTTGTTGCTGGGTATCATTGCCACACTCTCTGGGCTAAAGGTCACTGATGATGAAAAACAGCACATCAATGCCAACAGAGGAATACCATGGTGTGATTTCTCAGTATCCTTATCCCGTCTTTTGGATGTGTTTCTTGGCACAAGGAAGGAATTAGGGTTACCAAACGAGGGAGCTCCAACAACACAGATGTCAAAAAACCACACTAGCAACCTGAGATTTATGAAAGTGAAATATGAGAGGAGAGAAGTCTAAGCCCCAGCCTGCAGGCATTCAACCATGGTACGGAGTGTTACCATGAGAAGTGTACCTCAGAATTCAGGAAAAGTCTCTGTCCATTAGGAACAACTTTGTAAGAAAAAGGCACTTTGAAATCTTTTATGCAAGAAACAACAAAGCATGATACCCCTGTTCTTATTTCATGAGCTGATAGTCAGATAAGAAACTTCATTTACATCAAGTTTTAACCTAAAGAATACCTCACAATTATGTATGTGATCCTTGATAATGCCATCTCCAAGTCTGGTATCAAAATCCAGAGTTTCATTTACTAAATACAGAAATACTGTATGTCGGTCGTGTAAAAGCTAGCTATTCTCATTGCTTGTTACCACAAGAGGCGGGGATTTTTTAATTTGGGTTAAATAAGCCTTAACAGTTTTCATTTTGAAGTGACCTAATGTCCTCACAGTGTGCAGACGGTCAGCCTGCAGGCCTCTCATGAGTCTCAGTGTTTCTACGTCACAGCAGCAGCAGGTACTGATCTGTGTTCTTCTGATCAAATAACCAAATATGACAGGAAGGCTCAACCTGCAGCCAGGACCCAGTTCTGTAAACAGGTGTCACTTTCCCTAAACCTCCCTTCATTTGGCCCATTGGATGGGAACATATGATATTGGAGAGACATGTTGGGAGGGCTGGGCAGCCGAGCTGGGGGGCTCAGGAGGTGACTGTTTAACTGGACATGATGACTCTGTTATGGTCCCAAAGACGTGTTTTCCCGACACTTCTCATGTGTCTGCTACTCAGACTGGGACACCACAGGGCCTCAGCTGCAGCCTCAACACCACCCATGGTTTTATAGCTCCAGCACCCGACACACAGCCCCACCCCTGCAGACCTGGCCTCTGTCTTGTGACACTGCATGGGAAGGAGAAGAAGGAAATAACATGTGGTGTCAAACAGCATATTGTTCAGCTTTTCAGGAAGTCTGTCCTTTGTTTGGGTGCACTGCTCACGCCTTCTCTGCATTAGAAATGCTGAGTGCAGCCTTTTAGAGACTTCCCCCCCACACAGGTCTTTACAAACCAAGCAGCGCGTATGGGAAGAATGCAAAAGTGTAAAGTCCAATCTAGGTTGTTTGCACACTGCCCATTATTTTCCGAGTATTGCTGATCTAAGATGTTGCCTTCAGGTACGGCCTTGTTCAGACTGAAGGGCCTTGCCACACCTCTCACATGTTGAAAAGGCACATGAGCTGTCATTCCGCCCTTCTTTCAGTCAGTTTATATCAGTAATCAGAACGCTATTGTTTTAGAAAGCTGCCTCTTCTTTCGAGAGGTTTTGTTTCAGTGTTTAGTGAGGAGCCCCGGCAGGACTGCAGCGTGCGGGCTGGAGTCGGTGGAGGGTTCAGTGACCATTAAACAGCTAAGCAGAGCGAACAGCCCAGTGGGGCTCTGAAAGAGAAATTAATCAACCCCAAAACACACACTATTAAAGCAGCCTAAAAAGGTATATTTGCCATGTGCCATTTGCTGACTTTGTTTCTTTTCTATGTGTGTTTCACAGCAGCTACAGGTTTTCTTTACCGCTGACAGTTCACAGTAGGAGAATCCCATGTGTATATAATATCACTGTTTACACCTGTGTTGGACTGCGCGGAGAGAGAACTCTTGTCAAATTCTATCATTTAAAAAGACCCAAACCAACATTGAATATGTCCTACCAACAAGTACTGTCACTAGTTCAGGCGTGTCCTTTAGGTCAATGGTTTCATGGGTTGAGTGTTGCAGAAATGCCCAGCTTAGTTCTGAGAAAACCAGTTTGTGGACAGCATGCCTGTGTCTCCCTGTGTGAGAGAGTTCATTTCTTCTTTTATTTTGTATGTTTAAGCTCTTCTTTGCCACACGACTAGCTGACTCGCATCATATGTGAGTGTATTCCTAAAAGCTTGATAAAAGACACACCCTCAAAAAACTAACAGTTAATACATCCTATTACACAGTAAGTGCCACAGGTGTTGTCATGTTTCAGTGCACAACAATGGGAGGTGAGAGTAGTGTATGTAGACACAGTGATTGCTGCATGGGTTGATCTAAAGCTCCATGATCAACAGGAACACAATACAGGATGGAAGTGAGATAAGCACTGATCAATCTATCAGAGCATGTGATGGAGGACAGAGGAGCACTCTGCTTTTTGTCTGTGATACGTGAACACGTCCCACGGCACCATCATGTAAAATGGCTGGAAGCCGCGAATACATAACAGACATTATTGATGCAGTGTGTGAATGAGCTCAATAGGGAATGTCTTCCTGTCTCTGCCTCAAACATCCAGAAGTGTTTACACAGCCACTACGACTGAGAGATAACCTGCTCCGACACTGTGAGGAACTGATCACCGGTGTGTGAGTGTGTGTTTGTTTGTGTTGCTTGGCCATTACTCAGACATCTGTTATCTTAACTGTAGCTGGCAGATGCAGTTATATTGCCTTTCCATTGCTCGTCTGCATAAAGCTGATCAGTAGGAACGTGTGTGAGCAATAGTAAGCCATTTCTCCCAGTATGAATGTTTCATTTAAAGTCGAATTTAACCAGTAAATAGATTTTCTTTTAAAACATAGCGTTACAATTTCCATAACCGGAGTGAGATCATGATACTGGAATATCATTTTAAGTAATTCATGATTTTCTGTTAAGAAAAGTGATCAAAAACCAATGCCTCCAGCACTGCTTCTTGGAGCAGGACCTTTCTGAACAGAGCATGCTGTTGTGGCATATTGACAAAGATGATAAATCATAGAGTGGTCTCTGCAGATGGATGTGGGGGAGGGGGGGTGTCCTGATGCTGCTGCCTGGAGCTAGAAGTAGCTCCACAAAGCGGGCCCTTCTTTTCTCACTGGCTCTCAAACTCTGGGCCTCTCAGACTGGGACTCTGGAGACACATACAGCAAGTAACATGTGAAAAACATCTGGGCTGCCTTCCTAACAGTCTGCAGTGGAATCTAACAGCGGCTGCACACAGAGGAGATAAGGTGGCATGTGTTGGATAACAGTTCTGATGAGTGTGAGGCTATAACAACAACACACTGCTGCCGGACACACCACAGCGCAGCCGAGTTAGCCCTCACACTTCCAAACACTCAAGACCTCACAGACATAAACAGCCTGTCTTCTCATAAATGCATGCAAAACAGTGAGCATCCCATGCAAGAGAATGGTCTTCAGCATGCACTGTAATGTCAAATGTGGGCCTGTGTACAATCTGAGAAACACCGCTTCCTTCACAAAACAGCATTATTTTAACTAATTAGTGAGAGATTCAGTTGGATTGCAGATTCTCCTAAAAAACTAAATCATGTTGAACGCCCTCAAACCACACATACAAATTAAAATATTATACCGGGGAATCAGCGCAGAAAAACCAGGTTCAAATTCAAGATTTTAAGGTTTCTTGTCATTACATATAGACAACTACGGTGTAGTTATGTAATGAATGAAAAACTCAGATCGCAGGTTCCTCAACACTGCATTTTACAAGTTAAAAAAATATATATACATTTTCAAAAACAACAATAAAAAAGGTGCAAGCTCAGGTGTTTCTTATGGCCTGTTGGATGAAACTGTCCCTGAGTCTGGTGGTTTTAGTCCTGATGCTGCGGTACCGCCTGCCGACGGCAGCAGACAGAACAGTTTGTGGCTGGGGGTCTTTTGTAATCCGGAGGGCTTTCTTCCTGAGCCGCTGGAGTAGAGGTCCTCCATGGATGGCAGCTCGTCCTGGAGATGTGCTGTGCAGTTTTCACCACCCTCTGTAGAGTCAGGATCTCTCTATGGTGCACCTGTAGAAGGTCAGGATCCTCTCTATGGTGCACCTGTAGAAGGTCAGGACTCTCTATGGTGCACCTGTAGAAGGTCAGGATACTCTCTATGGTGCACCTGTAGAAGGTCAGGATCCTCTCTATGGTGCACCTGTAGAAGGTCAGGATCTCTCTATGGTGCACCTGTAGAAGGTCAGGATCCTCTCTATGGTGCACCTGTAGAAGGTCAGGATCCTCTCTATGGTGCACCTGTAGAAGGTCAGGATCCTCTCTATGGTGCACCTGTAGAAGGTCAGGATCCTCTCTATGGTGCACCTGTAGAAGGTCAGGATCCTCTCTATGGTGCACCTGTAGAAGGTCAGGATCCTCTCTATGGTGCACCTGTAGAAGGTCAGGATCCTCTCTATGGTGCACCTGTAGAAGGTCAGGATCCTCTCTATGGTGCACCTGTAGAAGGTCAGGATCTCTCTATGGTGCACCTGTAGAAGGTCAGGATCCTCTCTATGGTGCACCTGTAGAAGGTCAGGATCCTCTCTATGGTGCACCTGTAGAAGGTCAGGATACTCTCTATGGTGCACCTGTAGAAGGTCAGGATCCTCTCTATGGTGCACCTGTAGAAGGTCAGGATCTCTCTATGGTGCACCTGTAGAAGGTCAGGATCCTCTCTATGGTGCACCTGTAGAAGGTCAGGATCCTCTCTATGGTGCACCTGTAGAAGGTCAGGATCCTCTCTATGGTGCACCTGTAGAAGGTCAGGATCCTCTCTATGGTGCACCTGTAGAAGGTCAGGATCCTCTCTATGGTGCACCTGTAGAAGGTCAGGATCCTCTCTATGGTGCACCTGTAGAAGGTCAGGATCTCTATGGTGCACCTGTAGAAGGTCAGGATCCTCTCTATGGTGCACCTGTAGAAGGTCAGGATCTCTCTATGGTGCACCTGTAGAAGGTCAGGATCCTCTCTATGGTGCACCTGTAGAAGGTCAGGTCAGGATGCTCTCTATGGTGCACCTGTAGAAGGTCAGGATCCTCTCTATGGTGCACCTGTAGAAGGTCAGGATCCTCTCTATGGTGCACCTGTAGAAGGTCAGGATCCTCTCTATGGTGCACCTGTAGAAGGTCAGGATCCTCTCTATGGTGCACCTGTAGAAGGTCAGGATCCTCTCTATGGTGCACCTGTAGAAGGTCAGGATCCTCTCTATGGAGCACCTGTAGAAGTTGCAGAGTATCCTGGAGTCCATGTTGAACCTCCGCAGCTTGCGGAGGAAGAAGAGCCGATGTCGAGTTGTTTTGGTGAACGTTCTTCTTCATATGTGGACATGCTCATGCTGCTGCCACTCCAAAAGGCTCATCTGACCTGTGTTTTCACCTCTAATGCTTTAATATCCAGCTATCCAGAGATATTTAACATCTTAAGACATATACAAACATATGAAGCTGAATGTTTGTCTTCAGCCCTGTGGTGTTTCTTTGTGCACTTCTAACATTGTTTTAAGTGTCACATTGGATTAGAGCCATGCCACAGCTGTGCTCATCCTTGTCCTAACTGTCCCCAGATGAAGCATGTGGAGGAGCGTTTTGGAAAGGAGGCCAGTAAAGAAGTTCTGCTCATGTGCATCGGCATCACATCCGGTGTGGGCCGTCTCATCTTCGGCAGGGCGGCAGACTACGTTAACGGAGTCAACAAAGTGTACCTACAGGTGAGGGAAACACACCGAGCTGAGCTGGTCACCTCTGTACTCACCAACTGATAAGGCTATTTGAAGATTACATATTACATTACACTATCAACTAAAACTAAACTTGTGAAGGTCATGTGATACTAAAACTCACTGAAATCCAAACTAACTTGAACTTGAAATGAAACTGCAACCTTTCAAGGACACTTAATAAATGTCAATGTCCTACATAAAGAGAAATAAACCATTGAATAATGGAGTAAGAATTTGTCCTTCCAGGTGGCCTCGTTCTTTGTCATCGGCCTCATGTCGATGATGATTCCTCTGTGCAACATCTTCGGGGGGCTGATCGCCGTGTGCCTGCTGATGGGACTGTTTGACGGCTGCTTCATCTGCATCATGGCCCCCATCGCCTTTGAGCTGGTCGGAGACAAAGATGTCTCCCAGGCCATCGGCTTCCTGCTGGGCCTGATGTCCGTGCCCATGACTGTGGGGCCCCCCATCGCAGGTAACACAGGAATACTCTAAAACTGTGTTAATGATCTATAAGCCCCTGCATATGATATACAGTAAATACTCACAGCACACTGACTATCCACTATGTGTAATTCAAGTGTGGGTGTTTAGTAAATTTAGAGACTTCTCATGAGATCTGGAGCAAGTCACTAGTTCTAGTAGAAGACTCAGTCTGTGGGGGTGTATGGGCCCATCAGAGGGTCAGTGGTTCAATCCCCAGCTCCTGACGTCAACATGTGGAAGTGTAGATACTGAACCCACTAATTGCTCATGAAAGCATATCTACTCTATTGAAGTGTATGGTAGTTATTTCAGATACAAGTATCAGCTTAATGAAGTTGAATGAAATGTAGTTGACCTCTGACCTGTCTGTGGACCCCTGACCTCAGAGTAAAGAAGCTTTTCCTTCCTGTGTGTCTGTCCTCTCAAACTTCTGTTCATGGCTCTTTTGCACCACCTAGTGTTTATTTTTGGCATCTTGCAGTTGCTGAATGTGTAGGGAGTACAGCCAAAGATGTTTCCATTCCTGAGGAATGATATAATACATATATATATATATAGTATATAATATATATATATATATAGTATATAATATATATAAATAGATAAAGTAAGAAGCACTTCAGCAGATTCATATGTAGATCCTTCTCAAATAGAAATACATTTTCCTTACAAAGCAACACAGAGATACAGTATGTGTCCAGGTCAGTTCAGATTATTATAGACACCCTTTAAACATGAAGAGGAACCACAGGCATGATGACTTCATTAACATGCTCTGTAGTAATGAAGTTCACCGTGTCACTGTGTTTCATTCAGTCTGAAGTCTTCTCATTAGTCTCTGTCACATGTATGAAGATAACACTGACAGACAGGGTTCTCATTAAGACGATGTTTGAAATGATGGTCAGCTTCCTGTACTTCCTACAGGTTGCCTTAGTGCATATACATTTCTGCATTGGAGGTAATCAGAGAGCCTGCTGTCAGCTCCCTCAGGTTCACTCGCATGTGTTCAATGGTTCTCGTAATCAGCATGATTTAACTCCAGGATGCTGAATATAACTTAAACGGAGACACACGTATCCCTGCAGATAACCCATGTACAGGCTCCACTCAGTGAAGAGGCAGTGTGTTGCTGCAGCTCTTTCTATGGTGTTTCAGTAGTCATAAGAACATCTCTGTCTCTGCTCTAGGGTTCCTGAGGGACAGACTGGGCAGCTACGACGTGGCCTTCTACCTGGCAGGTATCCCCCCCATCGTTGGAGGGGCCATGCTGTGTCTGATACCCTGGGTGGAGGCCAGGCGCAAGAGGAGGGAGAAGGAGGAGGCCCTGAACAAAGAGCAGGACGTCACTCAGAGGATGATGGAGCCTGAGAAGGCGGAGCCTGAGAAGGCGGAGCAAGAGGCACGAAGAAAAACTGGCGAGTCTGTCCTCTAAGTGACTAAACTGACAGACTGACAGAGACACAGGAACAGCTGGATCAGCACCAAAACATGCCAAAGTGTTGAACCATATCAGAAAGAATCCAAAGTGAAGTCCAGTTCCACATGAATGTGATCCTGAAGAACTATGCATTAGATCGTTTGACTGAGCTAGTCTAACAACAGAACATTTGAGAAAACTGCTCATTTCATATTTTCATAGGGAAAGAAGGCATGCTGTGCTTATTACGAATGTAATGTCAAAGTTTAAAGCCACTGTATCTACCAAAAACAGATGTGGCAGTCTTAAGGGAAAGGCAGACTCAGGCCATTCTTTACAATCAGTTTTCAACACTACCACTTACACTTAGAAGAAAAACACTTGATTTGTCCTGAAGCCGCCATCTTTATCGTCTCCTGTTAACGTCTTAGAGCCAACATTTAACACTGGGGGTGATGTGGTCATAGAATTCAAAGGGACAGGCAGAGTGTGTGGGGTGGGGGCTGACTGGATCCAGGATCTCTGTGTGGCCCCACTCAGACCCTCAGGGGCCCCAGACCCTCAAGGTTCAGCGTTAGCTTGTTGTAATTCATTCCACATTAGTTTGGTAATTGTGTATGTACGCCATAAACTGAAATGATAGGGGCCTTAAAGAGTGTTAATATATGATGTCCCCCAGTGTGTGTGACTTCATCATTTCAGTTTATATCAAGCTTATATGGTGTTTATTCCTATATAAAATTGTGATATATGGAATAAGCATAACCTAATGATTAACTATTACAAACCCAATATACAGAGAGTGGGGGGCCCACAGAGGTTTTAGGGGGCCTGACTGTGCCAGAGAAAGCTCAACAGAAACACTTCCACAACAGTACTAACAGTACCACTCTGTTATATGTTATTATATAAAGCCAGAAGGTTAGCTTAGCTTAGCAACCAGCCTGGGAACAGCTGGAGGAACATCTTTACATTCGAAGGCTCAGTGTGTCTGATCTCCCAATGGATGTAAGATGTTAGAACTGGTGTTCCTGAGGTTCATGTGCCGGACTATTACTGGGCGAGGAGCAAAGGTAAGCTGATTTCCCCATACGTTAAACCATTCCTTTAACAATAAAGACTCTTGTCCAGCGCACACATCCAAGCGTTCAGATATGAACGTGAATATTGATTCATTAGAAACATATTGGCATTTAGTTTGTGTAGACTGTATGGGTGTTTCTCAATGTCGAGTAAAGCTGCTCCAGAGCCACTATTTCAAGCATACTACATCATCGAGTGCCGCCGAAGGACTGTTCCAATGTCCAGCATACTTGGAATTCTACCGAGCCTGGCGTACTTCGTTTGGAGAAATTTCGAGGCTGCACATGTGTAGACTCTGCGGTCTTAAAATCCCCACAATGCTTTGCGCACGGACCAATTTCCCCAAATCTGTGGTGGAACATGTAAGGCGGGGCCTCTCATATGACGCACACCTGCACACTGCTCGCCTGTTCCACTCTTTGTTTTCCGAATGCCAGGAAGTATTCTTGCCTCGCTTCTGAAGCAAGTGACTCGGAAGACATGTGCTACAAGCAAGCGTCCTCGAGATTGAGAAACACCCTGTCTACTCATTGCTGTGTATTGACATTAAGCAGTATTTCTTTGTTAACCAGCAGTGTTGAGGTTTGTTTTAAATGTTTTTTCTCTGTAATTTAGTAACATTTTAGTTTACACTCTCATCGTGTGACATGGATTCACAATGTCGTGCCTTTGTTGTAAAGTCTCATATGTTTCATGGCATACAGTCCCCTCCAAAACTATAGGAACAGCGAGGCCAATAGCTTTATTGGGGAGAAACCCCCTCAAACAACTGAGAGGCTCGGTGAAAGCCTGGAAGAGCATCACAAAAGAAGAATGCAAAGGTTTGGCCATGTCAGCGGGTCGCAGGATCGATGCAGTTATTGCAAGCAAAGGATTTGCAACTAAATACTAAGTATTATTCACTTTTCACACTATTTGAAGTCTCTGTTCCTATACTTTTTCTCACTGGAAAAATGGGTGTGTTTAAACAAAAGGTGCCATCTTCTCAGCTGTTTAACAGGTAGATGTAAATACCTGGAGTTAAAAGCTGAAATACTGATCTTTTGGCTCATATTCATCTTTTGATGTCAAACCTAATTGTGTACAGCGAAAATAAAGCAATTGGCCTCGCTGTTCCAGTAGTTTTGGAGGGGACTGTATAAAGAACATGAAGTTTGCTCTGTAGCTGACGCTGTCAAGGTCATAACAAGTCATCACCTGCTCGCGTCCTCTTTAAGGACCAAAAAAACACACCACCTCATAAAAGGCCATCACACATTTACAGTATGGTATCATTTGAAGCATAAGTGGAAGTGAGGACATGTGACTAATCATTGACTGTGACCATCAGTCAGTGAAGGCAGTTAATTATCTCTGTGCCCGGTTCTAGCCGTTAATAGAAAGGGATTTGTTTTATGTTTTCACATTGTATTTATTTTTTGGTTTTTGTGGAGAATGTCACGCTGTAATTGACGGGCATTTGCCTGAAGCCTTGATTTATTCAAGTGAAGACCAAAATGTAGTGGAATGAAAGAGTGTTAATGCTGTTGGCGTAGTGTCTGTGTTGACTGGCAGATGATTGTGGAGAGCTTTGTGAGTCCATGGTGTTTCCTCTACCTCAGATGTTGTAAATGTGTAGAGCTCTGTTCCTCCACCACAGCAGCGTGACTCGACTAACCCAAAGGAGTTACAAGTCTTAGATACCTCTCTCCAAAGCTTGGCTCTTTAATGAGCTGGTTGCTGTTCAGAACCAAAATGGCCTTTTTTGATATGAGGAACTTCGACAGCGTTTACATATTTTCTCCCCCTAAATATATATTTTTATTACAATTAAATCACATCTGTTGCCTTCATTCGAATGTATCTTTTTTAATGACATTAAAATGGCATGACTGTTTATAGCAGACTTTAGGTTATTTTTAGACTGCTTTCGTTTCTTTTTTCTCCACAATGTTTATAGCATTTCATTCTGAACTTGCTGTTATTATTTAAACTCAAATGTAATTAAACCACAGACTTTATTCTGAATATCTCTTCTGCATATATGTATGAAATTTATCTTTTTTTCATCCTATTTCCTAATATTTGTTCATTTATTGCTACATGTTGTTTCATGCATATCTCCAAATGTTTTCTACAAAAGTATTACTCTCTTATCTTTCCTGCAGAACGTGTGGTGAACTACAGTATATCAAATGTAATATTATGTAAACAATCGCATTTCAGAATTTTCAAGACAGTAAAAAAGAACGTTTACAACTTCTGAGACTTTCTCATAATTTATCTCCATGTCTTTGTCTGGTATTGCTGTTGTTAGGTAAGGCCCATTTCAGCTCAAATGAACATGATTCAAGGTTCATAAACCTCGTCATTTTTACAGTTACACAACAAAACACAAGTTGTATGTATTGTATCATTGTAACTTTTATCAATTTTTGCAAATTAATTCTTCATATATGATTCATGAGAGGGAATATTTAGATTCATGGTATTATTTTCACATGTTTCTCTCCATTCTTCCTTCGGCCAATGGTGTGGCAGTTTCTCATCTCACCCGTTTTTGTGCGTACGTAGCGGTCAAAGTGTCCGTGGAGGACCGCACATTTTCCCAGGAAATGCCGGCAGAACAGCTAAACAAACATTTGACATGCTGTCAGATTTTGGTTCTTGTTGGGGAGGTGGAGACAGGTGAATCAGATTGTTTGGTGGATGCAGTTTGAACATTACAAAGAGTTGTAGCATGTGGAGCACTCTGTGAACGCTGCTGCCTCGGAAGGTTGGATCGTCACCAAAATAAATATATAAATAAGTTGTCTGAAAAAGTTTACAACACACAGGATTACTCAGATGTAACTTCCCTTTTAAGAAATGATAGTAAACCAGGTGCAATCAAACTGGGTTTGCAACTGGCTACAGGAAGCCCTCGTAGACAGGGCATCCTCATCCCATTGTGGGGTAGGAGCTCTAGCCTGTGGGATATCACCCCTCTGAAGGTTAAGGAGCAAGCCCTTAATCTCAGAGAACTCCGATGCTAACATGCCCACTTTAATAGCCAGGCTATCAGCCTTCTTGGCCTTTTTTCTGGGGGGGCACCCGGAGCTGGGGAGCGTCTCCTTACTTCAGACCTAGCTGCTCCAGACAGGGGTAGCTCACCCTCAACCTGTGGGCCTTCCACCTCGGCCAGTCGGGCCACCTTCAGGCCGTGTGGCATGAAACTGCAATTCATACATTGATTGTCAGTCAGCCCCTCCCTCAGGTGGACAACACCGAGGCATGAGGGGCACTCATCATGTCCATCTGCAGCTAGCAGTGGAGCCATGCAGGTCCGGCAACCATGTGAGCTTAGCATCGCTGGGCTCTATAGTGTGATAGTTTCCCCATTATGACTCTCTTCAGGGAACATTTTCACTGAAAACTAAAAAATGAGCGTAATTCTCCTTACCCCGTAGTGGAAAACCTACTGGGGCTTTACCATGGTGGGGCTCTTAGGTGTAATAGTTCTCTCAATTATTACTCTCTTCAGAGAGAAAAGGTTACTTACTCACCAATAAAGGAACTCCCCGACTCGTAGTTGAGTCTGTATCTTAACTGAAAACAAAAAATGAGCGTATGGCTTTAGCACCTGTTCAAATCACAACATAGGGAACCCGAAAATTACAGTTACAGGGCTACCAACGAAGAGCACCGGCTATGTTACTCCCAAGCTCTGTATCAACCTGCATTCGCTACCAGCGAGAGA